>CM040118.1:436126455-436739362 GCA_022559845.1 Amorphophallus konjac
GTTCCAAAGGGAAATACAAGAGATCAATGCCATTAATAAAAGAATGAACGAAAGGAGCTCCATCACCCGCGCCTTAATTGAATTTTTGTTGCGGGGGTGCTGTCCCCGGAAACCCCCGCAAGGGGCGCTGCCCCCTTGACCCCCGCGACCTGACCGGGCAGGTCGAATCCCGCGACCTGACCGCGCAGGTCGATCCGCGTGTGAGGGCGCACGTTAGTAAGCTCGGGCTATGCACTTAATAATTCACTCCCTCGGACTGGGTGCAAAGAGAAAACTGACGACGCCTTATGGCATCGGACGTGGTTTACGGAATTTCCGACATGGCCACAGTTCGAAATCATCTCCGGCCAACAGTCTATCAACTTGACCCGTTTCTACCGGGATCCAATCCCGTATTCTCATTAAACTTGCCTTGTTCATGGCAGACATTCACGCGGTTTTGTCACCGTCTTTTATACTACAAGCACGGAGCTTTGTTCGAACATGAAGTGGCCCATGAGTGGCCGACATAGTCTGAACATTCACGTCCCAAGACGGGTTTCTAGCATAGTCCATCTTTCACTATCCTCCTGCATTATTAGTATTCTCTTTAGGCCGTAGGGCCCTTATTCCCGACAATCAATCAAGGGTGTTCCCCCGTATGGGGGATGTAAATAACGCCGTGACCTTTATGGCGCGGTGGGTTTCGGTCCCGACACGAACCACACAATTTTCTGATTAGTCAGATCGAGCGCACCATGGGCTTCCACGAAGCCTGAATAAATCGTCACTTTGTGACTGGCACGCCCTCGCACTAAATAGAAGAATTAACCCCGACCAACAAACGAACGGATCCCCCCTCCGAATTTTTGTGCGTCCACAGTTGGCTAACCATGTAGTATACTGATTTTCTTCAACAAAGCCTACATCAATCAGCTTTTCAACCTCTTTATTAATCTGATTTATTAATTCAGGGCGCATTCTCCTGGAAGGCTACTTTACAGGGCTAGCCTCTGGGTTTATTGCTAATCGGTGCTGTGCCACATCGGAACTCAGTCCCGGCATTTCATCATATGTCCATGCAAAGTAGTCTCGGAATTCCTTCAAAAACTGTATATACTGTTCCCTGGCAGCTGGCTCCAGCAGTGCACTGAGGAATGTCGGCCTTGGCTCATCTGCGGTCCCCAGATTTATTTCCACAAGCTCATCGACGGTGGCCTGACCTCCATCTTCGACCTCGGGCGGGGCTTCTTGCAAGTCAATGAAGCCTCCCGGGATATAATCTTCTTCAGTTTCATGATCCTCTGTTTCATCATACCGGTCATCAGCGGGTGCTGGCTCATCATATACGGCCAATATTGTTGGATTCTGTTCAGTCTGCCCCGAGGACGGGACTGGTTTAGAAGGGAACTCAAAAATGGAGTCTTCCGCCCCTAGAGGTTCTTCTGATGCTGGCTTCCTTGAGAGATCATCATTCTGTAGAGCCCGGACTTCTTCCAGGATGCGCTCAAACTCCAGGCATTCCCTCAGCTCTTTGGTTATTTGGTCTTCATCCGAGGTTCCCGTATCAAACTTTGCTTCAGCATGGAACAGATCCTCTTTGCAAGGTAGGTCTTTCCAGCACCAATCTTTCTTTGCTTCATCAGACGTCCCCATCTCCGGCTGACTGTCTGGGGCTTCATTGTTCATTATGGATTGATAAATGATTTCTTCATCTTCCGAGGGGTACTTGTCATATCCCACCTCGGGAGGGTCTTCATGCTGGTAGGAGACAGAGATGACGTCCACCTCAGCTTCATAGTATTCTTGAAGGGTATAACCCAATCCCGGGTGCTGAGTGATCTTCCTCAGTTCTTTATTATCCTGAGGCGGATCCCATAGCTCCTTGAACGCCTTCTTCTGGGCAGCAGGCTGCAATGACGACATTTGCATCTTAGAGAACATCTGTGAAACTCGTTGGGTAGTGTTTGACACATTTATTTTATTTAGTTTAGTTTAGTTATTTATTTTATTATTTATTTATTGGCGTGCCAGTCACCGAAGTGACAATCTTATTGTGCGCTCGATCTGACATGGTCAATCGATTGTGAGTGATCGTGTCTGGACTAGTAGTCCATCATACCCTGAACGCTATGACGTTAATTACGTCCTCCCTAAGGAGGACAACCCTTGATTAAACGCTAGAGGTAGGAGGAATGCAGCGGTAAAGCCGTGTGCTCAAAGGAGACAAAGTTCATCTGTTTACAAGACGTTAAACGTGTTTGAACAGAACAGGGGTTTATTAATTATGGGGGGAACCCGCCGGCATATTCCCACCATCTTGGATGATGCCAAGTGGGGAATAGGAAACCACCCGCGCAGCGGCAGGGTAGACTCCGCAAAAGATCGGGTATATGTATATATAGACATAACCCGGAATCCGGATGGGGACCGGTCCTGATGTAACACACCCGGTACGAGTGCGATATCTTATTAATATCCCCCTTTGGAGGGCCATCAGAGATCGCACAGGGGCATAATTCCGTGGGCCAGCGGGGTTATAGGAGAATACCACACTCGATTGGTGGGGCTATGTAAATTTCGGCATCATGTTTCCTCAACCTGGATTATGCCAAGGAGGAATAGGTCATCATCCACGGAGAGCCGGGACAACGACCGAACAAAGATGGGCACCAGGCCCAGGGACATCTCTTGCCTCCATATCATTGATCGATATTCCCTTGGAACCCATCAGAACACATATAATGACATGGTTCTTTAGGTTCATGAGGCATCGGTGAAATCCGGGTTCGGGACAGAAGCTGTAGGGGAGATCTTCCCCATTTATTGTATCTCATCAAGACACATGTGATGGTTTATAAATATCTCCTTAAACAGGTGAAAGGGGGAGATTAAGAAGTCTATGGCAGAATGGTGCCGAGATGAGCCTAGGAATGTGTTTCATCTGACTAAAGAAGGGATCTCGGCCTGGCCTTTGATTTGGACAGAGTGGGGGCTCTCGGCGCGCATGGCATTTGATGGATGGAGAGGGGCTTTCGGCCTGGTCACTGGGCGGGCCAAAGAGGCTTTCGGCGGCCAAGGGAAGGCTCTCGGCCAAGAGCTCTCGGCGGCCAAAAGAAGGGGGAAATACCCTCTCGGCATGGAGGCTTTCGGCCGGCACCTGGGCGCGCCGGAAAGGGGGCGCCGAGAGGGGCAGCATCAAGTCTTGGGCAAAAAGGGGTGAACAGTTATAGGCAAAGGGGGTTCTCGGCCTGGTCATTTGGGCTGGCCAAAGGGAGATAAGGCCTCTCGGCCTGGGGCTTCTCGGCGGGCTCATGGGCGCGCCGGGAAGGGGGGCGGCGCCGAGAAGGGCGGCTTCAAGGCTGGGCGAAAAGGTGTATGGGTAGTTATGAAGACGGAATGGCTCTCGGCAAAGGGCTTCCCGGCGTGCTTCTGGCCACGCCGGGAGTCTGTACGCCGGGAGCCTTGCATGCGTAGCCTCACGAGGAAAGCGTTTGATAACCAACTGGGTTGTCGTTTAGCTAAAAGACGGGGAAAGCATCTCGGCCTTATGGTTCTCGGCGGGGAAGCTAGCACGCCGAGGGGGTGAGACGCAGGAGAATCTCAGGGTTTCCAGAGCTCAGGAACGATGCTCTGTTCTGGTATTTTCTGAGGATTTCAGACTCAAATCAATGCCGGGCCAGAGGTGCAAGGGAGGAACTTCATGGGGACTTCTATCAGAAGAATGCCAAGGGTTTTGACTGAATGAATCAAACGGAGGAGATCAGACTACCACCTGATCCTGTTGAGGATTTTGCCCTCTGTTGCAGGCCATTTGGGGGAATCGGGAGATGACTGCCCTCCGACCCCTCCAGAAGAATCCAGTGACATTAAACCCATGGAGAATGAAGGGCTGTCAACCATATAACTTCAGGCCCTAAGCATCCAATGTTTAGGATGGAGAGCCTGAGATCAGATCGTTATTCATGAGAGATGGGCAGCCCAGGAAACCAGAAAACTGATATCTCTGGCTCCTGAACCGCCAAAGGGGAAGGGCTCCTCAGAAAACCCAGATCATAGATATATAAAAAAAAACGGGTATCGAGATCGGAGGGGGAAAGAGAGAACAAGACTCAGTAACCCATTGGATGGGGTTAGGAGTCTTACCCTCGTCCCCCTTCAAGGAATGAACCCAGGCGATCGGCTTCTAAACCCAAAGAAAATAATCTGTGCTCTTCTCAGACGAAGGCCGTATACATTGAGAGACAGACAGACGTAGATCGGTATGTTGATCCATCAATACCCAGACGGGTCATCTTGATGCTTCATTGCATTGCATATAAAAGATATTACACCGACCATGAAAGGCAGAATGTAAAACAGAAATCTAAAATCAAGGCCGGAACTCCGGCTACAGTTGCTAGATCGAGATAGAACTCGCCATATTACATCAGATAAAGAAAGAAAACATGGAGGGGAGGGTGGAGCATTGACTCCTCTCCCTCCCCAGTGCCCACCTGGAGCTTTCCTTCTTCTTCTCTTCTATTTCCTCTCTGTTGATCGAAAGGGGAGGGGTGGCTCTTTCTCTCAGAACGATCCCCTTTCTCTATCTGGCTTTCTCTCCTTTTTTTCCTTCAGCCTTTTTTTTCTCTCCAGTCGATCGATCCCGGAGCCCTCTGATTTTTTCTCTCTCCGATGTTGTCCCCCTTTATCTCTATCGAAGGGAGGGGTTTTTATAACCCCTTTCCTCTTCCTTCTCGGCAGGCATCTTCACGGCGCGCCTGAGGCATGCTTCCCGGCGCGCTCAACCTTGATGTCTCGGCGCCATATCTGGGCTTCGACATGGGCTTTGGGCGCCATCTTCATACAGGCCCACTTAGGGTTTCTTCAAATGTATCATCATCCCAAATGGTCTATCATTTCTGAAATATCTTGTATTGACGTCACGATTGCAATTCTCATCAGTCCGCAGACAGGGTTCTATCAGTCCGTAGACAGGATTTTATCAGTCCGTAGACAGGGTTTTATCAGTCCGTAGACAGGGTTCTATCAGTCCGCAGACAGGGTTTTATCAGTCCGTAGGCAAGATTTTATCAGTCCGCAGACAGGGTTTTATCAGTCCGTAGACAGGATTTTATCTTATCAACATCGGCACTCGAATGGCGACGAGCTCGGACATCAGCCTCAGTCTTTTGCTGTTGGTCAGATCTTCTTTTCAATCATGCTTCCACCCCTGTTCATTTTCCGGGTGTCAACAAATGCCCCCCACCTGCGGGCGGCGTAAGCGCAGAATAAGCGCCACGGGGGTTGCAGGTGTCTTTCACTATTCGAGGGTATCTTCCTCAATTTGTCTTCAATTCAGTCCTCAGACCTGATCATCTTGCTGTAACAGTATTCTGCACATCGATGTTTCTTCTCTTCATAATTTCTGTCATCATTCTCAGCATTTAGGGCTTTTCGGCCTGCAGTACCTCTGGCGCGAAGCTTCTCGGCGCGGGGGTCTCTCGGCGCGGCCTGGGTAGCTGGGCTCTCGGCCTGGCCCTTCTCGGCGCGCCCTGGCAAGGGGGTCTCGGCCTGGGGTGTCATCGGCCTGCGGGTTTCTCGGCGCGGGGGCCTTATCGGCGCGAGGGCCTTATCGGCGCAGAAGCCTTATCGGCGCGCCCTCTCGCCGCCGGGGATCTCGGCCTGGGGAGCTTTTCGGCCTGGGACTTCTCGGCCTGGGCCTCTCGGCCTGGGGCTTCTCGGCGCGCCTTATGGCGGCCGGGGGGCTCTCGGCCGAGAGGTTCTCGGCGCGCATTTCGCCGCGCCGAGACCTCAGTCGCCTGGGCCCTATTTAGGGCGCCGATCGCCCTTTTTTCCTTCATTCTCCACTTGCCTCTCTCTCTCTCTTCAGTTTCTTTTTCTCATTTCCTCTTCTTCGGCGCGAGTAGCCTTCGCCCTCTCGGCCGTTGCCGCGAGTCTTCCGTCTGGGTGACGTATTTTGGGATTCGATCCCTTTGCTTCCGGGATCACCCCCTCTTGGTTGGTGACTCCCTATTCTTTTGGGCAGATCCCGAATAAGGGGATATGCTGCCGAAATTTCCATAGAATATCATGTTGCAATCCTTATAAGACTGCCTTTTAATCCACATTTCTTCTTTTGTTTACAGACATAGCCATGGCTTCTGCCTCTGCTGCTACATCCTCTGGAGCTGTTGGAGCTAGCTCATCGGCCCAGCCAGACATATCTCGGGCAAGAGTGAATTGGTTGAACGTGCACAGCTTGGATTATGGATATGATAAAATAGCTTCAGTTGACGAATCATCTGATTCTGAAACTGACACAGTGCAGACGGCCCGAGTATATTCCACGGTGACCGAGACATGCTTCAGGCGGGATAGTAACTATCGGCCAGACTTTCCGAAGGACCGACATCTGATGCCGTTCATACGGACCTTTACAGTGGGCGGCATGCGAGACTACCGGATAGCTCGTGCAGTCGAAGCTGCCATTCTTGCTGAGCGGGATAGCCTGAAGGACTCAGTATATCGTGGCCAGGCCATTTATCTTCCCGGGGAGAAGCGGGACTGGGGTGCAGTCCTTGGAATATCGGAGCTAGAACCCGAGAAGAAAATGCTGATCCGGGCACCTGAATTCACACCAGCCCGGTGGGATAATGTCAGCGGCCGAGTTCATAGGGAGAAACCCGGCTACGGCATGTTCTTGGCACCTATAAAGTGGGGATATCGCGAAGAGCCCTTCGTGCTAAATTGCTCGGTCATTCAGTTTAAATATCTTCTGGCGGCCGGCTGGTTTGGAGACTGCAAGATCACTGACGCTCACCTATTCCGAGTGGGGGCAGTGGAATTCACAGAGTTTGTTCTGCTAGAGTATGCCCCCCTGCTAATCAGAGCAGGAGTGTATCACAGTGTCTTTGCTTCCAGATTCCGGTATCCCATATCCCGGGGGCTGTGCTGTGGGATGTTTGAGGTGTTCTGCCCTTTGTTCAATACTTTCTATACGGCGGAGGGGGAAACATCTCTGGATCTTTGGAGCTTATCACAGCTTTCCGGCCTGCCCATTGATGGCGAGCCGTATGAAGAAGTCTGTTTGGCGGACTCCGAGAAAGACAGCTCTGATGGAGAAGGCAAGTATTCCCTCGGCTTCTCTTACCGATATTTGATGAAGGTCTATCGCTCCATCTGTCTAGCATATAGTAGAGGATCCTCCAAAGGCTATCATCCTCGAGAGAAAGGTAGCAAACTGAGGGTCCGGATCGGGCAGTGGCTTCAGTATTTCTTCGCCGGTCCCCTGAAATATGCAGATTTCCCCTCCATGGGTCCTGTCGCGAGCAAGCAGATAAGAGCTCCCCGCTATAAATCGGCATTGCCATCTTCATTGCGCCATGCGGGCAAAGGTGGTCCCAACCCGGCAGGGGTAGATCCTATCACACACTGTGCAGCCTATCTCACATTCTGGCTGTGCACTTTTGCTCTCCCACAAGGGGACGAGACAGTCATTCGACCAGAGGTCATATATCCAGCTTGTCAGATGGCATGGGGGATGAGGCTGTCGCTCTGCCCAGTGGCCCTGTGTTTGATATACAAATCCTTGGGGGACCTGCACAGACATCGGACTCCCCGTTCTTTGAGGACCGTGGGTCCTTTTCATTTTTTCAATGCCTGGGTCTGCAGCATATTCCCCGAATTAGCTCCGAGAACCTTGCAGGCGGATACAGTGTCGCCCAGGATGATTGAATTTGCCAGCGCTGAGCCTGGTCTCTTCTATGATCAGCTATTTAAAATCAGGGGCCGACTGATAAAGGTACCAATGGACGCTCCTGGTAGCATACATTTTTGGAGCTTGGCAGCAGGTTCGGCCCCTTTGATTGATCCCCAGAGAGAATGCAAGCTGGAGGAGGTAGAAACATATATCCACCCCGTCTCAGGGGTCAACACTGCTCGGCCAATCTTGGAACCGGAGCTGGTGAGATGGGCCATGGCAATTCGGCCCAGTGTTTTGGTTTATAGGAAGGGTGGCCTGCTTCTGTTGGAGCCGTACTATCCGTTCCGCTTTGGGCGAAACTTCGGCTACGACCAGCATATCCCAACTTCAGCTGCCCAGTTTCCCCTAGACAGCCGGGCCAAGCACGGGTCCCTCATTGTTGGCGAGGGCCGGTTGTGGTGGGATTTCTATCATCGTCATGACGACGCAATCTTCAGGGTGCCCGTTGTTTCTAATCGTGTTCCCCGGGTAACATCAGAATATATCAAATGGTGGAATATCCGGACCGGCTTTTTTAGAGACGGTAGAGGCACCTTCTGGGATGTTGCAGAGCGCTCCTTCCTAAAACAGCAGCCTGGGCCGGTGTTTGAAATTTCGAGGCCCATCTGAGAAAGCTTTATTCGCAGAACCCGAGGGAGGCAGAGAACTATCTGGCCCAGCGCCGAGCTCTGAAGGAAAAGAATTCCGAGCCGCTCGCTCCCGTCTTTGCTGCCATCAACGAGGACACCTTTATGCAGAACCTGAAACATCTGAGCCATGTAGGGGGCGCTCGCTTGGAGGAGCAGCAGTATCCATTCCCCGTTGAAGAGCCGCTCCCGGCAGTAGCTCATTGGAGGGGTCCAGTTGATAAATTTCATCCATATAGGACGTTTGTGCGTCGGGAGGATAGAACTCAGACGTACTATAAGCAAACGTCCTGGCTGTTCATTCTGCTGAATTTGCATGGATTATCTGCAGAGAGCCCGATAGCTGGCATTTTGAACAAGCCGTTATTTATATCATTTCATTATGTCGATGGCTGGGGCATGGACCATCTCGACTTGTTTCGCTGCCTCGACCTTCATGGCCATAATGATTTGGCAGCTTTGGTAGAGAAGTGCCAGCTATTTGGTGATGTGTGCTGGCTCATCAAGGAGGCTGCCTCCCGCTCCAAGGAGGTAGCTTATCTGTACTGGCCGCTCTCTGTATTTTATGATGGACCAGCAGGTATAATCTTTTCCTTTCTGACTGCAGTGTTTTTCTGTTTAGCATCTGAATTTTGTATCTATTGATCCCATCATATTTCTGCCGTTCTTAACAGACCGGCCCGACATAAAGCGGCAGGGGCTCTACAGGAAGATTATTGCGCAGGCTGAGAAGCCCACTTATTTTGAAATTCCTGCCGCAGCACCGACCACTACTCCCCTGCCTCCTGGCAAGAAGAGGAAGGCTTCCGCAGTCAAGGCTGCAGTTGGGAAGGCCAGGAAGGCCAAGAAAGCTCAGGCTCAACAATCGGCTTCGGTAGTGATGGACACCGGGACCCCTCTCCCTGACATTCCCTCATTTGATGAGTTTGAAACTCAGAGGGAAGCCGCTCAGACATCAGTTCAGGGTAACATCAATATTCTGACATTGCATTCTTCATTCTATCTTGCTGGATTTCAGAGGAGTGTTTAAATCTGACCACTCCTTTTCGCATAGCCCGAGAGCCAGCTGCGGCGCCCTCCGAGGTGGAGACCAGGTTGCCCTCTCCCACGCCGACTAGTGAGGCGGAGGGTAAGCATACCCCTTTCATCTTTTTATGTTTGTTTCAATTATCTTTGATCGTCCCTCTCACGGCTTTTCTTTACAGTGATGGCCGGGGAGGAGACTGAGATTACAGGAGCGGCTGGCGATACTACTCAGCCGCGGGAGGTTTATACGACCCAGGTGAAATGGGGCCCCGCTCCCGGAAGGCGCGTAGTTACTCGGTCCTCCTCCAAGCAGATGTTAGCATTGATGGCCCCGCCCATGGACAGAGTAGAGATCTCCTCCGGTAGCTCTGCGGCCGCTTCTGAGGCAGGTGGAGAAGAAACAGATTTCAGCGGGAGTGACACGGAGGGTGCCTCTAAACCAGAGGCCCCATCCGTATGTACCGCCATTGCTTTATCATTTACACCCCCCAAGCTGCTGGTGCCGTCTTCTAGAGAAGAATTGCCAGAAGAGTTTGTCGCTCTGGATACCGGGGCAGATATAACTCCCCCTTTTGTGGTCTCATCAGCGGAGCTTTCTTCCTCCCTGCAACCTTTTGAGGATATCGGCATCACTTTAGAAGTGAGTCTTTTCCCTTTCTGGTTTCATTTTCCCCGTCTTTATCTGCTGCTTGACGCTGCATTGATTCGTTCATAGGAATCCATTGTTGCCTTCCCGGCTACGAGTGCAGCCGTTGAAGCCACTTTATCCGGCACCTTGGCTATTGTTCCTGCTTCGGCAGCCATTCTTGAGATAATTCGCCCTGTGCCGGTGAGGGTACAGTCCTCCACAGACTTAGGATCGTTGGACCTGCGGAATGCAGGGGAAGGCCCGGCTCTCATCAGAGCTTTGGATTTTAGAGCTGAAATGGACCCAGCCAGGGGTTCTGCCTTTATACCAGCTGCAGTGATGACCATCGCTCCAGAATCAACAGTTCCCACAGTATCAGTCATGGAGAGTGAACCTTTGCCTCTTCAGATCGTGGCCCCCGCAGCCCTGACATTGCAGGGGGCGGGCACCGAAATGGAAGAAGGAGAGGTATCTGTTGGAGAACTGGGAGTATCGCCTATAATGACCACGAATCTGCTTCCGTATCTTCAGAATCTGAGGAGGAGATGCCTGAAGTTGCGTCCGGGAGTATCTCGACGGCCGCCTCCGAGGAGATGGAGGTGGAAGATTTCCCGGCCACCTCAGAGGCTATGGGCGGAGCTCAGTTGGTGGCTTCGGCAGACCTGCCGTCTTCTTCTTCGCAGCCGGACATCACCCTATGGGCGGATATAGATAGCGAAGTATCTTTTGAAGTAGCTCCTCTTCCTTCGCCTGGCTTCACTTCCCCTGAAAGTTTTGTTTGGCAACATCTGGGCATGCTGCGTCAACTGGTGGAGTCCCAACCTGGACTAACTTATTTACAGTTGAAGGAGATAGCCGGGCGCTTCACCGCTGGTTTACAGGCGATGGGATGTCCCACAGAAATATGGGCCCAGCGGGTTCTTTTGCTGTTAAAATTTGTTCATCGCCGGGATTTCTTGACACATATCATGTCGGACAGATTGGCAGCCTTGAAGTTGCAAAGAATGGAGTGCAAGTCCGAGCTGGCAAAGGTGAACTCTATCTTTCAGGAGCGACAGCGTCAAATGCAGTCTTTGGCGGAGCGGGAGCATTTCGTGTGCGACCGGATAACTATCCTGGAAGCTGAACTGTCTGATCTCCGAGCTGAGCTGCCACAGCTGACAACTTCTCGACCGCAACTCGAGGAAGAAGCAGCTTTATTAGAGGGGCAGGTGGCATCCTTTCGAGACCAGTCTGTTCGACTGCAGGAAGAGGAGGCTCGGCTTCATGAACTAGGAGCCGCCCCTTCTGTGGGTCTTCTGGCATTCCAGGATATCTTCCGGCAGCCATGAATCATTTTCTCTTTCTTTTCTTTTTCTTTCTCCTTTTTTTTTTTTGCTCTTTTGTGATACAATGTCCCCTCGGGGCCCTTTATGTACTCACTTCTTAATGAAAGGAAAAATTTTGCCTTATGTGTATCCACGCTCTTTTCCATGTGGTTTTATCACTTCAGGGAAGTGGGGTATTGGTTTTGGAAAGCCCTCATGCGAATGGCGCGTATCTGGCAGGAGAGCGTCCACCCCTTCAGAGAAAGGATGGGGAACTCGCTCCACCGCGTGACGGCATCCGAAGAGGTGCTTAAACCGGATTCTGTTAGTAGCGGCAAATGTCCCTCTTGGCATTATGTGCTGTGAGGGAGACAATTTGCAGGAAATGTGAAAGAAAGGGCCTTATCAGAATAGACGGAAAGTCTAGACTGGGTAGAGGTTATAACAGGTGGGATGATTATAGGATATGTGGTTTTCATTAAGACAGACGTAAGGTCTGGACTGAATAGGGTTTCATCATTGATCAGGCGAAAATGCCAGTCGATCAACAGCTGGTTTTATCATCGATATTGGGTTTATATTGATGTAAGAAGAGTTCATAAATTTCCTCAGAATAGACGAAAGGTCTAAACTGAGTAGGGTTTTATCATTGATCGGGCGAGGTGCCAATCGATCAACAGTTGATTTCATCATCGATATTGGATTTATACCGATGCAAGGATTTTCATAAGTTTCCTCAGAATAGACGAAATGTCTAAACTGAGTAGGGTTTTATCATTGATCGGGCGAGGTGCCAATCGATCAACAGTTGGTTTCATCATCGATATTGGGTTTATATCGATGCAAGAATTTTCATAGGTTTCCTCAGAATAGACGAAAGGTCTGAACTGAGTAGGGTTTTATCATTGATCGGGCAAGGTGCCAATCGATCAATAGTTGATTTCATCATCGATATTGGGTTTATATCGATGTAAGAAGGATTTATAAGTTTCCTCAGAATAGACGAAAGGTCTAAACTGAGTAGGGTTTATCATTGATCGGGCGAAGTGCCAATCGATCAACAGTTGATTTCGTCATCGATATTGGGTTTATATCGATGTAAGAAGGATTTATAAGTTTCCTCAGAATAGACGAAAGGTCTAAACTGAGTAGGGTTTATCATTGATCGGGCGAGGTGCCAATCGATCAACAGTTGATTTCATCATCGATATTGGGTTTATATCGATGTAAGAAGGATTTATAAGTTTCCTCAGAATAGACGAAAGGTCCGAACTGAGTAGGGTTTATTGCAGGTGGGACATGCGAAAGAGGGTATGTGGATTTCACCAGGGCAAACGTAAGGTCTGTCCCAGAAAGGCTTTATCATCGGTGGGGCATGGAGCCGTATGACCGACGGAAGGTTTTACCAACAAAGGCAGATGAAGGTATCATGCCGGTTGGCACGGGACCTTTTTGAATTACCATATTACTGACCCAAGTGCCCTTTCGGGTTTTCACCAGAGCCAGCCCCTTCTTGCTTTTGCCCACGCGTCCTTTCAGATTTTCAAGTGGCGGGGTACCCAATTTTGCCTGCAGTGCCCTTTCGGGTTTTCACCACAGCTGGGTTTTGGCCATTTTTGCCCTCGTTCAGAATGCCTGAACAAGACTGGCGGGGTATCTCTATTTTTAACCCCATTTTGTCTTTTCTTCTTCTTTTTTTTTATTGGAACTTTGATTCTATAACTGATAGGCGCAGCTTGTGCATATATCATCATTGACGTGGGTGCTAACATCAATGCAAGGATTTTTATAGGTCTCATCAGGATAGACGTAAGGTCTAAACTGGACGGGTTTCATCGCTGATTGGGCAAAGCGCCAATCAATCCGCAATGGGTTTCATCGTTGGTATTGGGTCTATACCAATGCAAGGATTTTTATATAAATTTCACCAGGATAGACGTAAGGTCTAAACTGGACAGATTTCATCGCTGATCGGGCAATGCGCCGATCAATCAGCAACGGGTTTCATCATCGGTATTGGGTTTATACCAATGCAAGGATTTTTATATAAATTTCACCAGGACAGACGTAAGGTCTAAACTGGACAGATTTCATCGCTGATCGGGCAATGCGCCGATCAATCAGCAACGGGTTTCATCATCGGTATTGGGTTTATACCAATGCAAGGATTTTTATAGGTTTCATCAGGATAGACGTAAGGTCTAAACTGGACAGATTTCATCGCTGATCGGGTAATGCGCCGATCGATCAGCAACGGGTTTCATCATCGGTATTGGGTTTATACCAATGCAAGGATTTTTATGTAAATTTCACCAGGATAGACGTAAGGCCCAAACTGGATGGGTTTTATCACGGCGGGACGTAAAGAGATGTGCGGGTTTCTTCGTGGTTACCACATTACCGACCCAAGCGCCCTTTCGGGTTTTCACCAGAGCCAGCCCCCTCTTGCTTTTGCCCATGCGCCCTTTCGGGTTTTCGCACGGCGGGGTACCCGATTTTGCCTGCAGTGCCCTTTCGGGTTTTCACCACATCTGGGTTTTGGCCATTTTTGCCCCTGTTCAGAATGTCTGAGCAAGGCTGGCGGGGTATCTCTATTTTTAACCCCATTTTTATTTCCTCTTTTTTTTTTAATCCCCCCCCTTCCTGTTTAGAGGGTGTCAGACCGTGACGACACAAGATCACGATAAGTGCTAGCCTGGTTAGGACGGAGTGTCACTATACCAAGGAAAGGATATCTTGGCTAGGGCGGAGTGCCATTAGGCCAAAGAAGGGTAGTTCGGCTAGGACGGAGCGCCGCTAGGCCAAGAAAAGGGTATCTCTTGCCCGATTACTCGGGGAATATCAGCTGTGCAGCATGATACAGCTTCAGGTGTTTACCGTTGAGTGGTGAGAATTGGATCTCCCCTCGATGATTAACAACTATGTAGGCCCCTCCTTCGTAGACCCTCTGTATCACATATGGACCTTCCCAATTGGGATTTAGCTTTCCCTTTGGGTTGGACGCCATGACTTCTTTTTTCTTGACCATGACGAGGTCACCTTTCTTAAATTCTCGTCCTTTTACGAGTTTGTTAAATGCAGTGGCCATGCGGACCTGATACATTTGGATATTCTTCTGAGCTTGGAGGCGTTTCCCTTCCAATTCAGCTAATTCTTCTAATCTTCTTTCTGCATTGGTTTGTTCGCCATGGGCTAGGTCGTATTGGACTGCCACTCTGAGTGACGGGACTTCCAACTCTAGTGGGACTACTGCCTCTGAGCCGTATACCAAGGAGTATGGTGAGCACCCTGTAGGTGTTTTGAAGACGGTGCGGTACGCCCACAGAGCTTCATACATCTTTTCTTCCCAGTCCCTCTTACTAGCACTGACGACTTTGGCCAGCAGGGTGCACAAAGTCTTATTGAAAGCTTCTGCCAATCCATTTGCCTGTGGATTGTAAGGAGTGGAAGTCCTCCATTCGATCTTATATTTCTCGGCAAGCCGATAGACTTTCTGATTTCTGAAATGACTCCCATTGTCAGATATTATTCGGCTGGGGATTCCAAACCGGAAGATGATGTTTCGCTTGATGAATTTGGCGACCAGCTCACCAGTGACTTCTCTTAGTGCTATAGCCTCTGCCCATCGGGAGAAGTAATCTGTTATGGCCAGTATATACTTATGCCCGGCCGAGGAAGTCGGTAGTGGGCCGACTACATCAGTTCCCCATTGTGCAAACGGCCAGCTAGGGACTGTAGGGTGCAGAATCGTAGGTGGCCTTCTAGGCACAACAGCAAGCTCCTGACACTTCTGGCATGACTTTGCAAATGTGCAGCAGTCTTCAAACATGGTGGGCCAATAGTAGCCCAACTTCTTGATTTCTATCTTCATCTTGGGGCCAGCCTGGTGAGCACCTGCTGTCCCAGCATGTACTTCTTTCATCGCTTGCCAAGCTTTCTCAGTGGACAGGCAGCGGAGCAGAATCTTCTTGTGTGCATCTGCCATTATTCGGAACAGAGTTCCATTTCTGAATTCATAAGAATCTTTGATCCTTAGAAGTTTCATCTTTTCTTCTCTTTTCTGCGGCAGCTGTTGATGTAAAAACCACTGTAGCAGGTGTTGTCTCCAATCAGACGCATGTTCTGTACTGATCGTGGCAACTTCATCTTCTTCGGGGCAGCTTTCTAGCATGCTGGGGACCTGCCGTCGATTTATAACAACAATGTTCAGTGTTTCATCTGGTGGAACTGCTATTGAGCTGGCTAGCTTTGCCAATGCATCAGCCTGGGCATTATGTGCACGACCCACATGCTTGAGCTCAATATGATAGAATTTCGCCATGAGGCGCACAGCTTTTTGGTGGTAGGGGTTCAACTCCGGCTTCCGCACTTCGAACTCCCCTTGGATTTGTTTTATTATCAACATTGAATCCCCGAATACTTGAAGCATCTGGATACCCATGTTGAGGCTTATATGCAGTCCGATTATCAGAGCTTCATACTCGGCTTCATTATTAGTGCAGGGCTTGTTTATAGAACATGAAGTATGCACAACCTCCCCATCTGGCGATTTCAGCACAATACCGGCTCCGGCCCGTATTCTGGTCTTTCTATCAGAGTCCGTCTCTGTTCTAGACGCTCCATCAAAGAATAGCTGCCACATAGCTGACTGAGCTTGGCAGGCTTCTAGTGTCTCATCGTCGGGTAACTCAGTCCCCAACATATCATTCTCTGGCACAGGATGTTCTGCGAAGAAATCGGCCACAGCCTGTCCTTTCATTGCCCTCTGGGGTATATATGTGATATCAAATTCCATCAAAATTACTGCCCATTTGCCCAACCGGCCTTTCAGTACTGGTTGAGTCAGTATGTATTTGAGTGGATCTGCTGCAGATATCAATCTGATTTCATGTGACAGCATGTAGTGCCGGAGCTTTTTGACGGCAAAGACTAGTGCCAAGCATGTCTTTTCTATATAGCCGTAGCTTTCTTCAGTTCTGATCAGCCTCCTACTCAGGTAGTATAGAGCCTGCTCTTTGCCCTCTTCATTTATCTGTGCCAGCATTGCCCCCAGGGAACAGTGTGTGGCTGCAATGTATAGTATCAGGGGTTTGCCCTTAATAGGTGCCCCCAGCACTGGAGGGGTCTTGAGATATTCTTTCAGCTTCTCAAAGGCTTCCTGACAGCCATCGTCCCAGAGGAACGGCACATCTTTCATCATGAGCCTGTGAAAAGGGTGGCATTTTCCCGACAGATTTGATATGAACCGTCGGATGTAGGCCAAACGCCCTTGTAAAGATCTCAGCTCGTGGAGATTCCTTGGTGGAGGGAGCTCCTGGATGGCTTTAATCTGGGATGGGTCAATCTCAATGCCCCTGTGACGGACGATGAACCCAAGGAATTTTCCACTGGATACGCCGAAGGCACATTTCATAGGGTTCATTTTGAGCTCATATTTGCGCAGCCTCTGGAATACTACTCTCAGATCCTGCAAATGATCTTCTTTTCTGCTAGTTTTCACCACCAGGTCATCAATATAGCACTCTACCTTTTTGAAGAGCAAATCATCAAAGATCTTTGTCATAGCTCTTTGATAGGTAGCGCCGGCATTCTTGAGGCCGAACGGCATTCTTTTATAATGAAATATCCCCTTCGGGGTGCGGAATGCGGTGTGCACTCTGTCCTCTTCAGCAATCCAGATCTGGTTATATCCAGATGACCCATCCATGAATGACAGGGCTTCATGGCCAGTGGTTGCATCGATCATTACTTCAGTGATTGGCACTGGGAAATCATCCTTCGGGCAAGCCTTATTCAGGTCCCTGAAATCCACACATATTCTGATCTGCGCATTTTTCTTTTTCACGGGCACTATGTTGGCCAGCCATGTAGTATACTGGTTTTCTTCAACAAAGCCCACATCAATCAGCTTGTCGACTTCTTTGTTGATCTGCTTTATCTGTTCAGGACGCATTCTCCTTGAAGGCTGCTTTACAGGGCTTGCCCCCGGGTTTATCGCCAATCGGTGCTGTGCCACATCGGAGCTCAGTCCCGGCATTTCATCATATGTCCATGCAAAGCAGTCTCGGAACTCTTTCAGAAACTGTATGTACTGTTCTTTGGTAGCTGGCTCTAGCAGTGCACTGAGGAATGTCGGCCTTGGCTCATCTGCTGACCCCAGATTCACTTCTATCAGCTCATCGACGGTGGCCTGGCCTCCATCCTCAACTTCGGGTGGGGCTTCTTGCAAATCAATAAAGCCTCCCGGGATATAATTCTCTTCAGTTTCATGTTCTTCTGTATCGTCATCCTGCTCATCAGCGGATGTCGGCTTATCATATAAGGCCGATACCATCGGATTCTGTTCAGTCTGCCCCGAGGACGAGACTGGTTCAGAAGAGAATTCAAAAGTGGAATCTTCCGCTCTTAAGGATCTTTCTGTTGTAGGTTCCCTTGAAAGGTCGTCTTTTTGTAGAGCCCTGACTTCTTCCAGAATGCGCTCAAATTCCAGGCATTCTCTCAGTTCTTTGGCCATCTGGTCTTCATCCGGGGTTCCCGTATCAAATTGTGCTTCGGCCTGGAATAGATCCTCCTTGCAGGACGGGTCCTTCCAGCACCGACCCCTCTCAGTTTTATCAGACATCCCTGCTTCCGGCTGGTCATCTTGGGCTTCATTGTCTGTTATGGTTTGATACATAATCTCTTCATCCTCAAAGGGATATTGATCATATCCTATCCCAGGGGAGTCTCCATGCTGGTAGAAGGTAGAGATGACATCCACCTCGGCTTCATAATATTCTTGAAGGGTATAGCCCAATCCCAGATGCCGTGTGATCTTCCTCAATTCCTTATTATCTCGAGGCGGATCCCATAGCTCCCTGAATGCTTTCTTCTGGGCTGCAGATTGTAGTGATGGCATTTGCATCTTGGAGAACATCTGCGAGACCCGCTGGGTAGTATACTCCAGGCCTGTAATCGGCACCATCTGGTTTGCGGCTTCTTCAGGGACCATGTAGTCTTGATCATCTTCTTCGACTGCCTCCCCGGTGTAGAATATGGTAGGTGGCTCGCAGGAGCGAGGGATTTCCATAGTCTTCAATGGCAGCACTGTTTGGTATTCTAGGCTGGCGACGGGTTTGATTAAACCTCGTGGGACCTTCACCTGTATGCACCTTTCTTTCATTTCTTGATTGGTGCTATCTGGATGGATGCCAGGAGGGGTGATCCGAGCAAAATCATCAGCATAAGAGATGTGAGCTACTTCATGCTTTTCAACATAGCCCCTAGGCGGCGGTGGAGACCAAGCTTTTGTTTTCGTCGCTGGCTCCTTCTGGCTGATCACAGCCTCTTTCTTTTTATCCTTTTGTGACACCCCGGTGTAGTAGGAGGCATCGAGCATATGGCATTCGAACACTTCAAA
Source organism: Amorphophallus konjac (assembly GCA_022559845.1). NCBI lineage: Eukaryota > Viridiplantae > Streptophyta > Magnoliopsida > Alismatales > Araceae > Amorphophallus > Amorphophallus konjac. Next base: position 436,145,165 of record CM040118.1, read on the forward strand.
GGGATGTAGGTCTGCAAACACCCTTTCTTCCTTTCCTTCATGGCAATATTTTATGCATTGGTGTAGCGTGGATGGCACTATCTGATATTCATGCAGCCACGGTCTTCCCAACAGGGCCTTATACGTGGTGTTGGAGTCGATCACATAGAATCGTACCACGGTAGTGAGGTTGCCCAATGTGAGGTTGAAATCAGCCACCCCGAGAGGTGTTTCACATTTCTGGTTGAACCCAGCAATCTTCATGTCTCTGACCTTGGTAAGCTGCAGATCAAAGTAGTATTTTTGATAGATGCGATATGGGAGAATATTTACAGCAGCCCCGGGATCTATCAGTATCCTGCTCAGTGACTGACAGTTCAGGGAGCCCCTCATATACAACGGTCTGTTGTGACTGGCATTTGGGATCAGCATATCATCTTCTGTGAATGTGACTGATGGTCCAGCATTCACTTCTGCCAAGAGTGCTTCACATTGTGCCGGCGACTGCAGGGCATCCACAATTTCTTGGCGGGCCTCTTCTCTCAGAGAGAGTATTTCCCAGATGGAGAATCTGGTGGGGAGCTTCTTCAACATTTTCATGATTCGACTGCCAACCCGAACATTAGACAGCCTCATCTCCTCTGCCCACCGGGGTCTTGGAGGTTCATGTGGTGCCTGTGGCCTTTGCTGCCCAGTCCCAGTTTCATTTTCTTCACCGGTCTCCCGGAGGGCTTCTTCTGTAATGACTGCCCCTGGCTTTGCTAGAGGGCTATTTTCTTCATTTTCTTTATGCTGCTTCTGCTTTCCAGTCGCTGTCTGCTGGCATTTATCGCTTTTAGCTGGAGCAGTATGAGACGGCTGCTCGTTTTCTAAGCTGGACAAGAACTCCAGGAATGAAGGGGCTCCTTCTGCTTTATCTTTTCCTTGGTACAAGCTGGCAGGGGGAGGAACCTGGACACCGCGCACCTCTGGTTTCGGGATCTGATAGGGTTGCTCCCCTCTGAACATAATATTATGGTTAGCTGGTGGCGGACGCCCCCATTTTCTCCCAGAACGTGTTGCATGGGCTGAGGTAGAGGCCTCAGCATGATTGGCTTCCAGCGGGACATCTGATGCTTCTTGTTCATCATCCTCCCCGGACAGGGAGAAGAGTACCGACAGAGTATTGCATTGTACTGTCGTGACCTTCCTTCCCTTTTTGGCCTTAGGCCGTCTCTTCTTTTTCTGGGAATTTGACTTTGTTAGTTCCTGTCCCCAGAAGGGCTCAGTCTCATCTTTTCTTTGTTCTGCCTCCGGCTGCTCTTCAATTTTCAATTCTCCGAGCTGCTCCCAGAGTATACAGTCTTTCACCAACAGGTGTTTCGGCTTTTTCTGCTCATACTCATCAAGCTCATTAATATATTGCTGCAGACGCCTGGTCGCAGGGCTTTCTTCTTTATGTGCAGGGAGTGGAGTTTGTCTCCTCCAGTTGCGAGTATGGATCTGGATGACTGGTCCGGTCTCAACTGTAGGCCATATTGGCTTTATTGGAGGCGACCCAGGCCTTGGGGTGATACCCCGGATAACTGCTCCGTTGGTTTTGACTGCGGGAGTCTTCTTTCTATTTTTCGTGGGTACCATCTGCCATCCTTCCTGATCTCTTAATGGGGTGAGGAGGCAGGCTTCATAGGTGTGCCTGGTGCATTCTTCAGCGGCTTCCTTAGGCAGCTGTTGATAGATTGAGATCATATTAGCGGCCACCCTCCAGGGCGGAAGCTCATGTGGCCGAGGCGGCTTCACCTGGTAATCTCCCAGCTGCAGTTCACCCTTCTTGACCATTCCTTCCATGATATCTTTGAAGACATAATAGTCCTCAATTGGGTGCCCCAACACCCGGTGAAACGGACAGAACATCGGATCATCTTTCTTTTCTGCATCTTCGGGCTTTTTCGGTTCAGGCAATGTTACCTTATTGAACTTATATGCCCAGTTAAATAATGTTGCAGTCTTATCCTTGGGAAAAGAGTAAGCCCTTCTCATCCTGTCCCTTAGAGAGACCTTGTCTCTTCTTTCTGCTGTATCTGTCATCGGGGGAGCTTCATCCGCCCCTTTCTTCCCTTTTTGTTGCTCAAAGGTTCTGAAATCGACGGTGTTGGCCTCAGAGTGTGCCGGCCGCCGATCATTGGATTTTCCTTTTGGTATGGCGGGAGCATTGACGGTCGGACGTTTCGACAAGAACGTCTCGACCTCCGCCACTATATTGTTCAGTCGGTCAAATGTTTTGACATCTGCACCGATCATTTTTTCCAGTACCTCCCTCCTGAGGTTCTGCTTGCATATCTGCACTGCATCCTCCTGATGAGGAGGTCTTCTGCATCTCATGGCTAGATTTCTCCATCTTTTGATGTACTCCAGCGCAGTTTCATCCTGTTTCTGCCTGGTAGCATACAGTTCTGCTATTGTGATTTCCCTTTCCGTGACATGAAACCTGTCGTGGAATTTTCTCTGCATATCGGGCCAATCAACCACTGACCCTGCTGACAAGCTTGAATACCATTCAAAGGCTAACCCAGTGAGGGACGAGCCAAAGAACTTGAGCATATAGGCTTCATCGACTGCTAGGTCGCCCATGATTGTAGTATAGTAGGCTATATGCTCCCTGGGGGAGCCCTGGCCATTGAACTTCTCAAACTTTGGCGGCTTGCTGACGCCTGGAGGTAGTCTTTTGGCAGCATACTGGGGGGGATACGGCACCTTGTACACATCATAGGCACTAGTATCATCTCCAGTCTTCTCTGACAGCTTCATTTCCACAATTCTTTCAATCATCTGCTTGTGGGCTACAGCTGGATCTATCTTTTCTGGGAAGAAGTGAGCTTGTTGCTGGCTGTGAGGAGTTGTCATCACAGTGGCGCGCAAGATGGGCGCGGTAGGCTGCGTCTGAGACACAGAGGGCTGAGCTTCTGTTTGCTGTGGAACAGGTTGGCTTGGTGCTTTGCCCTTATCAGCTAAGAGAGGATTAGCCAGGATAGTTGTTTCTGTGGAGCTGGATGTCTGCCCCGCAGGTTCAGCTTGTTTCGAGACTGATGTAGCTTCCTGTCTCTCATTGAGCTGTCTTCGGAGAGCATTGATCTCCTGTTGGTATCTTCTGAACATCATCTGGATCACGGGATCCATAGTTGATGGAATTTGTATATCTTCAGAAGTCCCTTCAGCATCATCAACGAAGGGGTTATCTCCATCTTCCGCTGTCACCACATTAACTGTCATAGTGGTAACCCTGCGTGCTTCATCATCAATTTTGATTTTATCTTTTGCTGCCTGGCCTCTTATGGTGACAGGACCAGGTCTAGTTGCCAGCCTGAGCAATTCATCTGGCTGAGTTGGTAATATATCTTGCCCCCTGGCCAGTCCAGCCATATTACAGGCGAAGATTTGCATCTTTCCTTTCTACCTGTAGACCTTTCTTTTTATTTGGCTAGGATATCTGAGCCGGTCAAAGACCGATATTCTTTCTTTGGCTTCTTTCCCGTGCAGGTCTTCTTCATCATGTCCGGCCCTGAGGCCTTCTTCATAATCATTTGAATCGGAGGAAGAGACTCCGTATATCATTTCTTGAGGGATATCTTCTTCTTCCTCATCCACGGTACCCAAGGCACGGGATAATCTTTGTTGACCGAGGGCGGAGTTCCCAAGGTAGTGGAAGTAGTCCTGGACCACTTGCTTCATCTCTTCAGAGTTGTGCCTCTGCGGCTCAGGTTGGAACATCAGTCTTTCCTGGCTTCTTTGCTGATAGGACAGTCTTGTTATCTGAGCATTCAAATGCTCGGTCTTGGAATATCTGAAGATGTCGGCCTGTCTGGCGCAGGCCCTCGATCTTCTTGGGACGGCAACCATGGCTGGTTCACACATTCCCGCATCGCCATTCTGGCAGCAGTTGGCAGCAACATCATAGTTCTTTCTCTACCATCTTCTGCCCCCGGCCCTAGGGTGGGTGACAGCAAGATCTTCTTTCTTTTCAGGTCTTCTACCCCTCATCATGGGGCGAGCAGCAGTCAGTTTACTTTCTCCATCATTTCTTTCATCTCTCCTACCCCAGGCTCTGGGGTGAGCAGCAATAGTATTTCCTGTTCCTTTTCCCTTTCTTCTTCGGCTTCCCGCCCTGAAGTGGGCAACAACATCATTGGTAGCCTTTTCCCCATCTTGAGCTGGAGCCCAGCTCTGCATCTTCTTCGGTTGCCATATCTGCTTATATCTTGCTGGCTTGGGCGCCAGTGGCTTCCTCCCATCAGCTTCCCAGTTGTCCTTCTTGGTGGCCAGAACTTGGAACTTGTTGTCAATCTGGATGGTCGGGACAATCCTGTCCGGCCGGACTTCTCGGGGGCGACCGTCGAGGTTCACCCTAACATCGCCCATCATCATTGTCTTCCCAGAATTTGAAAGACGACGGTCAGCAGCAGCATACCGGCTCCTCCGGTTGGTTCTTTTTCCCTTCTGGGCAGCAGTGGAGACCACGTCCCTCCTTTGAACATGGTGCACATAGCAGGCGACGGCTGTCGAGGCCGTCTTCTCCGGTAAGCTAGCCTTCTCATCAGCAGCCCTTATCGGGGCACTTGCAGCGGCGCCTTGCTTGTTGTTGTCGACCTGCAGCAGGTCGGTGAAGATAAGGCCCAGACAGTTGGGCAGCCCGACGGCGGGCGGCATTGATCCGAACTCGAGGGGTACCGCCAGGTAGCCTTCTCGCACGTGCATGTCGATCGGCTGCTGGCCGAAGCAAACGGACATGATTCCGGCTGTCATTGTAGATTCCTAGAAATAAGGAAAGTACACAGAATCAGAAATTGAGGGGGGGGCCCGCTGGGCCTCCTACCTTAGCGCAAAGATGAAGGGAGACTCAGTCCCACCGGGCGTGCCAGACTTGTTTGACACATTTATTTTATTTAGTTTAGTTTAGTTTATTTATTTATTTATTTTATTATTTATTTATTGGCGTGCCAGTCACCGAAGTGACAATCTTATTGTGCGCTCGATCTGACATGGTCAGTCGATTGTGAGTGATCGTGTCTGGACTAGTAGTCCGTCATACCCTGAACGCTATGACGTTAATTACTTCCTCCCTAAGTAGGACAACCCTTGATTAAACGCTAGAGGTAGGAGGAATGCAGCGGTAAAGCCGTGTGCTCAAAGGAGACAAAGTTCATCTGTTTACAAGACGTTAAACGTGTTTGAACAGAACAGGGGTTTATTAATTATAGGGGGAACCCGCCGGCATATTCCCACCATCTTGGATGATGCCAAGTGGGGAATAGGAAACCACCCGCGCAGCGGCAGGGTAGACTCCGCAAAAGATCGGGTATATGTATATATAGACATAACCCGGAATCCGGATGGGGACCGGTCCTGATGTAACACACCCGGTACGAGTGCGATATCTTATTAATATCCCCCTTTGGAGGGCCATCAGAGATCGCACAGGGGCATAATTCCGTGGGCCAGCGGGGTTATAGGAGAATACCACACTCGATTGGTGGGGCTATGTAAATTTCGGCATCATGTTTCCTCAACCTGGATTATGCCAAGGAGGAATAGGTCATCATCCACGGAGAGCCGGGACAACGACCGAACAAAGATGGGCACCAGGCCCAGGGACATCTCTTGCCTCCATATCATTGATCGATATTCCCTTGGAACCCATCAGAACACATATAATGACATGGTTCTTTAGGTTCATGAGGCATCGGTGAAATCCGGGTTCGGGACAGAAGCTGTAGGGGAGATCTTCCCCATTTATTGTATCTCATCAAGACACATGTGATGGTTTATAAATATCTCCTTAAACAGGTGAAAGGGGGAGATTAAGAAGTCTATGGCAGAATGGTGCCGAGATGAGCCTAGGAATGTGTTTCATCTGACTAAAGAAGGGATCTCGGCCTGGCCTTTGATTTGGACAGAGTGGGGGCTCTCGGTGCGCATGGCATTTGATGGATGGAGAGGGGCTTTCGGCCTGGTCACTGGGCGGGCCAAAGAGGCTTTCGGCGGCCAAGGGAAGGCTCTCGGCCAAGAGCTCTCGGCGGCCAAAAGAAGGGGGAAATACCCTCTCGGCATGGAGGCTTTCGGCCGGCACCTGGGCGCGCCGGAAAGGGGGCGCCGAGAGGGGCAGCATCAAGTCTTGGGCAAAAAGGGGTGAACAGTTATAGGCAAAGGGGGTTCTCGGCCTGGTCATTTGGGCTGGCCAAAGGGAGATAAGGCCTCTCGGCCTGGGGCTTCTCGGCGGGCTCATGGGCGCGCCGGGAAGGGGGGCGGCGCCGAGAAGGGCGGCTTCAAGGCTGGGCGAAAAGGTGTATGTGTAGTTATGAAGATGGAATGGCTCTCGGCAAAGGGCTTCCCGGCGTGCTTCTGGCCACGCCGGGAGTCTGTACGCCGGGAGCCTTGCATGCGTAGCCTCACGAGGAAAGCGTTTGATAACCAACTGGGTTGTCGTTTAGCTAAAAGACGGGGAAAGCATCTCGGCCTTATGGTTCTCGGCGGGGAAGCTAGCACGCCGAGGGGGTGAGACGCAGGAGAATCTCAGGGTTTCCAGAGCTCAGGAACGATGCTCTGTTCTGGTATTTTCTGAGGATTTCAGACTCAAATCAATGCCGGGCCAGAGGTGCAAGGGAGGAACTTCATGGGGACTTCTATCAGAAGAATGCCAAGGGTTTTGACTGAATGAATCAAACGGAGGAGATCAGGCTACCACCTGATCCTATTGAGGATTTTGCCCTCTGTTGCAGGCCATTTGGGGGAATCGGGAGATGACTGCCCTCCGACCCCTCCAGAAGAATCCAGTGACATTAAACCCATGGAGAATGAAGGGCTGTCAACCATATAACTTCAGGCCCTAAGCATCCAATGTTTAGGATGGAGAGCCTGAGATCAGATCGTTATTCATGAGAGATGGGCAGCCCAGGAAACCAGAAAACTGATATCTCTGGCTCCTGAACCGCCAAAGGGGAAGGGCTCCTCAGAAAACCCAGATCATAGATATATAAAAAAAAACGGGTATCGAGATCGGAGGGGGAAAGAGAGAACAAGACTCAGTAACCCATTGGATGGGGTTAGGAGTCTTACCCTCGTCCCCCTTCAAGGAATGAACCCGGGCGATCGGCTTCTAAACCCAAAGAAAATAATCTGTGCTCTTCTCAGACGAAGGCCGTATACATTGAGAGACAGACAGACGTAGATCGGTATGTTGATCCATTAATACCCAGACGGGTCATCTTGATGCTTCATTGCATTGCATATAAAAGATATTACACCGACCATGAAAGGCAGAATGTAAAACAGAAATCTAAAATCAAGGCCGGAACTCCGGCTACAGTTGCTAGATCGAGATAGAACTCGCCATATTACATCAGATAAAGAAAGAAAACATGGAGGGGAGGGTGGAGCATTGACTCCTCTCCCTCCCCAGTGCCCACCTGGAGCTTTCCTTCTTCTTCTCTTCTATTTCCTCTCTGTTGATCGAAAGGGGAGGGGTGGCTCTTTCTCTCAGAACGATCCCCTTTCTCTATCTGGCTTTCTCTCCTTTTTTTCCTTCATCCTTTTTTTTCTCTCGAGTCGATCGATCCCGGAGCCCTCTGATTTTTTCTCTCTCCGATGTTGTCCCCCTTTATCTCTATCGAAGGGAGGGGTTTTTATAACCCCTTTCCTCTTCCTTCTCGGCAGGCATCTTCACGGCACGCCTGAGGCATGCTTCCCGGCGCGCTCAACCTTGATCTCTCGGCGCCATATCTGGGCTTCGACATGGGCTTTGGGCGCCATCTTCATACAGGCCCACTTAGGGTTTCTTCAAATGTATCATCATCCCAAATGGTCTATCATTTCTGAAATATCTTGTATTGACGTCACGATTGCAATTCTCATCAGTCCGCAGACAGGGTTCTATCAATCCGTAGACAGGATTTTATCAGTCCGTAGACAGGGTTTTATCAGTCCGTAGACAGGGTTCTATCAGTCCGCAGACAGGGTTTTATCAGTCCGTAGATAGGATTTTATCAGTCTGCAGACAGGGTTTTATCAGTCCGTAGACAGGATTTTATCTTATCAACATCGGCACTCGAATGGCGACGAGCTCGGACATCAGCCTCAGTCTTTTGCTGTTGGTCAGATCTTCTTTTCAATCATGCTTCCACCCCTGTTCATTTTTCGGGTGTTAACAGGTAGTATAATCCAAGCCTGTAATCGGCACCATCCGGTTTGCAGCTTCTTCAGGGACCATGCAGTCTTGATCATCTTCCTCGACTGACTCCCCGGTGTAGAATATGGTAGGAGGCTCGCAGAAGCGAGGGATTTCCATAGTCTTCAGTGGTAGCACCGTCTAGTACTCTAGGCTGGCGATGGGCTTGACTAAACCCTGCGGAACCTCCACCTGTGTGTACTTTTCTTTCATTTCTTCATCGATATCATCCGGGTGAATGCTAGGAGGGGTGATCCGAGCAAAGTCACCAGCATAAGAGATGTGAGATACCTCATGCTTTTTAATATAGCCCTTTGGTGGCGGTGGAGACCAGTTTCTTGCCTTCGTCGCCGGCTTTTTCTGGCTGACCACAGCCTCTTTCTCTTCACAATTTTACGACACCTCGGTGTAGTAGGATGCATCGAGCATATGACACTCGAATACTTCGAAGGGATGTAGATCTGCAAACACCCTCTCTTCTTTTCCTTCATGGCAGTATTTAATGCACTGATGTAGCATGGACGGCACTATCTGATATTCATGCAGCCACGGTCTCCCCAGCAGGGCCTTATATGTGGTGTTGGAGTCGATTACATAGAATCATACCACGGTAGTGAGATCCCCCAATGTGAGGTTAAAATCAGCCACCCCAAGGGGCGTCTCACATTTCTGGTTGAATCCCGCAATTTTCATGTCTCTGACCTTGGTAAGCTGCAGATCAAAGTAATATTTTTGGTAGATGCGGTATGGGAGAATGTTCACGGCAGCCTCGGGATCTATCAGTATCCTGCTCAGTGGCTGACAGTTCAGGGAGCCCCTCATATACAGTGATCTGTTATGGCAGGAATTCGGAATCATCATGTCATCCTCTGTGAATGTGACTGACAGCCCAGAATTCACTTCCGCCAAGAGTGCCTCATACTGTGCCGGTGACTGTAGGGCGTCAACAATCGCTTGGCGAGCTTCTTCACTCAGAGAGAGAATCTCCCAGATGGAGAACCTGGTAGGGAGCTTCTTTAGCATTTTCATGATCCGACTGCCCACCCTGACATTAGATAGTCTCATTTCTTCCGCCCATCGGGGTTTTGGAAGTTCATGTGGTGCACGTGGCCTCTGTTGCCCAGTGCTGGTTTCATCCTCTGGACTGATTTCTTGGGAGGCTTCTTCTATAACAATGGCCCCTGGCGTCATTGGAGGGTTATCCTCCTCTTTCTCATTCTGTTTGCAGGCAACCAATGCCGGCTGCTGAGGTCTCTTGCCTTTATCTGGCCCAACCTGTGTTGACTGCTCATTTTCCAGACTGGACAGAAATTTCAGAAATGTTGGAGTTTGACCTCCTTTCTTCTTTTCTTGGTACAAGCTGGCAGGGGGAGGAACCTGGACACCTCGTACCTCTGGTTCGGGAATCTGGTATGGCTGTTCCCCTCTGAACATAATGTTATGATTAGCTGGTGGTGGGCGCCCCCACCTTCTTCCGCAGCGTGTTGCATGTGCTGAGGTTGAGGCCTCGGCATGTGCTGAGGTTGAGGCTTCTAGGGGGATAGCATGCCAATGAGTCTAAAAAGAGACAGGAAAACATGGGGAGATAGCAATAGAGTTTCAAAGAAATAGACAGCAGGCATCAACTGCAGCCTGTAGTGTTCATTCATTCGAATATCACTATTACATTCGCACATCAGAGACAATACATAAAATAAGGTACAGGGAGACTATGCCTTGCCCTAGCAGAGTAAAATCGGCTGTGATATCACAGCGTACATCAAAAGGGGGAAGAAGTAGAAGCAAACGGAATTAGAAGAATGAACTACACCTTCTTTGGCCCTTCTGCTTCTTCCTCTCTCGGATCAGATTGCAAGCTCTACTCCCTTCTCCTTTTGTGGCTATCTATTCTTCTTCTCCGCCGTCCTCCTTCTGTGTGTCTTCTGCTTGTCTCTTTCTCTTGGAATGAGGGGGTTTTATATCCCTCCTTGGTATCCTATCGGCAGGCCTGTCCCGGCGCGCCTCAATCGTAGGCCGACTTCCCGGCGCGTGGGACTCCAGCTTCTCGGCGCCACTTTTGGGCTTCGACAAGGGGCTCCCGGCGCCACTTTTATAGGCCCATTTAGGGCTTTTTAGACCTCGCATACACCTCGACCTTTATTGGTCCTTCAAATATATCAGAACCCGAGAAGGCCCTCCACTGGTGACACAGTTTCTATTGAGATCATTCATATATTTTCATTAGTCGGTAGACTGGGGTTTCATCGGCGTTGCCATCTGAATGATGACAAAGTCGGACATCATCTCATCGGTATCGTCACCGGAACAGTGACAAGACCGGACATCAGCTTTAGCCTGAAAAGACTTCAGCCAGGTGACTGCTATTTCATCATTGCCGTCGTCTGACTGACAATGGCATCGGACATCAGCTTGGCCGGGAAAAAGGCTTCGGTCGGGTAGATGGTTGACGAACTTCATCATTGATCTTTCACTGTTGGTCTGATCTTCTCTTCAATTCTGTTTTAGCCCTTGCGCATTTTCAAGGTGTCAACAATAACCTATCTTTATTACAGGTTTTAGACTTTGAATTTTGGATTGCGGGAACGACCTAGTTTTTGCACGTCCTGTGCCAAACCAGTAACTTCTCATCCCTCGTTCTCTTTACCCTCTTGACCTAAATCCATGAAATTTCGAGGGTAGGTAGAAGATATAAAGGTTAACAAATTGTTCTAAAGGATGAACTTCTAAATATCTCGATTAGAGCTTCCAATCCCCAGATCTTCCTTGGACCGACACGCTGGTTCCTGAGCGCCTTGTAGAGGAACAGCAACTTTGGGGGCTCCTAACTCTTTGGACACTTGACCTCCTTGCATGAAATTTGGTGGGAAGTTAGATAAAACTAAGGTAAATAAAAAGTTCTAAAGAACCAACCTGAAATACCAACTCCTTATCGTCGAACAACGTGAGCCAAAAGTAAGGTTCGCGCAGGTTGAATCCGAACTCTATTTATAGAGTTTACTTGGGTTTGAGGGATTAGATCGATCTATGAGTCCTAATTAGGGGTAGGATCGATCCCCAATAGTCCTAGACATGTTTGCATGTCTACACACTTCGATCTATGGGGATTAGGATGCCAAAGATCCAAGGTTTCCATGTTTCTTCCACTCACAGATTCAGAAGGAAGTAGTGGTCATGTCTAGACCGCTCTCATGAGGTCGTGGTCTTGCGATAGACCGTCATTTGGTATTTATTCTGAATTTTTTAGGTTTTTTATTATCTCCAATTTGTCCCATTAATTGGCCTATTATCCTATTTTAAATCCGTAAATTACCTAAATTACGTTTCTAGTAATGGGCTTGGGTCAAAAGGCCATAGAATTACGTATTTGGGCCTATTTGAATTGGGCTTAGTCATTTGGTTATTATAGGGCCTTTAAATTGATTTAATTAACCCCTAATTCATTTAAGTAGCCCATTAAGCCTTTTTAAATGCTTAATAATCATATTTAATCCCAGAAAACTCCTGTATAATTTCTAGAAAAATTAGGGGTGTTACAGAGTGGGAGTGCGACAGTGGGACGAGGAAGAATATATTCCTCCAGGTCGTTAATGAGCTGTTGCAGCCTCTAGAGAGGCGTTAGCTCGGCTAGCGATTGTAGTGCGGCTGCTTGCTTCTTGAGCCGTCTTTTGAGGTTCTTCCTCTTATTCCTCTCCTGTCTTTTGGCGATGGCCGCCTCTAGGGGAGTAGGAGGGAGAGGGGCCAGAGCCGGAGTTGACAAATTCCCATGAGGATACCTCCAGGCTGGTGTCTTGGCAGAGGGAGGTCGACGGCTTTCCTTCTCTCAGATTTCAATCCAGACACTTTTCTCTTATTATATTTGGAATGTGGCATTGATTGCCTTTTCGATGACCTCAGGTAGTAGCTCCAAGTATGCTGGGATACTGGGGTTGGCATCCAAAGACGTATGCATAGTTTGATGCCTTACCTACGGTGGTGAAGTTCTTTTTTGGGATGTAAACGAGGGGAGTCTCTTGGAGTCTTGCTTCGTAGCTTTGCCTTTGCTATCCGACTTGGAGCGGCATCCTATGATAACTGGAGTCGCAGTGGGGCATCGCCTCTCCTGGCAGTTACCTTGACCTTGCGTATTAATCGGGCCTTGCTGTGAAGGGCCCGACTGGCTTGCCAGAGTCGCTGAAGACTCCAAGTATGTCTTCTTCACGATCTGAGCTGGGTTGCAGGGTATATGGAGAGAACCCAAAGGCATGCTGGACGGAGAGACATGGCATGGTCGCGCCAAGACTCCATTCTATTTTTGTTTACCCTTCCTATCTTCTGGCATAGGCGGCGGAGTCGGAGCAGGGGAGTAGAGCGAGGAACTTGGGACGCCCATCGTCATCTCGCTTACCAGGACATCGTCTCGACCAGGGAGAACTCGGAGTAGCCTGGCAATATCCTCCTTGGAGAAGGGAAAAGACTCCAGCTCTTGCTAGGGCCGCCAATGCGAGACCAAAGTAGTAGGAGCTGATTGACTGGTACTTGGTGTCTGGGTATCTAGAGGAGTTGAGGTGGTAGGAGGTTGAATGACGTTGACCATGAAATTCCTCGGCTCAGTCTCTTGGTTGTTGTCTTGCCTCCTGTGGCTTTGCAGTCGCTCGAGAGCTTCTCGATTGTCAGCTCGAAACGTGAGCCACTCCGGGACATGCGGATAGGGCAACCCATGCCTATTTGCTCGAAGAGGATTTGGTTAGTCTGATGCATTTCTGGCAATGCCCAGGGTTTCCGCAATGGCTTCTTAAAGCCTCACAATCGCCATGGAGTTCCCCTCAACATCAATCTGCTCCCACCAGATCTGCTCCTGGATTAAGTGTTGAATTTCCTCGCAGGATTCGATCGCGTGGTAGATTCTGGGATGGATAGGGCAATACTGGGGGTGACTGAAGTCCCATTGAGTGTAGTCTACTGGTGGATCACGTGCCATGATTTGTCCTCTCTGCACGAGGACGTCAAAGAGCCACCCAGTCCTCTCTCTTGGAAAGGAAAGAGGTGTGCGGTCATGCCAGGGTCTCCACCCCAGATACCACAGTGAGTGCTCACCTTGGCTAGTGTCGGGCTCTTCTATTTCAGTGTCAGAGAGAGAAAATGTAGCCATCATGTGAATCACATTGGCTGAATAGTGAATCAAACATGCTTTTTTAGCACGTCTGGACCACGCATGTGGCTGTGGGGGATCGATGAGACCGCTCTTCATTTTGATGAGGCCATTTTGGATTAACTTCTGTGCCTAAGTCTTGAAGACATAGCAATCCTCAAGTGGATGACCTAACATGCGATGATACGGGCAATAGCTAGGGTCATCAGCTTTCTGGGCATCATCTGGCTTGCAAGCTTCTGGCAGCTTGATGATCTTCTCTGCCTTATAGAGGTCGAAGAGCATCTTCATATGTTCCTTCTTGAAGGAGAATGGCATCTTCATATTCTCTGAAAAAGGAGTGGCGGGTTTGTCTGCTAGCTTCTTGTCGGAGCCACTTGACTCGCCCTCCTTGCTGGCTTTGGCAGTGGGGGTGAACTCAATGATGTTCACCTCCTTACCGGGTTAGCGTTCTTGCATTTGTTTACCCTTGGCTGAAGCATAGCCCGGGTTATCGGCTAAGAACATCTTTATTTCGACAACCGCCGTATTGAGCTAGTCGAAGCCTTTAATGTTAGTGCTGAGAAGCTTTTCGCTAACCTTGGCTGCCAAGCCTTTGCGGTGTATAGTAATGGCATCCTCCTCGATTGGCGGGTTGATGCACCTCATGCTGAGGTCTCACCATCTTTTGATGAAGTCAAGGGCGCTCTTGCCCTTCTTCTGCCAGAGAGATCAAAGCTCTACCAAGGAGATCTTGCACTCGACGGTCTGGAAACGGTCAAGGAATTTCTTTTGGAGATCTGCCCAATCAACCACAGAGTTGGGCTTCAGGCGAGAATACCATTGGAAGGCCGTTCCCATAAGGGAGGTGTCGAAATAGTGGAGGAGGTATGACTCGTCCAATGCTAGCTCGTCCATGGCTATGATGTAGTAGGCCAAGTGTTCATGTAGAGACCCTTGCCTATCGAACTTATGTAGCTTCAGGGGCTTGGTGTACTCCGGGGGAAGCTTTTTCAACTGGTGATGCAGTGGGTATGGTACACTGTAGAGGTCTATAGTGGCGACCCCTTCCCCATACTGGGCGAGCTTTGTCTCGACGATCCGCTCGATCATCTGCCATTGTGCCATGAGGTTTTCTAGCACTAGCATGTTGGATGCTCATGGATGAGCTTCCATTGGAGGCGTGCTGAACCCTACTGCTACTGGGGTTCTAGCGGCTGTTGCTGAGGCGTTGGAGCCATTGTGCCCAACTGGTAGTGTCGGTGCTTCGGTCGGAGGCCTAGCAGGTTGTTGAGGGTGAAGGTCTCGCTCCTGAAGAAGGTCTTGCAAGAGATCCTTTAGGTGTTGGTTCTCCCTCATGAGAGTCTCGAGAGTCACCTCTTGACCTTCATTCTCTAGCGGATCATTGTTGATTGGATCTGTGTTAGCAGGAGCGCAACGGTCCTCGATTAGAACCTCTTCAGCGCGTTCCGACGCCTGTGGCCTGACAAAAGTGCCGATGTGACCTGGCGACACTAGGTGTTAGTTTTGGGGGCGAGGCCTTCTAAGCTGGGCCAGAGGCTGATTCGGGTCATCAGACAGAGTGTCGGGTTGGTGGCTGGTGGTGTAACACGTAAACACCCGAACCGCGTCGTTGATGACCCGAACCGTCTGCTTCTTCCAGGAATGCTTCTCGGAGCGGACTGGTGCCCCCAGTCTATCAAGGACTGAGGTCCTTCGAGGTGCATCCTCCGTTGTGAGACCAGAGTCGACCCGAGAAGAGCTTGCGGCTGGGTGTTGGCGGGGCCCGGCACAAGTACTTCACTACTTTACCCTATTTAGGCTAGAGATGCTGAGTGGTTGGGTGCCGTCAGGCTGTGCCAATGGGAATTCGACGATGCCTTGAGCGATGATGCACCCAGGCATTCGAAGGGATTATTTGGTACGTGCCCTTCGAACAGTTTGAGCCTCCTCCGGGGTAACCCAGATTCTTCTCAGGCTAAGTTGTTGTCCTCCCTTATCGCCATTCTTTCGACTGGACTTGGGAGTCTGGGTGCCAGACTGGTGTAGATGCCCCCGGTCAGTTGCCGAGGCCCCAACCTCTCTTAGTTCTGCTTTGTCTTCTCGCGTTCGTTGTAGAAGGCTGAAGCGGTTGGTAGTGGGGATCGTAGGCACAGTCTGATCCAGGGGTACAACTGGTTCTCCTTCATTGAGATGAATCCTCAAGTTGCCAAGAAGAATAGTCTTGCCGAAATTAATGGTTGCAGCAGCAGGTCGCCTGCCTCTACGGCCGCTGCGGCACTTTTTCTGGGGAGCTGAAGAGGACTCTGCTCCAAGGTGGTAGATGGAGAAGACCTGGTCTACTATTGCCGATAGCGGAAAGTTGTTGGCAAAAAGTGATGGGGTCGGCCTTCGGTGTTGTGTAGGAATGGCTGATCTAGACGGGAGGGGTGAATAGATCTGCCCCCTTTTTTCGATATAAAACTGCGGAATATAAAGACCTTCACACAAAGCAAGAACCTCACACGGAAGATGCAATGAAGAATATGTAAGTCGGCCTAAGCAAGCATCTAGCGAAGAACAGTCACACAAGCAAACCACAGACACAAAGGTTTTAAGGTGGTTCGGACTCTACCTAGAGTCCTACGTCCACCCCTCACTCAACTAAGTGAAGCTTCCCTAGTGCAACTGCACTAAACTGCTGAAACACAGCTTAAAGGCACACAAGGCCAGACCACAGATCAGAGCACACCCTCTGTCTTGTTGGGTCCTTGGGATGCAACTAGATCTAGAAGGGGGGTTGAATAGATCCTGCCAAAAACTTTGGCCTAATTAAAACTCTTGGATGATAAAAACATAAACCACTCCAATAAAGAAAATGAGACACTTAGACATAATGCACAGTAGATCTAATAGGAATAGCTCAAATGGAAATGGCAAAACACAGTGCACAGGCTGCTGAGGTCGACACTACCATATGGTGAGGTCGACGCACCTTCAGAGCAGGTTCAGAACAAAGGGAGATCTGCTGCACTAGACTGCTGGGATCTCACCAGACTCCAACAGGATGAATGAACAGGTTGACTGTATGAGTGAAGATGATGCTTGGGTGAGTGGTAAACAAATAACTACAAATGGATAAGCCAGTGCAGATAAATCTGTTTAAGTGCAAATCCTTTATGCTGGCCGTCCTGTGAATGGAGGAAAGAAGAATGGATCAATCACATAAAGCACACCCCATTGCACAAGGAATTTTTAAGGTGGTTCGGTTGTAAACCCGCAACGAACGTCCACCCCTCACCAAATCCGGTGAGGCTTTCTCCACACGAGGACGAAGTCCTCAACCCACACATGAGGATGAAATCCTCTACACACACACACACACACACACACACACACACACACACACACACACATACACACACACACACACACACACACACAAGAAAACAAGCTGCAAGTGCAACAGAAGTTCCTCCGGTCTCTGACCAGAGCACAGGACACACACACTGAAGTGTGGTTCAGAAATGAAAGATGAAATAAGGCAATGAAGAACTCCGGATGTAGATTCAGATAAGAGTTTGAAGACCGGTGGTTGTAACTTCAGACATAGATCCAAATGGATCTTCTCTTCAGGCTTTCTGCAGGGTTGCTCTCTTCTTAAGGCTTCCCTCCTTTATTCTTCTCTCTTTTCTCTTGTCTCTTAGAGCACTGGTCTAGGTCGGACCAGAGCTGGGCTGCACACACTCCCCTTTTCTTTTCCTCACAGATTCCGTCTTGAATGCTCAAGGGCGTTGGCTATTCTCTTCAAGGCAGCAGCTACAGCAGCTTGTCCAATTGAAGCTTCAAGTCTATAAATAGGGGCCAGGTAGAAGGATTTCCCTCCAAGAAGATCTGCAATAAGACCGATTCAATTTTGAACTCTGACCTTCTTTTTCAGTGGTGCTTGACTTGATCCACCGATCATAAGGGAGCAGTGCAAAGGGAGATAATTTTCCCTCTGAAATTTTCTCTTGGCTTAAGGTAGATGCTCTACAGGGAGTTGACTAGCTGGCATCACTTCTTAGCTCAGTCCAAGGATAGGACAATGGCAGGAAGATAATAGACCTTTCTGAAGTCTTGTGGCTTTGTCCAATGAGTAATGAAGTGCGTACCATCTGGCCAGTCCTCTCTTAGGATAGAAAAGATAGAGCTCTGGCAGAAGGGACTTTCAAAGACCTGGTGGCTGACCAAGTCTTCTCCAAGAAGGTGTTCTAAACTCTTATGATGGGACATCGAAGCACTAACTTTTTTTATTTGCATTTATATCCTTGTGTTAAATGGGTTTACAATTGTATGGCAACTATAAGCTAAAGTGTGAGTCCTTAGGTTTTAGTGGGTTTCTTTGTAAAAAGGCCGCGTAGGCCCGGCGGGACCCCCACCTCCTTTCCCATTGGTCCACCTAGGCTCTAGGGCCCATGTGGGGCTGGTCCATGGTCCACCTTGGACTTGGACCAAGGAGAGGAAGGAAGAAATTCAAACTTCCATCCCCTTTTTCCAAGGGGCGCCCCCCTTTATAGGGTTTTAATTCATGTTGTAATTTTTTATTTAGGGTCATTTGACCACATGGAAGAATAATTTTCCTATCCCCTAAGTGCCCCTCCCTAACCCTAGATCTGAGGTTAGTTTAGGTCTTTTATCCATTGCTATATAATCCTTGTATTTTCATAATTTGAGAGATTAATGAGAAGAAATTTAGTGAAAATCCCAAGAGCCCAAGGGCGCCCCCTCTCTTCCCCTTCTTGCAACTGTGAGAGTTGCATCAAATCCAAGTTGTGAAGCCTTGATTCTGGGAGTGATTCTTACCTCTATCAGCTCCGCTGGATGCGACTTCCAGCCACCGCCGCTGCCGCTTCCGTTCATGCCACCGTCGAGCCGCCACAGCCAGTTCTTTGAAGTGTTGTCCAGGATTCCGAGATCCAGGACAGAAGCTAAAAGAAAATGTTATTCCTCCCAATCCGTGTATCTGATTATCTTTAAATTTTTAGAGATCATTCCCCTCCTTGTTAGCCATCCCCAGTATAAAGTTCGTGCCAATCGACCACCGTTTGCTATTTTTCCCAGTTATTTAGTTCCACCCCTGGCAGTCTGCCAATCAGCAGATCTGCGGGATAGTATCCTGTTGTTATATTTTTCTTGCCCCCTTACCCACCTCATAAAAATCCCAAAACTTTATGCGTGATCCTCACTTCCCACCCCATCACCCATAAAATTCCCAAGCCCCATATCTATCATTTTTCATTCGGTCGAAGGACATTCTCAGGCAGATCCCAATCTATCCTGACTGTCTGTAAACTGATCCTGAAGCAACAACAGTGCCACAGTAGTTTTCATTTCAAATCCGATTGCTAGATGGTTGTGAAATAAATATATGTTATAGCCCTTTGCGTCCTTTGTCCATCGGCGCCGATCTTGCCTCGATCCGTCTCCGGATCTGGGCGCAACAATTGTTTTCGTGGAGGCTCCCAGATCTGTCCCGAGTCAGGCCAGAAAGAACAGTCCGCCGGTTAAATCTTGCAAAAATACATCGGTTCAGATTCGGTGGCCGCCGACCTCGGGGATCGAAGAGGGACCTCCCGCCAACGTCCTAGCCAACCATCTCGGCCAGAAGGTGACCGGAAGTCGCCGTCCCAGCAGACGAGCTTGCTTGTTGTCAACCAGGCCTGAACCGAGTTGGAACAGTATCGAGTCGGACTAGCAGCCCGCCTCCGGCCAGATAGCCCTTCTGGCTTGCTACCCGTCAACCTGAGTTCGCTACTCCCGGGTCCCACATGTAGCCCTTTACATTCCTACGTGGAGTGGGCAATAAAAATCACTACTGTAATTATTTAATTACTGTACTGGGAGTATGAGTCTTGGCCGGGATCGACTTCCCCATGCCCGGAGCGTGGAGGTATCGTGTCCGCTCCCCTCTTTGGCATTTACATACTCGTATATATTTCTATATGCCACTGCTAGCATGTGATAGGTCCTAGCTCGTTAAAGTATTTTTATCACCGCTGCGAGAGAGAGCGAAACCCGTCCCGTGACCCGATCCGGGCACGAAAGTGAGTTGACCACCCTAGCTCATTGTCGATTTCTCAACCGCGCACGTCCGCACGCTTCCCTCGCTAGGGACGAGTCGCGAGTTTGCCTAGAGTCCAAGGTTCGCATCAAATTGGCGCCGAGTCGCGTCCCGTCCTGCATCATCTTATTATGTAGTGGCAGAAGCTCTGACCTGGGTACCTTCTCCAGACTTCAAAAGAGGTGTTTTTGGAGGTTTACGCCTGGTGTTAATGCTCTCTAGACAATTTTTGAAAAGACAGATTAGTCAGAGTACTTTAAGATTTTCCTTCAGTGAGGTCGACCTGCTGAGATAGTGAGGTCAACACGGCTTTGTAGAATCCTGTCTTCAACGGCTTCTAGAAGCACCGTGAGGTCGACCTCCTATAACGGTAATGTCGACCTGTCTTAAGAAAACTGCCAGTATAATAGGTTCTAGAAGACACATGAGGTCGACTTGCTGTAAATGTAGTGTCGACTTGTCTTAAGAAAACTGCCAGCACCTTGTAGCTGATGTTGGAGTAGTGTGAGATGAGGTCGGGGCAGCTCTGCTGTGAGGTCGGAGCAGTACATCTGTGAGGTCGGAGCAGCGACATAGTGGGGTCGAAGCATTAGAGAACTGTTTGGACTTTCTTCTTTCTGAGGTCGAAGCAGCTAGATTGTGAGGTCAACATGTCCTTTAAGAAGTTGCACTTCTTATCTGAATTCTGCTCAACCTTTGCAACTAAGTTCCACAATACCATAGCTCCTTGTCCTTGAAGTTTTTCCAAAACATTTTTAGCTTCATATCAATATGGGGAAAGCCCTTCTCACCTTAGACAGACCATGTACAACGCTTCAAGGTTTGAACTGCCATTTCTATTACTGATCTTACTGTTGCTTGCAGTTGCTCCCCAAGTCAACTTGGACTTGGTGCCTTGATTTGACAGTGTCACTCTTTGACCCTGAGATCTTTACACAAGAGAGTCTTTTCATGATGAGCATAGCATGGAGGTGTGAACAACATTATTATGTACATTAAAGGATAGTTGAATCAATTCAATAGTATTACAATGACTCATACTCAGACATCGTCAAAACATCATTTATCCAACATTCTCTCCCCTTTTGACGATGGCAACTATGCCTCATTATGAGTCACCTAAACAATGGAATCTTGAAACAGACGATGACTCAACAAGGATTCTCTCTTCTCTCCCCATTTGAATAGATGCTGACTCATCAAGACATCTCTCACCCTTTGTCATTGTTGTACCCAGACATTTTCTCAGCAAAAATAACCAGAAATAAGGGCTCAGGAATTTCCCCAAACACTTTTGAGGCATTATCTACCTAGCCCGTCCTAGGTCATAACGGGCCCAACCAAGGATCCTAACCAGCTAGCCGTGACCCACGGTGACGCCAACAATTGATCGAGGCCACCCCCGATCACCCATTTTGTGGGTTTACCCACCTTCAATCAAGTCGCCCGGGCCAACCCGGGTGTGACGACCTAGACTCCGGATACCAGGTAAACCCGATACCACTTGGATTCTAAGAGGCCTCCCAAGAGCGGTAAAGCTCCGAAGAGATAAAAGGAGTGTGTGAAGTACATTGAACTTCCAGATAAAGCAGTAAACAATTAATTACTATGATAAGGATTGCTAAAATAGCAGAATTAAAATTACATTTTCTATAATAATTAAAACTAATAGAGCTAGTAGAGTCCAGTCTAATAAAAGTATAGTACAACAGGAAAGAGAATGTACTCTCAAGTCGGGGGAAGCCCGACACTAGCAAACATTGGCACTAAGAACCACGCACTACACCTCCAAGCATGAGGAAGAACAGCTACACTAGAAAAGTCAGGGTGAGCCCTTATCTCACTGGCTCAGTAGGGGTCCCGCAGATCACCACCACGAAACAAAGGCGGTAAACAGCAGTGCTAAACAACTATAGAAAAGCAGTAACAACAGAAGCAGGAACAACAGTAAAAGTGAAGAGGAAAGCTGTACCATGGAAACACGGCAGCCGATCGACCCTCGGCCCTCTAAGCTACTTTAAATAGGAATAGAAAGGCGAACCCCGATCTTACAAAGTCGGGCGTTGTCGATCCATCGACAAACCATGAAATTCATATCGCAAAGCCCTACCAAAACAGGCAAAGGCCTTACAAAAGACCTACACAGTCAAAAGCACGGTCACGACTCCACTGTCATGCAGGCTCATCTATCGACACAAAAGCCCAACTCAAGACCACACTGTCTAAAAGCACTAGCACATACACGATCTCACCGTTGTGTACACTACAGTGACCTCGGGTGAAGCCGAACACAGACTACCCGACATGTCACGTCGACAGTAACGAAAACTAGTCACGAAAGCCACAAGTCATCATGTCGTGTGACAGAAGCACCTCCTCATTAGAAGAACAGCCAGATGCGTCCACTGACGTCTTACACTGCACCCCAACCGTCTTCCACTCACCTGGAACGGCGATAACTGAGACACTCAACAAGAACCAAGTACCAAGTAATGAGTGACTAGTTAGGGTCACGCCCGTCGACGCTCGTCCAACGCCCCTGACCGCGTGTGGACACACAAGCTCAATGTCTTGAGTTAGGCCTCTAGCTAGTTTTCCCCTCTTGTAGGACTCTCACGGCAGAACAAAGGGGCCAACGGCTACCAGCCTACAAACCGTCTCAACCGGGAACACGCCCCACCACCACTCCCAGGTGGGCCAACAAACAGGAAAGTGTCATGAGGCTACGACTAGTGGAGGCTCACAAGACACAGAGACTCAAAAATAGCGAAGTACGGATAGGTCACAAACGTACCCATCACAAGTACCACGAAGCACAAGGTAGCACACGGAACTGCCACCAGACTCAGGATAGACAACTGGACCTGCTAACATAACTATCCTTGAGTCACAAGACTCGTGTCAAGATTGTCGCACATCACGGAAATACATCGTTAATCAGCCTAGTCCCTAAGCCAAAATCACGGTAAACACATTATGGAAGATGACACAGAGCAGCCAGATCCATAACAACAATAATGAGTCCTCAGCCCCAAGGCCACTCAATGGACTCACAATTCTGCAAAACACGAAGCACGGAACACGAGGGATAACCAAAACCCTCAAATCACATGGACACAGAAACTAAGGTAAGATAATACCTCCAAGCATCCAAAACTAGGCCTCCATCCTCACGGGATAGACGAGACACTCACGAGGTCACGTGTCAACCACTGGTCACAATCGGGTTGACCAGAAACCAAACCAACACGAAAGAACAGTTTGGGAAAGTGGTAGTCACCCATATGGCCGCTACTAGAAATGACGGTCATAGCTTGGCCGCTACTACACAACCCAGAAAATAGCGGTCTTCACCCTGGTCGCTAAAAGAAAGTGGCGGTCAGCCCTATGGCCACTACCAAGGAATGGCAGTCATATACTTGGACGCTACTCTCTGAACTAAAGGCAAGAAACGGTCTTACCAAGGGCCATCTCTTCGAATTGACGGTCCTCCTATGGCCGTCTCTCAAAGGTAGCGGTCATGACCAGACCGCTATCTCCAAATCACCTCAAAAACAAGAAAATCAATCCTGGTGGTAGTCCTTTGCCTGACTATTACTTCAAAAGACGGTCAGCCGCAAGGCCGTCACTGGGAACCAACTTAAACAAACAATATTCTCCCTGGGACCGTTTCTAGGAATTGGCGGTCCTCCTATGGCCGCCAATGCCAAGTTGAGGTCGGGAGCTAGACCGCTACCCCAAACCAACTTAAAACCGAATAAAAACTGACTTAAAACACCCAATAGCGGTCAACCAAGGGTCGCTACTATAGAGTTGCGGTCGGTTGCGACACCGCAACCAGAAACTGACAATGGAACTCTGAATAACGGTCTCCAGAGGGTCACCTCTACAAATGGCGGTCTCTAGTAGGACTGCTACTTCGCTCCAGCGTGAAAACCATAGGACCAGCAAAAACTCGGTCGTTCCACGCCCCAATCGCTCCTAAACGACGGGGAAACATCCCTAGAGTCGATATCAACCTTCCATAAGCCGAAAGGGATCAAACCATCCACAAAACGGCAAGAAATGGGCGATTCCTACGAATCGACCCAAAACGAGTCACATGGACAAACAAGCTCATATTGGGCCCAATTCACAACCAAACAAAGTTAAACATGCGGGGATCGAATCCCAACATGCCAGGGGTTCATATTTTACCATCTAATGTGAAAACCATTGCCCAGAATGGCGAACACGGCTCACACCCCCGAAACATGATTTAACCCTTAAAGCTAGAAAACCCGCTCAAACTCACACCGTTTGGCTACAAATCGCGGGGGAATGCAGGAAAAGAGTAGGGTATCAATCCCCCTACCTCCATCGAAGATCTCGCGCACCGAAACGGCCAAACCATGCCGAAAACCATCACATGAACAACCCACACCGACTTTGTAACGACCCGAGAATCCGATTACCGAGAAGGCCCGATAACCCGAGACTATCACAGCCACCCACGAGTCTGAAGACTCGGAAGGGTTAAAGGAAGGTGTCGAGACTACACAAGGATCACAAATAATTGCAGAAATTAAACAGCTAACTCACTAAGTAGGAAAATAAATTTAACAGTTACACGATACATGGTCCACAGGATAAAACAAAATAACAACAGCAGTAGTCCACAACTAGTACAGAGACAAGAAAGAAAAGTACAACTACACGGGGCATACCCCAGCTCTGACCTCTGGCACTAACGATGGGCATCCGAACCACGCTGAGCCTCAGACGCGCTCCCCTGAGGTCGCGAATCACCTGAAACACGGTGAAAACACGCAGGGAATGAGTCTCGGAACAAAACTCAGTAGGGATCACTCGAACCCTACCTCACAAACGGAGAAACCGCTACGCTAGCAATAAGCGAGTACCTCGAAAAGGGAAGCCGTGCAATCTACAAAACATATCTCTCACGGCACAAAAGCCGACACACGTGCCACGGTGAAACGACCGGAACACCACGGTCAACGCGACAAAACCCGAAGGCCGAAGTCTCAAAGACTGACAGTCAGACACTCCCGACTCGACAGGAGTACCGCCCACTAGAAGCATAGCCGGTAGCGTCCCCTGACGTCTTACACCGCACCGCAGGTGAACTGCCTGACATGGTAGCTCCTACCAAAGGCACGGACACCACATAAAGAACTACAAACGAGTGACTAGCTGGGGTCACGCTCGTCAGCATGGGTTCAACCGCCCCAAACCACGTGTGCACACATAGACCGTGCGTCCCTGGTCTGGCCCTCTGACTGGTTTTCCCCTCAGCCGGACTCTGGCTGCAAGACGTGGGGCCTGACAGAAACCGGTCCACAAACCGTCTCTAAGGGTAGCCTCTCCACCACTCCCTGGTGGGACCACACGCATGTAAGCAGGCTACGACTAGTGGAGGGTGACTACGGAGTAGACTCTCAAGTCAGCAGAAAGTAGCGTCACAATCGGACGGTACAAGGGACACCCCTCGCACTAATACCATCGCATGGTAACAGAAGCCGATAACGACATCTCTCGGTACCTCTTGGTACGGCGGGAGACCCACCGACACGATCTGTCCCCTTGAACGGTCCACACTGGGCCGCTCAGGGATGTGCGGTCGCACAAAGACCGCACCAAGGGTTAAACGGCCAGGACAGGACCGTTCTACCCATGTCCAAATAGACTGAAGAACGGCCAACAAGGGCCCGTTCAATAGATGTACGGCCAGCTCCTGGCCGCACGAGGGTGAAGAACGGTCATCCCCTGGCCGTTCGTCTCCCAACGGTAATAAATCTGAACGGTTAGGCCGTAGCCGCACTAAGGATGAGCGGCTATGGTTTAACCGCTCAAGAATTGTGCGGTTTAGATCTGGCCGCACACCCAGGCAACGACACCAGACGACGTACGGCCAGAACCTGGCCGCACGAAGGGTTATGCGGCTAGCTCCTGGCCGCACACCCTGGTGCACTGTACAAGGGTAAAACTCAACGGTCGAAAATCGCAGTGTTGTGCGGTCGTTGTGGGGCCGCACCTTAGGATATGCGGTCCCACGACAGGCCGCACAAGTCCACTGCGCGTCGAGCCGATGAACGGCTAGAATAGCGCCGCACAAGAGTTGTGCGGCCACTGGTTCGACCGCACATCGCTCACCGGCGTGAAAACGGCGAACCTCGCCGGAATCGCCCATTCCAACCCCAAACAAGCCCCACGAAGGGGGAAACGGTGAGAGAAGGACCCCCAAGCCCCCTAGCATGCTCCTACGCCCGTGAACCACGGAATCGGGGCTCAAAATGGCGGATCGGACGAACTCTCCCCGCGGCATGAACGACCCTTCCCGGCATGAAATTGACCCCTCTCGACCTCGTCTCGAGCTAAAACTCGCGGGGAAGGAAGACAAGAGGCCAAGGAACGTCACCCTACCTCCGGTCCGCGACGAGGCGCGCCGATCCAAGCTCAAACCCATGAAGAACACCATTAGAACCTCGCCTTCCCACGCTTCCCACGCTTGCCGCACGCCCGCACAATTGCCTCATCGTCACCCACGTCCTCGCGCCGTCGCACCGCCGCCGTCTGCAGCCGGAACGGAGGTCACCGCGCTCGAACGGGAGAGAGAGAGAGAGAGAGAGAGAGAGAGAGAGAGAGAGAGAGAGAGAGGGTCACGATCATGAGGGAGGAAGGAGAAGAAAGGAAGAAGAAGAAGAAGAAAAAGAAAAGAAAATGGGGGTATTAATAGAAAATCCAGAATTTCCAAAAAATATCAAAAAAATAGAAAATTACATTTTCGCGATCCTCGGAACGCACCGATTGTAACGGTACCACTCTCGCCTAGGTGAACGAC
This sequence comes from Amorphophallus konjac, assembly GCA_022559845.1. Lineage (NCBI taxonomy): Eukaryota > Viridiplantae > Streptophyta > Magnoliopsida > Alismatales > Araceae > Amorphophallus > Amorphophallus konjac. The sequence goes on from CM040118.1 coordinate 436,171,371, forward strand.
CCGGTTCACCCGCAACGAGGTTCCGAAGGAATTACCGAAACATACACCGGGAATCGGAAAACACACGCGGAAAAGTCGCGGAATGCTCCCGGGCCTCCGAAACAACTCCGGATCGCGCCGATCCGAACACGGAAGATGTCCAAATGGAATTTCGGACACAACGGAGTCGGGTACTCCGAGAAACCAGATCTGGGACCCACGAAGAAGCATCCAAAAGGTCCGCAATACTACAGCCCTCCCTCCTTAAGAAATTTCATCCTCGAAATTGAGAGCAACCCAAGGGAGAGAAGGGGAAGACTCACTCAAGCAGGTAAGGGAACTGTTGACGCATCTCGTCCTCACGCTCCCAAGAAGCCTCACCACCAGAGTGCCACTGCCACACCACCTTAACCAAGGGGATGACCTTGTTCCACAGGCGCTGCTCTCGCCTATCCTCCACGAGGATCGGAAACTCTAGAAGGGAAAGGTCTGGAGTCACCTTGGGCCAAACAGAATCCTCGAGCACATGCGAGTCATCGGGCATATACTTTCGCAGCATCGAGACGTGGAACACGTCATACACCGACGCCAACTCAGGGGGTAACTGCAACCGATAAGCAACGTCACCGTTGCGCTCCACAATCACAAAAGGACCAATATAGCGGGGACTCAGCTTCCCACGCCGTCCAAAGCGCATCACCCCCTTCATTAGAGAAACACTCAAGAACACACGATCACCCACGGCGAACTCGAGGGGCCGCCGCCTACGGTCAGCATAGCTCTTCTGCCGACTCTGGGCTACCAACATGTTCCGACGGACCAGGTGAACCACCTCCACACACTACTACACCAGCTCCGGTCCCGTCAAAACATGCTCACCGACCTCAAACCAATCAAGTGGAGTATGACACAGATGCCCATACAAGGCCTCATAAGGAGCCATGCCGATGCTTGAATGATAGCTGTTGTTGTAGGCGAACTCCACCAACGGTAGGTGGTGAACCCAACTCCCCTGCCACTCCAGGCAGCAGGACCTCAGCATGTCCTCCAAAGTCTGAATGGTCCTCTCTGACTGACCATCTGACTGAGGATGATACGCCGAGCTAAAAGCCAAATCCGTGCCAAGAGCTCGCTAGAAACTCCCCCAGAATCCAGAAGTGAAACACGGATCCCGATCCGATACGATGGAGATGGGAATCCCATGCAACGGAACGATCCGCTCCACATAAAGACGAGCCAACCTGGACACGCTCTAGCTAACTTTGACCGGTAGCAACCGAGTCAACTTCGTCAGCCTATCTACCAGCAACCAAATACTGTCCTGACCGCTCGGAGTCCTCGGTAATCACACCACGAAATCTGTGGTCACGTGGTCCCACTTCCACGCAGGAACATCCAAGGGCTGGAGAGTACCTTCCGGTCGCTGATGCTCCACCTTCACCTGTTGATAGGTCAGGCACCTGGCCACAAACGCGGTGACATCTCTCTTCATGCCAGGCCACCAGAACTGTCTCTGCAGGTTCCGATACATCTTCATCGCACCCGGGTGTACGGTGTACCTGCTCCCATGAGCCTCATGCAACACCACACGACGAACCCGCTCCTCGGCTAGGACATATAGCCTACCACGAAACCTCACGGCACCGTCCTCACCGAGCTCCACATCAGTCAAAGCCAATATCTGGGGTAACTCAGGGTCCGCATGCTGAGCCTCTTTCACCTGACGGTGGATAGCAGGCGTGACAATCAGACTAGCAAGCACTGCCAACCCTGGCTCCTGGGGAATCTTGAGCCTGAATGAAACTTCGGGCACTTGTTCCTAGAGCCTCCACTTCCTCAACATCAAGGCACTGATCGTGACCTTCTGACTCAAGACATCGGTGACGACATTCATCCTACCCGGCTAATAAGACAGGGTGAAGTCATAATCCTTCATAAACTCCATCTAACGCCTCTGCCTGAGGTTAAGGTCCCTCTGCGTGAACACATATCGTAAACTCTGATGGTCAGTGAACACCTCGAACCTCGGCAGGGAAGATCCATTGTTGCTGATTACAAACACTTGGTGGACAAGATACATTCCAAAATGCTTTCATGGAAATCTAGATTCCTTTCACAGGTAGGTCGGGTGACCCTTATCAATTCTGTCCTCAGCTCTATTCCCATCTATCTTGCTGTGGCCGCTTCTATACCTAAAACGATTCTCAACCACATTGATAAGATGATGGCTGCATTCTTCTGGAATGGTACCGATTGTGAGCGGCGGAGACACTGGGTATCCTGGGACAAGATCAAATGCCCGCCGTCTGAGGGTGGTCTGAGAGTTAGAAGCCTGCATCATGTGCAACAGGCCCTTGCGGCTAAACAGATTTGGCAGGTCTACACGAGTGACTCCCTGTGGGCTAGGTACGCCAGATGCAGATATAAGATCGAACACCCTGCCCCCAGACCCTTTCCCCGGGCTGTTTCTAAGGCAGTTTTCTTGAAAGCACTCAATATTGTCCAGAGCCACACTCGGTGGGTTGTTGGCAAGGGTACAAAGGTTGATTTTCTTGATGATGTTTGGGCAGGAACACACCCCCTCCGCCAATGCTTAACTGCCCCCTACAGTGGCCCAGCCGCTACCGTCCAGCAAATCTTACAACCCTCGGACCACCCCATTCGTCATCTCATCCCATCCGCTGTGTCTCTGGATGAACATATCCTTCACACAGCAGATGACGTCCGTGTCTGGACGGGTACTACCTCTAGGGCTTTCACTACCAAATCGGCATATGATCTCGTCCGTCCTAGGGGTCCCCATCGGCCGTCTCTGAAGCGTCTCTGGCATCCCAGTTTCCAGCGGAGAGCTGCCATGTTTGGTTGGCGTCTCCTCCACCGTGCTGTTCCTATGGACGATCGTATAGCAAACTGCGGAGTAAACCTGGCTTCAAGGTGCTCTTGTTGCAAAGCTCCACAGTATGAGGACCTTAATCATTTGTTTATATCTGGCGATCTTGCCTCCCAATTGTGGACTTGGTTCCTCCCCATTGCTAGCCATCGGATTGTACTCCATGAGCAGGTTACCACAAGACTCTGGTCGTTTCTCTCAACATGTGATCCACAGTCCTCGACTGGTTTCATTTCTCTGTATGGCTGTTTGCTGCTCCTTGGGAAATTTGGAAAGCTAGGTGCATGAGGCGATACCAGTCATTGGAAACTCCTGTCATAAGGATTACTACTAATATACATTCCTCTTTACAGTTTGCTCTGAGCACCTACACCTTCAAGCTTCCTGCTTCGGACAAGGGACTCTCTGATATCCGTTCCCTTGGCTATCATCCTATTGTTAAGGTGAAAAGGCCGAAGTTGGTTTGCTGGACCCCACCACTGAGGGGCTTCTGTCTCGATGTAGATGGCGCCTGCAAGGGAAATCCAGGTACTTGTGGAGGGGGAGGCAGCATCAGAGACGCGGCTAGCAATATTATCCTAGCCTTCTCTTACCATTATGGCTCGGGCTGCTGTCTGCTTGCTGAAACCCGAGCACTTTGTGATGGACTTCGCCTGGCGCAAGCTCATGGCCTTCCTCTGGGGAGCATCCAATCTGACTCGGCCGTCCTGGTTCAATCTCTCTGCAGCAACACTCCACCACCGTGGGACACTCTGCGCTGGTGGCGCATCGCAGCTGAACTTCTTAGTGGTCACACTACCCCAATTATTCATGTCTTCAGAGAGGCCAACAGATTAGCTGATAGCTTGTCTTCTTATGCTTGTACAGCTCATTGTAACTTGGTTTTCTCGTCCAGTGTTAGCATGCCCCGCGCCTGCAGGAGCAACTATGCTCTTGACAAAGCCTGGCTGCCTAGTGTTAGATTGTTTTAGTCCTCACTTTTGTGGTCTTTCCAGGGGTATGCCCCGCCTGGGAGTTATGTAAAAATCTCCACCATTAATATAAATACTTGGTTGGTAGCTGGTCGCCCGGGGGAGTGATTCCCTCTTGCCCCGCTGGGGCTTGGGGCACTTAGCTGGTGTTGACCATACCACCTCCTTTTGGCTCCTCGCTAAAAAAAAAAACACCTCGAACCTCTCGCCGTACAGATAATGCCTCCAGATTTTCAGTGCGAAGATCACAGCCCACAACTCCAAGTCATGGGTAGGGTAGTTCTTCTCGTGACGCTTCAGCTGCCGAGATGCATGAGCCACCACTCTACCATGCTGCATCAACATAGCACCCAATCTGACCCCGGAAGCATCTGTACACACCACAAAACCTCTCGATCCAGAAGGTAAATGATGGGGACATCACCTCCCACTGCATCCGACATGGTCTAGTCATTTAATTTTGAGTCCTATGTAATTTTTATTTGAGTCATTTGATGTATTTTCCCTTTTAATTGAGTCATGTTCCTAGGTCTTGTGTTCATTTCCCTAAGTTTGAGTGTCATCAGGTTGTCTAGTTAGCTATTGGGCCCAATTCATTGGGCTTGGCCCAAGGGCTCTCCCCTACCCCCTCGGTTATTTATCATTGAGTCAATTGTCAGGGACTTTTGTAGAAATGTGGGTTTCCTATATATAGGACCCCATTCCCCCCATTCCAACTTAATGAATCAATGAATGAAAAAAACTTGCCATTTTGAGAGTTTACACTTCTTATCTAGTGGAGAAATTCCATTTTTTGGGTGAGAAACCCTAGGGGAGAGATTCCCCACCCTTCCCTCTCTTAATCTCTCTTTTTCACTCCACTTTCTCTCTCCTCAACACCCAAATTCAAATTTTCTTCTCTCTCCTCCCTTCCCAACCACCTCCACTCCCCACCTACCCCATTTAAGCCTCTTCCCATTCCCCACAACCCTCATCAATACTCCACCCCTTCCCAAGACCCCCTCCACCAATCCTCTCCTCACCATCCAACCCCCAACTACCCCTCCCACTTTCCCAAGCACCCTTCCCACTACCCCAAGCACCCCTTCCCTTCTCCAACACAACCCCCCCATTCCCAAGACAAAAAATTAACCCCACCCTTAAACCTATTTTTGAATATCCTTTCCCTCTCTCCATTCCAACCAAATTCGCAGCCCCCACTACCACCATCTATTGGACCCTCTTCCAGACCTTATTCTCCGCCTCCCACACCTTAGAACACCCCCTCCAAGACCCCCTCACAACTAGGGATCACTCCCACACTCATCTACCCCCTTCCCCTTCTTCTTTCTTGGTCATTGGAAGCTACTTCGAAGTTGCAGTTTGCTGTCCAGAGGTTGCAGATGAACCAGCAACTTGCAGCGGCCACCACGACTTCCTCCGGACGAGTTTGAAGACCCAAGAGCCATCGTCGAAAGCGTCTACCAGTCTCCTTCGCAACAGAAGTGGTTTCATTTTCTTCCGATCTCCGAGCCGTCCAGGAGGTCCATTCTCCCACAACTGCGCAGTTCTGCCTTGGCTGAGGACCTGAGCCAGACTAGAAGCTCTGCCACGACAAACCCCGAAGGAATCAGTCCACGAGTTCTTCTCCAAAGCTACGCAGATCTGCTACTCATAGTCTGCTCCGACCAGTCAACAGTGTTCAGAGTTCCCTGGTCTTCTCCGGCATTGTCTGGCCTCTCCGTCAGTTTTGCTGCAAAGAGGATTCGCCCACGATTCCAACGACTCTGACGGTGCTCGATTCCGAGTTTGGGAGCTGCCGGTACATCCTCTGCAACCTGCTATTACTGCGCCGATTTTCCCCCTGCAGAGGTTATGATCCGGAGAAAAAGCTTCACCACGATGAACCTGAGAGGAACCAGGCCACGAGATCTTCTACAAAGTTCTTCTCCTTCCTGTCTACTTTCGGAATCAAGAAGCGGAATCCCGTTCGGCATCCGTTAGCAGAAGTTATCAATTTTATTCCTCGATAGTACGACTCTACTTCCCCACAGTCTGCACCGACCTCCCCTCACTCTTCTGGATCCACTGTTCTTCCCCGGCATCGTTTGGCATCCCCGTTTGTTCTGCTGCAAAGAGGACCCGTCCACGGTGCCAACAGTTTTGGCGGTACCTAATTTGGAGATCGGGAGCGGCCGGGGCAACCTCTTCTTCCTGCTGTTAGTAACCAGTTGCTGTCAGTCCGGGAATCAGCGACCCTGTTCGAGCTCCTGCCTACACCAACAGCGACCCCAGAAGAATTCGAAAAAATTCAGAGGCACTCCAGTTCCAGTAACAAAGATTTCCTCACTGGTCTCACCCTCAGAAAAATTCTTGATCAAGTTCTGCAGCCACAGTACCGACTGTCTATCCACAATTGTCGAGAGAAGGCAGATTCGGCATCTTCACTTCATCATCGTTTTACCCTAGTTTTCCCCACCCCGCTTGGCCGGCTGAAGGCCCCTCCCTGCGTGGAGGTAGTTTGATTGTAATCCATTAACCCCCACCCCAAGATCCCCCTCCTGCGAGAGGTGTAGTGTTGTAATTTGGTTTGATCAGGTCAAGCTACCCCGGCGCGGCGTGTGGGGAACCCACGCTTCCCCGCTCGCCTCGTCTCCGAGCGGGACCGGTTTCTTCAAACCGGTCGAGTAAGTGCTCTATAACCTTGCTCTAATTCATGCTTGTTCTTTCAATATTAGTTCATAGTTCCGCTGGCCGTGAGAGTGAGAGCTCGATCCTCAAGCCCCGTTGCTTTGAGTGATCACCGTGGGAAGAGAGAGTAACCCAGTGCCTTTGGCACTTTGTCGGCCCCATTGAATTGGGCATCCACAACCTTTGGGATTCAAATCTTAGCCTTGCTGGCCCTCTACCAGCAAGGGCCCAACCCCTCAACCTCACCTTGGCATTGCCAAGTTACCCCGGGTCTTGGTGAGCAACGGGTGAGCAGTCGTCGACATCGGCCCGTTTGATTGCGATTGTGCTTGTTTGTTTAAGTCCTAGGTTGTGTCACATCAATTGGTATCAGAGCAAGTCATTGACTTGTCTCTATCAAGTCAAGTCCTAGGGCATGCTTGCATTGGAGTCATCATCAATCCGACCCTTGCATTGATTTCCCCGATCATCATGGCCACCTACTTAGCCTACTCACCACCCATGGACTTCATCCTAGATAGGGATATTACCTATGACGGATCGCATTCTAGTGACTATCTTAGGTGGGAGGCTACCATAGAAAAGTACTTTGAAAAGACTTGGGTATATGGATCCGCGAGAGTCCGAAAGGCCAAGGGACGACTTCGAGGTCAAGCCAAAAGTAAGTAGGAACACATAGAGGGATTAAGGAGGGTTAGGAGGCAAGAGCCGATTTTCTCATGGGATGATATGAAGGTTGAACTTAGGAAGATCTACATCCCCAAATATTCTCACCCCTTCTACTCAAACACCCCTAGCCCGAGGTGCACTACCACTCCTCCATCCTCACCCGATCAACTTGATACCACCTTTAGGCCTCCTCCCCCACCACTCCCAACAAATCACTTCTCCACCATCATAACTTCACTTCGCAACCAAGTCCTCTCCCTTAAGGCCCAAATAAACCAAACATTCACCTCTCCACCAAATCCCCTAAGGGTCCCCACACTCCAACCAAAACCCCCTTCCGCAAACCTCACTATCCAAACTCAATTGGCCCCCACTTTCTCCCCTCCACAACTGGCCGATCCCAAGGGGAAGAGACCCCTAACCAACCCAGTTTTCCCAATAAGGACTACCACTCACCCTATTCTCACCATTCAAACCCAAGTGGACCCCATTTCCATCCCTCCACCTAGAACCATGTCGGCCACCACCACCCAACCCAAATCCCATCACCCGACCCACCTTCCACTTCCAACCCCAATCCTATCCCAACCTAAGCCTCCAATACTTCCACTCCCAAACCCCACACTACCAATCCTAAACCAAGTTTCCCTTTACCCTCCACCCCGGGAGCACCACACACCAACCCTCATCACCCCAAAAGACCCTCTCACCTCCTTGGTAGAAGAACTCATACCTAATTCAATAGTTGAGGACACTCCAAACCCACTCCCCACCTTGGAGAAAACCCAAGTCTAAGTTGAGAAAGAAACATCACACGATGGTCCTCACCTTACATCACCCTCTCTAGTTGGGACCAAGATCATCTTAGGAGAACCCATTGTTAGTTGGCTAAAGGAGAGCCCAATTAGAGAGATCCGAGCCCATGTTTTCCCTCCCATAGAACAAGACCTTCCCTTAGTGCCCTTCTTCTCCTATCACACCACAATCCAAGCATCCTATCAAGTGGAGACCTTAGAGGACCTTCTCAAGGGCATAGCATGGCAATTAGAGATGACTAGCATGTTGACCCCTATGGTAGAACAACCTAGGAGCCTTAGCCTCCTACACCTATGCATAGGGTCTATTACCTCGGTTTGCACCATTGGTTGCTACACTAGCGACCTCCTTCTATTCCTCCCTACACCCGATGAGCCCAACCTTCTCCTCGATTTAGAGCTTCTTATCTCGGGTAGAAAGTCAAGCCCTCCACTCATGGCTGACCCACTTGCCAAGAACATTGGCCCAACTATCATGGAGAAGGATGACTTAGCACCTTTTGAGGATCTTGAGGACATGGAGTTCCTCCACCTAGGTAACCCATTTTATGATCCATATGATCCATTCCAATGGGAGTCAAGAGACTCGTGTGACCCAAGCACTTTATCCACCACCCACCTTTCCCTAAACCAACTCACAATGTTTGACACAATTCACTCCATCTTAGACCCGGGTTACACCTTGGGAGCCATAACCTTGGACCATATATCCCTAGGTAATAAGGTGGTGCCCCACCCCATGATGACCACCTTCTTAGATCCATTCGATCCTTTCCAATGGGAGTTCAAAGGTTATCCCACACCTATACACATGGAAGTCACTTTTGGGAAAAGTATGCATGTGTCTAGGCTTTCCACACCCCTTGGCATGAACACAATATTGGGTCCATTCATTCATATCACCCACATGTCAAGTAGAAAGTATGAGTGGTCCATATTCGGATGTCATGGTCCACCTTCATTCATCATGGGTCTTAAGCATATCAAAGGCATCTACGGATGTCCAGGTCCTCCTATATTTATCACCAATTTACATGATAGGGCCACCTACGGGTGCCCCGGCCCACCTAGGCTAACCAAAGTCTACACTACAACATTACACGATAGGTCTACTTTTGGTTGTCTAGGTCCACCCATCACCCCCGGAATGTCTACATTCACAACATTGCATAAAGAGATCCGCAAGCACATTATCAAGAAGAATGTGACTTATAAAAGGCGAGCTGACTCTCATCGACGTCACCAAAAATCCCATGAGGGTGACTTTGTGATGGTAAGAACGGAGAGGCTCTCCCCGGGAGCTATCTCCAAATTGAGGCCACGTGGGGCTAGTCCCTTCCAGGTCCTGAGGCGCATTAGTGCACATGCCTATGAGTTAGATTTCCCCGAGGAATATGGGGTAAGTCCCACATTCAGTGTCGCCGACCTAGTGCCATACAAGGGACCCACGGTGGTACCTAGTGAGGATATTGAGCCTATTCCCTCCGTTGAGAGAGCACCCACCCATGAGGAGAGTCCACTAGCTAAGAGAGCCCAGCGTGAGCGTATTGAACGAATATTGGATGAACATGTCACTACCACCAGGAGCAAAGTATACAAGCGCTATCTCGGCAGGTGGATGGATCGGTCTCGTTCGGAAGACTTGAGGGCAGTACCACTTCTACACCGTCCAAGGAGGGAAGGACAGTTACTCGACGGAGTCGAGTTCTCCGCACCCCGGGAGTATGATGGGGACATCACCTCCCATTGCATCCGGCATGGTCTAGTCATTCAATTTTGAGTCCTATGTAATTTTTATTTGAGTCATTTGATGTATTTTCCCTTTTAATTGAGTCATGTTCCTAGGTCTTGTGTTTATTTCCCTAAGTTTGAGTGTCATCAGGTTGTCTAGTTAGCTATTGGGCCCAATTCATTGGGCTTGGCCCAAGGGCTCTCCCCTACCCCCTCGGTTATTTGTCATTGAGTCAATTGTCAGGGACTTTTGTAGAAATGTGGGTTTCCTATATATAGGACCCCATTCCCCCCATTCCAACTTAATGAATCAATGAATGAAAAAAACTTGCCATTTTGAGAGTTTACACTTCTTATCTAGTGGAGAGATTCTATTTTTTGGGTGAGAAACCCTAGGGGAGAGATTCCCCACCCTTCCCTCTCTTAATCTCTCTTTTTCACTCCACTTTCTCTCTCCTCAACACCCAAATTCGAATTTTCTTCTCTCTCCTCCCTTCCCAACCACCTCTACTCCCCACCTACCCCATTTAAGCCTCTTCTCATTCCCCACAACCCTCATCAATACTCCACCCCTTCCCAAGACCCCCTCCACCAATCCTCTCCTCACCATCCAACCCCCAACTACCCCTCCCACTTTCCCAAGCACCCTTCCCACTACCCCAAGCACCCCTTCCCTTCCCCAACACAACCCCCCCATTCCCAAGATAAAAAATTAACCCCACCCTTAAACCTATTTCCGAATATCCTTTCCCTCTCTCCATTCCAACCAAATTCGCAGCCCCCACTACCACCATCTATTGGACCCTCTTCCAGACCTTATTCTCCACCTCCCACACCTTAGAACACCCCCTCCAAGACCCCCTCACAACCAGGGATCACTCCCACACTCATCTACCCCCTTCCCCTTCTTCTTTCTTGGTCATTGGAAGCTACTTCGAAGTTGCAGTTTGCTGTCCAGAGGTTGCAGATGAACCAGCAACTTGCAGCGGCCACCACGACTTCCTCCGGACGAGTTTGAAGACCCAAGAGCCATCGTCGGAAGCGTCTACCAGTCTCCTTCGCAACAGAAGTGGTTTCATTTTCTTCCGATCTCCGAGCCGTCCAGGAGGTCCATTCTCCCACAACTATGCAGTTCTGCCTTGGCTGAGGACCTGAGCCAGATTAGAAGCTCTGTCACGACGAACCCCGAAGGAATCAATCCACGAGTTCTTCTCCAAAGCTACGCAGATCTGCTACTCATAGTCTGCTCCGACCAGTCAACAGTGTTCAGAGTTCCCTGGTCTTTTCTGGCATTGTCTAGCCTCTCCGTTAGTTTTGCTGTGAAGAGGATTCGCCCACGATTCCAACGACTCTGACGGTGCTCGATTCCGAGTTCGGGAGCTGCCGGTACATCCTCTGCAACCTGCTGTTACTGCGCCGATTTGGCCCCTGCAGAGGTTCTGAGCCAGAGAAAAAGCTTCACCACGATGAACCCGAGAGGAACCAGGCCACGAGATCTTCTACAAAGTTCTTCTCCTTCCTGTCTACTTTCGGAATCAAGAAGCGGAATCCCGTTCGGCATCCGTTAGCAGAAGTTATCAATTTTATTCCTCGGTAGTACGACTCTACTTCCCCACAGTTTGCACCGACCTCCCCTCACTCTTCTGGATCCACTGTTCTTCCCCGGCATCGTTTGGCATCCCCGTTTGTTCTGCTGCAAAGAGGACCCGTCCACGGTGCCAACGGTTTTGGCGGTACCTAATTTGGAGATCGGGAGCGGCCGGGGCAACCTCTTCTTCCTGCTATTAGTAACCAGTTGCTGTCAGTCCGGGAATCAGCGACCCTGTTCGAGCTCCTGCCTACACCAACAGCGACCCCAGAAGAATTCGACAAAATTCAGAGGCACTCCAGTTCCAGTAACAAAGATTTCCTCACTGGTCTCGCCCTCAGAAAAATTCTTGATCAAGTTCTGCAGCCACAGTACCGACTGTCTATCCACAATTGTCGAGAGAAGGCAGATTCGGCATCTTCACTTCATCATCGTTTTACCCTAGTTTTCCCCACCCCGCTTGGCCGGCTGAAGGCCCCTCCCTGCGTGGAGGTAGTTTGATTGTAATCCATTAACCCCCACCCCAAGATCCCCCTCCTGCGAGAGGTGTAGTGTTGTAATTTGGTTTGATCAGGTCAAGCTACCCCGGCGCGGCGTGTGGGGAACCCACGCTTCCCCGCTCGCCCTCGTCTCCGAGCGGGACCGGTTTCTTCAAACCGGTCGAGTAAGTGCTCTATAACCTTGCTCTAATTCATGCTTATTCTTTCAATATTAGTTCATAGTTTCGCTGGCCGTGAGAGTGAGAGCTCGATCCTCAAGCCCCGTTGCTTTGAGTGATCACCGTGGGAAGAGAGAGTAATCCAGTGCCTTTGGCACTTTGTCGGCCCCATTGAATTGGGCATCCACAACCTTTGGGATTCAAATCTTGGCCTTGCTGGCCCTCTACCAGCAAGGGCCCAACCCCTCAACCTCACCTTGGCATTGCCAAGTTACCCCGGGTCTTGGTGAGCAACGGGTGAGCAGTCGTCGACATCGGTCCGTTTGATTGCGATTGTGCTTGTTTGTTTAAGTCCTAGGTTGTGTCACATCAGTAAAACCAACACCGGAGCCGAGGTGAGCAATCTCTTCAGTTCCCTAAAACACTGCTCACACTCCTCAGACTAGACGAAAGGCACATCCTTCCACGTAAGTCTAGTCATCGGGGCCGTAATGCGAGAAAAATCCTGGATAAATCGACGATAATAGCCCGCAAGCCCCAAGAAACTCCGGATCTCCATCACAGACCTCAGCCTCAGCCACTGTATTACAGCCTCGACCTTGGCGGGGTCCACGAAAATACCATCACTAGAAATCACGTGCCCAAAAAGTGCACCTCACGAAGCCAGAACTCGCACTTACTGAGCTTCGCATATAACTGGTGATCTCGCAACGTCTGCAGCACCACACCTAAATGGTACGCATGCTCCTCGGCAGACCGTGAATAAACAAGGATGTCGTCCACAAATATGACCATGAATTGGTCCAAATATGGATGAAACACCCTCTGCATCAAGTCCATGAAGGCTATGGGGGCATTGGTGAGCCCGAACGGCATCACCAGAAACTCATAATGCCCGTACCTCATACTGAACGCAGTCCTCTATACATCGGACTCGCGAATCCTCAGCTGATAGTAACGAAACCGCAAATCAATCCGTGAGAACACTCACGCAAACTAAAGCTGGTCGAACAAATCGTCAATCCGCGGCAACGGATAGTTGTTCTTAATGGTCACTTCATTCAGCTGCCGGTAGTCAATGCACAACCGCAAGCTACCGTCCTTCTTCTTCACAAACAACACGGGCACACCCCAAGGGGAAAAGCTAGGATGAATGTACCCCTTGGCCAGCAGCTCCTGCAACTGCACCCTCAACTCAATGGGGGCCATACGGTAGGGAGCCTTCGCCAAAGGTCCCGTACCCGGCACAACCTTGATAATGAAATCAATCTCCCGCTGGGGAGGCAATCCAGGTAAGTCCTCTGGAAACACATCGGGAAACTTGCACACCACTGGAATGTCCTCGACATCCTGCTCCATGCGGTCAGTAATAACCACGGAGGCGAGAAAACCCTGACAACCCGCATCAAGCAAACGACGAGCTCGAATCGCAGAAATAAGAAAGCGGGAAGAGGAAGACTTGATACCTTAGAAATAGAAGGTGGGTCCGTGAAGTGGCCGGAAATAAACCCTCTTCGAGCCGTAATCCACCAACGCATGATGTGCCTCGAGCCAATCCATGCCCAAAATCACATCAAAGTCCTGAAGCGGCAACGCATAGAGCCTAGCCGGTAAACTCCGCCCTTCCATCCACACAGGAACCTCATCGAAGCAATACAGAGTGATCATAAAATCACCCGAAGGCAACTCCACTGCCAAATCACAAGACAGCTAGGTCACCGGCTCCTCAATACTCAGCGTGAAATCCTTCGAAATAAACGAATGAGACGCGCCAAAATCGAACAAAACCCGAGCCGCACAACCCAAACCCCGAACGGTACCTTCCACGAGCTGCGACGCCACTACCTCTACCATGGTCATTGTAGATTCTAAGAAAATCTACTTAAGAAATGAAACCAAACTCAATTTCTAAAGCTTAAAAATTAATGGCGAAAGGAAGAGCATGCGTGGGATGCTAAAGGGGAATGTGATCGCCAGAGGGGTTACCTCAAATAAGAAAAAGGATGATCGCGTGTACCTTGTGTTGAGCGGGAGAAATTGTGAATCCTTTCTTCCTCCTTCTACCGGCCGGCCGATGAAGGGGGTTCTTAGTCTTGATTACCTTGCAAGAACACACAAATCAAATAAAAGAGTGGATTAGCCAAAAGGATGTAGTATCAATGCTCAAAAATTATGAAATTGATTGAATAGAACATGAACACACCTTGTGTGTTTTGGTTTTAAACCCCTAAAAGGAACAAGGTTTTGAAAGACATGGATGCAATATGCTAAACAATAATATGTGGGTGAGATCTAGTGAGAACTAGAGAAAAAGGATATAGAATGATAATGATGGTATGCTAATAAAAAAAAACGAACAACTAAAAGGGAGAGAGGGAGCTCCTCTCTGCTGTGCATGCAGTAGTAGAGGGGAAAGAGCTTAAATATGCTTGATAGCACATCAGCAAATAGATGAAGCCTGTGTGGAAGAAGAAGAAACGCCCTTGAAGAAGAGAGTGCTCGGATGAAGAGAAAACAATAACCTGCAAAAGAACAAACTCTCTTTTCTGTTAACTCTCTTCTGTTCCCCTCTCCTCTCTTTTTTTTCTCTTCTAATTCTTCTCTTTTTTTATTTTTTATTTGTGTCCTTCCTCCGCGCGAAACAGACCCAGGGGGTATTTATAGGGGGAAACATCATTGCTAAACAAGCATTAAAACAAGGTAATAAACCTCCATCAAGAAAGTCCCTTCCCAATCGGACACAAGGCTTAAAATGAGGAAGGAACCATTACTGGAAAGAAGCAGGCGAAAGGGAGACGGAATTGAAAATGACGACCTAATGAAGGGCGTCACTTGAAAATGACGACACATCCAAAGGCGTTAATTAGAATAACGACTCCCATCAAGTCGTCAATTTTTGGATTTATTTATAGCAACAATTAATTTTCCTTATTTAAAATGATGAACTGACGCATGTCGACAAGGTGTCACATAATAAACGCCTTCAGGAGAGACGTTAATTATACAATTTCCCATTTTATTTGTAATCAGCAATTTCCAATAAATCCAGAAAATGACGCCCGTATTGATAGTCGACCATTTTTCAAAGAGGCGCCCTTGGCCAGGGAGTCAATTTAAATAGCGCCCCTGATTAGGGCGTCAATTCCAATCATCAAAGAAAAATGCCAAGAAATCACAATTAATTCATAAAAAATAGAAAACTTCATATTAAATCAATATTGAAGTCCGCTTTGGGGTATCACAAGGTGACATGAGATTTACTCAACTTAGCATCAATTTTAGCGTATCTACAGCTGCCCCGCCTTGGCGTCTGCTTTGCCAAGGAGTGAGACGGAATGAAGTGGAAGTGAAACAAGTGAAATGAAGTGGAACGAACTGATAAGTAGATGCCAAGGTGTGATGTGACACGCCTCTGACACTAAGCGTTGGAAATCTTTCCAAGATTCTGAATGAAACAACTCCGGATAATTCCGAGAAAGCATCGATCAGCTGGATAAAGGAGAGTAAACTAAATAAACAAAATGTGCGCGAGGGCACGACAGGGAGGCACCATTGGAGAGCGGTTACCAGCCAATGTGGACGTGCTACAACCAAGGTGGATTTGCAGAAAAGTAAAGTGAATGGAGATAAGGATCCAGCAAATGGATGATTTCAAGAGACCAGCCTGAGCGACTTCAAGGAGAATAAAGTACTTGATTTGGAATGGAATATCTTATGTCAACTCAATTAAGAACGAGCGACCTTCATTGTTGGCGTAATATGAAGATTTTCATCATTAAGCTCAAAGTCCTACATGATGCATGCTGGGCTAAAAGAAAAAATAAAACAAACTAAAATAAAAGATAATCAAGGATAATATTGCTAAGCCATCTAGATTTGGTCAAGAATCCAGATCTCTGAGTCGACACTAAGCCGAAGCCCGTTTGTCCATGCATCAACTCAGGAAAGTGGAACCATCGTCCCAAATCTTGAATGACTCAACGGCCTATCCGTGTGATCAAGATTCCCCTAGAATTATCACTGTTTTTGATGAAGGGGAACTCAAATTCCAGGATCATCAAAACCACAAGGTCCTTGATATGCTATAATAGCGTAGATAACATATAGTAACAATGCATACAGGAGAAATACAAAGTGAAGTGATGTTACCAACAGAACAATCCGAGCATTTCCACACTTGCACAACGTGCACTCAAAGCTCATCAGCTCAAGAGATCATTAGCTCAAAATAGCTCAAAATATGATCATAAGTGCTTGACATAAATAATTTGATCATGATATAATAGCACTTAAGTTCATGAAAAATCAGAAATCTAGTTTGAAAAATGACGACCCTTCTTGTCGGCGTCGAAATATAAAAGGACGACGTGCATTGGGGCGTTAATTTTAATTGAGGTGTGACTTGGAATTGGAATGAAAATGACGCCCTCCATGGAGGCGTTTCATAAAGGGCGACCCCGAGGTTGTCGTCAATTTAACAAATGACGCCAAATAGCACGTCGTCAATTACCTGTTTTCGTTTCTATCTCGGAACTAAACTTCCAGCAAACTGTTTGATTCAAACTCAAACCATGATACCCGTTCATGTTCAAAACATTATAAATAGGGCAACTCTTGGTGTTTTCAAGCATCAAAACCATCGAAGCATAGAGACGAAGCTATCTTCTGTAATAGACAGAAAGAACCAAGCAGAAACAGAACAGAGCATTAAAGCTATTTTCTATCAAGTAGACAGAGGAATAGAAGTAGAAGAACCAGCAATACTGTCAGAATGATGAATCAACTGATACAGCAAAGGCTTTCCAAAAGGCCAAGGATGAATTTCCCAAGAATTTCTGAATTGCCAGGCCATATAAGTGAGAAGATCACCAAGGGCCAAGTAAGTGTTCTTGATGTTGAAGCTTTTATTTTGTACTGTCTTTCTTCCTGTTCAAAATTTCTGATTATTATTCTCTTCCTTCTTCTTCTTTCTTTTATGTTTTCAGGATTACCCCATTATTCCTAGTCCAAGAAGGTTTCTAAAGGTCAAGTGGCTTCCCTTGTTGCTCTCCAGGCTCTCTCTAGACATGAGATCCTTCCTTGCTAAGTGGAACCTTCTAGGCCTTACCACCCATGCCACCCACTACAATGACATCCATCTTGATTGGGCTTCCATTGGAGCTCTTATAGAATTGTGGCACCCTCACACCCATACTTTTCTATTCCCAACCTTTGAAGCCACCATCCTCCTAGAAGAAGTGGAGATGCTCTTGGGTTTGAAGAAGATGAAGCAAGGAGAGGAAACAAAGATGGCCCATATGACCAAGCCCATACAAGCTCATGACCTACTTATGAGCCTTGTTCAAAGCTCAAATTTAGTAAATCAAATGAAGGCCAACAAGGGAATCAATCTTTTGAAATTGGCTTCATGGGTATATAAAAACATGGATAAGGCTCAAGGAGATGAATCCCTTTTTGAGAGAGTGATGAAGGGGTTTGTCATATGTGTAGGAGGAGCTTTATTCTTCCCTTCATTGGAGGATCATTTAGAGGAACAACACTTGAGTGCAATAGCAAGCATGTGGGAGGGAAAGAGAATGGGTGGGGCAATACTAGCCAACCTATACAATGGGCTCACCTCGGCTTCACTAGGACGGCCCTTATTCGGATCAATGCTTCTTTTGACTTGTTGGATAGATTTTCACTTTAAGTTTGATCCATGTCAAGCAAACCAAGCGGCCTCCAAAATCTTCTCCAAGAGCCCACTTAGGTATATGACAAGCTCCTTGGGCTTATGTGAAAGAGTTACCAATAGAGTACCCAAGCTCAAGAAGAGGGGTGAATGGAGGGATTACTTCAAATCAATGCCCAAGAGCAATTTTACTTGTACACCGGGGTTTCTCAAAACCCAAGAACTTCGCTCAAGGTTAACCTCCGGCATCGAGCTCCGTTTGGCTGGCGGGACCGACTTTTTCATTTACAACGCACACCGATGTCTCCCACAACTCGGCCTTCCTCGACATCTCTTCGAAGGACCTTCTCACCTTCCTCCAATCAAGAAAAGGGAGCTATGCTCAAGTGGTGACCATGAAGAAATCAGGACCATAATGGCTCAATGGAAAGTGGCGCTTCTCCACAAATCCAAAACTCATGCAGAAGAAGAAGAGAACAAACGCAAAGCATATGTACTGGCTCTCAAGGAAATAAGGCCCATGGTGGCTTAGGGAAATGTAATCAAAGATTTTCATGAATGCAATAAGAATTCCTCTTTTATCTGAGCAAAAGCAATGTATGAAAGTGATCAGTTCTGATATTTCAAACAATTCTGTCTGATAACAAGGAGTTTCGGTCCTTCTGTTCTGAACAACACCCCGATCAACGGCGTTAATTACTTAAGACACGCCTCAGTTGAAGCCGTCCATTATATTTAAAACTCATAATTGACGCCCGAGGCACTGGTGTTTCTTAACTCACGTCTTTAAACAAGGCGTTAATCAATTCAAATTTTCAAATAATTTTTGAAATAATTCCTTAATTTCTTAGAAAACACACCTTTACTCACGTCGCGTATTAAAGAATGGACGCCCGCTCTGGTCGTCGTCAAATTCAAAGGGGTAATAATTACACCCTCTCTCGTCAATCAAATCCCATTAATGCCCCTGGCGACGATTTTACAAATTCCCATGCAAATTAGAACAACGTCCAGCTTCAGGGCGTCAAAACTTGAAAAAACGCCTTTGATTAAACCATTAATTAAGAGATTGATGTGACACCAAGCGGGGAGGGGAATTCGAGCTAGAAGTGATGAAAAGGCCGCCGATGCCGATGCTGTCCACTCTCTGCGCTTCAGGACAGACAGTCAGTTCCTTTGACACTGCGGCCACTCTAGATTTTTTCTGAAGACGAAACTAGTGGGAAACTCTTCATAGCTGGACTGCGAAGACATCAGAATTTTATTGATTTCTGTGGACGCCAATTCTGGTCAGGGCAGACGGTTGAATAGAGTGGCAGGTCTATTGCGCAGACTGTAATAGGTTCTCATCAGTGGGAAGACGAGGATGCTGCGACCGCTCCCGAGCTTGGAATCAGGCACCGCTGAATTCGTTGCTTCCGTTGACGAGTCATCTTTGCAAAAAAACTGACGGGGCTGCCAGATATGGCCAGAGATGGCCGGTAGAGCTTGAACACTGAAGGTGGTTGATGCCGACAGAGTGGAAGCAGAACTGCATGCCCGGTAGGAGAAAATTAATAACTTCTGGATCCGGATGCCAAACGGAGCTCTGCTTCTTGGGGATGAAAGAAGACTCAGAGTAGAAGATTTTTGATGAAGAACTCCTGCTCAGATTCCCAGGAGGTTGGCCGCTGCAGATCTTCCACTCGGGCTCTGGTCTTCTGTCCGAGCAGTTTTGCGCAGTCGAGGGAGAATGGACCTTCTGATCAGCCCGGTACTCGGATGGAGACGAAACCACCTCGCTTGGAAAGCTCTCTGAACGACCTTTCAGAGATGTATGCCTTGACACCAGAAGATTCAGGGAAATGCCGAGATGATGCAGCTTCTAGGACCAAATTTGCTGCCTGCGACCTGCAATGAAGTTGAAACCTTGTGGTGGTAAATGGTGGTGGAATGAGATGGAGGGAAGGGGAGGGCGACCTTGGCTGGGTTGGGGCTGGAGTTGGGCGGCCTAGGGTGTGGGGGGAATGGGAGAGGGAAGGGAATTTCGAATTTGGGCCTTGGGAGGAGTTATTTAGCCTTGGGAAGGTGGTTGGATGCATGGGGAAGGAGAGTGGGGTAGTTGGGGGTTGGGAGGTGAGGAGAGGATTGGAGGAGAGCTCTTGGGGTTGGGGTGAGTTAATGGAAGGGTGTGGGAACTAGGGAAAGAGTTATTAGGGAAGGGGAAGAGAGAGAGAGTGGTTGGGAGGGGGAGGAGAGAGAAAGGGGCGCACCCCTTAGAGAAAGAGAGAGATAATGAGAGAGAGAAAGCGAGAGAGAGAGGGGAATCCACCCCTTAGAGAGAGAGAGAGAGAAGTTAGAGAGAAAGAAAGAACCCAGGAGAATCTTCTCCTAGAGAGAGAGAGAATATTGGAGAATCCACTCCAAAGAGAGAGTGATAGAAGGAGGGTAAGGGACCTCATGTTGGAGGTAGTTTTCCAAATATTTTTGACACTTCATTGTTTTAAAAGAGAGGTTACATGACACTTATATAGACTTCACTAAGAAGACCAAAAGACAACTCACCTAACACCTAACACCTACTCATCATAACTCTCTTAGGAAGACTAAAAGACACAAAATAAAAAAAAGACTCTTACATAATAGTTGGAGACATAATTACTACAAAACATAAAACATGACCCATTAGGCCCATACATATGGCCCAATTAACATGAGACAACTAAAACATAAACATGAGACAACTAAAACATGAATATCTATTTGATAATTTTGTTGAAGCCGCTTGCCGATCCCGTCAAACCCCTCCACTTGGAGAAGGTTCGACCTCGAACCTTGATTCTCGAATCTCGAACTGCAGGACCCCGACTTGTTGGGACAAATCGGACGACTTGCTCTGATAGCATTTTGCTGTGACGCCAAGCGGGGAGGGGAATTCGAGCTAGAAGTGATGAAAAGGCCGCCGATGCCGATGCTGTCCACTCTCTGCGCTTCAGGACAGACAGTCGGTTCTCTTGACACTGCGGCCACTCCAGATTTTTTCTGAAGACGAAACCAGTGGGAAACTCTTCGTAGCTGGACTGCGAAGACACCAAAATTTTATTGATTTCTATGGACGCCGATTCTGGTCGGGGCAGACTGTTGAACAGAGTGGCAGTTCTATTGCGCAGACTGTAATAGGTTCTCGGCAGTGGGAAGACGAGGATGCTGCGACCGCTCCCGAGCTCAGAATCAGGCACCGCTAAAGTCGTTGGTTCCATTGACGAGTCATCTTTGCAAAAAAACTGACGGGGCTGCCAGATATGGTCGGAGATGGCCGGTAGAGCTTGAACACTGAAGGTGGTCGATGCCGATAGAGTGGAAGCAGAACTGCATGCCCGGTGGGAGAAAATTGATAACTTCTGAATCCGAATGCCAAACGGAGCTCTGCTTCTTGGGGATGAAAGAAGACTCAGAGTATAAGATTTTTGATGAAGAACTCCTGCTGAGATTCCCAGGAGGTTGGCTGCTGCAGATCTTCCACCCCGGCTCTGGTCTTCTGTCCGAGCAGTTTTGCGCAGTCGGGGGAGAATGGACCTTCTGATCAGCCCGGTACTCGGATGGAGACGAAACCACCTCGCTTGGAAAGCTCTCTGGACGACCTTTCGAGAGATGTATGCCTTGCCACCAGAAGATTCAGGAAATGCCGGAGATGATGCAGCTTCTAGGACCAAATTTGCTGCCCGCGACCTGCAATGAAGTTGAAACCTTGTGGTGGCAAATGGTGGTGGAATGAGATGGAGGGAAGGGGAGGGCAACCTTGGCTGGGTTGGGGCTAGAGTTGGGCGACCTAGGGTGTGGGGGGAATGGGAGAGGGGAGGGAATTTCGAATTTGGGCCTTGGGAGGAGTTATTTTAGCCTTGGGAAGGTGGTGGGATGCATGGGGAAGGAGAGTGGGGTAGTTGGGGGTTGGGAGGTGAGGAGAGGATTGGAGGAGAGCTCTTGGGGTTGGGGTGAGTTAATGGAAGGGTGTGGGAACTAGGGAAAGAGTTATTAGGGAGGGGAAGAGAGAGAAGTGGTTGGGAGGGGGAGGAGAGAGAAAGGGGCGCACCCCTTAGAGAAAGAGAGAGATAATGAGAGAGAGAAGAGAGAGAGAGAGGAATCCACCCCTTAGAAAGAGAGAGAGTGAAGTTAGAGAGAAAGAAAGAACCCAGGAGAATCCACTCCTAGAGAGAGAGAATATTGGAGAATCCACTCCAAAGAGAGAGAGATAGAAGGAGGGTAAGGGACCTCATGTTGGAGGTAGTTTTCAAATATTTTTGATCACTTCATTATTTTAAAAGAGAGGTTACATGACACTTATATAGGCTCCACTAAGAAGACCAAAAGACAACTCACCTAACACCTAACACCTACTCATCATAACTCTCTTAGGAAGACTAAAAGACACAAAATAAAAAAAAACTCTTACATAATAGTTGGAGACATAATTACTACAAAACATAAAACATGACCCATTAGGCCCATACATATGGCCCAATTAACATGAGACAACTAAAACATAAACATGAGACAACTAAAACATGAATATCTATTTGATAATTTTGTTGAAGCCGCTTGCCGATCCCGTCAAACCCCTCCACTTGGAGAAGGTTCGACCTCGGACCTTGATTCTCGAATCTCGAACTGCAGGACCCCGACTTGTTGGGACAAATCGGATGACTTGCTCTGATACCATTTTGATGTGACACCAAGCGGGGAGGGGAATTCGAGATAGAAGTGATGAAAAGGCCGCCGATGCCGATGCTGTCCACTCTCTGCGCTTCAGGACAGACAGTCGGTTCTCTTGACACTGCGGCCACTCTAGATTTTTTCTGAAGACGAAACCAATGGGAAACTCTTCGTAGCTGGACTGCGAAGACACCAGAATTTTATTGATTTCTGTGGACGCCGATTCTGGTCGGGGCAGACGGTTGAACAGAGTGGCAGGTCTATTGCGCAGACTGTAATAGGTTCTCAGCAGTGGGAAGACGAGGATGCTGCGACCGCTCCCGAGCTCAGAATCAGGCACCGCTGAAGTCGTTGGTTCTGTTGACGAGTCATCTTTGCAACGAAACTGACAATGCTGCCAGATATGGTCGGAGATGGCCGGTAGAGCTTGAACACTGAAGGTGGTCGATGCCGATAGAGTGGAAGCAGAACTGCATGCCCGGTGGGAGAAAATTGATAACTTCTGGATCCGGATGCCAAACGGAGCTCTGCTTCTTGGGGATGAAAGAAGACTCAGAGTAGAAGATTTTTGATGAAGAACTCCTGCTCAGATTCCCAGGAGGTTGGCCGCTGCAGATCTTCCACTCCGGCTCTGGTCTTCTGTCCGAGCAGTTTTGCGCAGTCGAGGGAGAATGGACCTTCTGATCAGCCCGGTGCTCGGATGGAGACGAAACCACCTCGCTTGGAAAGCTCTCTGGACGACCTTTCGAGAGATGTATGCCTTGCCACCAGAAGATTCAGGGAAATGCCAGAGATGATGCAGCTTCTAGGACCAAATTTGCTGCCTGCGACCTGCAATGAAGTTGAAACCTTGTGGTGGCAAATGGTGGTGGAATGAGATGGAGGGAAGGGGAGGGCAACCTTGGCTGGGTTGGGGCTGGAGTTGGGCGACCTAGGGTGTGGGGGGAATGGGAGAGGGGAGGGAATTTCGAATTTGGGCCTTGGGAGGAGTTATTTTAGCCTTGGGAAGGTGGTGGGATGCATGGGGAAGGAGAGTGGGGTAGTTGGGGGTTGGGAGGTGAGGAGAGGATTGGAGGAGAGCTCTTGGGGTTGGGGTGAGTTAATGGAAGGGTGTGGGAACTAGGGAAAGAGTTATTAGGGAGGGGAAGAGAGAGAGAGTGGTTGGGAGGGGGAGGAGAGAGAAAGGGGCGCACCCCTTAGAGAAAGAGAGAGATAATGAGAGAGAGAAAGAGAGAGAGAGAGAGGAATCCACCCCTTAGAAGAGAGAGAGTGAAGTTAGAGAGAAAGAAAGAACCCAGGAGAATCCACTCCTAGAGAGAGAGAGAATATTGGAGAATCCACTCCAAAGAGAGAGAGATAGAAGGAGGGTAAGGGACCTCATGTTGGAGGTAGTTTTCTAAATATTTTTGACACTTCATTATTTTAAAAGAGTGGTTACATGACACTTATATAGACTCCACTAAGAAGACCAAAAGACAACTCACCTAACACCTAACACCTACTCATCATAACTCTCTTAGGAAGACTAAAAGACACAAAATAAAAAAAAGACTCTTACATAATAGTTGGACACATAATTACTACAAAACATAAAACATGACCCATTAGGCCCATACATATGGCCCAATTAACATGAGACAACTAAAACATAAACATGAGACAACTAAAACATGAATATCTATTTGATAATTTTGTTGAAGCCGCTTGCCGATCCCGTCAAACCCCTCCACTTGGAGAAGGTTCGACCTCGGACCTTGATTCTCGAATCTCGAACTGCAGGACCCCGACTTGTTGGGACAAATCGGATGACTTTCTCTGATAGCATTTTGCTGTGACGCCAAGCGGGGAGGGGAATTCGAGCTAGAAGTGATGAAAAGGCCGCCGATGCCGATGCTGTCCACTCTCTGCGCTTCAGGACAGACAGTCGGTTCTCTTGACACTGCGGCCACTCTAGATTTTTTCTGAAGACGAAACCAATGGGAAACTCTTCGTAGCTGGACTGCGAAGACACCAGAATTTTATTGATTTCTGTGGACGCCGATTCTGGTCGGGGCAGACGGTTGAACAGAGTGGCAGGTCTATTGCGCAGACTGTAATAGGTTCTCAGCAGTGGGAAGACGAGGATGCTGCGACCGCTCCCGAGCTCAGAATCAGGCACCGCTGAAGTCGTTGGTTCTGTTGACGAGTCATCTTTGCAACGAAACTGACAATGCTGCCAGATATGGTCGGAGATGGCCGGTAGAGCTTGAACACTGAAGGTGGTCGATGCCGATAGAGTGGAAGCAGAACTGCATGCCCGGTGGGAGAAAATTGATAACTTCTGGATCCGGATGCCAAACGGAGCTCTGCTTCTTGGGGATGAAAGAAGACTTAGAGTAGAAGATTTATGATGAAGAACTCCTGCTGAGATTCCCAGGAGGTTGGCCGCTGCAGATCTTCCACCCCGGCTCTGGTCTTCTGTCCGAGCAATTTTGCGCAGTCGAGGGAGAATGGACCTTCTGATCAGCCCGGTACTCGGATGGAGACGAAACCACCTCGCTTGGAAAGCTCTCTGGACGACCTTTCAAGAAATGTATGCCTTGCCACCAGAAGATTCAGGGAAATGGCAGAGATGATGCAGCTTCTAGGACCAAATTTGCTACCTACGACCTACAATGAAGTTGAAACCTTGTGGTGACAAATGGTGGTGGAATGAGATGGAGGGAAGGGGAGGGCAACCTTGGCTGGGTTGGGGCTGGAGTTGGGCGGCCTAGGGTGTGGGGGGAATGGGAGAGGGAAAGGGAATTTCGAATTTGGGCCTTGGGAGGAGTTATTTTAGCCTTGGGAAGGTGGTTGGATGCATGGGGAAGGAGAGTGGGGTAGTTGGGGGTTGGGAGGTGAGGAGAGGATTGGAGGAGAGCTCTTGGGGTTGGGGTGAGTTAATGGAAGGGTGTGGGAACTAGGGAAAGAGTTATTAGGGAAGGGGAAGAGAGAGAGAGTGGTTGGGAGGGGGAGGAGAGAGAAAGGGGCGCACCCCTTAGAGAAAGAGAGAGATAATGAGAGAGAGAAAGAGAGAGAGAGAGAGAGGAATCCACCCCTTAGAAAGAGAGAGAGTGAAGTTAGAGAGAAAGAAAGAACCCAGGAGAATCCACTCCTAGAGAGAGAGAGAATATTGGAGAATCCACTCCAAAGAGAGAGAGATAGAAGGAGGGTAAGGGACCTCATGTTGGAGGTAGTTTTCTAAATATTTTTGACACTTCATTATTTTAAAAGAGTGGTTACATGACACTTATATAGACTCCACTAAGAAGACCAAAAGACAACTCACCTAACACCTAACACCTACTCATCATAACTCTCTTAGGAAGACTAAAAGACACAAAATAAAAAAAGACTCTTACATAATAGTTGGACACATAATTACTACAAAACATAAAACATGACCCATTAGGCCCATACATATGGCCCAATTAACATGAGACAACTAAAACATAAACATGAGACAACTAAAACATGAATATCTATTTGATAATTTTGTTGAAGCCGCTTGCCGATCCCGTCAAACCCCTCCACTTGGAGAAGGTTCGACCTCGGACCTTGATTCTCGAATCTCGAACTGCAGGACCCCGACTTGTTGGGACAAATCGGATGACTTGCTCTGATACCATTTTGATGTGACACCAAGCGGGGAGGGGAATTCGAGATAGAAGTGATGAAAAGGCCGCCGATGCCGATGCTGTCCACTCTCTGCGCTTCAGGACAGACAGTCGGTTCTCTTGACACTGCGGCCACTCTAGATTTTTTCTGAAGACGAAACCAATGGGAAACTCTTCGTAGCTGGACTGCGAAGACACCAGAATTTTATTGATTTCTGTGGACGCCGATTCTGGTCGGGGCAGACGGTTGAACAGAGTGGCAGGTCTATTGCGCAGACTGTAATAGGTTCTCAGCAGTGGGAAGACGAGGATGCTGCGACCGCTCCCGAGCTCAGAATCAGGCACCGCTGAAGTCGTTGGTTCTGTTGACGAGTCATCATTGCAACGAAGCTGACAATGCTGCCAGATATGGTCGGAGATGGCCGGTAGAGCTTGAACACTGAAGGTGGTCGATGCCGATAGAGTGGAAGCAGAACTGCATGCCCGGTGGGAGAAAATTGATAACTTCTGGATCCGGATGCCAAACGGAGCTCTGCTTCTTGGGGATGAAGGGAAGACTTAGAGTAGAAGATTTTTGATGAAGAACTCCTGCTGAGATTCCCAGGAGGTTGGCCGCTGCAGATCTTCCACCCCCGGCTCTGGTCTTCTGTCCGAGCAGTTTTGCGCAGGCGAGGGAGAATGGACCTTCTGATCAGCCCGGTACTCGGATGGAGACGAAACCACCTCGCTTGGAAAGCTCTCTGGACGACCTTTCGAGAGATGTATGCCTTGCCACCAGAAGATTCAGGGAAATGCCAGAGATGATGCAGCTTCTAGGACCAAATTTGATGCCTGCGACCTACAATGAAGTTGAAACCTTGTGGTGGCAAATGGTGGTGGAATGAGATGGAGGGAAGGGGAGGGCAACCTTGGCTGGGTTGGGGCTGGAGTTGGGCGGCCTAGGGTGTGGGGGGAATGGGAGAGGGAAGGGAATTTCGAATTTGGGCCTTGGGAGGAGTTATTTTAGCCTTGGGAAGGTGGTTGGATGCATGGGGAAGGAGAGTGGGGTAGTTGGGGGTTGGGAGGTGAGGAGAGGATTGGAGGAGAGCTCTTGGGGTTGGGGTGAGTTAATGGAAGGGTGTGGGAACTAGGGAAAGAGTTATTAGGGAAGGGGAAGAGAGAGAGAGTGGTTGGGAGGGGGAGGAGAGAGAAAGGGACGCACCCCTTAGAGAAAGAGAGAGATAATGAGAGAGAGAAAGGAGAGAGAGAGAGAGAGAGAGGAATCCACCCCTTAGAAAGAGAGAGAGTGAAGTTAGAGAGAAAGAAAGAACCCAGGAGAATCCACTCCTAGAGAGAGAGAGAATATTGGAGAATCCACTCCAAAGAGAGAGAGATAGAAGGAGGGTAAGGGACCTCATGTTGGAGGTAGTTTTCTAAATATTTTTGACACTTCATTGTTTTAAAAGAGAGATTACATGACACTTATATAGGCTCCACTAAGAAAACCAAAAGATAACTCACCTAACACCTAACACCTACTCATCATAACTCTCTTAGGAAGACTAAAAGACACAAAATAAAAAAAGACTCTTACATAATAGTTGGACACATAATTACTACAAAACATAAAACATGAGCCATTAGGCCCATACATATGGCCCAATTAACATGAGACAACTAAAACATAAACATGAGACAACTAAAACATGAATATCTATTTGATAATTTTGTTGAAGCCGCTTGCCGATCCCGTCAAACCCCTCCACTTGGAGAAGGTTCGACCTCGAACCTTGATTCTCGAATCTCGAACTGCAGGACCCCGACTTGTTGGGACAAATCAGATGACTTGCTCTGATACCATTTTGATGTGACACCAAGCGGGGAGGGGAATTCGAGATAGAAGTGATGAAAAGGCCGCCGATGCCGATGCTGTCCACTCTCTACGCTTCAGGACAGACAGTCGGTTCTCTTGACACTGCGGCCACTCTAGATTTTTTCTGAAGATGAAACCAATGGGAAACTCTTCGTAGCTGGACTGCGAAGACACCAGAATTTTATTGATTTCTGTGGACGCCGATTCTGGTCGGGGCAGACGGTTGAACAGAGTGGCAAGTCTATTGCGCAGACTATAATAGGTTCTCAGCAGTGGGAAGATGAGGATGCTGCGACCGCTCCCGAGCTCAGAATCGGGTACCGCTGAAGTCGTTGCTTCTGTTGACGAGTCATCTTTGCAACGAAACTGACGGGGCTGCCAGATATGGTCGGAGATGGCCGGTAGAGCTTGAACACTGAAGGTGGTCGATGCCGATAGAGTGGAAGCAGAACTGCATGCCCGGTGGGAGAAAATTGATAACTTCTGGATCCGGATGCCAAACGGAGCTCTGCTTCTTGGGGATGAAAGAAGACTCACAGTAGAAGATTTTTGATGAAGAACTCCTGCTCAGATTCCCAGGAGGTTGGCCGCTGCAGATCTTCCACTCCGGCTCTGGTCTTCTGTCCGAGCAATTTTACGCAGTCGAGAGAGAATGGACCTTCTGATCAGCCCGGTACTAGGATGGAGACGAAACCACCTCACATGGAAAGCTCTCTGGACGACCTTTCGAGAGATGTATGCCTTGCCACCAGAAGATTCAGGGAAATGCCAGAGATGATGCAGCTTCTAGGACCAAATTTGCTGCCTGCGACCTGCAATGAAGTTGAAACCTTGTGGTGGCAAATGGTGGTGGAATGAGATGGAGGGAAGGGGAGGGCGACCTTGGCTGGGTTGGGGCTGAAGTTGGGCGGCCTAGGGTGTGGGGGGAATGGGAGAGGGAAGGGAATTTCGAATTTGGGCCTTGGGAGGAGTTATTTTAGCCTTGGGAAGGTGGTTGGATGCATGGGGAAGGAGAGTGGGGCAGTTGGGGGTTGGGAGGTGAGGAGAGGATTGGAGGAGAGCTCTTGGGGTTGGGGTGAGTTAATGGAAGGGTGTGGGAACTAGGGAAAGAGTTATTAGGGAAGGGGAAGAGAGAGAGAGTGGTTGGGAGGGGGAGGAGAGAGAAAGGGGCGCACCCCTTAGAGAAAGAGAGAGATAATGAGAGAGAGAAAGAGAGAGAGAGAGAGAGGAATCCACCCCTTAGAAAGAGAGAGAGTGAAGTTAGAGAGAAAGAAAGAACCCAGGAGAATCCACTCCTAGAGAGAGAGAGAATATTGGAGAATCCACTCCAAAGAGAGAGAGATAGAAGGAGGGTAAGGGACCTCATGTTGGAGGTAGTTTTCTAAATATTTTTGACACTTCATTATTTTAAAAGAGTGGTTACATGACACTTATATAGACTCCACTAAGAAGACCAAACGACAACTCACCTAACACCTAACACCTACTCATCATAACTCTCTTAGGAAGACTAAAAGACACAAAATAAAAAAAGACTCTTACATAATAGTTGGACACATAATTACTACAAAACATAAAACATGACCCGTTAGGCCCATACATATGGCCCAATTAACATGAGACAACTAAAACATAAACATGAGACAACTAAAACATGAATATCTATTTGATAATTTTGTTGAAGCCGCTTGCCGATCCCGTCAGAGATACACGACTTGTATCAGGGCGTCAATTATTCTCGACCGTTTAAACCCCAAATTCCCTCCTTTCTTCTCCTTCCTCCGTTCATTCTCTTTCTTTTATCTGCAACACCCTAACCGCAAACCCCCTCTTTCTCAATTTCCCATTCTCTCTCTCTCTACTCTCACAACCCAATGGCGGGCGGAGCTCACAAGCGGCAAAGGGTCTCTGCCCCTGACGTGGTGGACCTAGAAGATGAACAAGCAATCGTGGAGGGGGTCCCTCCCGCGGCGGCCGATGAGACACTGGCGACGGCGGCCGGTGACGCAGAAGAACAAGAAGAAGATGAAGGAGACGAAGAAGAAGATGATGATGATGAAGAAGAAGGAAATGAAGAAGAAGAAGGAGAAGGCGAAGGAGAAGAAGGAGGAAGAGATGGTGAGGAAGAAGAAGGAGAACCGGAGGTGGCGGCGGCGGTGGCCCGTCGGCCCGGCCAGCTCCGACGACCAAGGCAACCAAGACAACCCCTCCGTGGGGGGTTGATCGGTCCCAAACGTCAAAAGGTAGGCCCCCATACCCCTATTTACCATTTTTTTATTTTATTTTTTTATTATCCCCCATTTCCATAGCTCTCGGGTAGGGCAAAAAATAGAGACACACTAAAATGACGCCCCCGGGGGTGTCGTGAATTTAAATAACGTCCCAGAGAGGGTCGTTAATTTCTTTTATTTTTTGAAAATTATTAACACGCATGAAAAACACGCCTTGAAGCATGTCGTTAATTTAACTTTTATCATGTTTTACAACCATGCTGTTAATTTCCCATTATTTCATTTAATTTATCATGCATGTGTTCTGTTATTTTAATGTCGCATGTGAACAACCCTAAAAACCTAGGAAAACCGCGCCCCCCATCGGGACGTCCATTTATTAGGTAACGACTACCGGGTGGTCGGTAGTTAGCATTTTTTGAGAAATTAGAAAACAGCTTTAAACAACGTCCCCCTCAGGGGCGCTACTTAAGCAAATAACGACCCTAGGATGGGCGTTAATTAAAGAATGCTCACTAATTTAATAAATTACTTTCAGAGCAGCGTCCCATAGAGGGGCGTCTCTTAAGTAAACAACGACCCAGGGTGGGTCGTTAATTCAATTTGCATCAAAAATCGCCAGAAACACATTACAAAACAACGCCTTCAGCAGGGGCGTGAACAAAGATTACCCAAGAAAACTTAAGTGAAACAAATTTATCTTTTGTTGCACACAGGGGTTGATGAGGACGCGGATCTCTTGGGTCCAAGTCTGAGCAGCTTATCGTGGTCTCCCTGAATTTCAGAGGGCTAGGATAGACGCTATGGGGTTTGGGCCATTCCTGAGCATAGAGCCTGTTAGGCCAGACCTACCTTTGATCCAGGTGCTTAGAGAGAGGTGGGATAGGACTAGCAGGGCCTTCCTGATGCCGTGGGGGCATATGGTTCCTACCCGAGAGGATGTCACTAGGATCACTAGGTTGAGGGTAGATGGTGAGGCTGTGAGTGGGATCACCCTACCCGACTATAGTGAGCTGACTCAGAGGCTGCTAGGGCTAGAGACGGTCTATGAGACGCCTAGCGAGTGTAGGACCGTCTTCCGTACTGACCTGACCATAGCTATGGGATTGGGGGATGCTCGGCAGAGATCTAGGGAATCCTTAGAGCAGTTTTTACAGAGGTTGACAGATGGGGCTAGGGCTGCCTATTGCCAGGGCCCGGCTGACAGGGAGAGAGCAGATAGAGATTTGAGGAGGTTCCTATTCTTGATGCTCGGGAGATTGTTGCTCGGCACGACGGGCGACGTCATCAACTGCCGCTTCTTGGGCATTCTAGAGGACTTGGAGGGCGTCGGCCGATACGCCTGGGGTGCGGCGCTGCTGGTGCACTTGATAGCCGACCTGTCCACAGGGACAGGTCGAGAGACGACCGTCCGTGGCTTCTCACCTTTTCTTCAGGTATGCATTTTCTCTTCTTTTCTTTTCCTTTTATTCTTTTTCTTTTATTATATGCATATGCATGGTTAACTAATGCAATGTATGGATGCAGATTTGGAGCCATTTGTACATGCCCATGGGGCGTGTTGATCTACGACCCGGAGGTGAGGAGACCTTCCCTCTGGCACGACGCTGGCTGCCAGTGGTGATCGGAGCCCCACTTGCATATGAGCTGCACGTGTTGCGACGGGAGTTCCGAGACTTCCCCGCCTCACTGGTATGCATGATGCAATTTTATTTTTATTTTTATGTGAAATATGATGATGATATGATGATGTGAATGCATGTTTGTAAATGCATGTGAGGTGGAGACCCTATGAAGGGATGACCGACGAGGGCCAGCCGTGGGTCGTAGCGGGCCGACCTCGTTTTGGGCATGAGCTTTGGGTTTTTTTTTAACTAAAGTTGATACTTGCAAGGGGGGAGACGGGAGAGGGGGTTCATCTCTTCATTGCGGAAGAAGATGAAAACACTATCCCGGCCACCAAGCAAGCGATTTTCATATATGAAAGCAGAGAAAGAAAGGGGTACAGGGGGGGAAGGGAAACGCCCAAAGAGGGGCAAGAGGCGTACAAGGCCAAAGGCCCAAGAAAGCATAAAAAAGGCCAAGAGGACCCAGGCGTGGGCAGAAACAAAAGCCCAAGAACCCACAGAAGAAACAAGGCCCCTACAAATAGGAATCTTCGTCGAAGACCCCTTCAGAATCGGACGAGAACACAGAACGAACACCGCGCTAACGACCCAGAGAGCAAGGCCAATCAAGAGGATCAACCTCCGAACCGTCGGGATCGAGCACCTCCGTGAAGGAAGAGTCGGCCGGCGGCGGGGGCGCCATCGAAGAAGACTAGATCCGAAGAGAACGACGGGGAGGAAGAGCAGCGTCCTCAAACATGCACTGACGATCACGCGAGGAGGAAGTGGAGTTGGACCACCGGAAGGAACGCCGAGGAGCTCCGCCATCCATCCTCGAGGGCGGCCGAGAGCGGTCTAGGCAAGAGGTGCCCACAAAAGCCGTATGAGCCGCCGTAAGGTCACGGAACCCCGAAGCAGGCTCAAGCCCGGGGATATGGAGAGCCTGGACAAGCTTGGGGAACCTGAGAGGCATGCCAAGATCCGAGGGGGGCACAACACCCACGGGATGCATCGGAGCAGGAGGCGGGGCGGAGTCGACGATCGGCCCGGGCGGGGCCCGGTTGATTTTCTTCTTCAAAGCTTGGGCAAAGGAGAGGCGAGGGGCGGCCGTCAGAGAGGAGGAGGAAGCCAAGGACCCTTCAACGCTAGTTGCCTGGGAGGTGGGCTACGCCCTTGGGGACCAAGCTACCGCACCGGCATTAAGCCCAGAAGAAGGGCCGCCAAGGGGGTGAGCATCCGACACCGGGAGGCCGGGGACCAAAGACGAGGACACCCGGGCAGCAGGGGGGACATCCGCGGGTGCAACGGAGCACGGAGGAGCCAGGCCAACAAAGGGAGCATGTGCTGCAGGAAGACGTGGGAACTGCTCCTGTCGATGCACGGTGGTGGCAGTTGAAGCGCTAGGGGCAGCAGCCTGGAGGGTAGAGACCGTTGGCGGCAGCTCTAGTGCCTGGGACACAGGCGCACCAGTCTCCTTCGCTGCGGGCACTAGAGGGTCAGACAAGGAGGGACAGACTGGAGGAGATGGTGGTGGTGCAGAGGAGGGGGTGGAGGCAGAGATTTCTGGAGCATAATGGAGGGGGGGCATGCTCCCTGTTGTGGTCCTCAGCAGTCCAAACTGAAGGGCGGGTGGAGGGGGCAGAGGGGGGGTCGACCCACAGGGAGGGGGGGTCGACACCCTGGGCAGAGGGGGGGTCGACCCTCAGGGAGGGGGGGTCGACACCCTGGGCACTGGAGGTCGGAAGCGCGGGAGAGCGGTTGGTTGGGTCAGGGAGTGGTAGGTCCGGGGTCCCTCCGTCCCCTGAGGGTGGGGGGGGGGGGATGCCCTGGGCCTAACCGAGGGCTCTGGAGGAGGTATAGCATGCTCGCTAGCAGCGGAAGGGGGGGGGTGAAGCAGAGGGAGCTGTTGGTTCGTGGTTTACTGAGGGGCATGCAGTAGTGAGAACAGGGGTCACGGTTGGTGAAGGAGCCTTGGCGTCAATAACTGGGTTAGAGGGAAAGTGAGCAACAGCTGCAGGGGACAGTTGGGAAGGAGGGGCCACACCCACCACGACCATTGGGGGAGCACACGGGGAGCAGGCAGGAGAAACTACAGAGCCTATGCTGCGAGCGGGGGGTTGGCTGGAGAGAGCCCTGCTACCCGAGGGTGTAGCTGCTGGTAGGGAAGCTTGAATAGCAGGCGGTGGTGCAGCAGCGTTCACCGATAGGGGAGTCGATGCAGGAACAGCTGCCAGGAGGGGGGCTCCTTGGCGAGCTGGCCGGGGGGCAGCTTCAGAAGGGGGGCCCGTTGCTGGCTTCTTACACTTGGGGGCCAGATGGCCAAGGCGCTTGCAGGTGGAGCAGTAGAGGGGTGTGTCCTTGTAGGTAACTGGCTTCCAGAAACCCGAGCTTCCATGGCCTATATAGACCCTGTGGGGGAGGTTCTTGGAAATGTCAAGCTGCACACAAACAC
Organism: Amorphophallus konjac; assembly: GCA_022559845.1. Lineage (NCBI taxonomy): Eukaryota > Viridiplantae > Streptophyta > Magnoliopsida > Alismatales > Araceae > Amorphophallus > Amorphophallus konjac. The sequence goes on from CM040118.1 coordinate 436,205,479, forward strand.
GGGCAGCGAGCGATTTGGTGAGACATAGGGTGTTGCGGTCGACTTGCAGAGTAGGGCCAAAGCATCCAGCGATTGAAGTGATCATAGCTTCGTTGTAGAAGTTCACCGGCAAGCTTGGCAGCTCAATCCAGACTGGGACAAGGGGGGAGTCTGCATCCTTAGAGAAACCCATGGTCCATTTGGAGAAGACAAAAGGCCGCCCTTTGATGTACAGTGTGTCCTTCAGCAGCACTTGGAGGAAATCTTCACGGTTGTGGAACCAGAGGAGCAAATGTCTTGAGTCTAGCGAGCTAATGATGAAGTCTTGGCAAAGCTTGAACCGTTGAGCCAAATGATACCGGATCTCCTGGAAGGCAGGGCGACCATGGAGGGTCCTAGCAATGATGGCGTGTTCCAAAGGCAGGCGAGAAATCTTCACCTCCTCAGTGGTGAAGAAAGCTGCAGGCTCCCCAGAGTCCGTGAACGCTGGTGCATGAGCGAACAGAGGGAGTGCTGGTGGTTTAACAGCTTGGAGGACTACCTGGGCAAAGGATGGACCCACTAAGGTAGAAGAAGGATCGTGATGCAGGACGGGACCACGGACACGACAAGCTCGCGATCGTCCCTTGATGAGGGAAGCGTCGGACGTGCACGGTTGAGAAACCGGCAAGAGCTTGGGTGGTCGATTTGCACTCTCGTGCCCGGATCGGGTCACGAGGACGGTCTCGCTCTCTCGCAGCAGCAGCGGTGAATGATAATATAGCGAGCTAACAGACCTAAAGCATGCTCTCTAGCAGCGGCATAAACAAGTATATATGAAAATAAGCAAATGCCGAGTGTAGGGAGCGAGAACGATATCTCCACGCGCTCGGCGTGGGGAAGACGGGCCCGGCCGAAAATCGTACTCTCGGAACAATATTACACAATATTACAGAAATGCAAGCCACTGCCCACTCCACGCAGGGAGGTAAAGGGCTACACAATGGGGTCCGGGAGGACCGAATTCGGGTTGACGGGCGGCTTCTTGCGTTGATTCGGCAACACCCGAACACGTGACGGTGGGGTCCACGTGCTGTCCGAAGGGGCCGTGTGGGACCCGGTGGCACCGCTGCAGTGGTGGATGCCCGGAGGGTCGCTCCTTGGGATGGCGGCACGCTGGTTCACCGACCGGAGGCCCGGCGGCTCCGTTCGGCACCGGTCGGTACCCAATCGGAAATCTGCCGATTCTGTATTTCGGCACGCGCTCCGGCGAGAATGGGCGCTGCGATCAGCCACGATGTCGGATCGACACGAGACTGGCGCCGTTGGAAAGCTAGCTTGAAGCTCTTCAACCTAGGCCCAAATATCGGGCCTGGATCTGCTCGGATCTTGACTTATGGAATTTTCAATCTCCTATTGTACAGTAACCGAAGACTCAGGCCTGTAGAGAACTTGACTGTGAATTGCCTTTGACCGCAAGGTAGACGTCCGAATCGGGGGTTGTGTTCTTCAGAGAAGTTGTTGGAAATGGAGTTGGGAAGACAGAAAAATTAGTTTGGACACGTTTGGATGTGTCTATGATTTTCTGTGATTTGTTTACTGGACGAAGGTCGGATCTGGGATCTGACTAAAAGTACTATAGCTCCGGTAGAACATGAATTATTAAAAATAGGTAGAAGGATGATAAAAATTTAACAAAAATTGTGGTGGTAGGGGACGATGGAAAAAACACCCAGTTAAATTGGGAGGTCTAACATAAATCAAAAGGGTGGTCGAAGGTGGAGAACTCAAGGCTACTGTCACTGTAGATAGTGACAGAACAGATCTGAGATAGAGGGTTGAACGAAATGGTAAAAATATGAAACTGTGGCCTTTGAACCTGGATTTTTTTGTGGAGAATGGGATAGAAGATAGGAACCAACCCTCAAAATTTCAAATCGATCGGAGCTCATGGCTGGCTTCAGGAATTCACGAACTGCACCTCTGTCCAGCAGGACAGAAAACTGAAGACGATCCCATGGCGGCTCGAAGGCGGCACGAACAGCGGCGGCGGCGGCGGCACAAACGATCACCGAAGGTTGAGAGGGGATGATAGAAGGGGGATACACTCTAGATCTGGGGTTGGGGAAGGAAGAACATCAAGGGAGGAGAGAGGGGCGCACCAAGCTTCAAGGCATTCACAAAAATTCTGATTTTTTTCATTGAATTTCTCATGAAAATACAACATTATATATGACTCCAACCAAATCTAATATGGACCCTTGGATCAAGGGTTGGGGATTGAATGGCTGAGATGAAGTGTGAATAACACACCAAATACAATTTTTTTAATCTATCTTGACCATTCCCATTCAACCTTAGACTAATTCCATTCCAACTTCACCTAATACACACCAACCAAGCCTAATAAGGCCAAAAGAGGGGGCGCCCCCTTCATGGGCCTCTCTTGGGCCTAGGCTGGTCCAAGGCCAGCCAACCCAATCCATAACCCATGCTTGGTCCATGGATTCTCCCATCTAGATAGCCCATGAGAGGGAGTGGCCCAATTGGGCCTTAAATGGCTATTATGGTCCATAAGGGTGGCATAAGGTCCAATATGATAATCACTCCTAATAGACTCTACTAAGGCAACCTAGTAATGGACTCTTCCTAGAAATGTGGCCCAATGGCTTAATGAAGCCTTACAAAGAGAGCCCAAATGAAAGAAATCAAAAATTACACACTTTCAAGCCAATACAACCCATAATACACACCTATACAAGCTAATACACACTAATACTCATCCCATAAGCTCATGATGTCCTCATCAGATCGCCCAAGGATGCATCAGGAACACGAGCCCACGGTGCCTTGGCCGAAGTGGAAAGGCCAGCCGCAGACTTCCCTGCCGTCACCGCAGAAGGAGGCGCGAGAAGGCCATGAGCAGCTACAGGAGGGCCTCCCACACGGCCGATGGCCGCGGATGGGGGCACAGCCGGGTCGTCGCGAGCGGCTGGAGGGATAGGGCAGGCACCGGCCGCTGCCGTGGCAGACGGAGAGGAACACACCTGGGGATGGCCGGACAGCCCCTGAAACAGAGCACCGTTTCGCAGGGCTGTCCCATCATGAACAGTACCCCTAGGCAGAGAGGAGGCAGGGTCATGCGAGCACGATGGTTCCACCGAGGAGGAGAGTGGTGCAGGCCCAAGGAGGCTAGAGGTCTTTGCAAGGCCGCTGACCGCGGCGATAACCAATGGAACAGAAGAGCTGTCGGAGGGAGCTGCAGCACCCACTGCAGTCACGCCAACTAGAGGGCAGGGGGCCAGCACGACACTCCCCGCGGTGGAGGGACGGAGGCTGGGAGCAGGCTCCAAACCGCCAAGCTCGAGGGGGTGAGGCCCCGAGCCAGGGACATGCCTCGGGGGAGCAAGATCCGAGGACGGCGAAGGTCCAGGAGCAACGTCCAGGCCACCGGGAGGCCGTACAAGAGGGAACGGAGCAGCAGCAAAGCTTCCCAGGGAGCTGGACGGAGGTGGATCTACCACGCAGAGAACTGTCGCTTCCACAAGGCCAGCCGAGGAGACAAGCTTGGGGGACACGGCGACGTCCGTACCTACGTGGCTACCTTCAACCGGCTCCGTGCAGGCGATGGGGACCGGGGAAGAAGCAGGGACGCCATCAGCATGAGGAGGCGGAGGGGAAGGTGGACCAGTAGCAAGGCCTTTCCGACGGGAGGCCACCTTGGCCCTCCCGCGACCGGCCATGGCCGGAGGCCACGGGCGGGAAACCCTACGCACAGAACGGAAAGGGGGGGAAACGGGATTTAGGAGAGAGAAAGTCTGACCGTTCTCAACAGATAGTCGATGAGCTTTGGGTTCATTGCCTGAACGAGATCGAGCCGTTACGGCTTAGGTTGGTGATGATGACCCTCGATCTACACCAGGAGTGGATCGAGGTTGGAGAGCCACGGGGAGTAGGAAAGAAGACGCGCGGTCGCACGAAAGCGATCGACTGGAGAGTTCGGTTCTCCGAGCAACATGCCGATTGGCAACGCGGCGGGATCCGAGTTACCTCGCACGCGGCGGACAGCTTTGAGTACCTCCGGCATTACTGGGAGGTTTACGCCGGCCGACCCCAGATGAGGGTCTTAGGGGTATGTATGAATGCAATTTATTTCTAATGCAAATGCTTTGTATATTTATCATGTGACTAATATGTGATGAATGCAGGATGCGCGGGATATAGTAGCGATGGATGCACAGGCCCACCTACACAGTCTAGAGGCCCAGTTAGCTACCACGCGGGCAGACCTCGAGACCCTGGTGAGTATTTAAATTATGCAAATGAATTCCTTTTTTTTGTTGAATTATTGATGATTAGCCACTGACGATCTCAATTAATGCAGCGTACCCGGCAGGGAGCAGCAGGGAGGGAGACGGGAGAGGCCTCTAGCTCGAGAGGGCCTAGTGCAGAGACGACTGCACTAACGGAGCAGTTAGCAGGGGCAGTTGCAGGGGCCGAGGCGGCAGAGCGCGACCTCGCCACACGGGTATGCCTTAAACTCAAACTCAACCTTACATTAAATTATTCATGTGATATACTCATGAAAATCGTTTCTTACAGACCGAGGAGCTCCGGGCCGCTCTTACTTGCGTCGAGGAGGGACAGCGGGCGATGGCCACGCAGGTGAGTTATTTAATTGTATGTTGCTTATTATTGAATTATTACATTAAATGTGGAACTAATGATTTGTTTGAATGTTTGCAGTCTTCACAATTACAGGCGGCACATACCCGGGCTACCCTGGCCGGGGCAGAGTTAGCGATCCGCGAGCAGCGGGTCACGTAGCTGGAGCGAGCCTTGAGGCGGCGAGAGGAGCTGCCTCAGGACGTGGCGGAGCTGCGAGTCACCCTCGAGATGGAGCGGAGAGAGCGTGCTCGGGAGCGCGAGGAGCACCAGGTGGAGCGTGTCCGGGACCGTGAGCAGTACCAGGCAGAGCGTGTCCGGGACCGCGAGCAGTACCAGGCAGAGCGTGCCTGAGACCACGAGCAGTACCAGGCGGAGCATGCCCGGGATCGAGAGGAGCGGTCAGCTTGCGAGCGGGAGCTTACAACTTTGAGGGACCAGCTAGTCGTTGCGCAGGAGCGGCTGCGAGCGACCGAGGAGCGGCTTCAGCGAGGCCGGGAGGGGGCGCGAGCTGCAGGGTACAGCTTTGCCAGATCTACTTTCGTGGCGGGTTCCTCTCTCCGGCAGAGGAGCAAGGCAGAGGAGCCGGCTCGAGCTCCAGCTACTTCCCGGGGGTCCATGCCCCCTCCACCAGCGCCTCGTCGGGAGGACGAGAGTGAGGCCGAGAGTAGGAGAGAGGAGGGTGGAGGCGAGAGCTGAGAGACTGTACTTGTACTCCTCCACCCTCACACCTGTACTCAGATATTTATGATGTATATATATGAGATTAAAATTTTTGTTACTTGAGCACTTGTGTAGTTGTGTACTTGTGTTTTCTTTCTTGCCTTTTACTTTTGCCCTGCGCCTGTAGCTGTAGTTCACACTTAAACAAATAGGTTAATCCATCTATTCGACTTGGCCCCTTGCTCAATAAGCAAGGGGTGTCTTCACTTTGACCTTGATAACGGGTCAAGGGGCCAAGCCTTTAATCAATGAAGGCAAATCATGGAAAAACACCCAAGGGAATGCAACACGCAAGCAAACATATGCCAAAAAAAATAAAGATCGGCACACAAATATGCAATCAAACACATGAGCAGGATTTTTATCATTTCATATATATATTTTTTTGAAAAATGTTTTGAAAATGACGCCCTAGAGAATGGCGTTAATTGTTAAATTGACGCCGCCACGGGAGGCGTTGTATTCAGAAAATCATTTTTTTATTTTGATTTTAAAAAATGACGACATGGAAGAAGGCGTTATTTATGAAATGACGCCACGATGAAGGGCGTGTATTTATAAATGGATGACTATAGAAAGGGCGTCATATTTAGAAAAACATTTTTTTTGTTTTTATTTTAAAAAAACAAAAATGACCCAGGAGGAGTCGTGATTTATGGAAATGACGTCTGCTAAGAGGGCGTTATTTAAGGAATTTTTTTTTTTTTGCTTTTGTTGAGATTGGGCACAACGTAAAGGCCTTAAACCTTATTCAATCACCATCTTAAATTCATTAATCTTTCTTAAAAGACTTAACAAAAGGTCAACGTGATTAAATGCTTGCTTTTACTCATATTCTCTCATGGCCCATCCTTCTTAGTCGGTCTTTTGCCGTGCTTCGAGCTTATAACCTACCATAGAGGGGGAAAGGGAAGAATAAGTAAAGGAAGCTCACGGGAGGTTGCTGAGATCAAGAAAAACCTTCTTCCCCTGCCCTAATGCCCGTTGGGATTCGGTCTTTGGCTTAGGGAGATTTTGTTGCTCTTTTTATCCTTATTCATGCACGCTTACGACCAGGGTTTTCCCTGCGGGGACTTTGCCCTCTTGACATGCTTTTTGCGAATTTCTCTTTTCTTTTCTTTTCTTCTTCAACAAATAAAAACCTAATTGTACTTGGCCTTTTAAGTATTTTGCTCCCTTTTGGGCCTTGACTTCCACCTACTTGGGCGGCGGGCAGGTTCAGTTAGTATTCCCTGACTCGAACTCCCTCTCGCGAGCCGAAGAGGAGAGAATAGGTAAGGTTTGTACACTCTCCGTTTGGGTCTGACTTTCTTCGAATTCTGGGCCGCTCAAGTTTAGGAGTAAAGCGTGTAGTGTGTGTGAGTTGACCTTAGAGTTAAACCATTAAGACTGAAGAATGAATTACAGATTTTGATTTTTCAGGATCGCGTCCTATGTATTGCGCTAATCTGCAAAAATTTCTTGATTTTTTTTTTGTTTTATATTTTTTTTGGCTATTTTTGTTTTTTGTTTTATTTTTCTTCTTTTTCTTTATTTTTTTTTGTTATTTTTAGGGGTAATATTTCTTCAAGTAAAGACCATTCCAAGGGTGAGCAAGCTCTTCACCTTCAGCATTAATTAATTTGTAAGCATTGCCAGGAAAAACATCTTTTATGACGAAAGGCCCTTCTCAGTTAGGTTGGAGTTTTGAACGAGGTCCACCTGGTTTTACGAAGATTCTTTTAATTACCATCTCACTGATTTTGAATTTTCTCTCAATTACTTTCTTTTGATAAAAATGTGAAAGCCGGTTTTGATAAATGCGCGCATGTTCGGTGGCGGCCAGGCGCTTCTCGTCTAGGAGTTCCAACTGAGCAAGGAGAGACTCGCGACGCTCATCAATAGGGAGCTCCTTGTCCAATTGTACTCATAAAGAAGGAATAAAAATTTCATAAGGAACTACCGCCTCCATTCCATAAGTGAGGGCGAAAGGGGTTTGCCCAGTAGGGGTACGAATGGAAGTACGATAGGCCCAAAGAGCTTCAACCAATTTTTCTGGCCAATCCGCAAATTTGTTAGCCTCACACGTTTTCTTGATAATCTTGATCAAGGTTTTATTAGTTGCCTCTACTTGGCCATTGCCCTGCGGATAATAAGGAGATGAATGATGCAATGTAATGTTATACCTGTTGCAGAGGTCCTGAAGTTCCTGAGAGATGAATTGCGGTCCATTATCGGTGACGATGGTACTTGGGATGCCGAACCTTGCGATGATATTCTTCATTATGAATTTGCATACGGTTGACGCTTTAATCTCCACATAAGCTTCCGCTTCCGCCCACTTGGTGAAGTACTCCGTCGCCGTGAGTATGAATGACTTTGGCTTCATGAGGAGGGTCGGATCACCCAAGGGTCCAATGATATCGAAAGCTCACATAGAGAAAGGCCATGGGGAGGACATAGGATGGAGTGAAGAAGCAGGAGAATGAATTTTATCGGCGTGCAGTTGGCACTTAACACACCTTCGGACATAGATAGAGCAATCCTCTTCTAGAGTGGACCAATAGAAGCCTAGCCTAAGGATCTTCTTAGCAAGCATCTGGCTATTGACATGACCACCACACACTCCTGAATGGGCCTCTTCCACAACCTTCCAAGATTTATCATCATCTAAGCATCTTAGCAAAACTCCAGTGAGACCTCTTCTGTAGAGCACTCCTCCAATTAGAGTGTATCGCTGGGCAACCCTTCTAATGGCTTTCTTTTCTTCCGCTATGGCTTCTTCAAGATATGATTGGTCCTGGCAATACTTAGCAATTTCATAATACCACGGCTTTTCTTCATCATCCAATTCCTCCTCTAAGTCTAATAGCATAACCTCCTTATTCTCAATGATCCTGCCTTGCTCAACTTTCCTAAGCACCTCCTCCTTAACCCTAAGGAAAGATGGGTCTTGAATGGCAGGAGTGAGCCGCTTACGAATAGTGATGGAGTGGGAATCCCTTTCGGGAAGGAGAACCAAGGAAGATGCGAGAGAAGCAAGAGCATCAGCTAGAATGTTATGGTCACGAGGGACGTGAACGACGATCAATTTGGTGAAAAGCTTGGTTTAAGCAGAAGTCAATTCTTGGTAGGGCTTGAGTTTAGGATTGAGCGTGCGGCACTTGGATAGCACTTGGCAAAGAATAAGCTGACTATCACCTACAATTCGCAATTGGGTAACACCGAGTTGATGAGCGGCCTCCAGTCCGGCCAAAAGAGCCTCGTACTCAGCTATATTGTTTGTAACTGGAAATGCAAGCTGAGAGGCGAGCGGAATGGTGATACCCTCAGGTGATAGAAGAACAATACCAATCCCTTTCCCTTTTGAATTCAAAGCTCCATCAAAATGTAACATCCACATCGAATCGGATTGATTGACGGACATTATTTCCTCATCTGGAAACTCTGAGCGAACAGGGTCAAATCTGGGGAGGGGATGGTGAGCAAGATGTTCTACTATGGCGTAGCCTTTAATTACTTTTTGTTGAATGTAGATGATGTCAAACTGAGAAAGGAAGCTTTGCCATCGCGCCAATCGATCAGTGAGAACAGATTTTTCAAGAAGGAACTTGATTGGATTCATACGAGCAATGAGATGAACCTCGTGAGCTATGAAATAATGCTTGAGTTTCTGAACTACCCAGACTAAAGCAGCACAAGTCTTCTCTATGGCTGAATACCTCTGCTCACATGGGTTAAGGAGTTTTGACAAGTAGTAGGCTGCCCTCTCTTTTCCTTCTTCGTTGACTTGGGCTAGGACAGCGCCTACAGAGTCATCCAGGATAGAAATATAAAAAACAAGCGGTTTGCCCTGAACTGGAGGCCTCAGGACATGAGGATTTGAGAGATAATCCTTCAATCCATCAAAAACTACCTGACACTTGTCCTCCCAAATAAACTTGACTCCCGGCTTAGTAAGCTCGTAGAACGGCTTGCATCTTTGTGAGTGCTGAGAAACAAATCGGTGAATAAATTACAACCTCCTGATCAGTCCTTGAACTTCTTTCAAATTCCTAGGAGGAGGCATTTCTGTTATGGCCTTCGCCTTATTGGGATCGATCTCAATACCCCTTTTACTTACAATAAATCCAAGCAACTTTCCTAATGAAACACCAAATACGCACTTCTTAGGATTCATTTTCAAATGATACTCCCGTGCTCTTTGCAAGACTTTGGTTAGAACCCCGGGATGCTCAATCCTTGTTCTAGATTTTACTACCAGGTCATCCACATACACCTCTATATAAATGTAGATCATATCATGAAAAATTGCCATCATAGCCCATTGATAGGTAGCTCCAGCATTCTTTAGTCCAAAAGGCATGACCACATAGCAATAAGTTCCCCATGGTGTAGTGAACGATGTTTTCTCTTGATCCTCCTCAGCCAAGCGAATCTGGTTATAACCTGAAAAGCCATCCATAAAGGAGAGAGTCTCATATCATGCCGTATTGTCAATCAAAACATCAATATGAGGGAGGGGGAAGTCATCTTTAGGACACGCACGGTTGAGGTCCCAAAAGTCTATGCAAATTCGAACCTTTCCATCTTTCTTTATAACTGGGACAATGTTAGCCACCCAATTGCGATAGAGGACAACTCTAACAAATCTAACCTTATGAAGCTTATCGACCTCTTCTTTCATCTTTAAAGCCATATTAGGGTGGAAACGTCTCAACCGTTGTTTGACCGGGACAGACCCTGGCTTAAGTGTAAGCCGATGTTCAACGAGCGCAGGGTCTAATCCTGGCATGTCTTCATAACTCCATGCAAACGTGTCCTTGTATTCTTGAAGAACCAAAATGAGCGCCTCCTCTTCGGAGGGCGGTAAGTTTTTGCTGATGAGGACAATCCTAGGGTCTTCTTCAGTACCCAGATTTATTTCTTTGGTAGGCTCTTCTACTGAGGTTGATGGTTCATCGAATCTCCTCATGCCACTAGCAAAGACATCGGCCTCGTCCTCATATTCTTCATATCCTTCATCCCCCTCTTCAACAGGGTCTTCATCATTCATTATTTCATAGACACCAAAGCCCTCATAAGAAGCGAAAGTATCCTCATACTCTATCTCTGGCAGGATAATCGGATTCTCCACAAATTCCGGGATGGCTAAGCAAGCCCGACATCTGACAGCTAATTCCAATAAGAATCTACGGGGAATCTGCTTACCCTTGGATTTCTTATGTGAAGCTACCTCCTGAGTTTGAAAATTAGAGAAAAAAGAACAACTAGCCTGACTACTAGAATTCAATAAAGGTGAAGGGGAAGGAGAAAAAGCGGGTACAGAAGGGGATACAGATGAAGTCCCCTCACCGGAGGGGTAGGGGAGGTCCCTTAACAGATCCGGGAAGAGCGGCCCTGGGATCGGGACACACTCGGGAAGAAGATAGGAGGTCTCCTCAATGGAGATGGATTGGGAAGTTTGAATTTTGGCATTTTTTTTTCGTTTTCAAGGAGAAAGCAATGAGAGGTGGAAACAGGAGGTGGAGTGGAGATTGAAAGTTTGGCGAAGGATTGAATCAATGATGACCCACGCGGGGGTGTAATGGAGAGTTCGGAAAATTGCTCGAGGAGCAAGGGAGGAATTGGAAGAGAAACTTGCAGCGAACTTGGAGAGAAGTTTATTAAGACCGCAGGCGGTTTAGGAATGTCTGAGAAAAACACTTGATTGATTAAACGGACAAAAGCCGTTGGATGAATGGATTTGGTAAAGAAAAGGCCAGCCCACAGCCTGTCTGTATTGAAACCATCCTCAAATGGCACGTCGGGCTCTCCAGTATCTGAATAGTGACTCAGAAGCTGCCTCTTGTCTGTAATTACTACTGGCTTTTCAATCAACTCATGAATCAACGGTGGCCATTCTGGATCTGTCGGCATAAATAGACAGCTCAGGGCAATGGAGATATCATTCATGTCGAACCATCTGCACCAGTCACATTCAGGATCATCCATCTTTCTCCGCTTGTCTGGCTTTAATGACTCCAATGCTTTATATGTGGCTAACGGTGCTATATGGTGAGCAAACTATCGTGCATGCACATCGTGGCCATCCAGTATGGAAGTAATTACTGTTGTTTGCTCACCATCACTTTGAATACCCCCCGTTACAAAATGTGTTTGTAGGGTCCATGTGAGGGGTTGCCGGTCTGTTTTGAGAGTGGAAGTCATAACGGCCCACGGCTCTTTTTCATCTTTGCTTGGTGCTTTATATCCGAGGCCACCTCGGAGAATCATCTTTTGAGGCTTGACAGGCTTAACTCTCCCTTCGAGATTGACGCCCAAGCCTTTACCAGTTCGATACCCAATCTTCATTAAAATGTTCCATCCGGGCGTGTTCATCAAACCTTTCTTTTTCTTGCCCTTGTATAGCTGTGTGGTGGAAGGGGTTGAAGGAGATGATGACCTCATCGGGTCTTGCCGCAGATCGGCAACATCCAACACTGAGAGCAAAGGCATATTGGAAGGCCACATGGAAGGCACTGATGTTGCGGAGTGTATATCTTCGGTCGGCAAAATGGGCATACTGGTCACTTTAATGATACGTCCTTTGTGTGGAAATTTGATGCATTGATGATTCGTGGAAGGCACAGCATCCAGTTCCTGAATGTAAGGGCGGCCCAAAATGCCATTAAATGTCGGGTCCATATCCAAAATATGGAAATCTGCCGTGACTGAGACTGGACCCAAACCGACTTTCAGAGTAATCATTCCTAGTGGTGGCTTTCTTGTGTTATCATAAGCTGTGACTGTTATAGTGGACGGACGAATCTGACTCTCCGGAATGCCGCACATCTTTAAAGTGCTTGGTGGCAAAACATTAATGGATGCCCCAGTATCAACCAAACATTGCTTCACGGCTATTTTGTTGATATCAATGGTGATGCACAGTGCATATTTTCTGGCCGGCTGCGGAGCCAACTCATGTTCATAAAAAGTAATAGGCGGCTGATTGCTAACTGGGTTTAAGACAGTAGTAACCTGTTCGGCCGGGATATCTTCATTCACCATTACTTTTTGCAGGTATTGTTTCAAAGCTTGCTGATGTGTGGTAGATCTTTTAATCAGTTCCAGAATAGAAATATGGGCCGGTGTTCTGTCCAGATGCTTCAATAAATCATACTCCGTGCCCTGTGTAGATTCTTGTTCTTGCTCTCCTTGTTCCTGTGGTGGCTCCTACTCCCGCTGGGGAAACACTTGTTGAAACATCCGTCCACTACGGAGCACCATCGTTCTTTGCACCTCTGTCGAGACCGGTGTGGGTAAAGGGGTGGAGGAAGTAGAGGGAGTGGTGTTGGGTGTAGGCGCAGGGTTGGTAGGAGGAAGGGTTCTTATAAGGGGCCTCGCCGGCCGTGGATTATTGGAATGAGGTGATGGTGATTGTGTAACAAGAAGGGGCCTTGGAATCATGGTGGCGGTAGATGGAGGTGGAACGGGAGGGGCGATGGCTGCCGGCGAGGTACGAATAAGAGGAGGTCTGTTTGGTGGAGGGTTTTGGGGTGATGGAGAATTTGTGGGTTGGCGCAAAAGAAGGGGACGTGAAGGGACGATATTGGCATTGGATGGCCCAGGAGTGAGGGAGCGTATAAGGGGACGTTGTGGTTGGGAAGGAGGGATAGGCTGGTGCCTTCTTATCAATGAGGGTGGTGGATTAGAATTCTGATTAATAGCCCCGACAGAGGCGTTTTCATTGTGCCAAATTTGTCCTCTCTCCACTTCATGGATCGAGGTGACAATATTCACTTGCTGATTTGGGACCAGATGCTCCGGTAGTGGATTATTAACAATCCCCATATTGGGTTTGGGAGCAGGAACCTGTTGTTGTTGTAGAGCTTGTGGTTGTCCTTGTTGCTGATGCTGTTGAGCTGCTGGCTGCCGAGGAGGCCTTCGGACTTTTAGAGAAGCAATGACCTTCCTCATTTCATCCCAATCAATATCACCTTGATCATTCATGTCATGTATGTAATCTTTGAAGTGAAATCAATGATCGATATTGTGCCCCGGTTGTCGGTGAAAGACGCAATACCGGGATGTATCCACATGTTGGGGCCATATTGCTCTTTCCTTTGGCAATGTGAGCAGGTTAGCGGCCATGAGGGCATTAAAGATATCCAATAAGCTTTCAGGAAGAGGGGAGTACTGTGCCCTTCGGGGACCCAAAGGCCTTCTTTGTTGAAATTGTTGTGGTGCATAATTGGCCGGTGGGGGCACTTGGTGATATTGTGGGGTTTGATTTGGTGGAGCAATGTGGGGTTGTTGTTGAGGAGGTGGAGGAGGCCGTAAGGTCTGAGGAGGGTTGTTATTTGGTTGGTGGACTTCATTATGGAAGGCGGGTTGTTGTGGTGACGGCCCTGGGTTTGAAGGGTGGCGGAAGGGTGTGGAATTGCCAAACGCTCTCACCTGCTCGTTGGTAACGGTGCCTTCAGTGGTTGCCCCAGTATTTCCAATATTAACATTCCTCTTTATCACCTTCGGCCTAGGCTCAAACATGCCCATGATTGGTGAATCCTTCATTTGCGTCTGAATATATCTAGCTCTTTTATAGAGCTCTTCCATAGTGCTTAGTTTATTCATGGCCAGGATATGACGGAATTGTGGAGTAGAATTTGAAATAATCATTTTGACTTGTTCCGTTTCTGACAATGTGTCTTTCAATTTCTCGGCCATGGCCCTCCACCTATCAGCAAATATGACGAAGTCCTCCTCGGGCTTCATCTTCTCAGCAACCAGATCAGTAACCGACAAGGAGGGACCCACACGGTCCTTATACTTCTGCAGGAACTTTCTTTGAACTGCATCAAAATTGCCAGCATCAGCCGGCTCCAAGGAATAAAACCATTCAAGCGTCGGACCATCCAAAGACTGCCTAAAAAGATAAGCCAGTGAAGTTTTGTTGCCCTGCCAGAAGGATGCTTCATACAAGAAATCCTTTAAATGGATGTGCGGGTTACTCGTGCCATTATACCGTCGAAAGTTGGGCATCTCGGACGGTGGAAGGTGGAAAATCGGCAATGGAGGAAGCATAATTTTGAGAGTGGTGTTTGATGTGGTGACTTTTCTAAGCTGCTCCTCCATCTTGGCCAGCCTTTGGAGGAGAAAAGTATGATCATCAGATTCAACTGGGGCCGGTCGGAAAGAATATGGATTTGGCATAGGTGGCGTAGGCATCCTCAAGATTTGGGGAGCAGAAGGTTGCTGAGGCCTAGCAACAGAATGACTTACCGGTTGCGCCGGCATAGTCATGATCGGAGTAGGGGGGCGCGAGGGCACCCTGGACGCGACCGCCTGGTCGTTAGGAAAATTGGTAGAATGACCAGCCATGGCCTGGGGAGGATTGGAGGATGAGGGGACAGACTTTCCCTTCAAAGCGGCTTGAACCGCATAGCGCTGGGAATCATCCAGCTGGGAAAGGACCTTGAGAACATCATTAAAATTGAGGGAGTATGCCCAGAGGTGTTCAAAGTGGCAGGCTGAGCCTGGGAAGGAGGGTCAACCTCCGGAAGAGTAGAGTCCATCATGTGGACATGCGTAGGAGAGGGAACATAGTTCCCATAACAGTAAAGAGGATTTTGAGACGGATTCTCATTAAATGAGTCAAAATGACCCTCCTCATAGTCATATCATATGTGTACCCGTAGTTGGCCATGTTGACGATTTTACCTGAACGCAATTTCATGCTTAAGGAGAAAGAGATGAATGTCTCACAATAAGATATAACCCAAAAGATATCACCTTTTCAAAAGAAACACACAAGTTGTAATGAGCGCAAGATTTTAAGATTTCTCTTGGAAATTAGGGTGGATTCAATATTAGGTACTTTCTTTCGAAGGTGGATCCTGGTTGAAAATTTGGGTATAATCTCCGGGTATCTAGATTTTCTCTCCTTTCCAACGAATGGGTGAACTATACTCCGGGTACTTCAATGGTACAACCTGCCTAGCGTCCGTGAGGGAATCCACGGGTGCGAGGACTTACGGAGGCTTGGCTTAGGAATTTCCGGTCCAAAGAGACGGAATGCTCAATGGATGGTCCTTCCTTCACCAAGAGGGGTGAAAACTCGTAACAAGTGTGGGGAGAGGAGGTCTCCCAAACCGTATGCCAAGATGAATGCAAACAGGTGATATCAATCAACAGATATGATGATCAGATAATATCAGCCAAACAAACAGACAGGAGCAGCAGTTCTGTGGGCACAGAACAAAATGACGACTCAGATGGGGTCGCCAAATAAATAAATAACACCTGGGATGCAGGCGCTAGTCACTACGGGCAGTGAGATAGCAAATGACGCCTTGGGGTGAGGCGTTAAATGATGAAGAGATGCCTCTGTAAAGGGCGTGAATCACATCGAACAGTAACCAGGAACAGTAATAACGCAAATGACGCCTTTCTGTAAGGCGTCCAATTATAAAATGACGCCTGGGAGTTAGGGCGTCAAAACCAATGAACAGCGATCAGGGAGCGGGGACAGGAACAGTAATAATGCAAATGGCGCCTTGCGGTAAGGCGTTGAATGAATAAATGATGCCTCTGACAGAGGCGTGAATTATAAAATAACGGCAGCAACGAGGGCGTTATTTCAGGTCAATGAACCGAAACCCTGATAGTCAACAGAAAATAGATTTCTCATTAAACAGATGATATGACAGATGATATGAGGGCTCCAAAATGGCCTAAACAGTGGGAGGTGTGCACGTGGTGCACAATAGGAAAGGTGCTACGTGGAGCACAAGGGAGGGGTACGCGAGGGTACCAAAGGAGGGACACGCAAGGGTGTCAATGGGAGAGTGCTACATGGAGCACAATGGAGGGGTACCGAAGGTACCAAAGGAGGGACACGCGAGGGTGTCAATAGGAGGGTGCTACGTGGAGCACAATGGAGGGGTACCGAGGGTACCAAAGGAGGGACACACGGGGGTGTCAATAGGAGGGTGCTATGTGGAGAACAATGGAGGGGTACCGAGGGTACCAAAGGAGGGACACGCGAGGGTGTCAATAGGAGGGTGCTACGTGGAGCACAATGGAGGGGTACCGAGGGTACCAAAGGAGGGACACGTGGGGGTGTCAATAGGAGGGTGCTACGTGGAGCACAATGGAGGGGTACCGAGGGTACCAAAGGAGGGACACACGAGGGTGTCAATAGGAGGGTGCTACATGGAGCACAATGGAGGGGTAATCAAACTAAAAACAAAAGAGGTCCCATCGTGATCGCCAATTTGTAGATTCTAAGAAAATCCACTTAAGAAATGAAACCAAACTCAATTTCTAAAGCTTAAAAATTAATGGCGAAAGGAAGAGCATGCGTGGGATGCTAAAGGGGAATGTGATCGCCAGAGGGGTTACCTCAAATAAGAAAAGGATGATCGCGTGTACCTTGTGTTGAGCGGGAGAAATTGTGAATCCTTTCTTCCTCCTTCTACCGGCCGGTCGATGAAGGGGGTTCTTAGTCTTGATTACCTTGCAAGAACACACAAATCAAATAAAAGAGTGGATTAGCCAAAAGGATGTAGTATCAATGCTCAAAAATTATGAAATTGATTGAATAGAACATGAACACACCTTGTGTGTTTTGGTTTTAAACCCCTAAAAGGAACAAGGTTTTGAAAGACATGGATGCAATATGCTAAGCAATAATATGTGGGTGAGATCTAGTGAGAACTTGAGAAAAAGGATATAAGATGATAATGATGGTATGCTAATAAAAAAACGAACAACTAAAAGGGAGAGAGGGAGCTCCTCTCTTCTGTGTGTGCAGTAGTAGAGGGGAAAGAGCTTCAATATGCTTGATAGCACAGCAGCAAATAGATGAAGCCTGTGTGGAAGAAGAAGAAACACCCTTGAAGAAGAGAGTGCTCGGATGAAGAGAAAACAATAACCTGCAAAAGAACAAACTCTCTTTTCTGTTAACTCTCTTCTGTTCCCCTCTCCTCTCTTTTTGTTCTCTTCTAATTCTTCTCTTTTTTTCTTTTTTTTGTGTCCTTCCTCCGCGCGAAACAGACCCAGGGGGTATTTATAGGGGGAAACATCCTTGCTAAATAAGGATTAAAACAGGGTAATAAACCTCCATCAAGAAAGTCCCTTCCCAATCGAACACAAGGCTTAAAATGAGGAAGGAACCATTACTGGAAAGAAGCAGGTGAAAGGGAGACGGAATTGAAAATGACGACCGAATGAAGGGCGTCACTTGAAAATGACGACACATCCAAAGGCGTTAATTAGAATAACGACTCCCATCAAGTCGTCAATTTCTGAATTTATTTATAGCAACAATTAATTTTCCTTATTTAAAATGATGAACTCACGCCTGTCGACAAGGCGTCACATAATAAACGCCTTCAGGAGAGACGTTAATTATACAATTTCCCATTTTATTTGTAATAAGCAATTTCCGATAAATCCAGAAAATGACGCCCGTATTGATAGTCGTCCATTTTTCAAAGAGGCACCCTTGGCCAGGCCGTCAATTTAAATAGCGCCCCTGATTAGGGCGTCAATTCCAATCATCAAAGAAAAATGCCAAGAAATCACAATTAATTCATAAAAAATAGAAAACTTCATATTAAATCAATATTGAAGTCCGCTTTGGGGTATCACAAGGTGACATGAGATTTGCTCAACTTAGCATCAATTTTAGCGTGTCTACAGTCATGTGCGTGATCTGGCCTCGAGCTCTCTGCCTGCCTCCCACGCTAGCTGACCAGGGTAGCGGCGGGTACTATCCCTACTGCTGCTGCTGCTGCCTCTACTGCGGGGAAACCTGCTGCGGCTGAGAAAACGGCTGCTGCTGCTACCTCTGAGGACAGTCACGCCCCATATGCCCTGGCTGGTCACACCGAAAATAAACTATCGGCGCTGTGCACTGCCTGCCTCGGTGGTACTCGCTACACCGTGGACACGGTCCTCGCGATCCACCCACTGATCCCTGACGCTGAAACGGGACCGGCTGCTGTACACTACCCGATGATGCCTGCCCCTGACCCTTGGACTTCTTCTTACCGAACCCCTTCTTGAAGAACTTCTTGACCTTTGAGCCAAAAGACGTCGATCCTGTCACCGACGCTGCCAGTGCCGGCGCTCCTGAACCACCCGACACACGCTGAAAGGAACCCTGCTACTGGGTAGCTGACTACTGGCTACGACCCGACAAGGACTGCCCCTGGCTGATCGGTCCTCGAGTCCACTGCACATCCATCTCCAAAGAAGCCGCGACACGAGATGCTGTCTCCAGATCAGTGGCCGCATTCGCGATCAAATGGTGCCTCAGCTCCTGCCTCAAGCCCTGCACAAACTGTGCGGTCTTCACCCTCTCATGCTACATGATATGGGGTGCATACCGACCCAACTCAACAAATCGGGCCCTATACTGTAACACGGACATATCGCCCTGATCCAGCTCTAGAAACTCACGCATCTGCTGCGTAGCAATAAACTCTGGACAGTAGGTACGCTCGAAAGCACTAACAAAGTTGCCCCACGCAATCTGCTCAAGTGGACGAAGCTGGAAAGACGTCTTCCACTCGGAAGACCACCACTCTCGAGCCGTACCCTGCAACTGGTTGGAGGCCAACATCACTCTGTCCTCCGCAGTACTCCGTGCGGAACTGAACACCCACTCCATCTCGTCGAGCCAACTCCGAGCCGTATCAGGGTCTGGCTGACCACCGAAGTAAGGTGGATGAAACTGCATGAAATCCCTCACTGCTCGGCCTAGTCCACCCCTGGTCGACGAGCCCTCACCAGCCTCTCCGCCGAACTGCTGCGACATAAGCTGGTACATGCCACGAAAGAAATCCTCGGCCCTCGGAAGCCTCGTAGTATCCACTGCCTCGGTGGCCCCCGGTGGCGCTCTACTATGCTCCTCCTGATCTCGCTGAACCCCTTGCTGGATCTTCTGACCTTCAGCCGACTGCCCCTGCTGAGAGCGAGTGCTCCGCCTCGGCGCCATACTCGCTCCTGAAGCAAAAGACAGAAAGCACGGAAATAGCAAGGTCAAGAAAAACACACGATGCCCGATGCCAGTGTCAACCGTACATCATCGCTGTGGACTAGTGGACCACTATAATTACTTATGATTCCCGTATAATCCCACAACCGCGCTCTGATACCACTCTGTAACGACCCGAGAATCTGATTACCGGGAAGGCCCGATAACTCGAGACTCGCACCGCCACCCACGAGTCCGAAGACTCGGAAGGGTTAAAGGAAGGTGTGGAGACTACACAAGGATCACAAATAATTGCAGAAATTAAACAGCTAACTCACTAAGCAGGAAAATAAATTTAACAGTTACACGATACATGGTCCACAGGATAAAATAAAATAACAACAGCAGTGGTCCAAAACTAGTACAGAGACAAGAAAGAAAAGTACAGCTACACGGGGCATACCTCGGCTCTGACCTTTGGCACTAACGCTGGGCACCCGAACCATGCTGAGCCTCAGACGCGCTCCCCTGAGGTCGCGACTCACCTGAAACACGGTGAAAACACGCAGGGAATGAGTCTCGGAACAAGACTCAGTAGGAATCACTCGAACCCTACCTCACAAACGGAGAAATCGCTATGCTAGCACTAAGCGAGTACCTCGAAAAGGGAAGCCCTGCAATCTACGAAACATACCTCTCACGGCACGAAAGCCGACACACGTGCCACGGTGAAACGACCAGAACACCATGGTCAACGTGACAAAACCCGAAGGCCAAAGTCGTAAAGATTGATAATCAGACACTCCCGACTCGACAGGAGTACCACCCACTAGAAGCACAGCCGGTAGCGTCCCCTGACGTCTTACACCGCACCGCAGGTGAACTGCCTGACATGGTAGCTCCTACTAAAGGCACGGACACCACACAAAGAACTACAAACGAGTGACTAGCTGGGGTCACGCTCGTCAGCGTGGGTCCAACCGCCCCCAACCACGTGTGCACACACAGACCGCGCGTCCCTGGTCTGGCCCTCTGACCGGTTTTTCCCTCAGCCGGACTCTGGGTGTAAGACGTGGGGCCCGACGGAAACCGGTCCACAAACTATCTCTAACGGTAGCCTCTCCACCACTTCCTGGTGGGACCACACGTGTGTAAGCAGGCTACGACTAGTGGAGGGTGACTACGGAGTAGACTCTCAAGTCAGCAGAAAGTAGCGTCACAATCGAACGGTACAAGGGACACCCCTCGCACCAATACCATCACATGGTAACAGAAGCCGACAACGACATCTCCCGGTACCTCTTGGTACGGCAGGAGACCCACCGACATGATCTGTCCCCTTGAATGGTCCACACTGGGCCGCTCAGGGATATGCGGTCGCACAAAGACCGCACCAAGGGTTAAACGGCCAGGACAGGACCGTTCTACCCATGTCCAAATAGACTGAAGAACAGCCAACAAGGGCCCGTTCAACAGATGTGCGGCTAGCTCCTGGCCGCAAGAGGGTGAAGAACGGTCAGCCCCTGGCCGTTCGTCTCCCAACGGTAATAAATCTGAACGGTTAGGCCGTAGCCGCACTAAGGATGAGCGGCTATGGTTTAACCGCTCAAGGGTTGTGCGGTTTAGATCTGGCCACACACCCAGGCAACGGCACCAGAAGACGTACGGCCAGAACCTGGCCGCACGAAGGGTTATATGGCTAGCTCCTAGCCGCACACCCCGGTGAACTATACAACGGTAAAACTCAACGGTCGAAAACCCCAGGGTTGTGCGGTCGTTGTGGGGCCGCACCTTAGGATATGCGGTCCCACGACAGGCCGCACAAGCCCACTGCGCGCCAAGCCCAGCCACCGCGCGTCGAGCCTATGAACGGCTAGAACAGTGCCGCACAAGAGTTGTGCGGCCACTGGTTCGACCGCACATCGCTCACCGGCGTAAAAACGGTGAACCTCGCAGGAATCGCCCATTCCAACCCCAAATAAGCCCCACGAAGGGGGAAACGGTGAGAGAAGGACCCCCAAGCCCCCTAGCATGCTCCTACGCCCGTGAGCCACGGAATCGGGGCTCAAAACGGCGGATCAGACAAACTCTCCCCGCGGCATGAATGGCCCTTCCCGGCGCGAAATTGACCCCTCTCGACCTCGTCTCATGCTAAAACTCGCGGGGAAAGAAGACAAGAGGCCAAGGAACGTCACCCTACCTCCGGTCTGCGACGAGGCGTGCTGATCCAAGCTCAAACCCACGAAGAATGCCGTTAGAACCTCGCCTTCCCACGCTTCCCACGCTTGCCGCACACCCGCACGATCACCTCGTCATCACCCACGTCCTCGCGCCGTCGCACCGCCGCCGTCTGCAGCCGGAACGGAGGTCGCCGTGCTTGAACGGGAGAGAGAGAGAGAGAGAGAGAGAGAGAGAGAGAGAGAGAGAGAGAGAGAGAGAGAGAGGGGCCACGGTCATGAGGGAGGAAGGAGAAGAAAGGAAGAAGAAGAAGAAGAAAAAGAAAAGAAAAATGGGGGTATTAATAGAAAATCCGGAATTTCCGAAAAATACTGAAAAAATAGAAATTTTCATTTCCGCGATCCTCGGAATGCACCGATTGTAACGGTACCACTCTCGCCTAGGTGAACAACCCGGTTCACCCGCAACGAGGTTCCGAAGGAATTACCGAATCACACACCGGGAATCGAAAAACACACGCGGAAAAGCCGTGGAACGCTCCCAGGCCTCCGAAACAACTCCGGATCACGCCGATCCGAACACGGAAGATGTCCGAAACGAAATTTTGGACACAACAGAGTCAGGCAATCCGAGAAACCAGATCTGGGACCCACGAAGAAGGATCTGAAAGGTTCGGGATACTACAGACTTTGAATCCACGAATGGGATCGCGCCAACGCTACGCTCCGATACTCGCGCCATCACTCCCCAGGTCAGCTCCACGCCGTCACCACCTCATCCAACTCCGCCACGGTCGTGCGCCCGGGGGAGAGGAGAAGAGAGGAGAGAGAACGGAGGGAGAGAAAGTGAGAGATCGTGAGGAAGGAGAGAGGAGAGAGAAGGGGTTAAGAAGAAAAGAAAAATTAGCAATTAGCAATATTTACTAAAATCCAATTTTCTGCACAAAATTTCGTAAACTCAGAAAAATACAAAAAAATAGACTTCACGATCCTCGGAACGAGCACAACGCACCTGTAGCGTCTTGGAGTAGCAAAACTCAACGGTTCACTCTCCATAGAGTTTTACAAGTTATACAAGGGAAAAATCTAAGTGGATCGTAAAACACGTTTCAGGACCCATGAAAGCGCTCCGAAAGCTCTCCGATTCCGATCCGAAGTATCCAGTGTATTACAACCTCCCCTCCTTAAGAAATTTCATCCTCGAAATTTAAGGAGCTAACAAGAGAAAAGTGAGGAACAACCACAAACAGTTGGCTACGCTCTCCAAGCACCAGCCAAACCTCAAACACACAAAACACGATAACACAATCCTCGAAAAACACAATTCAGAAGAACACGGCCATACCACAATCACAGGCACACGCTCCAAATCTCAAGGCATATCGATCCACAGAATGAGCATGGAACACAAAGAAACACAAGTCCAACACCTCCGAAATAGGGCATCATCGCTTTTGTTTCACATGGCAAGGTGATGCGGGACAGGATGCGACTCGATGCCAATTTGATGCGAACCTGAGACTCTAGGCAAACTCGTGACTCGTCCCTAGCGTGGGAAGCATGTGGATGTGCGCGGTTGAGAAACCGACAATGAGTCGGGGTGGTCTACACACTCTCGTGCTCGGATTGAGTCACGGGACGGGTCTCGCACTCACTCTCGCAGTGGTGACTAAAATTGAACGAGCTAATTTCCTATCACTCAAGCAGTGGCAAATAAATACATATACAAAATGCATAAATGTGATAAAGAGAGGAGGCGAGTGTACCTCCACGCTCCGGGCGTGGGGAAGATGACCCCGACCAAGACTCATACTCCCAGTACAGTAATTAAGCAATTGTTACAGCAGTGAATTTTATGCCCACTCCACGCAAGGAGGTAATAGGCTACACAATGACACCGGGAGGACCGATCAGGGGTTGACAGGCAGCAAGGCGGCGGTGTTCCGGGGCGGTTGTGATGTCACACAAACTAGGACCTAAATTGCAAGCAACGTAATGACTTGGCAATGTCACAGAAGCGGACTCACTCGTGTTTTGCACACTCGGGTCCGTAGGTGGACCGGCAATGGGGTGAGGGTCCGAGGTTGGATCGGAGGTTTCCAAGGATATGGATGGCTTGGGGAGGACCCCTAAATGCCAGGGGTTGCCCAAATTCATGGGCGGTCAGCACGCCGAAGGCATGGGTTGAAGGGTCACTCTCACAACTCACCTGTGGTAGCCACTCAAATTAAGCAAATTCGGAACGGGCGCTCACTCACCGTCCGATGGAGTTAAGAAGCAATACTAATTAAGAAAGATTAACCAGCAAAGGGAGGGGGGGGGCAGAAGCTCACCTGAGTAGCGTGAAGACGCCGATCCCGGCCGGAGACGATGGCGAACGGGGAGGCGTGGGTATGCACCCGCATGCCACGCCGATGAAGCTTCAACCTGATTAAATCAAATTACATGCACTACGCCCCTTGCAAGGGGGTTGGACTAGGGGTGGGGAATTGAATTACAACTAAAATATACCTCCACGCAGGGAGGGGCGCTCAGCTGGCCAGGCGGGGAGGGGAAAGACTAAAATAGAAGCTAAACGATGGAGGTTACCGACTCTGCCCGTTCTTAGGAACCAGGGACAGACAGTTGAAGTTGATGTTGCTGAAGCCACTCCCGAATTTTGTTGGCGATGAGACCAGCTGGAGAATCTTTGTAGGTGACCCTGGAAGACGTCCAAATTTTTGGGGATTTCCTCGTTGACTGTGCTCGTCGGGGCAGAGGCGCAAACAGGTACCCTGAGTTCTGGTTCTGACTATCGTAGCACCACTGCATCTGGAAGATGAAGACACTACGGGTGATCTAGAGCTTGGAATCAGGCGTGGTCAGAGTCGTTGGAACCGTTGTTGAGTCCTCTTCGAAATGAGATCAACGGGGATGCTAGAGGATGTTGGAGAAGACGGGGAGAGCTCGAATAGTGGACAGGGGTCGGTTCTGTTCCAGAGTAGATAGAACTACGCACCTGGAGGAGAAAATTGATAAATCTTAGCTCGGGATGCCGAACGGGGTTCCGCTTCTTGTTCCTCAAAGTAGGCTTGTTGTAGAAGCTCCCAGCCAAGTCCCGCCTCCAGATCCTCAAGAGGATCTTCGTGGCAGTCTCTGAACGTTGCTTCGGGTTGACTGTCAGGAGGAAGAAGTGCAATCTGGCGAAGATGGCTCCTCCGGGCAGCTACGAACTTGGACACGGACGAGACCGCCACGGTTGCGAAGTTGACTTGACGATCTTTTCAGAAATATAGAACTTGCCACCAGGTTCATCGAGGAGACGATGGGACAGCCTCTGCAATCCGTAGCTTCTCTGCTTCCTCCGAACTCAGAACTGCAGGTTGAAGATGATGGGGGGAAATGGGGTATATGGGTGGGGAAATGAGGTGGATGTGTATGGGGGGCAACCTCTAGATATGAGGTGGTCTGGGAGGGGGTGTTCCAAGGTTTGGCAAGGGGAGAATGGGGGATGGAATGAACTGTTTACAGTGGGTGAGAGAGGAGCTACGAATTTGGGATGGTGGGTGAGAGGGAAAGGATATTTGAAAATGGGTTTAAGGGTGGGATTAATTTTTTTATCTTGGGGATGGGAGGGGTTGTGTTGGGGAAGGGAAGGGGTGCTTGGGGAGTGGGGAATTCTCCCTTGGGAGATGAGAGGGTGCTTAGGGAAGGGGATTGGATAGTTCGTGGTCGGGTGGTGGAGTATGGATTGGTGGAGGGTCTCTTGGGACTAGGGGTGGAGTAATGAGGGTTGGGGGTAGTTGGGTGGATGAATAATGAGGGGGAGAGAGAGGGAGGGGAGGAGAGAGAGAGGGGGCCGCCCTCCTCTTCTTGGAGAGAGAGAGAGAGAGAGAGAGAGAGAGAGGAGGAGAGAGATAGGGGAGGGGAGCTTCTCACTCCACTCTAATGGCTTCTCACTACAAGAACAATTAGGTTCGACTAAATTCTCAGATTTCATTCATTGATTGATTAACTTCAAATGGGGATATGGGGGTCCTATATATAGGCAACCCACATTTTACAAAAAGTCCCTGACTCTAGACACAATGACAAATAACCAAGGGGTAGGGGGAGCCCATGGGCCTATCCCAATGGATTGGGCACATTAGCTAGCCTAATCAACCTAGTGACAAACATTTTAGGTAAATGACTTATTAACCTAGGTACATGACTCAAATAAAAAAAAAATTACAATGATATGACTCAAATAAAATAAGAAAATTATATGACTCGACTCAGAAAAATGTGACGAACATAATGGAACCATGCCGTTGAACAATCGGAGCTGTGGAAAAATGTGAAGGACGAGAGATGCCCCCATCATACCCCCGGGGTGCGAAGAACTCGACTCCGTCGAGTATAGGTCCGCCGGGTAAGAGGTCCTCCAATGCAGCTCTGGGCGAGCCACAACCTCCAAACTCAACCTCACGTCCTTAGCCGGGGGACTGCTCTTCATCCTCTCAAGGTGGCTCGGGCACACCCTCTTGCTGGCGATGGTACCCTGCTTGCCTAGTATTGCCTCCGTGTGCACACGTCGGACTCTCAAGCTGATATGAGGAGGCTCTCCGAGGGTGTCACTCACAAAGGTGGGGGTAGGCTCAAGATTCTCATTGGGATCCACCGTGGTGCCCTTAGAGGGTGCTAGATCCGCCACGTGAAAAGTGGGGTATATCCCAAAATCCCATCGGTAAATCCAACCCGTAAGCCAGGTTGCCAAAGCCACTCGGAACATGGAAGGTCCAAGTCCTCGTGCCCTCGATTTGGAGGTGACCCTATGTCACGTCCCGAATCGATAGCAGCGGGAAGCGATGCTCGGAACGTGGCAAGAGACAAGTCACGATAACAAGAGCGGAAGATAAATAATCACAATAAAATACAAAGAGGACAGACACACCTATTGAAAATACAAGCTCTTATTAATATTAAAAGTATAATTTGACACACTCTTACAATAAACGATTCAAAATAAGTAACAAAAAGAAATAACTAGACCAGCTAGACTCAAGAAAATGAAAGAGCAGACTCCAACTCTAGGTTCCAGGTTCCACTCGATCACACTGATCCGTTTCCCAATTGCAACGTACCGATACTCGCATAACCTAAAAAGGGTTGGAAGTAGGGGTGAGCAAAAGCTCAGTAGGAATTATACTCTATCATCAGGCATAGTTTAAGTGATTAACAAGTAAATTACATTTTCGTATGCAATACTAAGAAAGAAAGAAATGACGATAACGATATAATGAAACAATGAAATAACAAGATCTTGCAAGGTCAAGAAATATAAGATGCCAAGAATTAATGAGATAACAGGTACAAGAATTTACAACAGGAGATAGTAATAAAGAATTGGCCAACTAGCAAGTAATATCAATTTAATCACGATCAAGTAACAAGTAACAAGATATTTTTATCATAGTCATAGACGCACAATCAAACAAGTATTTCGGTGCAATGCCTCACCATGTCATTAGCATCCCATGGGCTCAGTAGTTTTTCGGGCGCTCTCCCCAGGACCAGACCAGGCCCCTGGTGCGTTGGCAATGATTTAGTGGATCCAAAGCCCACTCCGTCTAGACATTCCGTCAATTTTTAATGGCCAATATAATCAGAGGAATTACTGTCATAAGTTCAGATTAAAGGACTAATCTTGTCCTTGGATTCAAGAGTACAAAACATGGTCAAACTCATCTCCAAGAGATGTGCGGTCATAAGAGAGCCGCTCAAGGGTATATACGGTTAACACAGGGCCATACATATTGGAAATGGACTGAAACTCAGCCCGCGAGGTCAAGAAAGAACGACTGAAAGTGGGCCGCTCTAAGGTATGAACGGTGCAATCTGGGCCGCTCATGTCCAGAAGACATTAAGGCCCAAGAACAAGATATACGGTCCTTACTGGGCCGTATAAGGATATGCGGTCATAATCGGGCCGCCGAAGAGGATATGCGGTCAATTACTAACCGCGCATGCCTCTCGTCTTCCGATTTGATCCAAACCTTAAACCAGCGGTTTAAACACATAAAACGATGTATGCTGGAGGTTAAACAGGTTCTTAACAGGGGTATAACAATGTTCAAGATGATGGTAAGACCGCCGGATAGAGTTTCCGGGGGTAAAACCCATACTAGCACGCTAATCGGCCAACGACTTGCTAAAAAGTCAGAAAGTTAAACATGCTGTTCTACTGTAGTACAGCAACTAAACAGCAAGCTAATGACCATATTAACCCTAATTCCAAGCCAAATTAACAAGGATTAAGTTGAACATTAAGTTGAGATGCCAAAAAGAATGATTCAAGGTGATAAGCTAGTGAACAAGATCGCGTAAGTCGCGTAGGCACGAATAACAAGCAATTAACAGAAATTTAGTTGCATAATTAATCACTAATTATGTGGGTTTCTATTTTACTAATTACCATTAATGACATGAAAATGAATCAATTAGAACATGTATTAAGTCACTCTCTGTGGGGATAAACGGTTCTGGATGGACCGTATAGCTATCGGGCTTAACAATGGCTGAAACGGGGCTCAAATGAGGGTCTGGGAGTTGGGCGTCCCTGGGCTGGCCGCCCAAGTAGTTGGGCGGTTCCCAGATGACCACCCATGGGTTGGGCGGCTCTCAGATGACCGCCCATCCCAGGGTCACAGGTATATGTGGTCACTTTCTGGCCGTTTATCCTCCAGGGGGTTATGTGGTCACCTACGGACCGTTTATCTGGTTATGTGGTCAGTTTGGAACCGTCCAACCAGTTGTGTGGTTAGTTTGGAACCATTTAACTACTGACTAAGTCAGTGTCAGGTCTGGGCTTGAGTTGTGCGGTCTATCGTGCGACCGTCCATCTCTGGTCGTCTCCGGTCATCCCTTCCGCGTCCGATGAACGCCGGGAAGCTAAGGGGTTGATAGGGTTGCACTAAAACGCTAATTACTAATGGAAATGGACTCCAAATAAGGGGCTTTTGGTACCGTTAGAAGGCTAACAGAGAATAATATCTATTAGTAAGGCCAATTTCAAATTATCTTGCCGAAATCAAGGTTTATTAAGGCAAGAACACGAGAAACCCTAATTACGACATGCTGTGACTAAAACGTAAAATTCTCTCAATATACAGAATGAAATTTGGGGCTTCTTGCACCAAAAGAAAGCTACTTCGATACTGGATCCAACCATATATGATATTGTTTATGTGGATCAGGATTAATACTTTGAAATTAGAAATCAACTCGGAAGAACATATCAAAACTAGGTCTAATCATGCTGTTACTACGAACAGAAATTCTCTAGACATGCTGAATGGAATTTAGGGCTTCATATACCAAAAGAAAGAGGACATGATGTTGAACATTTCTGAATATCATATGTTGTTTGAGCCCGAGAGAACCTACCTCAATTGCAGATTGAAATAAGGTGCTAGATATGAAGAACGAACTTGATAACCTTTACAAAAACCACGATAGCTCCCTAGATACCTGATAAAAATTGGGGCTTTCACTCCCAATGGATAGATCTCGTCAAGAGGGACAAGATGATGTATTCATGATCGAATTTTGGTTGAGAATTCCTACCTCAATCAAAGAAACAAGGAAGGAAGAAGGTAGACGACGGCCTGTCGACACACCTTCAGTAATCACCGGATATCTCCCCAGATCTGACTCTTCTGCCGACACCACAGCCACCAAAAGAAACTAGACTCGAAGGGCTTTCTATCTATAGGTCACACATCTTCTGGAGAGTTCTGAGCTGGGAGAATTCGACCGGGCAAGAGACGTGTTAAAAACGGCGCCGAAAAGGTTGACTCAATCAAACTCGACCGGCTGCGCCTTCTAGGGTTAGGGTTTCGAGAAATAGATAGAGGGCTTTTGATCCTCTAATCAAGACCGTCCATTTGCCTCCAGTTTGGGCTAATTTGGTTGGGTATTAAGCCCTAATTTCGCGTTTTAAAACATGGTTAGGTAAGGGTCAAAAAGGGTGCACTTTTGGGCTTAAACACTAAATAGATCTAACCACGGATTTTTAATGGGTCAAGCCCAGAAGGAAAAGTTGTTAACTACATCGACCTTAACCTGTTTACCATTCTTCTGGATTTTTATCAAGTAGAAGAATTTTCGATGGTACTATTCCAAGGAATAAAATATTATTTAATGAAACTCACTTAAACAATAAATAGATCTAATTACAGATTTTTACTGATAAAACTCAAGAAAGCAAAGTTGTTTCAGAAATCATTCTCTATCAATTTACTGTTTTTCTAGATTTTTGTTAGAAAGTCGAAATTACGCTAGCACTATTCACTGAGGAATATAATATTAATTTCCGAAATTCATTTATCTAAATTAAAAATTCACTATGTTAATTAAATTTCAGATTTTAAAAAAAACCGGGGTGTTACACCCTCCCCCACTTAAAGGAATTTGGTCCCCAAATTCACCGGGTATTACTAATTATGTGAATGTTTAAATTAAGATGATCTTATCTATCAAAATAACATGTTAATTATACTATCTATCAAAATATCATGTTAATTATACAACTAATGACGAAAGAATTTAGCTATAGCTAGGGATAAAGAGAACGATACCATATATAATTCTTCATTCGGTAGAAGTGGGTTCCGATTTTTCTCTTGTAGTTTTGCTTGTGGAAGTAACTTAGGGCAATTAGCTATTCTATGATCCTGATTTCCGCAACGCAGGCACGCTCCGCTCTTTCGCCAGCACTCCTTCGTGAGATGACCAAGCTTGTGATAGTAAAAACATTCCTTTGGCATAAGACTACGCTCCTTCTTCTTATTACGTCGGGTTTCCTTACGACGGACTCGCCAGCCTTTAGCGGAACTGCAACTTAGCTTACCCGTGGAACCACTCGGTTTCATTTTAAGAATTGGCTTAAAAACCTGCAAGATAGTTATATGGTTAACCTTTCATTACCCTTACGTGTAACACAACGCAATATTGCATATATTTAACTACTTAACCCCAGTTTCTACCCAATCTCACCAAGTCGGGTTCTTAGACTTTAACAAGGTTAGGGATCCTATGCACCTAGACATGACCAAAACTCGGTACCTGGCGGAGGTAATCGGTCCGAAGACCACTCGCGCAAGTGTGCGCGTAGCCTAACATTCGGACAACACCTTTTGATATACCGGGTCATTGGGATGCAAGGCAAAACCTAGAACATAGGAAAACCTACACTCTTGGACAAAATCCAAGGGACTCAGGCAAGGAGACTACACTTGGACAAAATCCAAGGGACTCAGGCAAGGAGGCTCTGATACCAAAATTGTCACACCCCGAACCGATAGCAGCAGGAAGCGATGCTCAGAACGTGGCAAGAGACAAGTCATGATAACAAGAGCGGAAGATAAATAATCACAATAAAATACAAAGAGGCCAGACACACCTATTGAAAATACAAGCTCTTATTAATATTAAAAGTATAATTTGACACACTCTTACAATAAAAGATTCAAAATAAATAACAAAAAGAAATAACTAGACCAGCTAGACTCAAGAAAATGAAAGAGCAGACTCCAACTCTAGGTTCCAGGTTCCACTCGATCACACTGATCCGTTTCCCAATTGTAATGTACCGATACTCGCATAACCTGAAAAGGGTTGGAAGTAGGGGTGAGCAAAAGCTCAGTAGGAATTATACTCTATCATCAGGCATAGTTTAAGTGATTAACAAGTAAATTACATTTTCGTATGCAATACTAAGAAAGAAAGAAATGACGATAACGATATAATGAAACAACGAAATAACAAGATCTTGCAAGGTCAAGAAATATAAGATGCCAAGAATTAACGAGATAACAAGTACAAGAATTTACAACAGGAGATAGTAATAAAGAATTGGCCAACCAGCAAGTAATATCAATTTAATCACGATCAAGTAACAAGATATTTTTGTCATAGTCATAGACGCACAATCAAACAAGTATTTCGGTGCAATGCCTCACCATGTTATTAGCATCCCATGGGCTCAGTAATTTTTCGGGCGCTCTCCCCAGGACCAGACCGGGCCCCTGGTGCGTTGGCAATGAGTTAGTGGATCCAAAGCCCACTCCGTCTAGACATTCCGTCAATTTTTAATGGCCAATATAATCAGAGGAATTACTGTCATAAGTTCAGATTAAAGGACTAATCTTGTCCTTGGATTCAAGAGTACAAAACACGGTTAAACTCATCTCCAAGAGATGTGTGGTCATAAGAGAGCCGCTCAAGGGTATATACGGTTAACACAGGGCCGTACATACAGGAATTGGATTGAAACTCAGCCCGCGAGGTCAAGAAAGAACGACTGACAGTGGGCCGCTCTAAGGTATGAACGGTGCAATCTGGGCCGCTCATGTCCAGAAGACATTAAGGCCCAAGAACAAGATATACGGTCCTTACTGGGCCGTATAAGGATATGCGGTCATAATCGGGCCGCCGAAGAGGATATGCGGTCAACTACTAACCGCGCATGCCTCTCGTCGTCCGATTTGATCCAAACCTTAAACCAGCGGTTTAAACACATAAAACGATGTATGCTGGAGGTTAAACATGTTCTTAACAGGGGTATAACAAAGTTCAAGATGATGGTATGACCGCCGGATAGAGTTTCCAGGGGTAAAACCCATACTAGCACACTAATCGGCCAGCGACTTGCTAAAAAGTCCGAAAGTTAAACACGCTGTTCTACTGTAGTACATCAACTAAACAGTAAGCTAATGACCATATTAATCCCAATTCCAAGCCAAATTAACAAGGATTAAGTTAAACATTAAGTTAAGATGCCAAAAAGAATGATTCAAGGTGATAAGCTAGTGAACAAGATTGCGTAAGTCGCGTAGGCACGAATAACAAGCAATTAACAAAAATTTAGTTGCATAATTAATCACTAATTATGTGGGTTTCTATTTTACTAATTACCATTAATGACATGAAAATGAATCAATTAGAACATGTATTAAGTCACTCTCTGTGGGGATAAACGGTTCTGGATGGACCGTATAACTATCGGGCTTAACAGGGGCTGAAACGGGGCTCAAACGAGGGTCTGGGAGTTGGGCGGCCCTGGGCTGGCTGCCCAAGTAGTTGGGCGGTTCCCAGATGACAGCCCATGGGTTGGGCGGCTCTCAGATGACCGCCCATCCCAGGGTCACAGGTATATGTGGTCACTTTCTGGCCGTTTATCCTCCAGCGGGTTATGTGGTCACCTACGGACCGTTTATCTGGTTATGTGGTCAGTTTGGAACCATCCAACCAGTTGTGTGGTCAATTTGGAACCGTTTAACTACTGACTAAGCCAGTGTCAGGTATGGGCTTGAGTTGTGCGGTCTATCGTGCGACCGTCCATCTCTGGTCGTCTCCGGTCATCCCTTCCGCGTCTGATGAACGCCGGGAAGCTAAGGGGTTGATAGGGTTGCACTAAAACGCTAATAACTAATGGAAATGGACTCCAAATAAGGTGATTTTGGTACCGTTGGAAAGCTAACAGAGAATACTATCTATCAGTAAGGCCAATTTCAAATTATCTTTCTGAAATCAAGGTTTATTAAAGCAAGAACATGGAAAACCCTAATTTTGACATGCTGTGACTAAAACGTAAAATTCTCTCAATATACAGAACGAAATTTGGGGCTTCTTGCACCAAAAGAAAGCTACTTCGATGCTGGATCCAACCATATATGATATGGTTTATGTGGATCAGGATTAATACTTCGAAATCAGAAATCAACTCGAAAGAACATATCAAAACTAGGTCTAATCATGCTGTTACTACGAACAGAAATTCTCTAGACATGCTGAATGGAATTTGGGGCTTCATGTACCAAAAAAAGAGGACATGATGCTGAACATTTCTATATATCATATGCTGTTTGAGCTCGAGAGAACCTACCTCAATTGCAGATTGAAATAAGGTGCTAGATATGAAGAACGAACTTGATAACCTTCACAAAAACCACGATAGCTCCCTAGATACCTGATAAAAATTGGGGCTTTCAATCCCAATGGATAGATCTCGTCAAGAGGGACAAGATGATGTATTCATGATCGAATTTTGGTTGAGAATTCTTACCTCAATCAAAGAAACAAGGAAAGAAGAAGGTAGACGACGGCCTGCTGACACACCTTCAGTAATCGTCGGATATCTCCCCAGATCTGACTCTTCTGCCGACACCACAGCCACCAAAAGAAACTAGACTCGGAGGGCTTTCTATCTATAGGTCACACATCTTCTGGAGAGTTCTGAGCTGGGAGAATTCGATCGGGCAAGAGACGTGTTAAAAACGGCGCCGAAAAGGTTGACTCAATCAAACTCGGCCGGCTGCGCCTTCTAGGGTTAGGGTTTCGAGAAATAGATAGAGGGCTTTTGATCCTCTAATCAAGACCGTCCATTTTCCTCCAGTTTGGGCTAATTTGGTTGGGTATTAAGCCCTAATTTCACGTTTTAAAATAAGGTTAGGTAAGGGTCAAAAAGTGTGCACTTTTGGGCTTAAACACTAAGTAGATCTAACCACGGATTTTTAATGGGTCAAGCCTAGAAGGCAAAGTTGTTAACTACATCGACCTTAACCGGTTTACCATTTTTCTGGATTTTTATCAAGTAGAAAAATTTCTATGGTACTATTCCAAGGAATAAAATATTATTTAATGAAACTCACTTAAACAATAAATAGATCTAATTACAGATTTTTACTGATAAAACTCAAGAAAGCAAAGTTGTTTCAGAAATCATTTTCTATCAATTTACTATTTTTCTAGATTTTTGTGAGAAAGTCGAAATTACGCTAGCACTATTCACTGAGGAATATAATATTAATTTCTGAAATTCATTTATCTAAATTAAAAATTCACTATTTCAATTAAATTTCAGATTTTAAAAAAAACCGGGGTGTTACACCCTATGGTAGAGCCATTCCAAAGCCACCATCGTAAGGTTGCCTACTTGGAATCCAAAGTGGCACTCGCAAGTTTTTGCCCGTTCATTATGAACCTCACCGCCCGTTGCTAGATGCTTGCTTGAATGAGTATGCCTGAGCTACGGTGCGGTGTGGGTGGGAAGTGTGTGGTATGCAAAGGGGGACCGGGGAAACCATAAGTGGACCTATCATGCAATGCGGCTATGTAAACCTTGATGGACCTAGGAGGGTCGGGGCACCCGTAGGTGAATCTATCATGCATGGGTGAAGCAAATGCCGGGGAACCAGGGCAGCCATGTATGACCCTATCATGCAATGATGCCGTGTAGACTTTGGTTGGCCTAGGTGGGCCGGGACACCCGTAGGTGAACCTATCATGCAAAGTGGTGGTAAATATTGGGGGACCCGGACATCCGTAGATATTTTCGACATGCTTAAGACCCATGATGAATGAAGGTGGACCATTACATCCGAATATAGACCACTCATATTTCCTACTTGACATGTGGGTGATATGAATGAATATACCCGACTTATGAATCATGTCAAGTGGTTTTGTATGCCAAGGCTTATGCATTCTTGTGCCAAAGATGTCTCCTATGTGTGGGCTTTTGGACTTCCATTGGAATGGGACAAAGGGGTCTAGGAAGGTGGATATCATGAAGTGGGGCACTTCCTTGATCCCTAGGTGTATATTGTCTATAGTCATGGCTCCCATGGTGTAACCCGGGTCTAGGATGGGGTGGATTGGGTCAAACACGGTGGGTTGGGGTAGGGAAATGTGGGTGGTGGATAAGGTGGTTGGGTCACACGGGTTCCTTGACTCCCATTGGAATGGATCATAGGGATCATAAAATGGGTTACCAAGGGGGAGGAGCTCCATGTCCTCAAGGTCCTCAAATGGTGGTTGGTCATCCTCCTTTAATGAAACAATTGGGTCGAAGTTCTTGGTGGGTGGATCGTCCATGAAGGGAGGTTTTGGCTTTCTACCCGATATAATAAACTCCAAATTGAGGAGAAGGTCGAGCTCATCGGTGGTGGGGAGGAATAGTAGGAGGTCACTAGTGTAGCAACCAATGGTGTATACCGAGGTGATCGACCCGATGCATAGCTGTAGGAGGTTAAGGCTCCTAGGTTGTTCGACCATTGGGGTCAACATGCTAGTCAACTCTAATTGCCATGCTAAGCCCTTGAGAAGGTCCCCTAAGGTTTCCACTTGGTAAGATGTTTGGATGGTGGTATGATAGGAGAAGAAGGGCACTATGGGAAGGTTTTGCTTCATGGGAGGGAAATCGTGGGCTGTGATCTCTTTTTTTGGGCTCTCCTTTAGCCAACTAATAAGGGGTTATCCTAAGATAAGCTCGGCCCCAACTAGAGAGGGTGGTGTAAGGTGAAGGCCACCATGTGAGGTTTCTTCTTCCACTTGGACATGGGTGGTCTCCGTGGTGGGGATAGGGTCCAGAGTGTTCACCACTATAGGGTCGGGTATGGTTCCTCCTCCAAGGAGGTGAGAGGGTCTTTTGGTGGCAGGGTGATGATGGTTGGTGCATGGCGCACCCGGGGTGGTGGGCAAGGTTGGACTCAGGTTGGGATTGGTAAGGGAAGTAGTGGAGGCCTAGGACATGGGAGTTTTGGGGGAGGGAGTGGGAGATAGGTTGCTTGGGGTGGCTTGGGTTGGTCGGTCTTGGGGGGAGTGTCCCTTATAGGGGAAGATGGAGGGGTAGTGGTGGGGACCAAGGGGGCTTGTGGAGTATGGGTTTTGTGGGGAATTGTGGGTCGGGGGATGGTTGCCGTCGTGGGCCTAGGTGGAGGGGTGGACACGGGGTCCACGTGGATTTGAATGGTGAGAATGGGGTGAGTGGTGGTCCTTATTGGGGAAACCGGGTCGGTTAGGGGTCTCTTCCACTTGGGATCGGCCGGTTGTGGAGGGGTAGAAGTGGGGGCCAATTGGGTTTGGATAGTGAGGTTTGTAGAAGGGGGTTTTGGTTGGGGTGTGGGGATCCTCATGGGGTTAGGTGGGGAGGTGGATGCTTAGATTAGTTGGGTCTTAAAGGATAGGATTTGGTGGCGAAGTGTAGTGGTGATGGTTGAGAGGGAATTTGTTGGGAGTGGTGGGGGAGGAGGCCTAAAGGTGGTCTCAAGTTGGCCGGGTGGGGATGGAGAAGTGGTAGTGCTCCACGGGCTAGGGGTGTTTGAGTAGGAGGGGTGGGAATATTTGGGGATGTAGATATTCCTAAGTTCCTCCTTCATATCATCCCATGAAGAAATGGGCTCTTGCCTCCTAACCCTTCTTAATCCCTCTATGTGTTCCCACTTACTCTTGGCTTGACCACGAAATTGTCCCTTGGCCTTGCGGACTCTCGCGGGTCCATATACCCAAGTCTTTTCAAAGTACCTTTCCATGGTAGCCTCCCACTTAACATAATCACTAGAACATGATCCGTCAAAGGTAATATCGTCATCCAGAATGTAGTCCATGGGTGGGAGTAGGTTAAGTAGGAAGTGGCCATGATGATCCGGGGGATAAATGCAAGGGTCGGACTGATGATGACTCCAATGCAATCGTGCCCTAGGACTTGACTTGTAGAGACAAGTCAATGACTTGCTCTGATACCAATTTGATGTGACACAAACTAGGACCTAAATTGCAAGCAACGCAACGACTTGGCAATGTTACACAAGCGGACTCACTCGTGTTTGGCACACTCGGGTCCGTAGGTGGACCGGCAATGGGGTGAGGGTCCGAGGCTGGACCGGAGGTTTCCATGGATATGGCTGGCTTGGGGAGGACCCCTAAGAGCCAGGGGTTGCCCAAATTCATGGGCGGTCAGCATGCCGAAGGCATGGGTTGAAGGGTCACTCTCACAACTCACCCGCGGTAGCCACTCAAATATAAGCAAATTCGGAACGGGCGCTCACTCACCGTCCGACGGAGTAAAGAAGCAATACTAATTAAGCAAGATTAACCAAAAAAGGGAGGGGGGGCCAGAAGCTCACCTGATCAGCGTGAAGACGCCGATCCTGGCCGGAGACGATGGTGAGCGGGGAGGCGTGCGTATGCACCCGCACGTCGCGCCGATGAAGCTTCAACCTGATTAAATCAAATTACATGCACTACGCCCCTTGCAAGGGGGTTGGACTAGGGGTGGGGAATTAGATTACAACTAAAATATACCTCCACGTAGGGAGGGGCGCTCAGCCGGCCAAGCGGGGAGGGGAAAGACTAAAATAAAAGCTAAACGATGGAGGTTATTGACTCTGCCTGTTCTCAGGAACCAGGGACAGACAGTTCAAGTTGATGCCGCTGAAGCCACTCCCAAATTTTTTTGGCAATGAGACTAGCTGGAGAATCTTCGTAGGTGACCCCGGAAGAGGTACCCTGAGTTCTGGTTCTGACTGTCGCAGCACCACTGCAGCTGGAAGACGAAGACACTACGGGTGCTCCAGAGCTCGGAATCAGGCGTGGTCAGAGTCATTGGAACCGTTGTTGAGTCCTCTTCGAAACGAGATCAACAGGGACGCTAGAGGATGTCAGAGAAGACGGGGAGAGCTCGAATAGTGGACAGGGGTCGGTTCTGTTCTAGAGTAGACAGAACTGCGCACCTGGAGGAGAAAATTGATAAATCTTAGCTCTGGATGCCGAACGGGGTTCCGCTTCTTGTTCCTTGAAGTAGGCTCATTGTAGAAGCTCCCAGATCCTCAAGAGGATGGCCGTGGTAGTCTCTGAACGTTGCTTCAGGTTGACTGTCAGGAGGAAGAAGTGCAATCTGGCGAAGATGGCTCCTCCGGGCAGCTACGAACTCGGACAGAGACGAGACCACCACGGTTGCGAAGCTGACTTGATGATCTTTCCAGAAATATAGAACTTGCCACCAGGTTCATTGAGGAGATGATGGGACAGCCTCTGCAATCCGTAGCTTCTCTGCTTCCTCCGAACTGAGAACTGCAGGTTGAAGATGATGGGGGGAAATGGGGTATATTGGAGGGGAAATGAGGTGGATGTGTATGGGGGGCAACCTCTAGATGTGAGGGGGTCTGGGAGGGGGTGTTCCAAGGTTTGGGAAGGGGAGAATGGGGGCTGGAATGAGGTGTTTACAGTGGGTGAGAGAGGAGCTGCGAATTTGGGATGGTGCGTGAGAGGGAAAGGATATTTGAAAATGGGTTTAAGGGTGGGATTAATTTTTTTGTCTTGGGGATGGGAGGGGTTGTGTTGGGGAAGGGAAGGGGTGCTTGGGGAGTGGGGAATTCTCCCTTGGGAGATGAGAGGGTGCTTAGGGAAGGGGATTGGATAGTTGGTGGTTGGGTGGTGGAGTATGGATTGGTGGAGGGTCTCTTGGGACTAGGGGTGGAGTAATGAGGGTTGGGGGTAGTTGGGAGGATGAATAATGAGGGGGAGAGAGAGGGTTGATGATCTGGAGGAGAGAGAGGGAGGGGAGGAGAGAGAGTGGGGGGCACCCTCTTCTTCTTGGAGAGAGAGAGAGTGAGAGAGTGAGAGAGAGGAGAGAGATAGGGGAGGGGAGCTTCTCACTCTACTCTAATGGCTTCTCACCACAAGAATAATTAGGTTGGACTAAATTCTCAGATTTCATTCATTGATTGATTAACTTCAAATGGGGAGATGGGGGTCATATATATAGGCAACCCACATTTTACAAAAATTCCCTGACTCTAGACACAATGACAAATAACCAAGGAGTAGGGGGACACGCATGGGCCTATCCCAATGGATTGGGCCCATTAGCTAGCCTAATCAACCTAATGACAAACATTTTAGGTAAATGACTCATTACCCTAGGTACATGACTCAAATAAAAGGAAAATTATAATGATATGACTCAAATAAAATAAGAAAATTACATGACTCGATTCAGAAAAATGTGACGGACACAATGGAACCATGCCGTTGAACAATCAGAGTTGTGGAAAAATGTGAAGGACGAGTGATGCCCCCATCAGGTTCTGGGTTGCGACTCTGGAACTAAAATCTGTTGGACGGTAGGACAGCGAACAAAGGCATCCAAAGGGACGTCGGCCTCTGGGGACCTTTTGAAGGTGAAGGCTCACCGGGACGATGGCAGAGGGTCCCTGGTTGACCCCTGGGAGTGGCGGTTGCTGGATCTACACTGGCGTATTTTCCAGGGATTTATACGGTAGCCTCCTTTGTTGGCCTATCTCGGGACAGAACTGCGCTCCCCTACAAAAATAATTTTTGGTCCCAGATTCGGAGGTAGAACGGAGCAAAATTGGTGCCGTTGGAAACCAGACTCGAAGGGCTACAATATATATTAATTTCACGACCATCCAGTAATTGGATTGGAAATGAAAAACTTTGTGCTCCACAAACCTTTCAGGCTCGGAATCCAGATCAAACATGACAGAATAGGATCTGCCTGAAAATGAATTTTTACCCAAAAGAAAACGGTGGATCTGGACTCTGGGAATTTTATGAATGGAAGGGGGGGATCTGAGGATGCCACACAAATATTTTGGGATTTTTAGAACGTGGTTTAGGGGTGGGAAAAATAAAAGAACAAGGAACAATCCCACAGATCTGCAAACTGGCAGACTATCAAGGGTGGAACTAAATGACTGGAAAAAATAGAAAATGTATGCTGATTGGCCTGAATATTTAACTGGAGGTGGGGGACGACAGGGGGAACAAACCCTCAAAATTTGAGGTCGATCAGACAGATGGATTGGGAGAACCAACCTAATCTTTAAGCTTCTATCCTGGATCTCAAAATCCTCGACAGTAGGCCGAAGATTAGATTGTAGCGGCTCGACGACGACATGAACGGAGGCGGCGGCAGTGGTGGCTAAGCTTCACACCCAGGGGAGGAGATAGATCTTGGAATCCACCAAGATTATGGCTTCACACCATAGAAATCCCAGCAATCCAGCTGCAAGGGGGATAAGAGAGAGGGGCACCCTTGGCAAGAACACACAATTTCTGATTTTTCTTCTCATTAATTCTTCAAAATATGGAAATACATGGGTTATATAACTCTAACCAAAAGACCTAATTACCCTCAAATCTAGGGTTAGGGAGGGGCAATTAAGGGATAGAATATTTTTCTCCCTTGGGTCAAATTAATACAAACATAAAAAATCTAAAGTGGGGAGAAAAGGGGGGGGGGCTCCCTCCACAAGTGGGCAAGAAGAAAAATGGCATTTTTCTACTTGGTCAACCTTCTCCCGTGGACCAAAGACTAGTCCTGTGGGACCTAGAACCTAGGTGGACTAATGGGAGAGAGAGTGGGGGTCCCACCGGGCCAACATGGCCTTTTTGCAAAGAAACCCACTAATTCCTAAGGACTAACACAATGGCTTATAATTGCCATACAATTGACTCACTGATATAAATGCAAAGAAAAAAGTTAGTGGTCTTGCTTTGATGTCCCCATCAATTCTCCCCGGGTAGGAGAAACTCGGCCCTATCGAGTAAGGGGTGCGACTGTTCACGTGGCTCCTGCGGATCCGTCACCGTACCAGGAAGCGTGGGTACGCTCCACTCCTAGTAATCGTCACCTGCTCATCCCGTATATGTTATATATGCTCACGCTACTGTGAGAATGAGGCTAGTGGTGGACACTCCGGGGTGGGCTCAAAGGAAGGAGACGGCTCAGTGACTCACTAGGAATCACCGCTGGGTCCCTATAGGTGATTGGACCCGACACTTTGAAGATAGAGCTGATCCCATATTCGTCAGGCAAGTCCACAACGTACGCATGAGATCCGACTTGCCTCACACTCGAAAGGGACTGGCACCGCGAGTGTGCATTAGATGGACTCGACTTGAAGCATGCAGAATCCCAACAAACTGAACGATAATCAAAAAGAAAAACTCACACATGACCTTAGACTTACTAAGGAAGACTCGGTACGAATGTCGGACACCATCTGCATAAACTAAGTGTAAAGATAGATTGACCCACAACTTGATGCCATGAGTCTCAACCCTCGTCAACCGTCTCCGGTTTGAGAAGACTCATCCTTAGGTACGGAAGTGTAAGAGGATCAGGAGGCGGGTGACGGGAAGGTAATCTGGACGTTTGGTGTGGAGCATGGAAAATGGGAAGTTCGGACATGGTCTCTCGTACGCATGGCAAAAATCAAACCATACCGCGTCAACATAGGGTGTCGACAGTGGTACGGTAGTCACTAGCGACTGCGCTACCGTAGGAGAGACGGGTAAAAGTGGGACGGCTGACTGCTACTCGGGAGTGACTAGCATGAGAGAGGTGGCAGGCTAGTCCCGTCCGTCAAGGAAAGCTAGGATGGGGGAAAGACCTTGGCCCTCTAGGCGCTCTATGGGATCGCTCTCTAACCCCTCAACCTCAGCGAGGTACTCCTCGGCCAACTCTTGGTCAGTCTTATAAGTCACTAGAATAAGCTTGGGTAGGGCATCCTCTGAATGTGTGTCCTCTAAGATAGGGGAATGTGAAAGACACTGGTCAGGGAAAGGGCTACTCCCACTATAGGGGGCCACATGGGCGGGCTCCGGGAGTGGTGGCGGGGGTGACTCAAGAGGCGGAGCGGGCCGCTGGGGATGGGTGGCTGGCGATACGGAGGTGGTCGGCTAAATGCCGTCGTGGAAGACGAACTCGCCGGGTAGGTGAGGTAGGTGTAAGGTACAGGTCCTCCTGTCCCGGTCAAAGGTCGCTCTCCTTTCTTCCAACCGAGTTTGTCCTAAAATGATGCATGGACCAGCAAGTGTGTCAACCTTGCACCATGCTCCATCGTCATATAGGATGGGGCTGAACCTCCATTGGAACTCTACTAATGCTAAGCCACCGTTGAGAATAATCCCCCCGGTCTTAGAGATTGACTCGACAATGTCCTGAGAGACACAATTAGAAGACACTCGACTGATGAAGTCGATCTCCGTATCCAACCCATTAGGTAGGATGGTAGTGGAGACTATCGGGCACTGGTACGACTCGGTCGTCGGCATAGGGGTCG
Source organism: Amorphophallus konjac (assembly GCA_022559845.1). Lineage (NCBI taxonomy): Eukaryota > Viridiplantae > Streptophyta > Magnoliopsida > Alismatales > Araceae > Amorphophallus > Amorphophallus konjac. The sequence goes on from CM040118.1 coordinate 436,247,838, forward strand.
GGTCAACCAGTGGTTGAATGATAGGGGCGAGACCTGGGGGTCGGGCCATGAGAGCCTCGAATTGGGCCACCATGGATGACCACTTAGACGCATGGTCTCGAGGAACGGCCATGGTCTGGTGGGTAATTGGACATGCGGACAACGGAGTGACACTCTAATGGACTAGACACGACCTTATACAATAATGCAAAGTTGGAATGCAGACTCGACTACAAACCTAGACTCAACCAATATACGGTACTTGGCGGAGTTACGGGATCCGAAGATCCTCTTACGTAAGTGTGCTACCTTCCCAATAGGCGTAACCTATCGTTCCGGGAACACCTTTTGATATACCGGATATTGGGATGAAATGTAAGCCTAGGACAAGACAATCTTAGACTCAAGACTTTTTTTAAACAAAGACAACCCTAGATTCGACCACGCTCTGATACCAATTTGATGCGGGACGGGATGTGACTCGATGCCAATTTGATGCGAACCTGAGACTCTAGGCAAACTCGCGACTCGTCCCTAGCGAGGGAAGCGTGCGGATGTGCGCGGTTGAGAAACTAGTAATGAGTCAAGGTGGTCTACACACTCTCATGCTCAGATTGAGTCACGGGACGGGTCTCGCAATAACTCTTGCAGCGGTGACTAAAATTGAATGAGCTAATTTCCTATCACTCAAGCAGCAGTAAAGAGAGGAGGTGAGTGTACCTCCACGCTCTGGGCGTGGGGAAGATGACCCCGGCCAAGACTTGTACTCTCGGTACAGTAACTAAACAATAGTTACAGCAGTGAATTTTATGGCCACTCCACACAGGGAGGTAACAGGCTACACAATGATGCAGGGAGCACCGATCTGGGGTTGACGGGCAACAGGGCGGCAGTGTTCCCGGGCGGTTGTGGGCAGCGACTCCGGATCTGAAATCTGCTGGCTGACAGGACAGCGAACAAAGGCATCCAAAGGGACGTCGGTCTCTAGGGACCTTCTGAAGGCGGCGGCTCACCGGGACCATGGCGAAGGGTCCCTGGTCGACACCTAGGAGTGGCAGTTGCTGGATCTACACTGGCGTATTTTCTAGGGATTTATATGGTAGCCTCTTTTGCTAGCATGTCTCGAGACAGAACAATGCGCCCCCACGAAAATAATTGTTGCTCCCAGATCCGGAGGCGGATCGGAGCAAAATTGGCGTCCTTGAAAACTAGACTTGAAAGGCAACAATATATATAAATTTCACAACCATCCAATAATTTTATTAGAAATGAAAAACTCTATGCTCCATAATTGTTTCTGGCTCGGAATCCAGATCAAACAGGGTAGAATAGGATCTGGTTGAAAATGAATTTTGACCCAAAGGAAAACGGTGGATCTGGACTCTGGGAATTTTATGGATGGAAGGGGGGATGTGAGGATAACACACAAATATTTTGGGATTTTTCTGAGGTGGTTTAGCGGGTGGTAAAAATAAAAGAACAGTGAACTATCCCACAGATTTACAAACTGGTAGACTGTTAGGGGTGGAACTAAATGACTGGGAAAAATAGCAAACGTCGGCTGATTGACCTAAAAATTTAACTGGAGGTGGGGGACAACAGGGGGAACAAACCCTCAAAATTTGAGGTTGATCAAACAGATATATTGGGAGAACCAACCTAATCTTTAAGCTTCTATCTTGGATCTCAAAATCGTGGACAGCAGGTTGAAGATTCGATTGTGTCGGCTCAACGGCAGCACAAACGGAGGCGGCGGCGGCGGTGGCTGAGCTTCACACCCAGGGGAGGAGATAGATCCTGTAATCCACCAAGATTATGGCATTACACGATAGAAATCACAACAATCCAGCTGCAAGGGGGAGAGGAGAGAGGGGCGCCCTTGGCAAGAACACATAATTTCTGATTTTTCTTCTCATTAATTCTTCAAAATATAGAAATACATGGGTTATATAACTCTAACCAAAAGACATAATTAACCTCAGATCTTGGGTTAGTGAGGGGCAATTAAGGGATAGAAGATTCTTCTCCCTTGGGTCAAATTAATACAAACATAAAAAAATCTAAAGTGGGGAGAAAAGGGGGGGCACCCTCCACAAGTGGGCAAGAAGAAAAATGGCATTTTTCTACTTGCTCAACCTTCTCCCATGGACTAAAGACCAGCCATGTGGGCCCTAGAACCTAGGTGGACTAATGGGAGAGAGGTTGGGGGTCCCGTCGGGCCAACAAGGCCTTTTTGCAAAGAAACCAACTAATTCCTAAGGACTAACACATTAGCTTATAATAGCCATACAATCGACTCAAGGATAAAAATGAAAATAAAAAAGTTAGTGGTCTTACTTTAATGTTCCCATCACAAGGAGACACGACTCATGCCATGAAAATATCCACTGATAAAAACGCACACTCGGCAGACATACAAGCATCTACTTTAAAAAGAAAACATAGTCCTCTCAGCTAACTGCTCCAACCATCGGCTTCCGCGCCATGAACAACTAATAAAACTAACACACAGAATGCCAATGACAACACTGGACCACGAGCGCAATCAAGTCAGTCCTCACTCAGACAATACATCTAATTCGAGTTGCACGCTAACTCTACCACGACTGAAGAGTACAACAAAACCAACCGACAACACCTCGGTCCACGCAAATCCAACATGCAACAACACCTGCAAATCCCGGCTCCGTTCTCGACACAGAACCATTGGACAACAACAAGCTGGGTCATATCAAGGCAAAATTATAGCTGAACACACAGCTAATATGTACTGGCCACTCGTAGCTTACCAACAAGGACCCACAACATCCTCTCTAAAAATGCATCTCAAGGACCACAATATGTCTCGAGAGCACAACTTCCAAGAAATACAAAAGGAAAGGGTACTCAACCAGCATATTTGCCGACAGATTTCTCCAATTCTCACACCTGCTAGTACAAACAACCACAATGCCTCAAGCAAAGGCATGGCAACCAACAGCATCAAGGCACACATAGCCAAGACGAAGTTACACCGAGGAAACAATCCTCTCGGCTTGTCAAAATCTTCCAACCAAACGATCCTCGACCAGTGGGTTATGAGCCCACACGCTTTCACTGCACACTCAACACAACACACACAGGCATCACAGACAACTCAGAATCCGCATCTCAGCACATACTCGACGCTATCACAATTCATGAAACTACAATATACTACGCCTTGAGTACTGATCCAGCTAACAGCCGATCACAAGTCGCCAAAGTGCAAACCATCGTGCGAAGAGCCATAGCACAAGCCACAAAGGACGGTTATCTCAGCTTATCCTCTAGTCCCGAAACAATTACTAAACCTTCACAGCATAACAACTGTAAAACACGGCACGTCGAACACAGTGCACAACGGCCCCTAATTCACAAACTGGGTCCAAAACCAGGCCACCGTAGAAACAAGAGTAGATCAGGTTCAGAACTAACATAGTCCATACATAAGCAGACACATGAAAAAGACTTCATGGAGATAGCACTTCCAAAGCTCACCTCGAAAAGACGCCACAAGACAAGATGAGAAGAATCAAGCTCGACTAACAATAGCTCACCAAGAAGGAAATCCTAGGTTCGCCTGAGCACTCTCTCAACCAAGGCATCCAAACGACCACCTCAACACAACCTTAACACCTCAGGAGTTGACCAAACCTCAAGTTGGGATGGCCAAAACAACATTAATCTCTTCCGGAGAACATGCGCGGCCATCACCCTAACAATAATGCCGCCAGCCACCTAAACAAGCCACTGAAAAATCTTGAACACTGAACCATAGATTGACACCTGCCGGCGAACTCTGCCCAGTGCAGCACAAACGAGACCAACACCATGACGAAAGAAGGGCACTCCATCAGATCCTGACGAGAGCAAAACCACCTTCACAGCGCTAACACAGTGCACACAAGCTCTCACGCGAGAAGCAAAGCGGTAAACAATCACAAAACCTATGCCAGCTGTCGACTGTACTGGACCTTATGGACTCTGAGCACTACGATATCTCGAATTCCCATGTACTTCCACAAACACATGCTATGATACCAACTGTGACGACCCAGACTCCGAATACCGGGTAAACCCGATACCACTTGGATTCTGAGAGGCCTCCCAAGAGCGGTACAGCTCCGAAGGGATAAAAGGAGTGTGTGAAGTACATTGAACTTCCAGATAAAGAAGTAAACAGTTAATTACTATGATCAGGATTGCTAAAATAGTAGAATTAAAATTATATTTTCTATAACAATTAAATCTAACAGAACTAGCAGAGTCCAGTCCAACTAAAGTACAGTACAACAGGAAAGAAAATGTACTCACAAGTCGAGGGAAGCCCGACACTAGCAAATGCTGGCACTCAGAACCATGCACTGCACCTCCTAGCACGTGCTACACCGGAAAAGTCAGCGATGAGTCTCGTCTCACTGGCTCAGTAGGGGTCCCGCAGATCCCCACCACGAAAGAAAAGCGGTAAGCAACAATGCTAAACAACTATAGCAAAGCAGTAATAGCAGGAGCAAGAACAATACTAAAAGTAAAGAGGAAAGCCGTACCATGGAAACACGACAGCCGATCGACCCTCGGCCCTCTAAGCTACTTCAAACAGTAACAAAAAGGTGAACCCCGATCTCACAAAGTCGGGCATTGCCAATCCATCGACAAACCACGAAATCCATATCGCGAAGGCCTATCGACACAGGCAAAGGCCTTACAAAAGACCTACACGGTCAAAGGCACAGTCACGACTCCACTGTCCTTGTAGCACCCCGGATAAAATACTATAGAATAAAATTTCCTAAATAAATGAAACTCCAAAATAATTATACAAGAAAATAAAATATATAAGGCCAATAGCCTTTTTAACCCATATACAATAAACATGCTTCACCTGCATATATATATATATAATGGAGCCTTAACAGTTTAACCCATTAAAAAGGGCCCAACATATATGGGCCTCACGTATGAGTTAGTGTCATGGACAATTGGGCCTTAAAGATACATTGAGATGTGGGCTTCCCTTTAGATACAACCAAGTCCATGCTCACGTACATAGGGTTATAACTATAATAACCAAGGTAATAAGGCCTCTTATCAAACAGCCGACCCACGTTCGAAGGCTTGCATGGAAAGGTTTTAGGGTTTTTCGTTGGAAAAATAGCAAGCGACTGTGGATTTGGCAAGGAGAGGAATTTATAGATCGAAGCATGGAAGCCTTGCTTCCAATAGAAATCCTAACCCCATTGGGAATTCTTCCCCCTATAAATAATCCCCTTTGTCGGATGTATTGAGGCTACTACTGCTGCTACATCCTATTGCCATCGTCGTCCCCTGCATACCTCCTGCTGCTGCAACGTGTAGAAGCTACTGCTTCTTCCTTCCTTCTTTGCTACTACGGCTGGAACTAGGGGTCGTGGGACCTTGTCTTCCTCCTGCAACCGTTGCTTCTCCCTCTTCTTCCTTGTCTCATGTTCGTCATTCTTCACCAAACAAAGGTAGGTTTTCTCAAGATTAAGCCCAATACGTAGTAAAAACTAGGTTGCATGCATGAGTAATCTTAGTAAATCTGTTACATCTGTTCCTCTTGATTATTACATGGACCCTGCTCATGTTTCTATCAAAGTTTCCGTAAGTCTGCTTGCATGGTAAATGGCGCCCTGGATATAATCATCAATTAATGGGCGACCAGGAGGCAAGCGCCCATTCTAGAATAGGCACCCATCCACTGAGTCACCCATTAATGGGAGACTGCTCACACAGGCGCCAATTTCTCCTAGATAGTTTAATAAATCACCCTTGTTTAAAACTTGTAATCATGAAACTTGACTCTGATAAGCATGATTATGAATTCCTTGATGATATCTTTAGTCACTGTTCATGGAAACTTATAATTTGATTGATTCTTGAATGGGCGACTGGTGATACAGTCGTTTATTTATCAATAACCGGCTCAGTATAGAGACATTGTTCCTGAGGAAATTAGTAAAACATCAGAGAAAAATGAAATGAAAAATGAATGGGTGCCTCCTTGAGAGGGCGCCCATTACTGGTTGAATTGAATAAATCTAGTAAAATTCTGGAATGGGCGCCCCTGTACAAGGGCGCCAATTACCAGGGCTGTTCTATAAATATCAGAAATTGATTAATGGGCGCCCCTGTGATAGGGCACCAATTCTTGAATTGGTGGCCTTTTGCGAGGGTGCCAATTCCATGTTTTACAGTTTTCCATGCGACTTTCAAACCCATACCGCGGGTCTTCTTGGCACTATTATCTCAGTCCGTAGATACAGTCCCTGGTTCACGGCGTTTCTCGCATACCCCTCAACTCTCGGTGATGTTTGAACCCTCTACGGGATATTCCTTCCTTCGGACTGGTGATTTCATCATTGGGACCTCCGTAAGTCTATGCTAGCCTTGGATTCCCTCAAGATAGCCGAGCAGGTTGTATCCTAAAAACCTTGAAACCCCTTGAATACCATGTCACTCTGAAGAAAACATGGTAGCCTAGCCCTCATAGTGTGCTATTTTCGGCAGCTGTGAGTAGTTTTTACTGTACCCTGGAATGGGCGACCAACCCAAGTGTCCTTAATTGAATGGGTGCCCCTTGCCTTGGCGCCAATTCCTCTGCCTTGTCTTTTTCACAGAATGGGCACCCCTCTGCCAGGGCACCAATTTTGCAATCATGGCTAGCCAGAAGGGTGCCAATTCACCCAGGTTTTCTGCTTGTCATGGTTTGCGAGGGTTTCATCATGAGTCCTGAAGAGGCGTGATCTCGCGTTGATCCTAAGTCATGAGATCCTAGAGGAATCCTTGATCACAGCCACCATGAATATATGAACTGTAAGATAGGAAACATATCAGGGGTGCCTAGGAATGAATCCCTTGGGGAAACCCTCCGATGGTTAAGTTAGCGAATATGATAGAGTATGGGTGCGAGGGGAGGTGGTAGGATAAGAAGAGGGCACGAGATTGTTCTCCACCAAGAGATATGGTGGTTCTAACTCAGGATCATTGCTTACCTCCTCGGAGAGTCTCCCTGCGATTTATATAGCGATCCGTTTAATGTTGGAGTCCAGGGAGTCGAGGGGATTCTGGGGGAGTTACGTCCTCATCGTGGGCTCTTTATGGCACAAGGACTTTTTCTCTCCCTTATTACTTAGAGTTCCCTTGATGGGGGCATCTCTCGCCCCATATATTTTCAAAGCCCCGGTTGGCCGCCAGTATGGTTCCATTACATCCGTCACATTTTTCTAAGTCAATTCATGTAACTTTCATATTTTCTTTGAGTCATAATTATGTATTTTTCCTTTTATTTGAGTCTTGTACCTAGGTTAATGAGTCATTTACCTAGGTTAAGTGTCATTATGTTGATAGATTAGTTTATGGGCCCAATTCATTGGGCTTGGCCCAAGGGCACCCCCCCTTCCCTTGGTTATTTGTCATTGTGTTAAGAGTCAAGGTCTTTTGTAGAAATGTGGGTTGCCCATATATAGGACCCCATTTCCTCCATTTGAACTAATGAATCAATGAATGAAAAACTTGCCATTTTGAGAGTTCAAACTTTTTATCTAGTGGAGAGATTCCATTATTTGGGTGAGAGACCCTAGGGGAGAGATTCCCCACCCATCCCTCTCTCAATCTCTCTTTTTCACTCCCCTTTCTCTCTCCTCCACACCCAATTTCAAAAATTTTCTCTCTCCTCCCTTCCCAACCCCCACTATCCCACCTACCCCCATTAAAGACCACTCCCCTTCCCCACACATCTCATTACTCCACCCCCTAGTCCCAAGAGAGCTTCCACCAATCCTAGCTCCACCTCCCAACCCCCAACTACCCCACCCACTTCCCCAAGCACCCTTCCCACTACCCAAAGCATCCCTCCACCTTCCCAAGGCACCTCTTCCCATCCCCAAGACCACCATTGACCATTCCACATTAAAGGAAATTCAAACTCACATGCCCTCCACCCACTTGTGCCCCCCCCCCCCACCTTCCTCCTTCTCCCTCCAAGCCCAAACTCGTAGCTCCTCCTCCCACCACCTGTTAGACCCCCTTCCAGACCCTATTCTTCCCCTCCCACACCTTGGAACACCCCCTCCTAGACCCCCTCACAGCCAGGGTTCTCCCCACACTCATCCACCTCCATTTCCCCTCCCATATACCCCATTTCCCCCCACCCTCTTCAACCTCCAGTTTTCAGTTCGCTGGCAGTAGAAGAGTAGCAGATTTCAGAGGCGACCCCGACCACATCCCAGAGAATCTGAAGGCCCAAGAGGTATCCACGGAAGCGTCTACCTGTCTTCTTCGCAACGGCGGTGGTCTCGTCCCCTTCCGAGCTCCGAGCTGACCGGGATATCCGTTCTCCTACAACTGCGCAGAGCTACCCCTGCTGAGCACCTGAGCCATAGTAGAAGCTATGCCACGACAAACCTTGGAAGATTCAGGCCACAAGTTCTTCTGTAAAGTTGTTACTCTTCCTGTCTACATTCAGAATCAAGAAGTGGAACTTCTATCAACATCTATGAGCCATAGTTATCATTTTTCTCCCTCGGGTACGCGGTTCAGCTTCCCACAGCCTGCACCGACCTATCATCAGTGTTCAGAGTCCCCTGGTCGTCTCCGGCATTGTTTGACTTCCCCGTCAGTTTTTGTGCGAAGAGGACTCGTCCACAATTCCAAAAACTCCAGCGGTGCTTGATTCTGAGTTCGGGAGCTGACGGGGCATCCTCTGCAACCTGCTGTTGGCCGCCAAAAGCGGCCAGTCCAAGAATCTGCCTCCCTGCTCGGGCCTCCACCCAGACCATCATCGGTGCTAGAAGAAATCAACAAAATTTGGACGACTTACCTGGCCTCCTACGAAGATTTTCCAGATGGTTTCATCCCCAACAAAATTCGGCATCAGTCTCAGCAACCATTTCTTCGATCATCTGTCAGCACCCACAGAACGTGGACAGAACCGGCGACCTCCCATCTTCGGTGTTCCTCTCTCAAGTTCCCCTCCCCGCTTGGCCGGCTGAAGGCCCCTCCATATGTGGAGGTAGTTTTAGTTGTAATATCACTTAACCCCCACCCCAAGATCCCCCTCCTGCGAGAGGTGTAGTATTGTAATCATTTGGGCAGGTCAAGCTACCCCGACGCGGCGTGTGGGGATCCACCCGCCTCCCCGCTCGCCCTCGTCTCCGAGCGGGACCGGTTTCTTCAAACCGGTCGAGTAAGTGCTCCAAACGTTGCTCTAATTTATGCTTATTTTTTCAATATTAGTTCATAAACTCCGCTGGCCGTGAATGAGAGCCTGATCCTTAAGCTTCTTTGCTATAAGTGATCACCATGGGAAACGAGTGGAACCCGTGCCCTCGGCACGACGTCGGCTCCCTTGAATTGGGCCACCATTACCCTTGGGAATCAACTTAGGCCTTGCTGGCCCTCTACCAGCAAGGGCCCAGCCCACACAACCTCCACTTGGCATTGTCAAGTTACCCCCGGGTCTTGGTGAGCATCGGGTGAGCGGTCGCCGACATCGGTCCGTTTGATTGCGATTGTGCTTCTTTGTTTAAGTCCTAGGTTGTGTCACATCATCCCTGCTCCTAAAGGATGCGTGATGGATGCTTGAATAAGCTTCCGATAGTCGGTCTGAGTTTAGGACGCTTGCTCAGAGTTTTCTCTCGAGCAATGGGTGCATTGCTTGGATAGGTTGCGCTGGGTCCCCGCAGGGGCCTTCTCGACCGATCTGTCGGTCAGACTTTTGGACTCGGGGGTCGCCTAGGAAGTGCTGATCTGAGTGAGTTTTGGGCTTAAAGTAAGTGGGCCCAAAATAGGGTTGTCACTTTGGGGAGCTGGGCCTAGTTTGGTCAAATTGGACATAATGGGACTGTGCTCTTGTCGGTGGGTTTTCCCCCTCTCCACTTGTCCCCCTCCTACTCCTGAGCCAAAATTGGGCTCGAATGAGTAGCATTTGTAGGGATGGTATTGGTGGCTTGATTTGGGTGGGGAATTTTCTCCGGCACGGGCCATTTAATGCGGCTGTCCTGGGAATACGCCCGTGATGATGACTCTTTTGAGTTGATGCGAGGAGCCCCTTTTTAGAGTTCAGAACGTCGCGCTGCCTCCCGCCAAGCCTCTGAGAGTATAAACATCACGCCTGCTTGCGTTCCATACCTCCTTCGTTTAGGGCTTTTTCTCTCCATCGTGCTTGTATTCTTAAAGGGCTCATGCACCGTGAGGGTGGTCAAGAGGAGCGAAGAATCGCAGAGGGCTTTGCAGAGTTAGTAGAGCTCATGGCGGCGGCGATCCGCCAGCTTCCACCTCCTCCTGAATCGTCTGACTGGGCCCTCTCCTCCTCCTCTTCCTGTTCCTCTCGTCCTTCCATGGCAGGGCAACAACCCGCAACCAAGGTGCAAGAAGCCGAACAAGGCACGGGGAGTTTGGTGCAGCAATCTGAGAACCCTATGCACATCGAGTTGGGCAAGGCTGAAGGGAAGAAGATGGAGAGGCGTTATGGGCTGCCATGGCAATACTATTTCTCTCCACCTAAGCCTCATGAGTCGTTCAGGCCTTTTCTGCACTTTCCTCTTGGCTTAGTTTTACTGACTGGCTCCTGTCCAGTTAGTCTCCAACTATTATACTTTTATCTTTTCCTTTATCTTTCTCTGCCATTTGTGCGGGCTTCGCACTTCGTTGGACCTTTTCCATTCCTTCTTTGAGTTGAAGTAGCAGACCCATGCGAGCAAGGGCTTCTTCTATCTTCAAGCGAAGAGGGGAAGGAGCTGCGTGCCCCTCTCTGCTAGAGATTCCTCTCACAAGGGGTGGAAGACCCAATTTTTCTGGGTGGGATCATCCAAAGGAGATGTCTTTTGGGACTTCCCAACAGAGCCCAACTTCCATCCGTTTCTCCCTCTGAAGTAAGCAGCGGTTTCCCTGGAGCTAGAGGAGGAGGCCAGGATTCTCCAGGAGAATCGCCAGTCGACTGTCGAGTTTATGATTGTGGTTAACATCGAGGATTATCCCTCCCATGCGGTGCCACCTCAAGGTAAGAATATTAGGGTTCTGCATTGTGAATCTGGGTCGGGCAGGTAGGCCTCCTTCTGATGATCTGACTTCTGTTGTTTAGATTCGAGGCGGACGGATGATGGGGAGCAACCGTTGGAGCAGGAGATCGTCGACTTGGAGGAGATGCCTACTCTGAGCGAACCCTGAACCTCTGGGGGCCCTTCCTGTGCCCGAGATAAGGGCAAGAAGATTGCCTTGGGTGATGCCCTCGAGCGTCGTGGGGCCAAACGTAAGGACCCTGGGGAGCGGCTGTTGCTATCTTCAATGAAGGCCCTGACAGTTGAGAAGAAGCAGTTAAAGAAGGCGGGGGTTGCCCGCCTGGTCAAGGAGCATGTCCGCCCGGTTTAGAAGCATGCTTGCCCGGTTGAGGAGCCCTCAGCCGAGGAAATCTGCAGTCCAGATCTCCCGTCTATCGAGCCAGAGACGGTTTCTACTGGCGGAAAAATCGCTGCCGAGACTGCCACACCGCAGGCAGAGCCGGTCGGTTCCGAAGTCCCGGTCGAGGCTGAGGGGGCGCGGGGCGAGGCAACGACCCAGCCCGAGCTCAGCATTACCATCTCAAAAATGGGGATGCTCGGGGGGGATGCTCCAGTCCTGGTTCTTCCAGAAAGGACTCTTCCCCCTTCGACCGGTGCCTCTGCCGTTCGGGCGTCTCCGTACCAAAGGTGCCGATACTTGGCGCCTTCATTGATTCAGGAAGAATTCAGACGTAGTCCCCCCTCTCTACCCTTCGAGAAGGTCATGGTGGGTGGCTTGATCGAGGCTTAGTTGGGGGCCGAGATAGTCGATTTCTTTGCACGGTTGGATACTGAGGAAAGGTCTCTCTCTCGGGTCTGTGCTGAGTCTGGTCGGAGGGTCAGGCAATTGACTTCTGAGCTTGAAGTCCTTCGGCGGGAGGCAGCCTCGCTTCGGGCACAGACTCAGTCGAGCCAGGAGGAGGCTCAGACACTGGCCGAGCAGCTGGCCTAAGCTCACTATATAGCCGGCCTAAAGAGCAAACTCCTGGAAGAGAGCGCTACGAGCAGTGGAAGGCCGAGAGGGAGGAGCTCAAAAGCCAGGTCCGAGGAGCCGAGCGAGTGCAAGGGGAAGCCTAGGTCGCGTGGACTTTGGCCGAGGTGAAGCTGTCCGAGGTCGAGATTAAGTTGTTTGAGGCCGAGTAGAGGGTGGCCGAGCTTGAGAAGAAAACGGAGCAAGCTGGGGCAGAGGCGATCGGACGATATAGAAGCTCGGAGGGCTATCACGTAGCTCTTCAGAAGGTTGCCTTCTCATACTACGAGCCAGGCTATCGTCGGGGGCTACGGAAGGGATTCGCCCAAGGCTTCCTTCGAGCAGTCGTCGAGGCCCAGAAGCCGGTGCTCGACGAGCTCATTTTTTCTCTCGGGCAGCGCTATGACTCGGATGGGGATACCATAGATTCTTCCTCTCTGACATCGAGTGAATGAGGGAGCAAGGATGCCTCCGTTTCAATAGAGGGATCGCCAACTCCAGTTGCCTCGGGAGGGCACACGATCGAGGTAGTTCCTACATGAGTGGGGTCAGTGCCTGGACCAGCCGTCACCGAGGATACCAGAGGTAGATCTCTTGAGGCTGAGGATCCTTCGTCTGTTAAGCCTCAGGAAAGGCCAAGGGCCTCTCGGAGTCCCCCCATCTCCATAGATTAAGAGGAAAACGGGCTCGATGTGTTAGCTCTTTTTCTTTTTTTTGAATGTTGCCATGTAAGATTTTTATTTTCTATATATATAATGGCAGTAATATTCAGAACTGGATTGACTGTTCCTTACCGCCTTTGGGGTGATTTGACTACCGTATCTACAGTTGCTAGAAAAGTGAAGATTTTATTTGCAGGCATCTCACATGCGGATTGGCTAGGCGACTGACGTGGCACTAACGCCTTTCCGCCTTTCCGTGCTTTGAATGACTTGCCATTTCGCATGTCCCTATGGGAGGGCCATTGAGGGAAACAGAATAACTGCCCTTAGGGAAGGGTTCCTGCCTTTCGCATTTTTTCGAGGGAAGAGTCAATTAAGGCGAGGGTTCCCCTTTCGACCTATAAAAGGTCTCGAAGGGTGTCTCCACCTCTCTTCACTGCTTAAGGCTTCCCTTGCAGTCTTTCCTCTTACTCCCCTTTCGTGAAGCATCTGTCTTTTATGCTAGGGGATTGTCAGCGAAACATGGATGGCGATTCTGAAGACGATGACCCCTGGCGACCACCGAGGTGTTCATGCTGCTCCGGCATAGGAGAAGGAAGGAGGATGGGGCGGACAGCCTAGGAGAAAGAAAGAGGCCTGGCGATGGGCTCGCTCCCAACCTCAAGACCGCCGCTTGACGGCGTACAAGAAGGAAGGAGGCCTGGCCACGGGCTCTCTCTTGCTCTCTGGGCCGCCGCCCCACTTGAGGAGGATTGATGACACAATGTCATTGGTTCTCCTTTCTTTCCAACCCCGTCGCCCCTCTCACATCTTCGAGGGGATGCTCGGTCTTTCCCCCTCTTCTGCTCTTCAACCAACTTCTTTTCTTTTCTTTCACTCTTTGAAGGATGCCTTTAACTTTTTCCATGCTTGCACCACTCGGAGGTGCTTGCTTTCTGTTCGACTTCCGGCCTTGTTCCCTTCCAAAGAGTTGGCAGAGGAGGTCTTCTCTTGTTTTCTTGACATCCGGGCATTCCTTCCCTTTCTTCCTCTCTTCCTCTGATACCTTTTCTCTGAGTTTCCCGAGCAAACAAGGTCAGCCATCCCGTTATCCGAGCCAGTTTCCACACTGGGTAGAGTTAGTGGCTCGGCTTAGGGGTGCTAGCCGTGCCCGCACCGAGTAATCAGCTCGTGTTATAGTACCAGTGGATGTAGTATCTTTATTTGTGATATGCATTTTATTGGCTGTGGCCTATCTGATGTACGAAGAAACATTAATGAAATGAAAATGAGAGCTATTATTGCCATATGTCGCTTACATGTTTGAGAAAAGCTCAAAAATAGAACTTTCGTAATGTTGTCGCATTCCATGTCCGAGGGATAGGCGCTCTTTCCATGTTAGACAGTCGATACGCCCCCTTCCCGAGCATCTCGACCACTCGGTAATGGCCTTCCCAATTAGGGGCCAGCTTTCCCACCGTCTCCAGTGGTTAAGAGGCTTCGGCTTTCCTTAGGATGAAGTCTCCTATGTGGAAGTGTCTATCTCAGACTTTGGCGTTGTAATATCGAGTGACGCGCCATTGATATTCTGTGGCTCGGATGCTTGCGATCTCTCGTATCTCGCTTGCCATATCGAGGTTCTCTAGCAGTTTCTGCTCATTCGCCTCGGGCGAGAAGTTGATAACTTGAAGAGATGGGCTGCCGACTTCCAAAGGAATCAAAGCGTCCGTGCCATACACCAACTGGAAAGGAGTCTCATCGGTGGCGGTTCTCGGAGTAGTTTGATCCGACCATAGTACGCTTGGCAATTCCTCGAGCCAACTTCCCTTGGCCTTACCGAGCCTGGCCTTAATGCCTTTTAATATAGTTTTGTTGGCATTTTCGACTAGTCCATTAGCCTGGGGGTGGGCTACCGAAGTGAAGTGGTTGCGAATGTGTAGGTCAGCACATCTATTTCTAAAGTGATGAGAATCAAATTGTCGACCATTATCGCTCACAATCACTCGGGGGATACCGAAACGACAAATGATCGACTTCCAAATGAAGCTCCATACGACCGACTTGGTAATCATGGCGGTGGCTTCGGCTTCAATCCACTTGGTAAAATAATCAATGGCGACGATGACGAACTTCTTATGAGCCTGGGCCGTAAGAAATGGCCCTAGGATGTCGATCTCCCATCGAGCGAAAGGGTACGGCTTGGTAAGGGTGATGAGCTCTAAGGCAGGCTGATGGACTAGATGATCGAAACGCTGGCATTGATCGCACCTTTGAACGTAGGTCAAGTAGTAGCGCTAGAGAGTGGGCCACCAGTAGCCTTGCCGCAGCAAGATCTTGGCAAGCAATCTTCCTCCTTCATACGCGCCGCAGACACATTCGTGGACCTCTTGAATTGCTTGATGGGCCTCATCAGTATCAAGGCACTTGAGGAGGGGACCGGAAAAAGATCTTCGATACAAGACTTCATCCAAGATGACGAAGCGCCGAGCTTGATACTTCAGTCTCTGAGCTTCTCGAGGGTCGGGGGGCTCCTAAGAATCCTGGAGCCAGGATGTATATGGGGTCTGCCAGTGGCTTGGTGATGCCTGATCAATGGTCATGAGCTCCACTTCTATGCTCGGTCGCTCTAGCTCTTCGAGGAAAACAGATCGAGTACCTTCTGGGCCAACAGAGGAGGCCAGCCGGGAGAGGGCGTCTGCCCGGGAGTTCTCCACCTGAGTTATCTGGATGACCTGAAAACTCTCGAATAGTGGGGCTATTCCTCTTACCAATTGAAGGTATTTGATCATCGGTGTTTCCCGAGCTTCGTAGTCACCGTTGACTTGGTTGGCGACCAACTGGGAGTCAGTATGAATCCTGACTCATTTGGCCCCCAATCGTAGTGCCATCCTGGCTCCCGAGATGAGAGCCTCATACTCGGAGACGTTGTTGGATGCCGGAAAGTTGAACTTCAAGGCGTACTGCAATTCTGCTCCTTCTGGAGATCTGAGAAGGACGTCGGCACCGCTGCCGGTTGAGTTGGAGGATCTGTCAATGAAAAGATCCTAGGTGGGCACAGGCACCAGCGGAAGGGCTTCCTCGGTCGAGAAAGTGCTCTCTGCGATGAAGTCCGCGAGTGCCTATCCCTTGATGACCGAGCGGGGGCGATAGGAGATGTCGTAAGGCCTGAGCATTATGGCCCACTTGACGAGGCGAACCGAAGCTTCAGGATGAGTGAGGATCTTCTTCAGGGGTTCGTTGGTCAATACGACGATGGAGTGCCCTGGGAAGTAGGGCCGGAGGCGCTTGGCTAAAGTCACCAACGCTAGCACAAATTTCACAGTTGCGAGATACCATCTTTCGGCCTCGTTGAGAACCTTGCTGGTGTAGTATACTAGTCTCTGCACTCCTGCGTTGTCTCAAACTAGGACTAAGCTCACTATGGAAGGAGTCGATGAGAGGTAAAGGTGCAGTGTTTCGCCCGAGACCAGTTTCGACAACACCGGGGGCGAGGCCAGAAACTCCTTTAGCTCTGTAAAAGCCTTCTGACATTCCTCGTCCCAGGCGAACATGGTGGATGCCAATTTGGGCCCTCTCAACAATTTGAAGAAAGGCAGGCATCGTTCGGTCGCTCGGGATAAAAAATAGTTGAGCGCAGCAATTCGCCCAGTCAGGTGTTGGACGTCCTTGACGCAAACGGGCGGCCGCATGTTCAGGATGGCCTGAACCTTATCAGGGTTGGCCTCGATCCCGCGTTGAGTCACTATGAAACCCAAGAATTTCTCGGACCGAACCCCAAAGGCGCAATTAGCTGGGTTGAGCTTCATGTTGCATCTTAGGAGGGTGCCGAAGGTTTCAGCTAGGTCGGTGAAATGATCCTCGGCCTTAGGTGATGGGAATCGACACCGAGCACTGACTTTTTATTTTTGCATTTATGTCCTTTAGTTTATTTTTATATCCTTGAGAATGTATGTTCACAATTGTAAGGCTTTATAATCCAATGTGTCATTCCCTAGGATTCTTTGGGTTTTTGTGCAAAAGTGTGATAGGACCAACAAGGGGCCCCCATCTCATTTCCTATTGGTCCACCTAAGTCTTAGGGCCCATGTGGGGCCAGTCAAAGGTCCAAGGAGGGCTTCTAGATGCTTGACCATTCAAGGGGACAAGGTGGAAGAAAATTCAAACTTGGACCAAGAAAAGTCCAAGATGCTTCCCCCTTATAATATAGTTTATCCCATGTTGTATTTTTTTTAAAATTTGGTCATTTGACCACATGGGGAAGAAAATCCCCTCTCTCCCACGAAATTCCCATCCCCCCACCCCTTGCCATTCTCTATATAAGCCTATGTATAGTGTCATTAGAGATTTTAATGAGGAATTAAGCATTTTTGCCTAGAGCAAGCCCAAGGGCACCCCTTGTGTCTCTCCTCTCCCCCTTGCAGCAGTGATTGTTGCCCATTCTAGGGTGTGAAGCCCCCATCTTGGTGTGACTCTAAGATCTCCAACCTCTGCCGGATGCGACTTTCGGCCGCCGCCTTCCGTTCGTGCCGCCATCGGGCCACCACCGCCATCGCCGGAGTTCTGTCCAAATCAGGATAGAACCTCATCTCCAAAATTTTTTATTTTTTTATAGTTGTCTGTTCGAACCCTAATTTTGAGGGTTTCTTCTGTCCATCTCCCTTAACTCCCAGTTCAAATTTCGTGTCATTTGGAAGTCATTAGGTATTTTTCCCACATTTTTGTTTGTCCTCTTAGTAATCTGCCCTTTTACAAATCTACGGGACAGAGTCACCTTGTCGCATTTTCTCCACTCCCTTTCAAATTTTTGAAAACTCCCAAAACATTACTCGGTGTTTCACACATATATCCCCTTCCACCATAATTTTCGTGGAGTCTAGAAAATTCATTTGACCCTCGGTCAAAGGTCAGTTTCAGGCAGATCCCTTGCTGCCCTGTGTGTCTGTCAGTCCGAGTCAGAAACAAAAATAGTGTTATAGTCATTCTCATCTTCAATCCGTTCGGTGGATGGAGCTGTCAAAAGTATATGTTGTAGATCTATGAGTACTCTTTCCAACAGTACCAGCCACGCCTCGATCGGCCTCTGGATCTGAGCGTCGTAATTCGTGTCGCCGAGGCCAGCAGATCTATTCTGTGTGTAGGTCTGAAATTACAATACAGAAGATATTCAAAAATAAATATCAAAAATCAACTTCAGGAGCCGCCCCTTCAGGGAGTCGTTCAGGGACGCCCTGCCATTGTCCCACCCAAGCGGCGCCTCCGGAAGACCTCAGGAAGGCGACGTTCCTTTGGAAACCATTGCTTGCTGTCCAGTGAGTCAGCAACCGAGTTGGCGCAGCACTGAGTTAGAATAGTGCCGAGTCGGACCAGTAGGTCGAGTTCGTGCCGTATGCACCTCCAGATTGCTGCCCGTCAACCCAGGGTCGGTCCTCCCGGGCCCCACTTGTAGCCCTTTACCTCCCTGCGTGGAGTGGGCAATAAAATTCACTGTTGTAATTAACTTTTACCGTTGTTACCGGGAGTTGCCGTACTTGGCCGGGAACGTCTTCCCCACGCCCGGAGTGTGGAGGTACACTCGCCACCCTCTTCGTAGGCAAATCTTTACTCGTATATTTTTGTATATGCCGCTGCATGAGTGATAGATTATCTAGCTTGCTATACTTTTATTCACTGCTGCGAGAGAGTGAGCGTAACCCGTCCCGTGACTCGACCCGAGTTAACACAGAAAGGCCGATACCCGAGACTCACTGTCGGTTTCTCAACCGCGCACGGTCCCACGTCTTCCCTTGCTACAGACGATCGCGAGCTAGAGTCCCAGGTCGCGTGTCCGTCCAGCATCAATTTGGTATCAGAGCGCCAGTTGAGTCTAGGGTAGTCTTTGTGTCTAAGTCCGCAAAAAAAAAAAGAGTCTAAGTCTAAGTCGGTTGTTGCATTTTCATACCATTATTCAGTATATAAAAAAGTGTCGCCCGATCGTTAGGTTACGCCTATCGGAGAGGTGATTCACTCGCGTGAGAGGATCCTCGGATCCCCGGACTCCGCCAGGTACCGGATCTTGGTTTAAGTCTAGGGTCCTTAGTGTGCATTAGTTAGTGCATTCCAACCTTGCATAATAATGTCTAGTGTCTTGTCCAAGTGTCAGCATGTCCGTCTTGTAGTTCCCCATTTCTAATGGACTCCCGGTCGCCCAGGCGATCTGACCGTTGGCCCACCCAGGGGTTGGGCAACCATCCTCTCCACTTCTGCAGGCCCGAAGCCTCAGATTTTTATGGCCCCAACGACCCGGGCGATTACCTACGTTGGGAAGCCGCCATGGAAAAATACTTCACTTGCTATCCCATGTCCGAGGCCAGACAATTCTATTTTACCAAGGATAGGCTTCATGACCGGGCTGTCGAAAAATGGAGAACCATCGAAGGCTTAAGGCAGGTTAGGTGGCATTGGCCCCTCGAATCATGGTGGGACATGAAGAGAGAGCTTAGGAAGGTCTACGTGCCCCACCCATCTACCTCTAACCACGGGGGTCATGCCACAAGCCAACCCCACTACATCACCCCCAAGCAAGTGGGCCACACCTCCAACCAACCGCACCCATTCGCCCCCAACCCATCCTACACATGCGCTTCAAATCAAGTGGGTCCTAGTCGGAGGTAAGGAGCCCCACACTTTGACGATCCCCGACCCCAGCCGAGGCTGGTTGATTACGGGCACATCCACCGCGATACCCCTACTCCAACTCACACCCTTGCCGAACTTGTGCAAATGCTTTCGCATCGGGTGGATAGGAGGTGCGCTTTTATTGAATCGCTAGTCTCCCCTTGCCCACCTCAACGACCGGAGGTAGCCATACTCGAGCCTAGGGAGGCCATAGCCCGTAGCCCCTACCCGACCCTACCGAAGGGGTCCCAAGGGCCTCTTTCCCTCCTCGAGGGCATACCTTCACCGCCCATGAGAGCTCCAATGCCACCACTCTCTACTTCCAAACTTTATTCGGAACCATCTTATTTGGAGCCACCTCAGCCCGAGCCACCCGTGTTTCTAACGGGTACGCTATACATAGCCGAGCTGCTTCTTAGTTGGCTCAATGATGGCTTGGTCCCACCTCCTTACCCATCTATGGACCCCACCTTACCTCTAGTGTCCGTCAACTCCTACCACACGACATTCCGGTCTAGTCACCATGTTGATACAATGGGTGACCTTATTCTTGGTTTAGGTTGGCAATGTAAGTTGACGCACTTATTGGCCCGAGGCTTCGACCAACCCACTAGTCGTAGCTTCACCCATCCGGCCATAGGGTCCATTACCTCCGTGTACACCGTGGGTTGTGTCACCACGGAGATTCTTCTATTCCTCCCGCTGCCGATCGAGTCCGACTTCGTTCCCTTTTGCCCAAGGGAGGAATCATATTTTCTAGATATGACCATCGTCCCACCGACCACAATGTATGACGTTTATTATGAATTCTTATATTGGCACCGAGTCGTGGGGGAACCCACTTCATGGGGTCATACCTTCTTTGACCCTTTTGACCCCTTCACTAGTGAACCTCCCGAGATATCATATTCACTCCACTTCTTCCAAGGAGTTCACTATCCCACCCCTACCCCTCGGTCTAGTTGGCAAGCCGTACCTACGTCTACGGGTAATGACGAGGGTAGTTTTGGATCTCCTAGCCCTTCCCCACCCAAATCCCATAGGTCGCCAATGCATGAGTGGTACATCTTAGGGTGTCTAGGAGTCCTCCATTCCATCAACCATCGAGTACATCTAATGCATGCATGGCACATATTCGGGTGTCCTGGTCTACCATCGCCTATGCGTAGGTCAGACTAAAATTAGGTGTGTCTAGGGTCTCATCTGTTTGTACATGCATGTGTCAAGTCGAGTCGGTTTGTACGCTCGCGTTGTTAGTCCCTTTCGAGTATGAGACATGTCGGACATTGGGATTGGTTCTACCTCACATATCGGATCTAGTCACATAAGGGACCAACGGTGATTCCTAGTGAGTCTTTGAGCCGCTTCCTTTCCTTTGAGAGTGACCCCACCCTGGGTGGAGCATACTCCGTGCTTCCAAGTTCGGTAACGGATCCACCGGAGCTACTCGAGCAGCCCCACCCCTTTACTCGACGGGGTCGAGTTCTTCCCACCCGGGGAGAGTTAATGGGAATCGACGCCGAGCACTGACTTTTTATTTTTACATTTGTGTCCTTTAGTTTATTTTTATATCCTTAGAAAAGTATGTTCACAATTGTAAGGCTTTATAAGCTAATGTGTCATTCCCTAGGATTCTTTGCGTTTTTGTGCAAAAGTGTTGTAGGACCAGCAAGGGGCCCCCATCTCCTTTCCTATTGATCCACCTAAGTCTTAGGGCCCATGTGGGGCCAGTCAAAGCTCCAAGGTGGGCTTCTAGATGCTTGACCATTCAAGGGGACAAGGTGGAAGAAAATTCAAACTTGGACCAAGTAAAGTCCAAGATGCTTCCCCCTTATAATATAGTGTATCCCATGTTCTATTTTTTTTTAAATTTGGTCATTTGACCAAATGGGGAA
This sequence comes from Amorphophallus konjac, assembly GCA_022559845.1. Classification (NCBI taxonomy): domain Eukaryota; kingdom Viridiplantae; phylum Streptophyta; class Magnoliopsida; order Alismatales; family Araceae; genus Amorphophallus; species Amorphophallus konjac. The sequence goes on from CM040118.1 coordinate 436,269,055, forward strand.
GAAAATCCCCTCTCTCCCACGAAATTCCCATCCCCACACCCCTTGCCATTCTCTATATAAGCCTATGTATAGTGTGATTAGATATTTTAACGAAGAATTAAGCATTTTTGCCAAGAGCAAGCCCAAGGGCAGCCCTTGTGTCTCTCCTCTCCCCCTTGCAGCAGTGATTGCTGCCCATTCTAGGGTGTGAAGCCCCCATCTTGGTGTGACTCCAAGATCTCCAACCTCTATCGGATGCTACTTCCGGCCGCCGCCTTCTGTTCGTGACGCCATCGCGCCACCACCGCCATCGCCGGAGTTCTGTCCAAATCAAGATAGAAGCTCATCTCCAATTTTTTTTATTTTTTTATAGTTCTCTGTTAGAGCCCTAATTTTTTGGGTTTGTTCTGTCCATCTCCCTTAACTCCCAGTTCAAATTTCGTGTCATTTGGAAGTCATTAGGTATTTCTCCTATATTTTTGTTTGTCCTCTCAGTAATCTGCCCTTTTGCAAATCTACGGGACAGAGTCACCTTGTCGCATTTTCCCCATCCTATTTCATATTTTTTAAAAATCCCAAAAAAATACTCAGTGTTCCACACATATATCCCCTTCCCCCATAATTTTTGTGGAGTCTAGAAAACTCATTTGACCCTCGGTCAAAGGTCAATTTCAGGCAGATCCCTTGCTGCCCTGTGTGTCTGTCAGTCTAAATTTAAAAAACAAACAGTGTTACAGTCATTCTCACCTTCAATCCGTTCAGTGGATGGAGCTGTCAAAATTATATGTTGTAGATCTTTAAGTGCTCTTTCCAACGGTACCAGCCACGCCTCGATCGGCCTCCGGATCAGAGCGTCGTAATTCGTGTCGCCGAGGCCTGCAGATCTATTCTGTGTGCAAGTCTGAAATTATAGTCCAGAAGATATTCAAAAATAAATATCAAAAATCAACTTCAGGAGCCGCCCCTTCAGGGAGTCGTTCAGGGACGCCCTACCATCGTCCCAGCCAAGCGGCGCCTCCGGAAGACCTCAGGAAGGCAACGTTCCTTTGTAAACCGTTGCTTGCTGTCCAGTGAGTCAGCAACCGAGTTGGCGCAGCACCGAGTTGGAATAGTGCCTAGTCAGACCAGCATGTCGAGTTCGTGCCGTACGCACCTCCAGATTGTTGCCCGTCAACCCAGGGTCGGTCCTCCCGGGCCCCACTTGTAGCCCTTTACCTCCTTGCGTGGAGTGGGCAATAAAATTCACTGTTGTAATTAACTTTTATCGTTGTTACCGGGAGTTACCATACTTGACCGGGAACGTCTTCCCCACGCCGGGAGCATGGAGGTACACTCGCCACCCTCCTCGTAGGCATTGCTTTACTAGTATATTTTTGTATATGCCGCTGCATGAGTGATAGATTATCTAGCTTGCTATACTTTTATTCACCGCTGCGAGAGAGTGAGCGTAACCCGTCCCGTGACTCTACCCGAGTTAACGCGGAAAGGCCGATACCCGAGACTCACTGCCGGTTTCTCAACCGCGCACGGTCCCACGTCTTTCCTTGTTAGAGACGATCGCGAGCTAGAGTCCCTGGTCGCGTGTCCGTCCCGCATCAATTTGGTATCAGAGCGCCAGTTGAGTCTAGGGTAGTCTTTGTGTCTAAGTCCGCAAAAAAAGAGTGTCTAAGTCTAAGTCAGTTGTTGCATTTGCATACCATTATTCGGTATATAAAAAGGTGTCGCCCGATCGTTAGGTTACGCCTATCGGAGAGGTGATTCACTCGCGTGAGAGGATCTTCGGATCCCCAGACTCCGCCAGGTACCGGATCTTGGTTTAAGTTTAGGGTCCTTAGTGTGCATTAGTTAGTGCATTCCAACCTTGCATAGTCATGTCTAGTGTCTTGTCCAAGTGTCAGCATGTCCGTCTTGTAGTTCCCCATTTCCAATGGACTCCCGGTCGCCCTGGCGATCTGACCGTTGGCCCACCCAGGGGTTGGGCAACCATCCTCTCCACTTCTGTAGGCCCGAAGCCTCAGATTTTTATGGCCCCAACGACCCAAGCGATTACCTACGTTGGGAATCCGCCATGGAAAAATACTTTGCTTGCTATCCCATGTCCGAGGCCGGACAATTCTATTTTGCCAAGGATAGGCTTCATGACCGGGCTGTCGGAAAATGGAGAACCATCGAAGGCTTAAGGCAGGTTAGGTGGCAATGGCCCCTCGAATCATGGTGGGACATGAAGAGAGAGCTTAGGAAGGTCTACGTGCCCCACCCATCTACCTCCAACCACGGGGGTCATGCCACAAGCCAACCCAACTACATCACCCCCAAGCAAGTGGGCCACACCTCGAACCAACCGCACCCATTCGCCCCCAACCCATCCTACACAAGCGCTTCAAATCAAGTGGGTCCTAGTCGGAGGCAAGGAGCCCCATACTTTGACGAGCCCCGACCCAAGCCGAGGCTGGTTGATTACGGACACATCCACCGCGATACCCCTACTCCAACCTACACCCTTGCCAAACTTGTGCAAATGCTTTCGGATTGGGTGGATAGGAGGTGCGCTTTTATTGAATCGCTAGTCTCCCCTTGCCCACCTCCGCGACCGGAGGTAGCAATACTCGAGCCTAGGGAGGCCATAGCCCGTAGCCCCTACCCGGCCCTACCGAAGGGGTCCCAAGGGCCTTTTTCCCTCCTCGAGGACATACCTTCACCGCCCATGAGAGCTCCAATGCCACCACTCTCTACTTCCAAACTTTATTCGGAACCATCTTATTTGGAGCCACCTCAGCCCGAGCCACCCGTATTTCTAACGGGTACGCTATACATAGCTGAGCCGCTTCTTAGTTGGCTCAATGATGGCTTGGTCCCACCTCCTTACCCATCTATGGACCCCACCTTACCTCTAGTGTCCGTCAACTCCTACCACACGACATTCCGGTCTAGTCACCATGTTGATACATTGGGTGACCTTATTCTTGGTTTAGGTTGGCAATGTAAGTTGACGCACCTATTGGCCCGAGGCTTCGACCAACCCACTGGTCGTAGCTTCACCAATCCGGCTATAGGGTCCATTACCTCCGTGTACACCGTGGGTTGTGTCACCACGGAGATTCTTCTATTCCTCCCGCTGCCGATCGAGTCCGACTTAGTTCCCTTTTGCCCAAGGGAGGAATCCTATTTTCTAGACACGACCGTCGTCCCACCGACCACAATGTATGACGGTGATTATGAATTCTTAAATTGGGACCGAGTCATGGGGGAACCCACTTCATGGGGTCATACCTTCTTTGACCCTTTTGACCCCTTCACTAGTGAACCTCCCGAGATATCATATTCACTCCACTTCTTCCAAGGAGTTCACTATCCCATCCCTACCCCTCGGTCTAGTTGGCAAGCCGTACCTACGTCTAGGGGTAATGAAGAGGGTAGTTTTGGATCTCCTAGCCCTTCCCCACCCAAATCCCATAGGTCGCCAATGCATGAGTGGTACATCTTAGGATGTCTAGGAGTCCTCCATTCCATCAACCATCGAGTACATCTAATGCATGCATGGCGCATATTCGGGTGTCTTGGTCCACCGTCACCTGTGCTTAGGTCAGACTAACATTAGGTGTGTCTAGGGTCTCGTTTGTTTGTACATGCATGTGTCGAGTGGAGTCAATTTGTACGCTCGCGTTGTTAGTCCCTTTCGAGTATGAGACATGTCAGACTTTGGGATTGGTTCTACCTCACATATCAGATCTAGTCACATAAGGGACCAGCGGTGATTCCTACTGAGTCTTTGTGCCGCTTCCTTTCCTTTGAGAGTGACCCCACCCCGGGTGGAGCGTACTCCGCGCTTCCAAGTTCGGGAACGGATCTGCTGGAGCTACTAGAGCAGCCCCACCCCTTTACTCGACGGGGTCGAGTTCTTCCCACCCGGGGAGAGTTAATTGGAATCGACGCCGAGCACTGAATTTTTATTTTTGCATTTGTGTCCTTTAGTTTATTTTTATATCCTTGGGAAAGTATGTTCACAATTGTAAGGCTTTATAAGCCAATGTGTCATTCCCTATGATTCTTTGGGTTTTTGTGCAAAAGTGTTGTAGGACCAGCAAGGGGCCCCCATCTCCTTTCTATTGATCCACCTAAGTCTTAGGGCCCATATGGGGCCAGTCAAAGGTACAAGGTGGGCTTCTAGATGCTTGACCATTCAAGGGGACAAGGTGGAAGAAAATTCAAACTTGGACCAAGTAAAGTCCAAGATGCTTCCCCCTTATAATATAGTTTATCCCATGTTGTATTTTTTTTAAAAATTTGGTCATTTGACCACATGGGGAAGAAAATCCCCTCTCTCTCACGAAATTTCCATCCCCCCACCCCTTGCCATTCTCTATATAAGCCTATGTATAGTGTCATTAGAGATTTTAATGAAGAATTAAGCATTTTTGCCAAGGGCAAGCCCAAGGGCACCCCTTGTGTCTCTCCTCTCCCCCTTGCAGTAGTGATTGCTGCCCATTCTAGGGTGTGAAGCCCCCATCTTGGTGTGACTCCAAGATCTCCAACCTCTGCCGGATGCGACTTCCGGCCGCCGCCTTCCGTTCGTGCCGCCTTCGCCGGAGTTCTGTCCAAATCAGGATAGAACCTCATCTCTGAAATTTTTTATTTTTTTATAGTTGTCTGTTCGAGTCATAATTTTGAGGGTTTCTTCTGTCCATCTCCCTTAACTCCCAGTTCAAATTTCGTGTCATTTGGAAGTCATTAGGTATTTTTCTCATATTTTTGTTTGTCCTCTAAGTAATCTGCCCTTTTGCAAATCTACGGGACAAAGTCACATTGTCGCATTTTCCCCACCCCCTTTCAAATTTTTGGAAAATCGCAAAAAATTACTCAGTGTTCCACACATATATCCCCTTCCACCATAATTTTCGTGGAGTCTAGAAAATTCATTTGACCCTCGGTCAAAGGTCAGTTTCAGGCAGATCCCTTGCTGCCCTTTGTGTCTGTCAGTCCGAGTTAGAAACAAAAACAGTGTTACAGTCATTCTCATCTTCACTCCGTTAGGTGGATGGATCTGTCAACATTATATGTTGTATATCTATGAGTGCTCTTTGCAACGGTACCTGCCACCCCTCGATCGGCCTTCGGATCTGAGCATCGTAATTCGTGTCACCGAGGCCTGCAGATCTGTTCTGTGTGCAGGTCTAAAATTACAGTCCAGAAGATATTCAAAAATAAATATCAAAAATCAACTTCAGGAGCCTCCCCTTCAGGGAGTCGTTCAGGGACGCCCTGCCATCGTCCCACCAAGCGGCGCCTCCGGAAGACCTCAGGAAGGCGACGTTCCTTTGGAAACCGTTGCTTGCTGTTCAGTGAGTCAGCAACCGAGTTGGCGCAGCACCGAGTTGGAATAGTGCCGAGTCGGACCAGCATGTCTAGTTCGTGCCATACGCACCTCCAGATTGTTGCCAGTTAACCTAGGGTCGGTCTTCCCGAGCCCCACTTGTAGCCCTTTACCTCCCTGCGTGGAGTGGGCAATAAAATTCACTGTTGTAATTAACTTTTACCGTTGTAACCGGGAGTTACCGTTCTTGGCCGGGAACGTCTTCCCTACGCCCGGAGCGTGGAGGTACACTCGCCACCCTCCTCGTAGGCATTGCTTTACTCGTATATTTTTGTATATGCCGCTGTATGAGTGATAGATTATCTAGCTTGCTATACTTTTATTCACCGCTGCGAGAGAGTGAGCGTAACCCATCCTGTGACTCGACCCGAGTTAACGCAGAAAGGCCGATACCTGAGACTCACTGCCGATTTCTCAACCGCGCACGGTCCCACGTCTTCCCTTGCTAGAGACGATCGCGAGCTAGAGTCCCAGGTCGCGTGTCCGTCCCGCATCAATTTGGTATCAGAGCGCCAGTTGAGTGTAGGGTAGTCTTTGTGTCTAAGTCAGCAAAAAAAAAGAGTCTAAGTCTAAGTCGGTTGTTGCATTTGCATACCATTATTCGTATATAAAAATGTGTCACCCGATCGTTAGGTTACGCCTATCGGAGAGGTGATTCACTTGCGTGAGAGGATCTTCAGATCCCCAGACTCCGCCACGTACCGGATCTTGGTTTAAGTCTAGGGTCCTTAATGTGCATTAGTTAGTGCATTCCAACCTTGCATAGTCGTGTCTAGTGTCTTGTCCAAGTGTCAGCATGCCCATCTTGTAGTTCCCCATTTCCAATGGACTCCCGGTCGCCCAGGCGATCTGACCGTTGGCCCACCTAGGGGTTGGGCAACCATCCTCTCCACTTCTGTAGGCCTGAAGCCTCGGATTTTTATGGCCCCAACGACCCGGGCGATTACCTACGTTGGGAAGCTGCCATGGAAAAATACTTCGCTTGCTATCCCATGTCCGAGGCCAGACAATTCTATTTTGCCAAGGATAGGCTTCTTGATTGGGCTGTCGAAAAATGGAGAACCATCGAAGGCTTAAGGCAGGTTAGGTGGCAATGGCCCCTCGAATCATGGTGGGACATGAAGAGAGAGCTTAGGAAGGTCTACGTGCCCCACCCATCTACCTCCAACCACGGGGGTCATGCCACAAGCCAACCCCACTACATCACCCCCAAGCAAGTGGGCCACACCTCCAACCAACCGCACCCATTCGCCCCCAACCCATCCTACACAAGCGCTTCAAATCAAGTGAGTGCTAGTTGGAGGCAAGGAGCCCCACACTTTGACGAGCCCCGACCCAAGCCGAGGCTGGTTGATTACGGACACGTCCACTGCGATACCCCTACTCCAACCCACACCCTTGCCGAACTTGTGCAAATGCTTTCAGATCGGGTGGATAAGAGGTGCACTTTTATTGAATCGCTAGTCTCCCCTTGCCCACCTCCGTGACCGGAGGTAGCCATACTCGAGCCAAGGGAGGCCATAGCCCGTAGCCCCAACCCGGCCTTACCGAAGGGGTACCAAGGGCCTCTTGCCCTCCTCGAGGACATACCTTCACCGCCCATGAGAGCTCCAATGCCACCACTCTCTACTTCCGAACTTTATTCGGAACCATCTTATTTGCAGCCACCTCAGCCCGAGCCACCAGTGTTTCTAACGGGTACACTATACATAGCCGAGCCGCTTCTTAGTTGGCTCAAGGATGGCTTAGTCCCACCTCCTTACCCATCTATTGACCCCACCTTACCTCTAGTGTCCGTCAACTCCTACCACACGGCATTCCGGTCTAGTCACCATGTTGATACACTAGGTGACCTTATTCTTGGTTTAGGTTGGCAATGTAAGTTGACGCACTTATTGGCCCGAGGCTTAGACCAACCCACTAGTCGTAGCTTCACCCATCCGGCCATAGGGTCCATTACCTCCATGTACACCGTGGGTTGTGTCACCACGGAGATTCTTCTATTCCTCCTGCTGCCGGTCGAGTCCGACTTCGTTCCCTTTTACCCAAGGGAGGAATCCTATTTTCTAGACATGATCGTCGTCCCACCGACCACAATGTATGACGGTGATTATGAATTCTTAAATTGGGACCGAGTCATGGGGGAACCCACTTCCTGGGGTCATACCTTTTGACCCCTTCACTAGTGAACCTCCCGAGATATCATATTCACTCCACTTCTTCCAAGGAGTTCACTATCCCACCCCTACCCCTCGGTCTAGTTGGCAAACCGTACCTATGTCTAGGGGTAATGACGAGGGTAGTTTTGGATCTCCTAGCCCTTCCCCACCCAAATTGCATAGGTCGCCAATGCATGAGTGGTACATCTTAGGGTGTCTAGGAGTCCTCCATTCCATCAACCATCGAGTACATCTGAAGCATGCATGGCACATATTCGGGTGTCCTGGTCCACCGTCGCCTATGCGTAGGTCAGACTAACATTAGGTGTGTCTAGGGTCTCGTGTGTTTGTACATGCATGTGTCAAGTCGAGTCAGTTTGTACGCTCGCGTTGTTAGTCCCTTTTGAGTATGAGACATGTCAGACTTTGGGATTGGTTCTACCTCACATATCAGATCTAGTCACATAAGGGACCAGCGGTGATTCCTAGTGAGTCTTTGAGCCCTTCCTTTCCTTTGAGAGTGACCCCACCCCGGGTGGAGCGTACTCCGCCCTTCTAAGTTCGGTAACGTATCCGTCGGAGCTACTCGAGTAGCCCCACCCCTTTACTCAACGGGGTCGAGTTCTTCCCACTCAGGGAGAGTTAATGGGAATCGACGCCGAGCACTGACTTTTTATTTTTGTATTTGTGCCCGTTAGTTTATTTTTATATCCTTGGGAAAGTATGTTCACAATTGTAAGGCTTTATAAGCCAATGTGTCATTCCCTAGGAGTCTTTGGGTTTTTGTGCAAAAGTGTTGTAGGACTAGCAAGGGGCCCCCATCTCCTTTCCTATTGATCCACCTAAGTCTTAGGGCCCATGTGGGGCCAGTCAAAGCTCCAAGGTGGGCTTCTAGATGCTTGACCATTCAAGGGGACAAGGTGGAAGAAAATTCAAACTTGGACCAAGTAAAGTCCAAGATGCTTCCCTCTTATAATATTGTTTATCCCATGTTGTATTTTTTTTTAAATTTGGTCATTTGACCACATGGGGAAGAAAATCCCCTCTCTCCCATGAAATTCCCATCCCCCACCCCTTGCCATTCTCTATATAAGCCTATGTATAGTGTCATCAGAGATTTTAATGAAGAATTAAGTATTTTTGCCAAGAGCAAGCCCAAGGGCACCCCTTATGTCTCTCCTCTCCCCCTTGCAGCAGTGATTGCTACCCATTCTAGGGTGTGAAGCCCTCATCTTGGTGTGACTCCAAGATCTCCAACCTCTGTCGGATGCGACTTCCGGCCGCCGCCTTCCGTTCGTGCCGCCATCGCGCCACCACCGCCATCACCGGAGTTCTGTCTAAATCAGGACAAAACCTCATCTCCAAAATTTTATCTTTTTTATGGTTGTCTGTTCGAGCCCTAATTTTTAGGGTTTGTTCTGTCCATCTCCCTTAACTCCAGTTCAAATTTCGTGTCATTTGGAAGTCATTAGGTATTTTTCCCATATTTTTGTTTGTCCTCTCAGTAATTTACCATTTTGCAGATCTACGGGACAGAGTCATCTTGTCGCATTTTCCCCACCCCCTTACAAATTTTCAAAAAATCCCAAAACAGTACTCAGTGTTCCACACATATATCCCCTTCCACCATAATTTTCGTGGAGTCTAGAAAATTCATTTGACCCTCGGTCAAAGGTCAGTTTCAGGTAAATCCCTTGCTACCCTATGTATCTGTCAGTTCGAGTCAGAAACAAAAACAGTGTTACAGTCATTCTCATCTTCAATCCATTCGGTGGATGGAGCTATCAAAATTATAGTGTCGAGTCAGCAACCGAGTTGGCGACGTTTCTTTGGAAACCGTTGCTTGCTGTCCAGTGAGTCAGCAACAGAGTTGGCGCAGCACCGAGTTGGAATAGTCCCGAGTCGGACCAGCAGGCCGAGTTCGTGCCGTACGTACCTCCAGATTGCTGCCCGTCAACCCAGGGTCGGTCCTCCCGGGCCCCACTTGTAGCCCTTTACCTCCCTGCGTGGAGTGGGCAATAAAATTCACTGTTGTAATTAACTTTTACCGTTGTTGCCGGGAGTTACTGTACTTGGCCGGGAACGTCTTCCCCACGCCCGGAGCGTGGAGGTACACTCGCCACCCTCCTCGTAGGCATTGCTTTACTCGTATATTTTTGTATATGCCGATGCATGAGTGATAGATTATCTAGCTTGCTATACTTTTATTCACCGCTGCGAGAGAGTGAGCGTAACCCATCCCGTTACTCGACCCGAGTTAACGCGGAGAGGCCGATACCCGAGACTCACTATCGAAATATCAACTGCTCACGGTCCCACGTCTTCCCTTCCTAGGGACTATCGTGAGCAAGAGTCCTGGGTCGTGTGTCCGTCCCGCATCATTAGGTGTTTTGACGAGCATGTCGTCGATGTAGGCTTCGACGTTCCGACCAATTTATCCTTCAAAAATGTTGTTGATCAGCCTCTGGTATGTTGCTCCGGAGTTCTTCAGCCCGAAAGGCATTCGGGTGTAACAGTGTACGCCGAAGTTGATGATAAAGGCTATCTTCTCGATGTCTTAAGGATCCATTCATATCTGATGGTAGCGAGAGTATACGTCTAGAAAACTAAGCAATTCATTACCCGAGGTCGAGTCGACTAGCTGGTCGATGTTCGGCAGTGGGTAATAGTCTTTCGGAGTGGCTTTATTGAGGTCGGTGAAGTCCACACACATTCGCCATTTGCCCGAAGCTTTTGGTACTAAGATGACATTGGCGAGCCACGTCAGGTAAAGGATCGGACGAAATAGGCCAATTTTCTTCCCCTTAACAATATGCTCTTTGATGATCGTCTGCTTCTATGGGGCATGCTTTCACCTGCGTTGCTGGATAGGTTTCATCGACGGGTCAAGGTTGAGCTTGTGTACCACAATCTCTCTGGGGATCCCGGGAAGATGCTCATCAAACCACATGAAGTCTTGGATGTACTCTGAAAGAAAATCTTGATATTGCTCTCGTACATCAGGTGGTAAATCAGCTCCAATCTTTACTCTTACGGTCGAGTCGCCTTTGAGGAAGACCGATAGCAACTCGCCACCGGGCTCGGATGTTGTCGGTTCATCCTCGACTCTCCGGCCCCTTTCTTTTTCCCATTCTGGCCTTATGGCTTCGACCGAGATTATGTAGCACTTTCTAGCCATTGCCTAGTTACCTCAGACTTCCCTGATGCCGTATTTGGTGGGAAACTTCATTTTTTGGTGATAGGTGGAGGCACTGCCTTTGTTCGGCTGAGGATACCTCGGCCGAAGATGGCATTATAGTCCGACATCCCCTTAATCACTATGAAGTTAACCATAACCGTGACGGTCTTGGGAGGGGTACCAATAGTGACCGGCAAGCTTAGGGCTCCCTCGGGATAGGTTGCCTGGCCATTGAACTCGCAGAGGGGGGTTCGAATTGGGCGGAGCTTGGATGGGTTTTCACCCATCTTAAGGAAACATTCGTACGAGAGTACATCAGGGGCGCTACCATTGTCAACCAATATCCTATCTATGTTACAATGGTTTATAGTAGCCGATACTACAAGAGCGTCGTCGTACGGGGTAGCTAACCCTTCCAGGTCTTGGTCAGAGAACACCAGGGCTTGCTGCTTGCTCGCCGGCGGGGCTTTGAGGGGCTCGGAGGCCTTGCTCGCCCGTTCAGCGTGACGCTTCCTTCCTCGGCTACTATCTCCTCCTGATGCCGTGCTGCCAGAAATAACATTGATATGGACTCCGTTAGGGTGATTGTCAATTTCTTCTGGGACGCCACGATCCTCCCTCTGACGCTCAGACATGTATCGAGATAAGTGCCCATGGCGGATGAGACGCTCGATCTCATCCTTGAGCTGGTGACAATCTCCAGTATGGTGCCCGTGGTCGTTGTGAAACTGGCAATGCTTGCGGCGGCTGCGGTGCTTTGGGTTGGCCTTCATAGGCTCGGGTTGGCGGAGAAGGCCCGAGCTCTTGATGTCTTTATATATCTCGTAGACAGGGGTGGATAGAAGAGTGTACCGCTCGTATTTCCGAGGGGGCTCCCTGTGGTCTCCTTCTTGATTCTGCCTTTTCCCCTGGCCCGAGCCTTGCTCGGATGGTCGCTTATTATCCCCTTCTTGGCCCGAGCCTGTTGTGCCGCGGTAAGCGCTGAGGACTTCCTCGCACTCCGTGTGACGCAGGGCTAGCGTCACCAGATCGGCGAGAGAGGTGGGGGGATGTAGGACTAGTTCTCACTGGAGATTCCCATTGCGAGTGCCTTCGGTCAATGCAGTGATGGCTGAGGTGACATCCAGGTGAGGGATACACAAGGCTTCTGATTTAAATCGATTGATATAAGCCCGAAACTTTTTCCCCTATGCCTGCTTTAGCACCAACAGCCCTGCTACTGACCTTGGAGGGCCGCTGCCGGCGAAGCTTTCCTTAAATACTCGCCCGATCAGCCTGAAGTCATGAATACTGCCAGGGGCGAGTGCTCGGAACCAGGGTTGAGCACCCTGGACCAAGGTGGTCACGAACGCTCGGCACTTGATAGCATTGGAAGCCCTGTGCACGGTCATCAGGGTGTCGAAGCTATCGTAGTGGTCGGCCGGGTCTCCCTGGCCGTCATATGACTTGAAGGTTGGCAGTGAGAGTCTGGGGGAGATCTCAACCTTCAAAATTTGGTCGGAGAATGGGGATTGCTCCTTGTCCTCCCTGGTGGAAGTCCTCTATAAGGTGCGGAGGGTGCTCTCTTGTTCCGTGAAACGTCGTTCGAAGTCTCGCAGTCGGAGGGATAACTCCGGTTGCCGCTGGACCAAGGGGCTGTGAGGGCGTCCTTGCTAGCTGCCTCATCATCCCTCGCGGGCATCAATCTCCGGGAGCTGCTGGCGCATCCCGGGCCTTTCTCTCCTCGGGGTGGAGGAGGCTTCTTGCTCTGGAGGAGGGGCGTGCGAAGGTCCTCCCGACCTGTTGCATATAGGCCGTCATCCCTGGAGGGTGAAGCTGTTGAACATGTGTGCAACATGATTAATTTTATGGTTTTGATGATGTCTGCCTCTGTAGTCATTAATGAACTATACTTGCAATTGATAGGGTTAATATTCATTCATTTCAGGTCATTATACTTCCAACACAAAAGATCAAGGATGACACACAAATCTAGACAACTGGATACACAGATATCCAGGCATATGACAATATTGGAGGCACAAAAATCTAGCATGTTTCAAGCATAGAAATCAAGTTGAATAGCATCACACATAAGGTCATTGTGTATTCCTTATATGATCAATGCATATCTTGCCTTATGGATGGTTCAAGGTCGGTGCAACTTCTGGATAGCATGCTACAAGATAATCCAAGAAATGGAGTGGTGTTGGCAAAGGTGAAAGCTCATTGATCGTGCCCAAGCAAAGATGCAAATCTCTTTTACAAGTAAAAGTCGGCATTTCACATTCGGCTCGTTACACATCCAAGGTCAATGCACAAAGAAGTATAGCAAAGAGAATCCAAGGCCAGAGACTCAGTTGATACCTTTTAGACTATCAAGGGAGATGCCACGGACATGAACGGGCTGCTAAAGAAGTCAAGCGGCGGAGCTGAAGTGGCGAATGGACCGACCCGGGCTGGACCGGGGGCTGCCCAGCTAGCGGTCGACCGCCAGCACAGGGGCGGTCGACTGCCCCAGCCAGGGAATGCCAGTCTGTATGTCTTTCAGCTGGCGGTCGACCGCCACCGCCAGCTAGTGGCGGTCGACCAGAAATCCCAGGGACCGCCCGTTTGCAGGTTTCACATTAGCGGTCGACCGCCAGAAGCTACAGGTCGACCGCCAGCCCCGAGCTAACCAATGTTGACTTTATTTTCCACTTTGAAAAGGGCCATTCAACATGGATTTGTTTAATGCAAAAGTCACCTAATCACCCATGATTTGTGGATCTGGTCTGGGGCTTGTCTATAGACCATTCAAAGTCTATAAAACTAACACAAGAGGGTTAGAAACCCTAGTTGATCATTTGGAGCAAAGAGAGATCAAGAGAGGCTAGAGAGGAGATTGGAAGAAGAGGTACTGTAGCCATGAACAGTACTTCATGTAGAAGTTCTACATCCAATCCAAGGGATTCAAGCCTACATCTGAAGCCTTCAATCTCCAAGAAAGAAGAGAAGCAAGCAAGCTCACAAAGGTGATCAAATCTTCATTCAAACCTCTTCGTCAGCTCAAGAGGATCAAAAGAAAGATCAAAGCTACATCCAACACTTTCTCCATCAACTCAAGGTGATTCAAGCTCATATCTCAATCCATCAACCTCCAAGGAAGAGTAGAAGCAAGCAAGGCTAATAAGGCAAATCAAAGGAGGCTGCAAGGGTGTGTTCAAGGGAGAGGAGTTCGAGTACTGTAGCTGTGAACAGTACTCCGGGAAGAAGCTCTTCATCAAATCCTCAAGAGATTCAAACTCCAGCAAACCTCAGACAAGATCCTTTCTCTTAAGCATATTCTATATCTTGTTGAGTGTTTTTCATAAGTTGTTCTTATTCCATTTCTTTTAAACACTTGAACTTGAGAATCGTCCCTACCGGTGGTTAGTAGGAAGGCAATCAGAGGCTGTCCGATTTGCGATGTTGACGTCCCTACCGGTGGTTAGTAGGAAGGCAATCGGGAGTTCTTCGATTTGCGGTGTAGCCGTCCCTGCCAGCTTTGTGTGTAGGAAGACAGAAAGAGGACTTTCTCTGTTCTGTGGTTGGGGCGTGTCCCCTGTCAAGCTGTGAGTCAGCAAGGAAGCCTCACCGAGTTTTGGTGAGGGGTGGACGTAGGTTGCGGGGTTGCAACCGAACCACCGTAAAAATCCCTGTGTTGTGGGTTGTTTATCGTGTGTGATTGATCTATATCTTCTAACCCCATTCGCAGGTTCGTGTGCTTCCATACTTGGTTAGATTGTTCACACACATATGCACTTTGAGTAATCAACATAGCACATACACACACGCACGGTTGTTGCAAGCTATTGCATGCTCTAGTGTTATGCTTTATGATCCCTGCACTACAAGGCTTATTTCTTTCAAGTTCACAAATGTGCTTAAAGAAGTGTGGATGTTTCATAGCTTGTAATCCAAGTCTTTTCATTTGAGCCACTCTACTTAATTCCGCTGTGCATTGTGCCTAAGTGATTCATTCACTTTATAAGAATGGTTTAAGTTTCTGTTAGCTAAGAGTATTAAATAGGCCAAAGCTTTTTATAGGATCTATTCAACCCCCCCTTCTAGATCCGTTTACACCTCGCGGGACCCAACAAGTGGTATCAGAGCGAGGCTCTGTCATTCCCAGATCCAACGATCTGCAGGGAAAGACCCCAGTGTTTGTTATTTAGATGGATTCACATGCTACACTTGCTTCGATGGCTTCTCCACCCATTTATGATGGTTCAGATTTTTCTACATGGGTTGGAAGAATGTTCATCTATGTTAGCTCCATAGATCCACAATTGTGGACTCTTATATACAATGGTCCTCATGAGCTGCCATCAAATTCAATTGATTGGTCAGCCGAACATTAGACCAAACACAAGGATAATCTTGCAGCATATAACTTAATTACAGCTGCAGTTGATCTCAGACTAACTCATCTTGTGTCCTCTTGCAACACAGCCAAGCAAGTATTGGACAAGTTGGTGAAAATCCATGAAGGGAAGGAACAAGAA
Organism: Amorphophallus konjac; assembly: GCA_022559845.1. Classification (NCBI taxonomy): domain Eukaryota; kingdom Viridiplantae; phylum Streptophyta; class Magnoliopsida; order Alismatales; family Araceae; genus Amorphophallus; species Amorphophallus konjac. The sequence continues at coordinate 436,284,247 of CM040118.1, forward strand.
CAAGAATGCTTCATGGCCGACCGTGCAGAACAGTCCAGCAATACATCCTCATCACAGGTAAACTCTGACTCCGAGGAATTCACTTTTGAAGAGCTTATGGAAGCCTATGATGAATTGATCACACAATACAAAAAGGTAAAAATAGAAAATAAAAATTTGAAAAAGGATCTCAAGAAAATTAACCAAAATGAAAGCTCGATTTGTAAAAAGTGTTCTGTTTTTAAAGAGCTTAACAACACTCTCTCAATTGATCTAGATACACATAAACAAAGCATTGCATGTCTAAGGGAAGAAAATGAATGTCTTCATGATGATCTTGAATAGCAACAAAATCTGATTGATTCTCTGAAAGAAGAGAATAGAGAGTTGTTGGAAAAGAAAATTGAGCTTGAACAAGCTGAAGAAGAATTGTGATGTGATACCCCATAGGACTTAGACAAGCAAGCACATTCACAATCAAAAGGGCCAATTTGGGCCACCGCTCTCCCGTCGCTCACCCAAGTCCCGGGGTAACTTGGCAATGCCAAGGTGAGGTTGAGGGGTTGGAACCTTGCTGGTAGAGGGCCAGCAAGGCCAAGATTTGATTCCCAATAGATGTGGATGCCCAATTCAAGGGAGCCGACGTCGTGCCGAGGGCACGGGTTCCACTCTTTTCCCACGGTGATCACTTATAGCAAATGAGCTTAAGGATCGGGCTCTCATTCACGGCCAGCGGAGTTTATGAACTAAAATTGAAAGAACAAGCACAAATTAGAGTAAAGTTTGGAGCACTTACTCGACCGGTTTGAAGAAACCGGTCCCGCTCGGAGACGAGGGCGAGCGGGGAGGCGGGTGGATCCCCACACGCTGCGTCGGGGTAGCTTGACCTGCTCAATCTAATTACAACACTACTCCTCTCGTAGGAGGGGGACCTTGGGGTGGGGGTTAATGGATATTACAGCTAAAACTACCTCCACACAGGGAGGGGCCTTCAGCCGGTCAAGCGGGGAGGGGAATTGGAGAAAGGAACACCGAAGACGGGAGGTTGCCGATTCTGCCCGGTTCTGTGGGTGCTGATAGGTGACTGAAGAGTTGACTGCTGCAGCTGCTACCGAATTTTTTTGGGGGCGAAACTACCTGGGAAATCTTTGTAGGAGGCAGGGGAAGTCGTCCAAATTTTTTTAATTTCTCTTGTCGTCGATGCCAGTCTGGGTGGAGGCCCGAATAGGGAGGCAGACTCTCGGACTGGCAGCTCCTGATTTCCAACAGCAGGTTGCAGAGGATGTCCCGACAGTTCCCGAACTCGGAATCAAGCACCGTTGGAGTCGTTGGAACCGTGGATGAGCCCTCTTCGCCAAAAAACTGACGGGGAAGCCAAACAATGCTGGAGAAGGCCAGGGGACTCTGAACACTGCTGACAGGTCGGTGCAGACTGTGGGTAGCAGAACTACGTAGCTGAGGGAGAAAATGGATAACTCCTGCTATAGGATGCCGAACGGAGTTCTGCTTCTTGATTCTGAAAGTAGACAGGGAGAGGAAGAACTTTGCAAAAGCGATCTTGAGCTGATTCTTTCGAGGTTCATTGTGGTGAAGCTTCTACTCCGGTTCTAGTACTCAGTAGGGGCAGCTCTGCGCAGTTGTGGGAGAACAGAGCTCCCGGGCAGTACACAGCTCGGATGAATACCGCCGTTGCGAAGAAGACCGGTAGACGCTTCCGTGGATACCTCTTGGGCCTTGAGATTCATTGGGATGTGGTCGGGGTCGCCTCTGTAATCTGCTACTCTTCTGCTGCCTGCGAACTGAAAATTGGAGGTTGAAGATGATGGGGGGAAATGGGATATATGGGAGGGGAAATGGAGGTGGATGAGTGTGGGGAGAACCCTGGCTGTGAGGGGGTCTAGGAGGGGGTGTTCCAAGGTGTGGGGGGGGGGGGAGAATAGGGTCTGGAAGGGGGTCTAATAGGTGGTGGGAGGAGGAGCTATGAATTTGGGCTTGGAGGGAGAAGGGGGAAGGTGAGGGGGGCACAAGTGGGTGGAGGGAATGTGCGTTTAAATTTCCATTAATGTGGGGTGATCAATGGTGGTCTTGGGGATGGGAAGAGATGCCTTGGGAAGGTGGAGGGCTGCTTGAGGAAGGGGATGGGTAGTTGGGGGTTGGAGGGTGAGGTGTGGATTGGTGGAGGGTCTATTGGGACTAGGGGGAAGTAATGATGGCTTGTGGGAAGTTGTAGAGGAGTTAATGGAGGTAGGTGGGAGGGTGGAGGTGGTTGGGAGGGGAGGAGAGAGAAAATTTTTGAAATTGGGTGTGGAGGAGAGAGAAAGGGGAGTGAAAAAGAGAGATTAAGAGAGGGATGAGTGGGGAATCTCTCCCCTAGGGTCTCTCACCCAAAAAATGGAATCTCTCCACTAGATAAGAAGTGTAAACTCTCAAAATGGTAAGTTTTTCATTCATTAATTCATTACCTTGAAATGGGGGGAATGGGGCCCTATATATAGGCAACCCATATTTTACAATAAGACTCTGACAATTGACTCAATGACAAATAACTGAGGGGGTAGGGGGGAGCCCTTGGGCCAAGCCCAATGAATTGGGCCCAATAGTTAACTAGACAACCTAATGACACTCAAACTTAGGGAAATAAACACAAGACCTAGGAACAAGACTCAAATAAAAGGGAAAATACATCAAATGACTCAAATAAAAATTACATAGGACTCAAAATTAAATAACTAGACCATGCCGGATGCAACCGGGGCGAGGAGACGAGCTGTGAACGTGGGCATGGGAGGTGATGTCCCCATCAAATTGCATGAAAAATTGGCTGCACATGAAAAAGGCAAATCTGTCATTGAAGATCACTCTGAAACTTTGCATGCTTTAGAACAACAAAATCAAAATCTTAAAGCAGTAAACGTCATGGTCAATGAGCAATTGGCAGCATGCGAAGAGGGCCTTGTTGAATCTAAACAACACATTTCCTCACTTGAAAATGAAATTCAAGGTTTGAATGATTTACTGTCAATGTTTGCCCAAATCCAAGATTCTGGTTCACCAGAAGCCACCACTTCCTATGGTCACCAAAAAGGGCACACTGCTCGAAAGAAAAGTAAAATTCATCATGCTCATCAAAACATGCACCATAACACGTCCAATGCTAAATATCATGCTTTCCACAAAATGAATGTCCATTGCTATTATTGTGGTAAACATGGTCACACTGTGCATGCTTGTTTTATCTTGAGAAATGATGAGCTTAGAGCAGGAGATCAAGTGAAAGGGCAAGGAAAGAATAATGTCAACACTGGAAGAGGGCTTGCTCAACAGAATTCTGTACAGAATCACATGGAGAATCAGAAGTGTCGACATTCCTATCCAGACAGGTCGACACTCCCCATGGCCTTTAATAGAAATGCCTCTCTTTGTTGCTCTCATTGTGGTAAGACTGGTCACACTGACCAGGAATCCTGGTATTTGAAAGAAAGACATCACCCTCATACCATGAAAGGTAAAAATTATGCTCGCCCACAAAAGCATAGTCCACATGCACACGCACATGAACATAAAAAGAAAAATCAATCTTTTGTGTGTTATTTCTATTGTGGGAAAAATGGGCATGAGATATATGATTGCCTCACAATGAGGGAGGATGATGTGATTGCCTTGAAAAAGATGGGCCAAGATGCTAAATATGTTGCTAACCCACAAGGACCCAAGCAAGCTTGGGTACCTAAAAATTCCAAATGAGAATTTTGGGTGCAGGATGCCTTGGAGCTGAACAAAGGATCATAAGGTAAATAAAAGCTCAAGGCACAGGTATGTACATAAACCTTTAAGTTCAGTCATCTTACATGTTTAATCTTGACATGTAGATAGTGCATCATACGTCTGCCCAATGTCATTGGATTCTGCAAACTGAATTGCTCTTAGAAATGCAAAACCCCCAAGGTGTGAGATGAACTTTTGAGCTTGATAACATGCTCACACCATGCTTGATTTCAGCTGTTTAATTCATGAAAAACTTGTTATGCTGATGAAGTTGATGTGATGATGAGTTGCTTAACAGCCACTTGAAATTCTTGGACTTTGGTTTTGATGATGCATGTCATGGCTGCATTTTCAACTCGTTATTCATGTTAGCATTATTCAAAAGGGGGAGTCTAGCAATTGACATCATCATGTTACATTCAGTTCAAAATCAATTATGAATGATTTGTGTTTGCATCATATTGTGATCACACATACCTTAATGCACATCATGTTTAGAAGATAAAAATGCACAATCATTTTGCAGCATCTTCATTGCATTGTGTATTCACATAAGTCTTAGGCTGCATAATTCATTGCCAACCCATGCATGTACTCAGGGGGAGTCAACATCAATCTAGTTTGAATCATTTCACATCATCTCACTCTTGCACGGCCATGGTATATCAAATGTTGATGTATGGAAAGGCAAGTTATACTTGCCTAGAAGCACTCAATATGCGTGAGGTTTCACCTCCGCCACGTACCATGCGTCAATGTCGCATATAGGCTATATAGTAAGGGGGAGTTGTCTCTTTGCAGCATTTATGCATATGTTTCATCTTCATTCTGTTGACATCATGGCATAGAGTGCATCTTCTCAGGGGGAGCTTGTTCATCATGAAAATCCAGTCAAAATTCTGCCGGTCGACCTCACTCCTTTGATAGGTCGACCCCACATTTCTTTCTGTCTAAAAATTACGCTTGTCTGAGCTTAGTGCATAACCTCAGGGGGAGTGTTCTTCATCTATTCTTGCCTACCAGTTATGCAACACTCTCTTCTTAAACCAAGCCACTGTATGATATTGCTTAATCCTTGTGTGGTTCAATTTGGATTCAAGGTACCTTGAACTTCTTGGAGGATTCCCTATCTATTATTGAGGTTGTTTATCAGTGTAAATCTTCAAGAAGAATTTTCTCTTATAGAGTCTTGTGATTGCCTTGAACATGAATGATTTTGGTTTAACATTAATGATTTCTTGAGTCTTGAAGTTTGATGGTCTTGAACATGTTTGTGATCGGGTTTAATAGACTTAAACTAGTTTCTCATGTTTTGACTTGTTATGCCATCTTGAATCTGAAAAATTTTTGAGTACAAAGGCATCCTTGATCGAGAAACTTCAGCTAAGTATTGTTTTTAAACATTTGTTGAATCTGTTTATTTCAAAAAGTGGCTATACTTAAAGAAAGCTCAAGGCAGAGCAATGGCACTGTTGCTGAGAAATATATCTCCTCATCAAAGAAAATGAGGTTCGATATGTCATGAGGTGACTATGCTATCTCTGTTCTAAGTGAAGCAAGATCATGAGCTACACTGAGTAACTGGGGGTGCTTGCGTATGGTAAACGTGCACACTCACGTCAAAAGGTGGTTGCTACACTTGACTGCTCGTAAAATGATGACAATCATCTTTCAAATGATTTCAAAAAGAAAAATCTGAATGTGTAGCACTCATGAATCAAATCTAAGTCATCTAAGTGTTTAGCCTCAATACTTATTGTGGTCATTCTCAAGGGAACCAATGAAACTGAATGAGTAAGATAAGAGAAGGTTAATCTGGTTTTGACCTGAATTTTTGGTTCACTATTATTAAACTTGCATGCAAATGTCTTCATGTGATTCTACTGAGTAGGCCAAAACTCATTAGCATTAAACCAATCTGAATGTAAGAGCTGGTACATTTGGGTTCTATAACTGAAAATTCTGAAAAATCCATAACTCTGATTTATGAACTTGGTTTCAGATTAAAGAACCTCCATTCTCTCTTGAGAAGTCATATCTTGATGCTCCTTCTTGTTTATCTTCATCTGTCATATCTACATAAATCATTCAGGCTGCCATGATTACATCACCTTGGTATAATCCAACAAGTGGTATCATCTTGATGCTCCTTTCAAGTCGTATCCAAAATCATTGGTGTCTTCTGTCAAGTGATATGACATTGCTTTCTCATTCTTTGGCATGTGGCATAAGTCCTAGCATCATTAGCATCATGCTTTCATGCAATAGGGTGGCATGCACATCTTACTTCATACAATTGTAGCTTGCCTTTATCATTTCCATGCACTGCATAGAAAATCCAAAAATCTGAAAACTAGAAAACCACTAAAAATCTTACAAAATTTAAAATCAAAAATTGCTCCTTGGCTGCTCTATCCATCTCCTATTTGAGAAATTGAATCATGCTGCTGTGGCTCCACCTCTCCCACATACATTATCTTTGCCAAGCCACGGGACACCACCATATTCGATACATCCATATCATTCATTGGTATCAGTCCCTGATGGGGGCATCTCTCGCCCCATATATTTTCAAAGCCCCGGTTGCCCGCCAACATGGTTCCATTACATCCATCACATTTTTCTAAGTCAATTCATGTAACTTTCATATTTTCTTTGAGTCATAATTATGTAATTTTCTTTTTATTTGAGTCTTGTACCTAGGTTAATGAGTCATTTACCTAGGTTAAGTGTCATTATGTCGATAGATTAGTTTATGGGCCCAATTCATTGGGCTTGGCCCAAGGGCACCCCCCCTTCCCTTGCTTATTTGTCATTGTGTTAAGAGTCAAGGTCTTTTGTAGAAATGTGGGTTGCCTATATATAGGACCACATTTCTTCCATTTGAACTAATGAATCAATGAATGAAAAACTTGCCATTTTGAGAGTTCAAACTTCTTATCTAGTGGAGAGATTCCATTATTTGGGTGAGAGACCCTAGGGGAGAGATTCCCCACCCATCCCTATCTTAATCTCTCTCTTTCACTCCCCTTTCTCTCTCCTCCACACCCAATTTCGAAAATTTTCTCTCTCCTCCCTTCCCAACCACCACTCTCCCACCTACCCCCATTAAAGGCCACTCCCCTTCCCCACACATCCCATTACTCCACCCCCTAGTCCCAAGAGAGCTTCCACCAATCCTAGCTCTACCTCCCAACCCCCAACTACCCCACCCACTTCCCCAAGCACCCTTCCCACTACCCCAAGCACCCCTTCCCTTCCCCAACACAACCCCTCCCATCCCCAAGACCACCATTGAATACCCTCCATTAAGGAAAATTCAAACTCATCTTCCCTCCACCCACTTGTGCCCCCCTCACCTTCCCCTCTCCCTCCAAGCCCAAATTCGTAGCTCCTCCTCCCACCACCTGTTAGACCCCCTTCCAGACCCCATTCTTCCCTTCCCCCACCTTGGTACACCCCCTCCTAGACCCCCTCACAGCCCGGGCTTTCCCCACACTCATCTACCCCCATTTCCCCTCCCATATACCCCATTCCCCCCCCGTCATCTTCAACCTACAGCTCTCAACTGAAGATCTGCAGAAGAGTAGCATTTTGCAGAGGCGACCACGGCTTCCTCCGGACGTTTCTGATAGATCAAGAGCCATCGTTGGAAGCGTCTCCCAGTCCTCTTTGCAACGGCGGTGGTCCCATCCCGTTCTGTGTTCGTGATCGCCTAGGGGAGCCATTCTTCCCCAACTGCGCAAAGCCTTCCTGGCAGGAGACCAAAGCCGGAGTGGACGCCCGACTGCAATGATCTTGCTTGGAATCTGATCGAGAGTTCTTCTTCAAAAAGCTTCTGCTACGAGTCTTCTTTCTTCTCCAAAAAGCAGAGCTCAATTTAGCATCCGGAACCAGGAGTTATCAATTTTCTCCCCCGGGTGTGCGGTTCTGCTTCCCCACAGTCTGCACCGACCTCTCATCAGTGATCAGAGCCCACCGGTCTTCTCCGACATCGTTTGGCTTCCCCGCCAGTTTTGCTTCAAAGAGGACTCGTAAACGGTTCCAACAGCTCTATAGGCACCTGATTCGGAGTTCGGGAGCGGTCGTGGCATCCTCTGCTTCTTGCTGCTGAGATCCTGAGACAGTCAGAACTGTTAATCAACTCCCCTGTTCAAGCTCCTACTCCGACCAGCACCGGTGCCTGAAGAAATTATCAAAATTCAGACATCATCCCGGCTCAGCTACGAGCAATCTCCAAGTGGTTTTGTCATCGGAAAAATTCTGGAGTGTCCACAGCGTCCATAGAACCAACTATCTATCCTGAAGCGCAGAGAGTGGACAGCATCGGCATCGGCTACCGTTCTTTACTTCTAGCTTGGTTTCTCCCCTCCCCGCTTGGCCGGCTGAAGGCCCCTCCCTGTGTGGTGGTAGTGTTTGAGTGTAGTCACTGGCTTCCCATTCCCAAGGTCCCCCCCTTGCATGGGGTGTAGTGCATGTAATCTGAAATTTCAGGTTGAAGCTTCTCCGACGCGGCGTGCGGGTAAGCCCACGCTTCCTCGCTCGCCCTCGTCTCCGGCCGGGATCGGTGTCTTCACACCGATCAGGTGAGCCACTAAACACTCCTCTTTGCTGGATTCCTTTACTTAATTAGTATTACATCTTAGTGCCGTCGACGTTAAGAGAGTGCCCGAACCCGAATTGGCGTTTAATTGTGTGGCTACCGCGGGTGAGTTGTGAGAGTGATCATTCAATCCAAGCCTTCGGCATGCTGACCGCCCGTGAATTTGGGCAACCCCTGACCCATAAGGGTCCTCCCCAAGCCAGTCGTACCCTTGCAAACCTCCGGTCCAACCTCGGACCCTCACCCCATCGCCGGTCCACCTGCGGACCCGAGTGTGCCAACGCGAGTGAGTCCGCTTATGTGACATGACCAAATCGTTGGGATGCTTGCAATTTAGGTCCTAGGTTGTGTCACATCAAATTGGTATCAGAGCCAAGTTTTAGGCTTATCTCTACTAAGTCTAGTCCTTGGGCACATTTGCATTCATCAACATGGCTACCTCTCTTTTGTCACATTCATCCCACTCGACCCCCCATAAGGGACCGATCAACCCTCCATTTGACATAATCTCTTTTGAGGATCTCCTCTTCGATGGATCATGCTATAGTGCCTACCTAAAGTGGGAGGTCACCATGGAAAAACACTTTGAGAGAACTATGGTTTATGGACCCGCAAGAGTCCGCGTTGCCATGGGACAATTTCGGGGTCAAGCCAAGGAAAAATGGAGGAACATAGTGGGCTTAAGGGACGTTAGGAAACAAGAACCCATTTCCTCATGGGATGATATGAAGAAAGAACTTAGAAAATTCTACATCCCCAAATATTCCCACCCCTTCTACTCAAACACCCCTAGCCCGAGGTGCACTACCACTCCTCCATCCCCATCCGACCAACTTGATATCACCTTTAGGCCTCCTCCCCCACCACTCCCAACAAATCACTTCTCAACCATCATAACTACACTTCGCGACCAAGTCCTCTCCCTTAAGGCCCAAATAAACCAAGCATCCACCTCTCCACTAAATCCCCTAAGGGTCCCCACACTCCAACCAAAACCCCCTTCCACAATCCCTCACCAAACCCATACCCCGCATCTCCCCTTGGTCCCCACCACTACCCCTCCATCGTCCCCTAAAAAGGGTACACCCCCCAAAACCCATCAACCCAAATCTTGTCACCCAACCCACCTTCCACTTCCAACCCCAATCCTACCCCAACCTAGGCCATCACTACTTCCACTCCCAAACCCCACTCTACCAATCCTAATCCAAGTTTCCCTTTACCCTCCACCCCGGGAGCACCACACACCAACCCTCATCACCCCAAAAGACCCCCTCACCTCCTTGGTAGAAGAACTCATACCCGATCCAATAGTTGTGAGCACTCCAAATCCACCCCCCACCTTGGAGGAAACCCAAGTCCAAGTTGAAGAAGAAACCTCACACGATGGTCTTTACCTTACACCACCCTCTCTCGTTAGAGCGGAGCTCATCTTAGGAGAACCCATTGTTAGTTGGCTAAAGCAGAGCCCAATTAGAGAGATCCCAGCCCATGTTTTCCCTCCCATAGAACAAGACCTTCCCTTAGTGCCCTTCTTCTCCTATCACACCACAATCCAAGCATCCTATCAAGTGGAGACCTTAGAGGACCTTCTCAAGGGCATAGCATGGCAATTAGAGATGACTAGCATATTGACCCCTATGGTCGAACAACCTAGGAGCCTTAGCCTCCTACACCTATGCATAGGGTATATCACCTTGGTTTGCACCATTGGTTGCTACACTAGCGACCTCCTTCTATTCCTCCCTACACCCGATGAGTCCAACCTTCTCCTTGATTTAGAGCTTCTTATCTCGGGTAGAAAGCCAATCCCTCCACTCATGGCCGACCCACTTGCCAAGAACATTGGCCCAACTATCATGGAGAAGGATGACTTAGCACCTTTTGAGGATCTTGAGGACATGGAGTTCCTCCGCCTAGGTGACCCATTCTATGATCTATATGATCCATTCCAATGGGAGTCAAGAGACTCGTGTGACCCAAACACTTTATCCACCACCCACATTTTCCTACACCAACTCACCATGTTTGACCCAATCCACTCCATCTTAGACCCGGGTTACACCTTGGGAGCCATGACCTTGGGCCACATATCCCTAGGTAATAAGGTTGTGCTCCACCCCATGATGACCACCTTCTTAGAGCCATTCGACCCTTTCCAATGGGAGTTCAAAGGTTGTCCCACACCTATACACATGGAAGTCACCCATAGAAAAAACATGCATGTGTCTAGGCTTACCACATCACTTGGCATGAACACTATGTTGGGTCCATTCAGTCATATCACCCACATGTCAAGTAGTAAGCATGAGTGGTCCAAATTCGGATGTAATGGTCCACCTTCACTCATCATGAGTCTTAAGCATGATAGGAGCATTCTTGGATGTCCGGGTCCCCCGGCATTTGTCACCCCCATAGATGACCGGATCACCTACGGATGCCCCGGCCCTCCAACCTTTGTTAGAAAGTCCATACTTGATAGGGCCACTTTTGGTTGCCCCGGCCCACCAAGGTTCATCAAGGTCCATATGGCATCATGGCATGATAGGTCCATCTATGGTTGCCCAGGTCCACCCATCACCCCTAGAATGTCAACATTCACAAAATTACATGAAAACCTTCGCAAGCACATTAGCAAGGAAAATGAGATCTATAAAAGACAGGCTGACTCCCTTCGGCGTCACCAAGAATCTTATGTGGGTGACTTTGTGATGGTGAGGAAGGAGAGACTCTCCCCGGGAGTTATCTCCAACTTGAGGCCACGTGGGGCTGGTCCCTTCCAGGTCCTGAGGCACATTGGTACTAATGCCTATGAGTTAGATCTTCCCGAGGAGTATGGAGTAAGTCCCACATTCAATGTAGCCAACCTAGTGCCATATAAGGGGCCCCCGGTGGTACCCAGTGAGAATATTGAGCCTATTCCTCCTGTTGAGAGAGCACCCACCCGAGAGGAGAGACCACCAGCCAAGAGAGCCCAGCGTGAGCGCATTGAAAGAATATTGGATGAACATGTCACTACCACCAGGAGCAAGGTATACGAGCACTATCTCGGCAGGTGGATGGATCGGTCTCGTTCGGAAGACTTGTGGGCGATACCACTTCTACACCCTCCGAGTAGGGAAGGACTCTTACTCGACGGAGTCGAGTTCTCCGCACCCTGGGAGTATGATGGGGGCATCTCTTACCCCATATATTTTCAAAGCCCCGGTTGCCCGCTAGCATGGTTCCATTATATCCGTCACATTTTTCTAAGTCAATTCATGTAACTTTCATATTTTCTTTGAGTCATAATTATGTAATTTTCCTTTTATTTGAGTCTTGTACCTAGGTTAATGAGTCATTTACCTAGGTTAAGTGTCATTATGTTCATAGATTAGTTTATGGGCCCAATTCATTGGGCTTGGCCCAAGGGCACCCCCCTTCCCTTGGTTATTTGTCATTATGTTAAGAGTCAAGGTCTTTTGTAGAAATGTGGGTTGCCTATATATAGGACCACATTTCCTCCATTTGAACTAATGAATCAATGAATGTAAAACTTGCCATTTTGAGAGTTCAAACTTCTTATCTAGTGGAGAGATTCCATTATTTGGGTGAGAGACCCTAGGGGAGAGATTCCCCACCCATCCCTATCTTAATCTCTCTCTTTCACTCCCCTTTCTCTCTCCTCCACACCCAATTTCAAAAATTTTCTCTCTCCTCCCTTCCCAACCACCACTCTCCCACCTACCCCCATTAAAGGCCACTCCCCTTCCCCACACATCCCATTACTCCACCCCCTAGTCCCAAGAGAGCTTCCACCAATCCTAGCTCTACCTCCCAACCCCCAACTACCCCACCCACTTCCCCAAGCACCCTTCCCACTACCCCAAGCACCCCTTCCCTTCCCCAACACAACCCCTCCCATCCCCAAGACCACCATTGAATACCCTCCATTAAGGAAAATTCAAACTCACCTTCCCTCCACCCACTTGTGCCCCCCTCACCTTCCCCTCTCCCTCCAAGCCCAAATTCGTAGCTCCTCCTCCCACCACCTATTAGACCCCCTTCCAGACCCCATTATTCCCTTCCCTCATCTTGGAACACCCCCTCCTAGACCCCCTCACAGCCCGGGCTTTCCCCACACTCATCCACCCCCATTTCCCCTCCCATATACCCCATTCCCCCCCGTCATCTTCAACCTACAGCTCTCAACTGAAGATCTGTAGAAGAGTAGCATTTTGCAGAGGCGACCACGGCTTCCTCCGGATGTTTCTGATAGATCAAGAGCCATCGTTGGAAGCGTCTCCCAGTCCTATTTGCAACGGCAGTGGTCCCATCCCGTTCTGTGTTCGTGATCGCCTAGGGGAGCCATTCTTCCCCAACTGCGCAAAGCCTTCCTGGCAGGAGACCAAAGCCGGAGTGGACGCCCGACTGCAATGATCTTGCTTGGAATCTGATCAAGAGTTCTTCTTCAAAAAGCTTCTTCTACGAGTCTTCTTTCTTCTCCAAAAAGCAGAGCTCAATTTGGCATCCGGAACCAGGAGTTATCAATTTTCTCCCCCGGGTGTGCGGTTCTGCTTCCCCACAGTCTGCACCGACCTCTCATCAGTGATCAGAGCCCACCGGTCTTCTCCGACATCGTTTGGCTTCCCCGCCAGTTTTAATTCAAAGAGGACTCATAAACGGTTCCAACGGCTCTAGAGGCACCTGATTCGGAGTTCGGGAGCGGTCGTGGCATCCTCTGCTTCTTGCTGCTGAGATCCTGAGACAGTCAGAACTGTTAATCAACTCCCCTGTTCAAGCTCCTACTCCGACCAGCACCGGTGCCCGAAGAAATTATCAAAATTCAGACATCATCCCGGCTCAGCTACGAGCAATCTCCAAGTGGTTTTGTCATCGGAAAAATTCTGGAGTGTCCACAGCGTCCATAGAACCAACAGTCTATCCTAAAGCGCAGAGAGTGGACAGCATTGGCATCGGCTACCGTTCTTTACTTCTAGCTTGGTTTCTCCCCTCCCCGCTTGGCCGGCTGAAGGCCCCTCTCTGCGTGGAGGTAGTGTTTGAGTGTAGTCACTGGCTTCCCTTCCCCAAGGTCCCCCCCTTGCATGGGGTGTAGTGCATGTAATCTGAAATTTCAGGTTGAAGCTTCTCCGGCGCGGCGTGCGGGTAAGCACACGCCTCCTCGCTCGCCCTCGTCTCCGGCCGGGATCGGTGTCTTCACACCGATCAGGTGAGCCACTAAACACTCCTCTTTGGTGGATTCCTTTACTTAATTAGTATTGCATCTTAGTGCCGTCGGCGTTAAGAGAGTGCCCGAACCCGAATTAGCGTTTAATTGTGTGGCTACCGCGGGTGAGTTGTGAGAGTGATCATTCAACCCAAGCCTTCGGCATGCTGACCGCCCATGAATTTGGGTAACCCCTGACCCATAGGGGTCCTCCCCAAGCCAGACGTACCCTTGGAAACCTCCGGTCTAACCTCGGACCCTCACCCCATCGCCGGTCCACCTGCGGACCCGAGTGTGCCAACGCGAGTGAGTCCGCTTATGTGACATGACCAAATCGTTGGGATGCTTGCAATTTAGGTCCTAGGTTGTATCACATCAGTCCCATAACTGGCTTTCCACAATTGGTTGTTCTCTTTGGTTATTTTGTTAATCATAATAAGTATACAACCATTGGCATATATTTCCACATCATCTTCTGGAATGTTGCCTGCAATGACATGTTTCTCCACATTATGGTTGCTTGTAATGATGTCACATAGGAGATGCCAGAGCTTCTTGTAAGTCATTTTGTGTGCGTCATTAATGCGAGTCTCACTGTCTCTTTTCTGGATCTTTTGATGTTGTCAAAGGGGGAGAAGTTTATGTGAGTCATCAATCAAAGAATGTGTATGTGAGTCATTAATCAAAGAATGTCGTAAGTTTATGTCATTAATCCAGGAATCCACTCTGTGTGTCAAAGGGGGTGAGAACCATGTGAGTCTTTGTCAAAAGGGGATAGGGAGAGAATCATCATCTTCTTCTTCTTAAGAATATTTTTGACACATAATTGCCATGTGAATTACTACTGCATGTGAACTTACAATGACTCATAGTTCAGAATGACTCATAGTTGCCATCATCAAAAAGGGGGAGAATGTTGAACATGTTTGCAACATGATTAATTTTATGGTTTTGATGATGTCTGCCTTTGTAATCATTAATGAACTATACCTGCAATTGATAGGGTTAATATTCATTCATTTCAGGCCATTATACTTCCAGCGCAAAAGATCAAGGATGACACACAAATCTTGGCAACTAGATACACAGATATCTAGGCATATGACAATATTGGAGGCACAAAAATCTAGCATGTTTCAAGCATAGAAATCAAGTTGAATAGCATCACACATAAGGTCATTGCGTATTCCTTATATGATCAATGCATATCTTGCCTTATGGATGGTTCAAGGTCAGTGCAACTTCTGGATAGCATGCTACAAGATAATCCAAGAAATGGAGTGGTGTTGGCAAAGGTGAAAGCTCATTGATCGTGCCCAAGCAAAGATGCAAATCTCTTTTACAAGCAAAAGTCGGCATTTCACATTCGTCTCGTCACACATCCAAGGTCAATGCACAAAGAAGTATAGCCAAGAGAATCCAAGGCCAGAGACTCAGTTGATACCTTTTAGACTATCAAGGGAGATGCCACGGACATGAACGGGCTGCTAAAGAAGTCAAGCGGTGGAGCTGAAGCAGCTAACGGACCGACCCGGGCTGGACCGGGGGCTGCCCAGCTGGCGGTCGACCGCCAGCACAGGGGCGGTCGACCGCCCCAGCCAGGGAATGCCAGTCTATATGTCTTTCAGTTGGCGGTCGACCACCAGCCAGTGGCGGTCGACCGGAAATCCCAGGGACCGCCCGTTTGTAGGTTTCACAGTAGCGGTCGACCGCCAGAAGCTGCTGGTCGACCGCCAGCCCCGAGCCAACCAATGTTGACTTTCTTTTCCACTTCGAAAAGGGCCATTCAACATGGATTTGTTTAATCCAAAAGTCACCTAATCACCCATGATTTGTGGATCTTGTCTGGGGCTTGTCTATAGACCATTCAAAGTCTATAAAACCAACACAAGAGGGTTAGAAACCCTAGTTGATCATTTGGAGCAAAGAGAGATCAAGAGAGGCTAGAGAGGAGATTGGAAGAAGAGGTACTGTAGCCGTGAACAGTACTTCGTGCAGAAGTTCTACATCCAATCCGAGGGATTCAAGCCTACATCTGAAGCCTTCAATCTCCAAGGAAGAAGAGAAGCAAGCAAGCTCACAAAGGTGATCAAATCTTCATTCAAACCTCTTTGTCAACTCAAGAGGATCAAAAGAAAGATCAAAGCTACATCCAACACTTTCTCCATCAACTCAAGGTGATTCAAGCTCATATCTCATTCCATCAACCTCTAAGGAACAGTAGAAGCAAGCAAGGCTAATAAGGGAGATCAAAGGAGGCTGCAAGGGTATGTTCAAGGGAGAGGAGTTCGAGTACTGTAGCTGTGAACAGTACTCCTGGAAGAAGCTCTTCATCAAATCCTCAAGAGATTCAAGCTCCAGCAAACCTCAGACAAGATCCTTTCTCTTAAGCATATTCTATATCTTGTTGAGTGTTTTTCATAAGTTGTTCTTATTCCATTTCTTTCAAACACTTGAACTTGAGAATCGTCCCTACCGGTGGTTAGTAGGAAGGCAATCGGAGGCTGTCCGATTTGCGGTGTTGACGTCCCTACCGGTGGTTAGTAGGAAGGTAATCGGGAGTTCTCCGATTTACGGTGTAGCCGTCCCTGCTGGCTTTGTGTGTAGGAAGATAGAAAGAGGGCTTTCTCTGTTCTGTGGTTGGGGCATGTCCCCGGTCAAGCTGTGAGTCAGCAAGGAAGCCTCACCGGGTTTTGGTGAGGGGTGGACGTAGGTTGTTGGGTTGCAACCGAACCACCTTAAAAATCCCTGTGTTGTGGGTTGTTTATCGTGTGTGATTGATCTATATCTTCTAACCCCATTCGCAGGTTCATGTGCTTCCATACTTGGTTAGATTATTCACACACATATGCACTTTGAGTAATCAACATAGCACATACACACACGCACGGTTGTTGCAAGCTATTGCATGCTCTAGTGTTATGCTTTATGATCCCTGCACTACAAGGCTTATTTCTTTCAAGTTCACAAATGTGCTTAAAGAAGTGTGGACGTTTCATAGCTTGTAATCCAAGTCTTTTCATTTGAGCCACTCTACTTAATTCTGTTGTGCATTATGCCTAAGTGATTCATTCACTTTATAAGAGTGGTTTAAGTTTCTGTTAGCTAAGAGTTTTAAATAGGCCAAAGCTTTTTATAGGATCTATTCAACCCCCCCTTCTAGATCCGTTTACACCTCGCGGGACCCAACAGAAGCGGCCTCCGGCTGTTTGTTGGGAAGCTTCTCTACAGGGGGGCTTTCCAAGGGAAGTCGTGACTTCTCTTCCCTAGCCACCTGGGTCCTCATTAATTCTACGAGGATATCCAGTTTTACGTTAAGGGTTTGGAGAGCATCAGAACTCCCGTTAGGGGGTTGCACCCCCATGGCTGATGGAGGCAGCTCGTCGGCTTGGTTGTTGTCTTTAGAGGGGACATTTTCCATGGGATGGGAAGGCACAGGTTCTCCTTCCTCTATCACCACAGTCCTTCCCTTGTCGCTGGCAGTCCTCCTACCGGAATTTCTTCGCACCAAGATGGCTCTTCACTCGTTTCCCACAGACAACGCCAGATGAAGAGGCGTGATCTCGTGCTGATCCTAAGTCGTGAGATCCTGGAGAAATCCTTGATCATAGCCACCACGCATATATGAACTGCAAGGTAGGAAACAAATCAGGGGTGCCCAGGGATGAATACCTGGGGGAAACCCTCCGATGCTTAAGTCACCGAATATGACAGAGCATGGGTGCGAGTGAAGGTGGTAGGAGAAGAAGAGGGCGCGAGATTGTTCTCCACCAAGAGATGTGGTGGTTCTCACTCAGGATCATTGCTTACCTCCTCGGAGAGTCTCCCTAGGGTTTATATATCGATCTGTTTATTGTAGGAGTCCAGGGAGTAGAGGGGATTCAGGGGGGGTTATGTCCTCGTCATGGGCTCTTTATGGCACAATGACTCTTGCTCCCCCTTACCCCTTGGAGTTCCCTGCTCCTGAAGGATGTGTGATGGACGCTTGGATAAGCTTCCGACAGTAGGTTCGAGTTTGGGACGCTTGCTCGGAGTTTTCTCTCGAGCGATGGGTGCGTAGCTCAGATAGGTTGCGCTGGGTCCCCGCAGGGCCCTTCTCGACCGATCTGTTGCTCGGACTTTCGAACCCGGGAGTCGCCTAGGAAGTGTTGGTCCGAGTGAGTTTTGGGCTTAAAGTAAGTGGGACCAAAATGGGGCTATCACTTTGGGGAGCTGGGCCTGGTTTGGTCAAATTGGACCTAGTTGGGCCGTGCTCTTGGGCGGTGGATTTTCCCCCTCTCCAAGTATGTTCTGACCTTGAACTCCTTGAATTCCAAGAATCTACCTTATTATCTTCCAAATGACTTATTCCTTGGAATTCTACTGGCTATAAACTATAGTGGATGTCTAGATAATATCATGACTCAATGCCTGGCGTTAATAGGGCCCGGTCTGGTCCTGGGAGGAGCACCCGAAAGTACTTGTGCCCATGGGAGTTGATTGACCACGGTGTGGCATTGCACCGAAGTGCATGACTAGCTTGATTGATCGATGACATTCCACTTATCTTACTAATGCTTGACTTGACATGACATGACTTGCGTGGCCCGGAATGGGTGTATACTTGCTTGAATGGAACATAGCCAATACTCGTGACATGACTTGATATTACATGCTCGGAACACTTGATAGTATCTCTCCTTGATAATTACATATCTCTTGATAGCTTCTCTTGTTAAATCCGTGAATCTTGATAGTGCATCTTTAATGTTCTTGATATTCCTGTCATCTTTCATTCACAGCCGTACTTGCATCGCACGTAACACGTAAACTACTTAAAGATAGCTTGTTCTTGAGATATAATTCCTACTGAGCATTCGCTCACCAAGTGTTTTCCCCTATTTTCAGGTAACTCTGATAGTGAGGACCTTCCAGATGGGAACGAGACCAAGTGAAGAGAGTAGAGCCACCCGATCGTCGAGCTGTCACTTAGTCACGTCTTTTTCCACTTTATTGAGTCCTAGACATTGAAATTTTCCCTTATTTTTGGTCAAGTGTTTGGAAGTTGTTTGGAACTTGGAAACTTATGTGTCTATTTTGGAGTTATTGTTATTATGGAATATTTGGTATTATTGAGGAAATCTAATTCCGATTATCATTTATCTTACCTATTGCGCACTCTGTCTTTATGTCAAAATTCTTATGCTCTGATTGACATGATCGATATGAACTCGTCAAGCATACCGGGTTCCTTCTACACTCAGGGCATGACTGTTTTTGTGGTATTAGAGCCTAGGATTTCAAATTCCTAGGAAACCCAAGTCCAAGGATAGGTCTACTCCTTACACCTAGTGAGATGGGTAGAGCCATGGGTTAAGTCCTATGTTGACGTCCGACCTTATAGTCAAACATGAAACTAGTTAGACTTAAAATCTCTTGTACGATAATGGCCGCCAAGAGAGCTCAGTGGCATGATATGCAATGGACCGTTCAAGGCCTTACGCAGGCATTACAACAAGTGGCGCAGGGCGGAGCCAATCGTGGAGCGGGTGATCTCCACCGTAGCTTTCGTAACATGAACCTACCAAAGTTCACTGGCTCGTCCGACCCCAACGATGCCGAAAATTGGCTGAAAGGAATCGAAAGAATTTTCCGTGTAATGCAATGCACGGATGATGAAAAGGTGCTACCGGCAACTTTCCAATTGGAACGGGATGCTCATTTTTGGTGCAAGTCCATAGAGGCAACATTGCCGGATGATCATATCACATGTGCCGAATTTGTAGAGCATTTGAATAATAAGTACTTTTCAGACAGCATACAAGAGAAGAAGGCCGCGGAATTTGCCGCACTCAAGCAACGGACCTCATCGGTTGTCGAATATGAGTCCCAATTCTCGAGGCTATCAAAGTATGTGCCCCACTTGGTTTGTACCGAGAAAATGAAGGCTAGAAAATTTCTCAATGGGCTTCGACCCCAATACATCACCCAACTAGCACCGATAGACATCCAAGTCTACTCGGAGATGGTATGGCGAGCTCAGCTATTAGAAGACGCTACAGAATTTTTTGACAAGATCCGAGGAAGGGACAAGAAGGAGCAAGCCACAAGCCCCGGGAATTTCAAACAATCATCTAACAAGAAGCGGTTCCACAATGGAGGGGAATCCTCCAAAGAGAATAATCTCACGAAGAACGACAAGCCTTTCTCCATTACCACACCTTCCAAGGAGGTGTGTAAACATTGTGACAAGGCCGGCCATAAGGCTGAGGAGTGTTGGAGAAGGCTGGGAGAATGTCTCCGTTGTGGGAGTCTAGAACACCGAATTCCTGATTGCCTACTAATGAACGAACCAACTACTAAGGAAGAGAAG
This sequence comes from Amorphophallus konjac, assembly GCA_022559845.1. NCBI lineage: Eukaryota > Viridiplantae > Streptophyta > Magnoliopsida > Alismatales > Araceae > Amorphophallus > Amorphophallus konjac. The sequence goes on from CM040118.1 coordinate 436,304,152, forward strand.
TGCCCGACTAAGAAGCAAGGCCGTCTTCAAGCAATACAAGAGGCAGAGATAAGTGAACGAGGTATCGTAGAAGGTACATTAAAAGTTCATTCTAAGATGGCTCATGTCTTATTCGATACCGGAGCAACTCATGCTTTCATTTCCAAGAAATTTGCTGTTGCACTGTCTGCGGAACCTACTTGGCTAACAAATTTAGTGATCTCCACTCCTCTTGGAGAAGAAACCGAAGTCACACACCAATATCCAAATAGTGAAGTATTAATCAAGGGGAAAAACTTACACGCCGATCTAATAAGTCTAGACCTAAATGGGTATGATGTCATACTAGTAGCCGATTGGCTTTCTGCACACAAGGCCGTCATAGACTGTCGGAATGGGCTAGTATCTTTCAAAGACTTTTCAAATCTTGTATACACTAGTCCTCGAAGGCGAAACAAGGCACCGTTTATCTCGGCTCTCCGAGCTAGCAAGCTCATCAATAAAGGGTGTGTGGCTTTCCTAGCTTTTGTGACTGCCATGGAAATTAAGGAGTCTAAGCTAGAAGGCATCCGTGTAGTTCGGGAGTTTCCCGACGTTTTCCCAGAATATTTGCCCGGCTTACCCTCGGAGAGGGAGGTGTCATTTACCATCGACCTAGTTCCTGGTGCTAGCCATGTTGATGGGGACATCAAAGCAAGACCACTAACTTTTTTATTTGCATTTATATCCTTGAGTAAATTGGGTTTGCAATTGTAAGGCATTATAAGCCATTGGGTTAGTCCTTAGGAATTAGTGGGTTTCTTTGTAAAAAGGCCATGTTGGCCAAGCGGGACCCCCACCCTCTCTCCCATTGGGCCACCTAGAGTCTCTAGGGCCCATAGGGATGGTCCATGTTCCAAGGTGGATCAGCCACCCTTGTTGACTCCAAGAGGGGGGCGCCCCCCTCTCTTGTCCCCATGTGGGGGATTAAACAAATCACCCCATTTCCCCCCCTTTTTAGTTTTTTATGTTTGTATTAATTTGACCACATGGGAGAAAATTCTCCTATCCCTTATTTGCCCCTCCCTAACCCTAGATCTGAGGTTAAATAGGTCTTTTACTTGGCGTTATATAACCCATGTATTTTCACATTTTGGAGAATTAATGAGACGAAAATTTGAGAAATTGCTTGGCGCCTTGGGCGCCCCTCTCTCTTCCTCTCCCCTTGCAGCTGGATTGCTGTGAATTCTATAGTGTGATGCCATAAACTTTGTGGATTCCAAGTTCTATCTCCTCCCCTGGGTGTGAAGCTCAACCACCGCCGCTGCCACCGCCATTGGAGCCGCCATCGAGCCACCACAACTCCACCTTCCTCCTACTATCCAGATCTGCGACCTGCAGAACTGAAGCTCAAAGAAAAAGTTGTATCTCCAGATCTAGATATCTGATCGGTCTCAAATTTTGAGGGTTTGTTCCCCCTGTTGTCCCCCATCTCCAGTTAACTTTTCATGTCAATCAGACATCGTTTGCTATTTTTCCCAGTCTTTTAGTTCCACCCTTGATAGTCTGCCCATCAGCAGATCTGCGGGATAGATCCCTGTTATTTTATTTTCCCCACCCCCTAAACCACACTAGCAAATTACCAAAATATTTGTGTGTCATCCTCACATCCCCCTTTCCACCCATAAAATTCCTATAGTCCGGATTGATTGTTTTCCTTTGGGTCAAAATTCGTTTTCAGACAGATCCCATTCTGTCATGTGTGATCTGGATTCCGAGCCATAAGCAACAACAAATCAAAGAGTTTTTCATTTTCGATCCATTCGCTGGATGGTTATGAAATGATTGTATGTTGTAGCCCTTTGAGTCCTTTGTCCAACAGCACCCCTCTGGCCTCGATCCGCCTCCGGATCTGGGTGCAACAATTGTTTTCGTGGAGGCGTGCTGATCTTTTCTGAGTCAAGCCAGCAAGAGCAGTCCGTCTGATAATTCCTCAGAAAATACGCCGACTCAGATTCGGCCGCCGCCGAGTTCAGAGATCGAAGAGAAGGATTCCACCGACGTCCTAGCCAACCGCCTAGACCAGAAGTCGACCGGAAGCCACCGTCCCAGTAGCCGAGTTCGCTTGCTGTCTAGCGAGTCGGAACAGTACCTAGTCGGACCAGCAGCCCGCCTCCGGCCCGATAGCCCTTCCGGCTTACTGCCCATCAACCCGAGTTCACTACTCCCTGGGCCCACATGTAGCCCTTTACCTCCCTGCATGGAGTGGGAAATAAAATCATTTCTGTAATTATTGTTAATTATTTGTACCGGGAGTACGAGTCTTGGCCGCGGTCACCTTCCCCACGCCCGGAGCGTGGAGGTATCGTGTCCGCTCCCCTCTATCGGCATTTTGCTTACTTCGTATATTTCTATATGCCACTACATGAGTGTTAGGGTAATTAGCTCTTATTTTATTTCAATCACCGCTGCGAGAGAGAGCGAGACCCATCCCGTGACTCGATCCGAGCACGAGAGTGAGTAGACCACCCTTGACTCATTGCCGGTTTCTCAACCTTGCACATCCGCACGCTTCCTTCGCTAGGGACGAGTCGCGAGTTTACCTAGAGTCTCAAGATTGCATTCAAATTGGCGTCGAGTTGCGCCCCATCCCGCATCACCTGTTTCTAAGGCACCATATAGAATGTCCCCTACCGAGCTGAAAGAGTTGAATGAACAATTGATGGAGTTGCTGAAAAGGGCTTTATCAGGCCGAGCACTTCCCCATGGGGAGCACCTGTGCTATTTGTCAAAAAGAAGGATGGCTCGATGAGACTCTGCATCGGCTATCAGTAGCTGAACCACCTCACTATCAAGAACAAGTATCCACTGCCGAGGATTGATGAGTTATTCGATCAAATATCTGGAGCCAAATATTTTTCAAAGATTGATCTCCGATCGGGTTATCACCAACTGAGGATCAAGTAGGAGGATATTTATAAAACAGAGTTTCGGAGCAAGTATGGGCATTATGAATTTACTGTTATGCCTTTTGGACTAACGAATGCCCCTGCAGCTTTTATGCAGTTGATGAACAGTATATTCAAGCCTTATCTAGATCGATTCATCGTAGTCTTTATTGATGATATCCTAATCTACTCAAAGACCGAGGAAGATCATGAAGAATATTTGAGGACTGCATTACAGATATCAAGGGAGAATCAACTCTATGCGAAGTTTAGCAAATGTGATTTTTCGCTCGAGGAGGTATCTTTCTTGGGCCATGTTATTTCAAGGCATGGAATTTCTGTGGATCCATCAAAGGTTGAGGCTGTGAAGAGTTGGGAAAGGCCGACCAATGCAACGGAGATTCGAAGCTTCTTGGGACTAGCTGGCTACTATCGACAATTCATGAAGGATTTCTTCAATATCGCCGTTCCTCTTACTAGGCTGACCTGCAAGGAGATACCTTATGAGTGGAGTGAAGACTACGAGCGAAGTTTTGAAGCTTTGAAAGATCATTTGACAACTACTCCGGTCTTAGCACTACCAATTGAAGGAGAGAAGTTCGAGGTATATACCGATGCTTCTGGTATAGGCCTCGGGTGTGTATTGATGCAACAAGGGAGAGTTATTGCTTACTCTTCCCGACAATTGAAGAAGCATGAGGAGAACTACTCGGTTCATGACTTAGAGCTGGCCGTGGTGGTATTTGCCTTAAAGATATAGAGACACTATCTCTATGGAGAGAAATTTACAGTGTACTCCAACCACAAGAGCTTGATGTATTTATTTTCCCAAAGGGAACTGAATATGAGACAAAGACGTTGGTTTGAATACCTTAATGACTTTGGCTTCACAATATAATACCACCCTGCTAAGGGTAATTCTGTAGCCGATGCCCTCAGTTGAAAGCCTAGGGCATTACTAGCCAGCTTGATGGTGCAAGAGTGGAAGTTGTTGGAGAAATTCTTCAAACTTAATGTAAACATGGACAAGGAGAACATGTGTATTACTCTATCACACATGAGTGTACATCCGGATCTACTCTCTGAGATCAAGGAGCTACAAGATGAAGATCCTGTGCTGGTAGAAGTCAAAGGTAAGATGGATGAGCGACCCGACTTTAAGTTGGCATATGATGGAAGGTTGTTATTTCATGAAAGGACTTGTATACCAGACTATCCCGAATTGAAGAAGAAGATCCTAGAAGAAGCTCACCGATCTAGATACACCATCCACCCTGGAGTGACCACGATGTATCAAGACTTAAAGTGAACCTTTTGGTGGCCCAATATTTAAAGGGAGGTGGCAGAATTTGTGTCTCGCTATCTCACGTGTCAACAAGTGAAGGCGGAACACCAAAGGCCTGCGGGCAAACTGCACCCTCTAGATATTCCCAAGTGGAAGTGGGAAGATATTGGCATGGACTTCATAACGGGTTTGCCTAAATCAAAGGGCAGACATGATGGAATTTCGGTAATCATAGATCGATTGACCAAATCGGCACACTTCTTACCTATAAAGATCCGCTGGACAGTTGATGTTCTAGCAGCATTATACATCAAGAAAGTTGTCAGATTGCACGGAGTTCTTGTATCGATCGTGTCTGACCGAGACCTGTGCTTCACTTCTCATTTTTGGAAGGGTCTACAACACTCCTTGGGGACGAGACTCAACTTTAGCACTGCTTTTCATCCCCAAACAAATGGTCAGACCGAGAGAACAAACCAAGTTCTTAAAGACATGTTAAGGGCATGTGTCATTGATTTCGGTGGAAGCTGGCATGACCATTTGCCCTTGGCCGAGTTTGCCTATAACAACAGTTATCAGGCCAGTATTCAAATGGCATCTTTCAAGGCATTATACGAGAGGAGTTGTCGCTCACCAATATTCTGGGATGAAGTCGGCTAGAGACAACTTCTAGGCCCAGATATGGTAAGGGAAACAACCGAGAAGGTATAGCTTATCAGAGAAAAACTCATGGTGGCACAATCCAAGCAAAAGACTTATGCTAACACTAGGAGAAGAGACCTGGAGTTCCAAGTTGGGGACCATGTCATTCTCAAGGTCTCTCCTGGTCGAGGTATTCGCAGGTTCGGTGTTAAGGGTAAGCTTGCACCGAGATATATTGGTCCATTCAAAGTGTTGGAGAGAGTTGGCGAGGTAGCCTATCGGATTGCCTTGCCTCCACAACTGTCGGAAGTGCACAATGTGTTTCACATATCTATGTTGAAAAAGTATGTGCACGATCCTTTCCATGTCATCGACCACGACAACCTGGTGATACAGAAAGACCTTAATTATGAGCAAAAACCATTGAAGATCCTCGACCGAGAGGTTCGTGCGTTGAGAAACAAGACCATTCTCATGGTAAAAGTACAATGGAGCAAGTGCCTAGAACAAGAAGCCACATGGGAAATCGAAGAGTCTATACGAAAGAGATTTCTCGATTTATTCTCAAATCGTAATTAATTGCACCCTCTACCTATCTATTCTTACAATTGAATTTGGGGACCAAATTCTTTTAAGTGGGGGAGGGTGTAGTACCCCAGATAAAATACTAGAGAATAAAATTTCCTAAATAAATGAAACTCCTAAATAAATATACAATAAAATATATAAAGCCAATAGCCTTTTTAACCCATATACATTAAACAGACTTCACCAACATATATATATATATATATATATATATATATATATATATATAATGAATCCTTAACAATTTTAACCCATTAAAAAGGGACCAACATATATGGGCCTCACGTATGAGTTAGTGTCATGGACAATTGGGCCTTAAAGATATATTGAGATGTGGGCTTCCCTTTAGATACAACCAAGCCCATGCTCACGTACATAGGGTCATAACTATAATAACCAAGGTAATAAGGCCTCTTACAAACAGCCAACCCACGTTCGAAGGCTTGCATGGAAAGGTTTTAGGGTTTTTCGTTGGAAAAATGACAGGCGGATGTGGATTTGGTAGGGAGAGGAATTTATAGATCGAAGCATGGAAGCCTTGATTCCAATAGAAATCCTAACCCCGTTGGGCCTTCTTCCCTCTATAAATAATCCCCTTCATCGGATGTATTGAAGCTACTGTTGCTGCTACATCCTGCTGCCATCGTCGTCCCCTGCATACCTCCTGCTGCTACAACGTGAAGAAGCTGTTGCTTCTTCCTTCCTCCGTTGCTGCTGCTGCTAGAACGAGGGGTCACCGGACCTTGTCTTCCTCCTACAACCGTTGCTTCTCCCTCTACTTCCTTGTCTCCTATTCGTCGTTCTTCACCAAACAAAAGTAGGTTTTCTTAAGATTAATCCCAATACGTAGTAAAAACTAGGTTGCATGCATGAGTAGTCTTAGTAAATCTGTTCCATCTATTCCTCTTGATTATTACATGGACCCTGCTCATGTTTCTGTCGAAGATTCCGTAAGTCCGTTTGCATGGTAAATGGCGCCCTGGACATAGTCATCAATTAATGGGCGTCCAAGAGGTAGGCACCCATTCTGGAATGGGCGCCCATCCATTGAGTCACCCATTAATGGGAGACTGCTCACACAAGCGCCAATTTCACCTAGATAGTTTAATTAATTACCCATGTTTAAAACATGTAATCATGAAAGTTGACTCTGATAAGCATGATTATGAATTCCTTGATGATATCTTTAGTCACTGTTCGTGGAAACTGGTAATTTGATTGATTCTTGAATGGGCGACGGGTGATACAGTCGTTTATTTATCAATAATTGTATCAGTATAGAGACGTTGTTCCTAAGGATATTAGTAAAACAATAGAGACAAATGAAATGAAAAATGAATGGGCGCCTCCTTGAGAGGGCGCCCATTACTGGTTGAATTGAATAAATCTAGTAAAATTCTGGAATGGGTGCCCCTATACAAGGGCGGCAATTACTAGGGCTATTTTTTAGATATCAAAAATTTATTAATAGGCGCCCCTGTGATATGGCGCCGATTCTTGAATTGTTGGCCTTCTTCCTGGGTGCCAATTCCTTGTTTTATAGTTTTCCACGCGACTTTCTAGCCCATATCGCAGGTCTTCTTGGCACTGATATCTTAGTTCGTAGATATAGTCCCTGGTTCACGGCGTTTCTCGCATAGCCCTCAACTCTCGGTAATGTTTGAACCCTCCGCGGGATATTCCTTCCTTCGGACTGGTGATTTCATCATTGGGACCTCTGAAAGTCTACGCTAGCCTTAGATTCCTTCAAGGTAGTCGAGCAGGTTGTACCCTAAAAACCTTGAAACCCCTTGAATACCATGTCACTCTGAAGAAAAAATGGTAGCCTAGCCCTCATAGTGTGTTGTTTCCGACCGTTGTGAGTAGTTTTGACTGTACCCTGGAATGGGCGACCAACCCATGTTTGATCAATTGAATGGGCGCCCCTCTGCCAGGGCGCCAATTATGTAATCAGTGGCTACCCAGAAGATCACCAATTCACCCAGGTTTTCTGTTTGTCATGGTTTGCGTGGCTTTTATCATGAGTCCATTCTGACCTTGAACTCCTTGAATTTCAAGAATCTTTCTTATTATCTTCCAAATGGCTTATTCCTTGGAATTCTATTGGCTATAAACTATAGTGGATGTCTAGATAATTACATGACTCAATGCCTGGCGTTAATTGGGCACGGTCTGATCCTAGGAGGAGCACCCGAAAGTACTTGTACCGATGGGAGTTGATTCACCATGGTGTGACATTGCACCGAAGTGCATGACTAGCTTGATTGATCGATGACATTCTACATATCTTATTAGTGCTTGACTTGACATGACATGACTTGCGTGGCTCGGAATGGGTGTGTACTTGCTTGAATGGAACATAGCCAATACTCGTGACATCACTTGATATTACATGCTCAGAACACTTGATAGTATCTCTCCTTGATAATTGCATATCTCTTGATAGCTTCTCTTGTTAAATCCTTGAATCTTGATAGTGCATCTTTAATGTTCTTGATATTCCTGTCAGCTTTCATTCATAGCCGTACTTGCATCGCACGTAACACATAAACTATATAATGATAGCTTGTTCTTGAGATATAATTCCTACTGAGCATTCGCTCATCAAGTGTTTTCCCCTATTTTTAGGTAACTCTGATAGCGAGGACCTTCCAGATGGGAATGAGACCGAGTGAAGAGAGTAGAGCCACCCGATCGTCGAGCTGTCACTTAGTCGTGTCTTTTTCCACTTTATTGAGTCCTAGTCATTGAAATTTTCCCTTATTTTTGGTCAAGTGTTTGGAACTTTGAAACTTATGTGTCTATTTTGGAGTTATTGTTATTATGGAATATTTGGTATTATTGAAATTCCGATTATCATTTATCTTTCCTGTTGCGCACTCTGTCTTAAGGTCAAAATTCTTATGCTCTGATTGACATGATCGATATAAACTCATCACACAGACCGGGTTCCTTCTGCGCTCGGGGCGTGACAGTCGTGCATGCTCATCTATCGAGAAAAAAAGCCCAACTCAAGACCACATGGTCTAAAAGCACTAGCACATACATGATCTCACTGTCGTGTACGCTACAGTGACCTCGGGTGAAGCCGAAGATAGACTACTCGGCAAGTCACGTCGACAGTGATGGAAATCAGTCACAAATGCCCCAAGTCATCGTGTCGTGTGACCGAAACACCTCTTCACTAGAAGAATAGCCAGATGCGTCCACTGACGTCTTACACTGCACCCCAAGCGTCTCCCACTCGCCTGGAACGACGGTAACTGAGGCACTCAACAAGAACTAAGTATCAAGTGATGAGTGACTAGTCAGGGTCATGCCTGTCGACACTCGACCAACGCCCCTGACCACATGTGCACACACAAGATCAATGTCTTGAGCTAGGCCTCTAGCTGGTTTTCCCCTCCCGTAGGACTCTCACGGCAAGACAAAGGGGCCAACGGCTACCAGCCTACAAACCATCTCAACCGGGCACACGCCCCACCACCACTCCCAAGTGGGCCGACACACAAGAAAGTGTTTTCAGGCTACGACTAGTGGAGGCTCACTAGACACAGAGACTCAAAAATAGTGAAGTATGGATAGGTCACAGACGTACCCGTCACAAGTACCATGAAGCATAAGGCAGCACACGGAACTACTGCCAGACTCAGGACAGACAACTAGACCTGCTAACATAATGATCCTTGAGTCACAAGACTCATCTCAAGATCGTCGCACATCATAGTAACACGTCATTAATGAGCCTAGTCCCTAATCCAAAATCACAGTAAACACATTATGGAAGACAACACAGAACAACCGGATCCATAACAGCAATAGTGAGTCCTCAGCCCCAAGGCCACTCAACGTACTCACAATTCCGCATAACATGAAGCACAGAACACGAGGGATCACCAAAACCCTCGAATCACATGGACACGTAAACGGAGGTAAGGCAATACCTCCAAGCATCCAAAACTAGGTCTCGATCTTCACGAGATAGACGATACACTCATGAGGTCATGTGTCAACCACTGGTCACAACTGGGTTGATTGGAAACCAAACCAACATGAAAGAATATTCTAGGAAAGTGGCGGTCACCCCTGCGGCCGCTACTAGAAATGATGGTCATAGCCTAGCCGCTACTACACAACCCAGAAAATAGTGGTCTTAACCCTGGCCACTAAAAGAAAGTGGCGGTCAGCCCTATGGCTTCTACCAAGGAATGACGGTCATAGAATTGGCAACTACTCTCAGAACTAAAGGCCGAAAATGGTCTTACCAAGGGTCGTCACTTCGAATTGATGGTCCTCCTATGGCCGTCTCTCGAAGGTAGCAGTCGTGACTAGACCGCTTTCTCCAAACTGCCTCGAAAACAAGAAAAGCCATCCTAGTGGCGATCCTTTACTTGACCGTTATTTCAAAAGACGGTCAGCCGCAAGGCCGTCACTAGGAATCGACTTAAACAAATAATGGTCTCCCTGGGACCGTATCCTAGAATTGGCAGTCCTCCGATGGCCGCCAATGCCAAGTTGCAGTCGGGAGCTAGACCGCTACCCCGAACCGACTTAAAATCGAATAACCAACTTAAAATGCCCAATGGCAGTCACCCAAGGGCCGCTACTACAGAGTTGCGGTTGGTGACGAGACCGCAACCAGAAACCGACAATGGAACTCCGAATAACAGTCTCTAGAGGGTCACCTCTACAAATGGCGGTCTCTGGTAGGACCGCTACTTCGCTCCGGCGTGAAAACCGTAGGACAACCAAAAACTTGGTCGTTCCATGCCCCAATCGCTTCTAAACGACGGGGAAACATCCCTAGAGTCGATATCAACCTTCCACAAGCTGAAAGGGATCAAACCATCTACAAAACGGCAAGAAACGGGTGATTCCCACGAATAGACCCAAAACGAGTTACATGGACAAACGGGCTCATACTGGCCCCAATTCACAACAAAACATAGTTAAACACCCGGGGATCGAATCCCAACATGCCAGGGGTTCATATTTTACCATATAATGTGAAAACCATCGCCTAGAATGGCGAATACGGCTCACACCCTCGCTACATATTTTACCCTTAAAGCTAGAAAACCCGCTCAAACTCACACTGTTCGGCTCCAAATCATGAGGGAATGCAAGAAAAGAGTAGGGTCTCCATCCCCCTACCTCCACCAAAGATCTCGCGCTCTGAAATGGCCAAACCACGTCAAAAATCATCACACAAACAACCCATGCCGGCTTCGAATCCGTGAATGAGATCGCGCCAACACCACGCTCTGATACTCGCACCATCACGCCCATGTCAGCTCCACGGTGTCACCACCTCGTCCAGCTCTGCCACGGTCGTGCGCCCATGGGAGAGGAGAAGAGAGAACGGAGGGAGAGAAAGTGAGAGATCGTGAGGGAAGAGAGAGGAGAGAAAAGGGTTAAGAAGAAAAGAAAAATAGGAAATTAGTAATATTTTTTAAAATCAGATTTTTTGCACAAAAGTCTGTAAACTTAGAAAATACAGAAAAATAGTCTCCACGATCCTCAGAACGAGCACAACGCACATATAGCGTCCTGGAGTCGTAAAACTCAACGGTTAACTCACCACGGAGTTCCGCAAGTTATTCAAGGGAAAAACTCAAGTGGATCGTAAAACACATTTCAGGAACCACGAAAGCGCCCCGAAAGCTCTCCGATTCTGATCCGAAGAATCCTGGGTATTACACCAGGGGCGCCCTGACCTCAAGACACGGCACGTGGCGCCCTACAATGGAGCCATGGGACTCCCCAAAAATGTCTCCCTCCATCCTTTAAAAGTCCAAAGAAGACTTTTCCCAACCGACTACGGGCCCTAAGGGCCGTTACAACACCTATACGGTTCGTGGTCGCATATCGGGAATTTTCCCTAGCACCGGGTGGGCGCGCATGTTCCAGCCACTCTACCGCAAGATGAAGGCCAACTCGCGGCCCGAACACCCTAGCCATATCCTACGGCAAACCTCCAGCAAGTTGGGACCACCCCCGACCCGCAAACACACGGCATTGAGCCGTTTATCTTCAGCACTCGGGCCAACTCGAGGCTCCCAGCAACCCATCGCATCATGTGGTGCATGACGGAAAGGTAGAGAACAACTACCGGCACACCTTCTATGAGTGGGTTGACACCAGTGACTCCAATAGTTGAATCACACTTGGGTTTACCGGGTTCAAGACGAAGCTTGGACGAACACCGAGTTCAGCCATTCTGAGTCAAGATTCAAGGCCAACTCTAGTGCCTCTCCCATAGTGCTTCTAGGCGAACCTAGCCCATGGGGGACTCCTCTTTGAGTCCTCTTCGTAACGAGTCTAGGCTCGTCGCCATCCGCCCCCAGATCACACTGGAGCGGCCTTTTTTGTCCGATCGCGTAGATCTGCGTAGCCAGACACCTGACAGGACGTGATCTCCATTGCAAATTCCTTTTCTATGATCCTGCTCAGAACAACTACCAACCTATACTCCTTAGACATTCTACGTCAAGTCCTCTTCACAACGAGGGCCCACCCGCCCCGATCCGACATCGGATCTGATCGCAGCGCTCATTCTCACTAGGCTGCGCGACTCGCCCAGACAGGCCCGATCTGAGGATGATCTCCCTGTTGCGGGAATTCTCCTCATTGCCTTGCTTTGAATTAAGGCCTGGCCTTCAATTTCATCATATCACTTCGAGTCCTCTTAGCAACGAGGGCACACCCGTTCCGATCCAGCATCAGAGCTGATTGCGTCGCCCATTCTCTGCAACGCGCGCAAGTTGCGACTTGCCTGCCTGCAAACTGGTGCCAAAGCGATCGCACCCTGGAAAATAAAAAAATAAATAAAAAAAAACAACAACAATAATAATAACCCATTTCTCTCTACTAGGAAAAAAGCCCTAGTTTGCTCTGCGTAAACCCCCCAAGGGGAGGGGTGGTTTACGTAGACCAGATTAAACCCTTAGTTTACTCCGCGTAAACCCCCCAAGGGGAGGGGTTTACAAGGGGAGTGGTTTAGGCAGACCAAATTAAACCCCCAATTTACTCCGAGTAAACCCCCCAAGGGGAGGGGTTTACAAGGGGAGGGGTTTATGTAGAAAAGATTAAACCCCCAATTTACTCCACACAACCCCCCCAAGGGGAAGGGTTTACGCTGACCAAATTGCCCCCCCAGTGCTCCGCGTAAACCCCCCAAGGGGAAGGGTTTACGTGGACCAGATTAAACCCCCAGTTTGCTATGGGAAAACCCCACAAGGGGAAGGGTTTACGCGGACCAGATTGGCCCCCATGGCTGGTCTGCCTAAACCCCAGCCAATAACAAAAAAAAGCTTTTTTTAATCAAGAAACCCAGCCTTAGTCCGCGTAAACCCCCCCTAGGGGGGGGTTAGGCGGACCAAACCCAACCCCTAGGCTGGTCCGCCTAAACCTCCCTCCCCCACTTCGAAAAATAAAAAAAATATATATTTCAAAGGGTTTTCGCGGACCAGGTTCTACCCTCAACCTGGTCCGCATAAAGCCCCCCCCGACTTTTCATCTTCCCCTATAAATTCCCCCCCTAGAAGCTGAAGGGGCAAGAACACCTATGAACATGCATGGAGCTCACCCCCAGGACTACAAACGGTGCATGTAGGATTTGGTTGGCTGGTCTTGTGTTTGCTAGGCTCGCGCCGAGGACATGTCGCATAATCGCGCCCCCTACGATGTTTAGCCAAAACACAAACGTTCTCAAGTGCGGCCCCTGCTTTAAAGAACGCACTATATCTAGATGTCATCGGACTATCACATGTTGCCCGGATGTTGCTTGATGAAAGCACTGTACTTGGGCCCTACCTCAATATAGATGCACGCCCTCGGACGTTCCTAGATGGCATCCGATCTGGGCCCTATCTCGATAAGCATGCACGGCTCTAGATGTTGCCAAGGGGAAGGGTTTACGTGTACCAGATTGGCCCCCTAGTTTGCTCTACGTAAACCCCCCAAGGGGAAGGGTTTATGCGGACCACTTAAACCCCTTGTTTGCTCTGCGTAAACCCCCCAAGGGGAATGGTTTACGCGGACCAGATTGGCCCCCAGGGCTGGTCCTCCTGAACCCCAGCCAATAACAAAAAAAACTTTTTTAATCAAGAAACCCAACCTTAATTAGTCCGTGTAAACCCCCCCTTGGGGAGGTTAGGCGGACCAAACGCAGCCCCTGGGCTGGTTCGCCTAAACCTCCCTTCCCCACTCCGAAAAATAAAAAAATATATATATTTCAAAGGGTTTATGTGAACCAGGTTCTACCGTCAACCTGGTCAGCATAAATCCCCCTTGACTCTTCATCTTCCCCTATAAATTTCCCACCCTTAGAAGCTGAAGGGGCAAGAACACCTATGAACATGCATGGAGCTCGCCCCTAGGACTACAAACGGCGCATGTAGGATTTGGTTGGCTGGTCTTGTGTTTGCTAGGCTCGCGTCAAGGGCATGTCGCATAATCGCGCCCACTGTGACGTTTAGCCAAAACACAAACCTTTTTAAGTGCGGCCCATGCTTTGATGAGCGCACTCTATTTGGATGTTGTCAGACTATCACATGTTGCTCGGATGTTACTTGATGAAAGCATTCTACTTGGGCCCAACCTCAATATAGATGCATGCCCTCGGATGTTGCTTAATGGCACCCCATCTGGGCCCTATCCCGATAAGCGTTCACGGCCCCATATGTTGCTTGATGAAATCCTCCTACCTGGCCCTATTCTGATAATCATGCATGACCCTAGTGGTTGCTTGATGAAAGAACTCTGCCTCGGGCCCTATCTCGATGTTCTTGCACGACCCTGATGCTGCTGCATGAGAGCACCCTGCCCGGTCCCTGCCTCTAGGGTCATTAGCTACCTAGGTGTCACCTCGATAGGTGTGCCCTCAAGATGGTTATCTAAACAATGGGCATACTTCACGCGCCTTGATGCAAGATGAAGTGTCAAGCCCCTGCCTCTGTGAACGCACCCCGAGCACGACCATCGAGGTCTCACGGTGCCCAGTTACTTCAGCCACCACGATGCCCTCGGCACCCGACTGCCCAGCTACTCCAGTCACATCACGGCCCCCGGTACCCGATCGCTCAACAACTTCAGTCACAACGGTGCCCCCGGCACCCGACTGCCTCAGTCACGTCCAGGCCCGCAGAACCCGACCACTCACTCACTCGGGTCACAACTGTGCCCCCGACACCCGATTGTCGAGTCTAGACAGCGTCGGGCCACTCTAGCCCAAACGTCGCTCAAGAGCCTCAGTCACAATGATGCCCCCGGCACCCGATTGCCTGCTACTCTCAGTCACATCGGTGCCCACGACACCCGATTGCTCAACAACCTCAGTCACAACGGTGCCCCCGGCACCTGACTGCCAGCTACTCCAGTCACGTCGGGGCCTGCGGCACCCGATCGCTCAACAACCTCAGTTACAATGGTTCCCACGGCACCCGATTGCTAGCTACTCAAGTCACATCGATGGTCACAGCAACCGATCACTCAAAAATTTCAGTCATAACGGTGCCCCTGGCACTCGACTACCGGCTACTCCAGTCACATCGGGGCCCACGACACCCGATTGCTCAACAACTTTAGTCACAACGGTGCCCCCGGCACCCGACTACCAGCCACTCCAGTCACATCGGGGCCCGCGGAACCCGATTGCTCGACAACATCAGTCACAACGGTGCCCCCAACACCCGGCTGCCAGTTACTCCAGTCACATCGGGGTCCGCGGCACCCGATCGCTAAACAACTTTAGTCACAACGATGCCCCCGACACCCGACTGCCAGCTACTCCAGTCACATCGGTGCCCACGGCACCCGATCGCTCAACAACTCCAGTCTCACTGGTGCCAATGACACCCGACTGTCTAGCTACTCCAGTCTCAATGGTGCCCTGCGGCACCCGATCGCCCAGTTACCCTCGGTCACAATAGTGCCCCCGGCACCCGAGTGCCCAGCTACCACGGCGTCCATGGCACCCGACTACCCAGTCCCGGTGATGCCCGACTACTTCGGCCTCAGCGGCCCTCAGGCTCTCCAATCTTGGCGTTGTTCATGGCACCGGATCATTCTAGCAATGATGTCCACAGCACTCGACTCTCCCAATTGCAACGGGGCCTGGTTGCCCCAATCCCAGCGGGGCTTAGGGCACTTGACTGCTCCAGTCACTACCGCGCCGACGACACCCATCTACTCCAGTCAAATTGATGCCTACGATGCTCAACAACTTCAGTCACAGCGGTGCCCACGGCACCCGGCAATCCCAAGCTCAATGGCTTTTGGTCGCTCCAATCAGGGCGAGACTCATGCCGCTTGGCCGCTCCAGCCTCAACAGCGCTAGGCCGCCTCCGTCTTAACATCACCCAGTCGCTCCAGTCACAAGTGGTGCCTGCGCCATTCGGTCGCCTCGGCCTTACTGACACACAACTGCCCCAGCACAACGGTGCCCACGGCACCCCTACTTCCCCGATCTCGACACTTTCCCACATCGGTAATTCATTGTGAGGCCCCTCGGGTGGCATACTGTTGAGTCACAGGTCCTTTGATGGACACTATGTACGAACGCGGAACTACCCGCACAACAACGCAATGACCTGGGGACCGTCATAAATGATGGAATTGTCACGTGGCTTGCAAGCACTTGTAAGCAAGCCCTCATGCCCCCATATAAATGCCTTCCATGGCATACAATTATGTTGCCCAGTTAGGGAATAGATCCCCATCCTTGCTGGAACCAGTCTCACTACCCCTAGTTATCCCTACTGTGTTGTTGTTGCCCTGTCGCCGTTGCACGGAGTAAGCCCTCCCGACGTCGCGGTTCCTAGGGTCCCTGACTCTCTCTTCGGCAGTGGAAACAAAGGTGTTCGGGATCCGCCCGATGTAAAATAAACATTGATTGTTTGCGATCGGTGGGGAAGACGTCCAGTACATGAGCCCTCACAATCGTCTACACTCGTACAAGTGGAACCTTCTTCTCTCCACGTGGCACACGACATTTCACGTCCACGTGCCGTGCCTTGGTGGCACATCCCCAGTCAAAACACTTGGTTCCACCGGTGATCATCGAGAAATCAACTGGCACGCCCGCATTCCGTCTAGCCATCCCTGGCTTAGTTTTCCAGAACGATTAACCATACGCCATTCCTTCTTGTGCGTTCCTATCGTTGTTTTCACCCTCCTTTCAATGCCCCTGGAATCCCCACGTGCCAAGGTGACCAATCTCGGCCTTCCGTAATAGGCGAGTGTGCATTCCTGCCGCGAGGAAAAATAGAAGGGAATTTCCCGCACGCATAAACAAATTGGTACGCCGGTGGGACGTCTCCTACCTTTCTTCTTTCTGTCAGAGAAGAGTCACACCCGCCAAGTATGTGCCACCATGCCCTCACCTTTTCTTATCGAAGAGGAAGAGGAGGGCCCATGTTCAGGCTGCAACATGCGGCCGGTCGTCATCGAGCGACCAACCTGCAACTGCAATAGCAGTAACCAACCAGTGGCGATGGTGACCTATGGTCCATTTGTCATTGCCATCCACGTCAGACATGTGTAGCTGGCGACGCCAATCATGTTCGGCAACTCTGCCTCGGCCTTCGGCTCGCCTAGATCCTCAGGCGCCATTGTCGTAGCTGACAAGCAACCCAGTGCAGCGACTGCCTATACAGGCAGTTGACCCCTCTACTCCTCCAGCAACAACGACCCACACAGTCATTGACTCATGGGTCCCCAGCTTCGCCAGCAGCCGACATGGGTCTGCAGCCTCCAATTTCCAGTATAATGTCACCCTCAACCCATTCAAGTATCAAGAATTGGGTCCCCAGCCCTGCCGATCCTTAACACGGATAGCGTCATCCGAGTTTTCAGCGCCTCAATACCTGATACGGATACTAAACCCGGATCTCTACCATGCCGGCTTCAGCGCAACCTTCCAGCCTCAGTGCCAAGTGCAACACCGACAACGGCGTATGGGGGCATCACGCCCAAGGATTCGGCCACATCAACCCCTATCACGGGCACCATGCCCCGGGACGTGGCCACCTCAACACCCAACACGGGCTTTCAGCCTTGGGTGTCAGTTCCAGCAACACCCTATACGGGCGTCTAGCCCCAGGGACCAGCTCCAGTAACACGCATGTCGGGCTCCCAGCCTTGGGTTCCAGCTTCATTAGCACCCAAGGCTGACTTGCAGCCCTGGGTCCCAACTACATCAATACCCACGATGGGCATTCCGCCATGGGTCCTAGTATTCCAGCATCACCAACACCCAAGATGGGCGTTCAGCCCAGGGTTTCAGCCCCAACAACACCCAAAATGGGCGACCAGCCCCGTGTTCCAGCTACATCAACACCCAGGACAGGCTACACGCCCTAGGATCCAGCATCATCAACACCCAAGATGGGCATCCCGCCCTGGGTCCCAGCTTTTTCAACACCCGAGGCAGGCATTCAGCCTCGAGTCCCCGTTTCATCAGCACTTGAGACGGGCTGCCAGCCTCGGGTTCTAGCTACATCAACACCCAGGATAGGCTACCCGCCCTGGGATCCAGCATCATCAACACCCAAGACGGGCGTCCCACCCCAGGTCCCAGCTTTATCAACACCCGAGGCAGGCATTCAGCCTCGAGTCGCCTTTTCATCGGCACCTGAGATGGGCTGCTAGCCCCGGGTTCTAGCTACATCAACACCAAGGACAGGCTACCTACCCTGGGATCCAGCATCATCAACACCCAAGACAAGCGTCCTACCTCGGGTCCCAGCTTTATCAACACCTGAAGGAGGCATTCGGCCTCGAGTCCCAGTTTCATCAACACCCGAGACGGGCTTCCAACCCCGGGTTCCAATTTCATCAATGCCCAAGACCAGCATCCAGTCCTGGGTCCCAGCACCATCAGCACTCAAGACGGGCTTCTAGCCATGGGTCCCAGCTTTGTCAGCACTCAATATGGGATTCCAGCCCTAGATCCCACGCTCATCAGCTCCCAATACAGGCTTTTAGCCACCGGTTCTGGTGACAACTCCAACGGCCTAAGTGAATGCCAAGCTCCAGGTCGCCACTCTGTCGGCCCCAGCTCGAGCATCGAACTCCCGAGTTCTGGCTATGCTGGCACTCACCAGAAGCACCATGCTCCAGACAACCCCAGACCGGGTTCGTTCAATCCACCACATTGGTGCTGAGTCAACCTCGACCCTGCAAAAAAAAGGGAGGGGTGCCATAGCGGCCGTAGAAATGGGTGACCCACCGCCGCCACCCCTGCCTCCAGAAGACAAGACGAGACTCAAAGGAGCCGATGCACCAGTATCACACCGGGGGCAACCACCCCGATCTAGTATCCAGCCTCCCAAGCCCAAGCAAGGGGGTAACTCCAAGGGGGAGCGTTGGTCCTCCCTCAAATGATTATGGGTCATTAGAAAAGAGGCCCAGCCCATTTGGGGGTCGCAAGTCAAGAGATCCCTCCACTCACCGGAATGGCACCAAGCCCAAAATCCAACATAGCGGTTGTCGGCTCAAGATCTTACTATTCAATGACACATCCATCAAGTTAGACCCCAGCTCTTGATAGACTGGGAGAACCGACATCAACCAGTAATTCGAGAGCCCACCCTGCCTAAGTCGATTAAAGATTTGGGGTGAATCCTGTCGACACCCGCCGAATAGTTCGGGAGCAACTCCACCTATGTCGGCCAACGACTCGGTGGAATCCCTGCCAACACCAACTGGTGACACCGACAAAACGCCATTGGGTCCTCATCAGTGGCTACCAGCAAACTCTGGTAGGAGGTCTATCCCTTTGGTATTTATCATGTCCCAAGGGGTAGCAACACCCAGGTGGACGCTCAGTCCAAGCTCGACTTCGGCCATCACGCTCATTAAGCTCGAGCCACCCAGACCCCAGTCAAAGTCCCAGCCATCTATGTTGGGTCTCCTCTGGAGTTGATCAACAGTGTGGAGACTGATGTGTGTTGATTGTGTTTTGAATGATTGGCAACAGTAAAGTTCACTTGGTCGACTGTAGTGTTGAATTTGGTGACTTTATCTTGACCATGGTAATATTGTGTATTTTGATGAAATTTTTATATGTCAGATCTTTACATAAAACACTTCTGCACCTTCATATTGTAGCTAGCACTGTATAGGTCCGTGCATGTGGTCAGTGTGACCATCTCAGGTCGGTGCTAGTCACTATTGACTGAATGGTCAGGTCGATGCATACACAGACTCACTCTGTCATTTCATCAAATGGTTTGCATACATGAGCATTTCTATTCTTAAGGTTGATGCATGCTTCAGAAGTTCTTTACTGAGGTCGGTGTCAAGTCCTTATAAGGTCGGTGCTAGCATTAGTTAGTCTGCACAAGGTCGATGCTAGTTGCATTCTACTTGGAGTCAGGTCGATGCCAGCAGTGTCTTACACTAAGTAAGGTCAGTGCAGGTTTAGGTGTCAAAGGCTCAAGGTCGGTGCATACTCGAAGTCGAGGCACTTTTTCACTAGCAGCATATCAGGTTAGTGCATGCTTTGCATCGCACATAACCAAGGTCGGTGCATACTTGTCTTACGCATATTGGAGGTCAGTGCATGTCCTGAAATACGCATGCAAGGGTCGGTGCATTGTCTGCTTCATGCATATAAAGGTCTGTGCATGTTTTCATACATGCGTAATTAGGTCAGCGCACACTTGTATCTTGCATAACCAAAGTCAGTGCATTGTTTGCCTTACCAGTGTAGATGGTCAGTGCACTATCTGTTCTATATCATAACAAGTCAGTGCTAGTCTGCATCTCTTCATGTACTGAGGTCGATGTTAGTTGCTACTAAGGTCGAGACATGTGTATATCAGGTCTGCGTCAGTAGCATACCTTGAGTCATAGCATCATGTAGAAGTCGAAGCTAGCTGCATTATATAGTCTGTGCTAGTTCTATATCATTGCATCTGTGCCTATACACATAGACATGTGAGCTGTCTAAGTTCATAACACGTGACTAATATCTTTGTTCATTACAATGACAGGTAAGACTCATGATAAAGCACCTGACGCATGTCCCAACTACCTGTGAACTCTAAGTCACGAGCAACTTAAGTACCAGGATAAAAGGCACGTGATCCAAGGTAAAAGGCAAAATGATGTTCGTGACACGTGGAAAGCAACCCAATCAAGATGCTGCCACGTCGCCATCTCAATTCAGATCTGAACGAACTTTTGGGCGGGAAACGTGGTTTCCACACGCCCACCATCTGCTGTCTTATAAAAGGAGGCAGATCGCCCAATCTAAAAATAACACATAGAAAAATAGGAGAGAGTAGCAGCAGCCAAGTCAAGAGAAGTTTCAGCAAGATCAGGAGAGCGAACCTAAGAAGGACCCAGAGAGAGCTTTAAGAGAAGATTAGTGCATCGTTTGAAGAGTGTGAGTCCGAGTCTCTACAATTTGTTGTTTCCGGCTTCTCAGTTCAGAACCAGAGCCGATCTGCTCTTTGTGAGAGCTATAGTTTTTGTTTTGCTTTTCTGATTTTCTATTTCTGCTTTGAAACCTTCTTTTCCAAGCTATGTGTCAGCGGTTTTTGGCAAGTTGTAAGGCCCAGCTGCTGAGGTGGATTCCTCTGGGTAGCGTAAGTAGTAAGGCTCAGCGTATGTTGGGAAGTTTTCCCCAAAACTGTGGATCAGCAGATTGGAAGCTGTGAATCAGCAGTGAAGCCACACTTGGATTAAGTGTGGGGTGGACATAGATCTCTACAGGAGATCGAACCACCTAAAAATCGTGTGTCTATGCTTGATAGTTTGTGATTGTTGCACATATACATCTGTGTGTTATCGTGTTTCTTTTGGTTGATATATTGAGTATTCAAGAGAGTGAAGAAGGTATATCAAAAGGTAATGCTCAAAGGATAAGTTAGACTTATCTTAAAAGTGGATTATCTTGCGTGAGGAGACTCATTGAGTACAACCTCCGCCAAGTACCTCTTCACATTTCATCTCTCTAGAATTTAGTTTTACTGCTATTGTGTTTCACTTGTCTATCTGAATGTACACATTCTCTCTATTGATAGATCTCACATAACACTTGACTAAGTCTTTTGTTAATTCAGTGGTTCTAGTAACTCTGTGTCTAAATTGGCTGTTCTGACTAAGCAATTTTTAATTCCGCATTTATCTACTTAATATTGTTTTAAATTTCGGGATAGATCTATTCACCCCCCCTCTAGATCTATATCACATGGTATCAGAGCCTAACTCTTCTGCAGGGACTAACATCCTGAAGAGATAGACATCATGGATGATAGAGGAATGACAGCCGAAGGACAATCTACGAGCACGCCTCCATACTTCGATGGTTCAAACTATGCATACTGGAAGAACCATATGCAAGTTTTCTTGAGGGCAAAAGAATATGAAATTTGGAAAGTTGTTAGCAAAGGCCCCTTCGATCTGCCAGATGACGAGGAAGTATGGGCATGAGAGCAGATCCAAAAGTCAACACTTAACTGGAGCGCCATCAACACCATCCAGTGTGCCCTTCATCCCACAGAATTTTCCAGGATCTCATCATGTGTAACAGCTAACGAGATGTGGGATAAATTGGAAGTTATATATGAAGGGACATCCCAAGTGAGAGAGACCAAAGCCAACATGCTAGTCTCTGAGTATGTGGCATTTAGGATGAGGCCGAATGAGACTATTACAAAGATGTATGCTCGCCTCATGATTATCACCAACGGACTTAGAAGTCTTGGCAAAGTATACTATGAATATGAGCTGGTGAGAAAGATTCTGCGTTCCCTAACTCCGATTTAGCACACAAAGGCGACTGTTATTGAGGAGTCCAGGGACTTAAAGACCACCAAGGTCGATGAGTTAATTGGTTCACTCATGACATATGAGATGAACCTGCCAAAAGCAGATGAGCTAGAGAAGAAGAAGAGACCCGTTGCATTGAAGGCCAACTCCGGCAATAGTGGATCATCCAGCGGCCACAGCTCTTCAGGGTCAGAAATTTAAGATGATCAGCTTGCTATGCTGACTCGATAGTTCATGAGGTTTTTGAGAAAAGAAGGAAGAAACTTTGGAAGAAGACAACATAATGGCAGAAGACAGACAAGGTATAAAACTAATCATGCCAAAAGGACTGACACAACCGTTTGCTATCATTGTAGGAAAGCAGGCCACATGAAGGTACATTGCCCGGAGCTCCAAAAAGTGAAGGAAAAAGCAAAGAAGAAAAACACGAAAGGCAAAGCTATGATAAGTTCTTGGAGCGATGAGGATGAGGGCAGTCTCAGCTGCACCTCGAAGAGTGAAGGAGAAGGAAGTCAAGTATGCCTGATGGCCAAGGACTGCGATAGAGGAGAAGAAGATGATGAGGTATGTGTGGCAGCCAAGCAAAATCTGTGGTACTTAGACAGTGGCTACTCCAGACATATGATGGGGGATAGGGCCAAATTTTATATGCTGGTTGAAAAGAATGGAGGCCTTGTCACCTTTGAAGGCAATACCAAGGGTAAGATTGTCGGATCAGGAAAGGTAGGTAAGTGCTCTACTTGCTGCATTGATGAAGTCATGCTGGTAGAAGGTCTTGCATATAATTTGTTAAGTATTACCCAGCTTTGTGACAATGGTCATAGGGTAGTATTTGACTCTACTGGTTGCAACATTTATAGCCTAATTCTGATAATGTTAAATTTTCTGGCAAAATAGTCAATAACATTTACCTAGTTGACCTAGATGATGTAGCCCATTCAAACTTGTGCCTTACTGCTAACAAGGATGACCTAGCCTATCTTTGGCATCGTAGACTAGGTCATTCTAGTTATACAGTGCTACACAAACTGAATAACCATTGCATGGTCACAGGGCTTCCTAAAATATCTTTTAAGATTGATAATGTTGTATGTGAGGCATGCACTCAATCCAAACAAACTAGGAAGTCATTCAAGTTTCGAACAGAAAACCTGTCTTCTAAACCATATCAGCTGATTCACATGGATCTCTTTGGACCTACTAGATCAGCTAGTTTATCAAATAGAAGATATGGTTTCGTGTTAGTTGATGATTTCTCTAGGTTTACTTAGGTGTTTTTCCTCATACACAAACATGAAGCATTTAATGAATTTCAAGAGTTCTATTTAAAAATAAAATAGAATAATAACAATTCTATTCAGAATATCTTGTCTGATCATGGTGGTGAGTTTGATAACTCACAGTTTGATGACTTCTGCAGGGATAATGGTATAACTCATAGGTTCTCATCTCCAAGGACACCAGAGAAAAATGGTGTAGTAGAGAGGAGGAACCGGACCCTTCTGGAGATGGCTCGAACATTGTTGGGGGAAGGTAACCTACCAATAAAATGTTGGGATGAGGCAGTCAACACTGCATGCCATGTAGTCAACAGAGCCATGGTAAGGCCATTTACCCATAAAACTCCTTATGAAATTCTCAAGGGTAAGAAACCTTCACTAGCTTACTTCAAGGTCTTCGGTTGTAAATATTTTGTGCATGTTAATGCCAAAAGAAACCTTGATAAATTTGAACCTAAAAGTGATCCTGCAATCTTTCTAGGATATTCAAAAAAATCCAGAGCCTATAAGGTATACAATTTAAACTATAAGACAGTAGAAGAATCTCCACATGTGGTCTTTGATGAAATAATGACTAAGCTTGAAAATGGTTTGTGCAGGGAACATAATAATGGAGAAATTCTAAAAGATGAAAATCCTGCATATCAATATGAAGACAATGATGCAGAGGAGCCTTGTTCTCAGGGGGAGGTAAATAAGAATCAAGGTAATCAAGTTATCAATGTCAGATTTCTTAGAGATCATCCTAAAGATAATATAATTGCTAATTTGCATGAACCCCCTAGGACCAGATCTTATTTCAGAACTCAGAATGAGTTAAATTCCTTTGCATTAGTGTCACACATAGAACCCAAAAACATAGACAGTGCCCTTAGTGACGTGCATTGGATCAATGCCATGCACGAGGAATTAAATCAATTTGACAGGAACAAGGTATGGCACCTAGTTCCACCTCCTGATCATGGGATTGTCATTGGAACTAAATGGGTTTTCAGGAATAAAACCGATGAGCAGGGCAATGTTGTTAGGAATAAGGCCAGATTGGTAGCTCAGGGGTACAATCAAGAGTATGATATTGACTTTGAAGAGTCATTTGCCCCTGTAGCTAGGTTAGAGGCCATTAGAATTCTGTTAGCATACGCATGCTCATTAGGAATCACCCTTCAACAGATGGATGTGAAATCTGCATTTTTGAATGGAGGAAAAAAAGAGGATGTCTTTGTAAGACAGCCTCCTGGTTTTGAATGCATAGATTTTCCTAATCATGTATACAAGTTGAATAAAGCTCTATATGGACTGAAACAAGCTCCTAGAGCTTGGTATGATAGGCTCAGTAAGTTTCTCTCAGACAAGAATGTTGACACCTATTTTTTACCCATAAGTTGGGTCATTTCTCTTGCTCCATTTATTGATGTCTCGAGTTGTCCGTCACTCGCTGGGCTATTTTCGGGCACGTTCTGGGCCAATTTTATGGGTAGTCTCCCTCCCTGGCTACGTCCGAGTTGATTCAGGGTTTAATGGGCCTTGGTTTTGGTTGATTGAGCTTTTTTATGAATTTCAAACGCCCATACACATGTGCGGTCAACCTCCAGCCGTTCAACTATTTGGGCGGTTGATAGTGGGCCGCTCAAACATTTAGGGGGTATATTGGTTAATTCTCTGAATTATCACCGACAAGCATATATACGGTCTAGCCTTAGCCGCATAAGTCCATTGTGCGGTATCTACTAAGACGTTTATCTCTCAAGAGTCCTAGCATCGGTTGGCCATTCAGATAATTACCTATTTATCTTCTTATTTGTGATTTATCACCGACAGGCTTGAGCGGTTTTCCAAGAGCCGTTAAACCATGAGAGAGTCCAGCGGTGAATTTATCGGTCAGTTCAGTGGATAAATTAATTAGCTTATGATTTATTTGAATTTCCACCGACAGGGATGGACGGCCCACGTCTGGCTGCTCATTATTTGTGCGGTCTATCGTGAGACTGTTTATCCTCTCAGACCAGAAAGTGGTTAAGACTTTTTCCTATCATTCGTGGTTTTTCTCCCAAACTTTCTCCGATGATTTCTCCGCGAATCCTTAACCATTTTGAGTGATGTTTCTTCCAAATGAAAGATAATTGAATTATCTTCATCTTTTATTTGATAATCTCGACCTGAAAATGGCTAGAAACCCTAATTTCGAGCTAAGATTCCAGGTGCTCTATAAATAGACCCTGAGGCCCAGCTTTGAAAGGGGGGGAGATTTTTGATCGACGGCGAAGCCCTGCCGAATCTTTGAGCGACCTATGACCAGGGAGGGAGGCCTTCTACATCCACACAGGCCTCCGGTTTAAGGGAGTATCTCATTATTTGTGTCTTTAGTTCATCAATATGTCGTTCTCCCTTATTTGCATGCGTCACCTTCTCCACGTTTCTTCCATGATTTTCTCATTCTCATGCATCATTCACACATCCTCCTATCTTTTTGACGCCCCCTAGGGGTTTAAAAATCCCCAGGTATCCCCCATTTCATTTAGTCATGTTCATTTCTGTCTGTTTGAGCATTTACTACACTTTCTAGTTCTAACTTGGGTTTTCCTTTGTGTTCTACACGTTATTTTGTAGGTCAGCAACACACCAACGCGAGGCCCATCCTTTCTGGCCGGCCAGAAAGGGTAGAGGTTGGACTCTTACAACTTCTGGCGTGGTGCAGGCCTTGTGCGGCTCCCAACTGTCTGTTAAAGGAGACGTGCGGTGATATCTGGACCGTTCTTCTTCTCACTGTGGTTGGGTCGGAGCCGTTCATCTGCCAGAAATTATTTATCCCGCGTCCTCTGTAGCCCCTTTATACGGCATGTCATGCGGTCGCTCATCTTTACAGGTTGTTCCTCTTGAGCCGTACATCCTCTCAGCGCTGCTCTTAATGTAAGACCCCAAATTCTTTAGAAATTTATTTAGAAAGTTATTTGTAATTACTTGGAATTTATTTGAAATTATTCAAAATTAATGAGAATTATCCAAATTAATTAGATTAATTAATTAATTAATAGAATAAGTCATTTTTCTACTATTTTCTAAAAATCCCCAAAAATCACATCTTGTAGAATTAATTTTGTTTATCAACTTTGTCTTCTACAATTAAGCCTAATACAATCGTTTATTAAGCCGAATTAGCGAACTAATTCTTCCGAACTTAATATTTAATTAATTACGGAATAGTAGAAATGGAATTTTATCTAACATATAAAAATTCATAAAAATAGTAATTAAATAATAGATGTTTCGACTAACACTTTTATCTTCTTGGAGTAAGCCTAATTAAATCATTATCTAGCCCTAATCAGTGGATTAAGCCTGACTTATAACCCACCTAACCCAAATTCGAATTTACTATTCACCCAAACTTTGAACATCAAATTCGACCTCAATTCTCAACCAAATGATCTGAAATCAGGGGCACATGGAAGGCCACAATGTAAGGAACATTTACCCTCAATCAATTTGAGGTAAACTTAGCCCCAAAACGTGCTGCCGACATAGTTAGGTCAAGTCAAGGATTTCGGCGCCGTTTCTAAACTCGTAGCTTGCAGCAGCAAATACTCCCAATTCAGAAGGCTCCAGAAGCTCTATGAGCTATCAAAATGAAGCCCTACGAGTCTTCTTTCATTTGGCTGCTGTGGGGTTCACTGAAATTTCGGATCTTGAGAGATCTAGTTCGATTTGTGGAGGTCGGTCAGTAGGCCGTTGGCTTCCCTTCATCCTTCTTTGATCAATCTATTGAGGTAGGAATTCTCAACCAAATCTTGATCATGAGTATAGCAGATTGTACCTCTCATCGAGCTCTTTCCATTGGTGGCAAAAGCCCCAATTTTCATTAGGTATCCGTGGAGATATCGAAGTTTTAGTGAGGTGCTGTCAAGTTGTTCTTTATTCTAGGTTTCGAGTTCCTTCTTCAATTTGAGGTAGGTGATAACAGCCCAATTTCTAATTAACATACATGAATGTAATCAATAGCATGTTAGCTTTCTTTTGACATCAAAATCCCCAATTTTTATAGATCATGTCTAGAGTATTTTGTGTGTTATTAGAAGCATGCTAGCAAGCTAGACTTTACTTGTGTTCTTCATAGAATAGGTTGTATTTCATTGGATTCCTATCGAAATTCGTGATTTAAAATTGTGTTTTATGACCCTAAGATGCATATTATTAACCCTAGAGTCTATGGTTATGATCCCAATACTTTTAGACCCCAAATTCGTGGAGATTTCATCACTTTTTGGGTCTGGAAACCCAGGGGTCGACCCATTTCAGCCCTGCAAGCAGCAGCTTGCTGCCTTGCAGGGGTCGACCCAATGGGTCGACCCACAACCTGCAGGGGTCGACCCATGGGTCGACCCATGCAGCCAGGTAGCCAGGGGTCGACCCAGGGGTCGACCCATCCCTGGAATTTTTCCAGGGGTCGACCCAAAGGGTCGACCCATGCATTGTAAACCCGTTTTTTTTATGATTTGACCCGGGGATCAATCCGGATCATCGGGGAATCAAACCATTCAACCTAAACACTTTGAAAACTACATTTTTGAAGAACTAATGACCTATTCATGTACCCTTTTTAGTTTCAATTAACATTGGTCCATACATGCAAACTTAGTGTAAAAACACACCGTTTATCATCTTCATTTCAATGCATACAAGATTAAATAGAAACCCACATAATTAGTGGTTAATGGTGTAACTAAATCTCTGTTAATGCATTCTATTTCACTCCTGTGGGAGTTGTTCTTTGCCTTATCATCTTGAATCAGCTTCTTGGCAATTGTCTTAATGCAAATGATAATGGTTAAATCATGATATCTTAACTTGATGATTAGGATTAATATGTTGATTAGCTTGTTTGATTGCTGCTGTTGTACAGTAGCGCAGCACGATTAACTCTTGTTGTGACTTGATTTCAATCTCCTTGATGATTATACTTACCTTGAAATTCTGGAAATGAATCTCCTTCCTACTTGAAGTTGTTATTGCTACTTAGTTTAAACCTTGGAATTCTGGCCATAAACTGTGGAAGTCTAGATTCGTGGGATCTTTGATCCAAAGAAATCAATGCCTGGCAAACAATTAAGGGCTCGGTCTAGTCCTGGGAAGAGCGCCCGAACACTACGTGTACCCCTGGGAGGTGAATGACTAGGTGTGGCATTTGGCACCAGTACTTGACATGTGTTAAATCTAGGACTGTCCACTACTCTTTCCACTACTCTCTACATTACTTTCTACTACTTTTCACTTTCCACTCGTCACTGTTCTATACTCTACTTGTGTTTACTGTACTTGCTCATTACTTGGACGTGGAAATGAAATTACATACGTGCTTGACATGACTTGAATTGACCTGATATGGCCAACTTTTTATCGTTATCTCCTGTAGTAAATTCTTGTCTTACTATTCTATTCATTATATTTCTTGACCTTGCAAGATCTTTGAATTTCGTTTCATCATCGTTATCTTTTTATCGTTTTTATCATTTGTAGCATGACATTTTGAAAAATGTAATTAAACTGTTAATCACTTATACATGTCTGTTATTTCTTACTGAGCGTTAGCTCACACCCCGTTGTTTCCCCCTTTTCCAGGCTTTTCAGGTGACGCGCTTACCGATGGGGAAGGGCAGGAGTGATATCTTGAGTGTATCAGTTCTAGTGTGTTAGCAGTGTGTTTATTCTTTAGTTGTGTTTGGAGATCTTTTAGTTTCAGTTTGTTGTTGAGTCTTAGTGGTTGTTATTCCAGTTGTATTAAGTTGAACTTGAGGATTATTGTATTAGTCGTGGTTTATTAATGATCATTTAGCATTTCCATCTTGTAGCACTTGTGTATTGTTTTAGATTTAGTTCCCTCTCTTGCTAGCGTGTCCCTAACTGTACGTCCCGATACTTCCACCTTGTTCGGGGCGTGACAGTTTAGTTGGTATCAGAGCCCTAGGTTTCACATTCCTAGGTTTCCTAAGTTTAAGTTTTCTTGCATTGCATCCCAATAACCGGTATATAAAAAGGTGTTGCCCGAACGTTAGGCTATGCCTATCGGAAAGGTCACACACTTGCGCGAGTGGTCTTCGGACCGATTACCTCCGCCAGGTACCGAGTTTTGGTCGTGTCTAGGTGCACTAGATCCCTAACCTTGTAAAAGTTTAAGACCTGACCTGTGAGATTGGGTAGAACTTGGGTTAAGTTCGTTTCTTAATCGTATAATTATCTATCTTATTTGAACCTAAGTAACCTATTTCTCGTGTAGATGGCAGCTGATCGTGCTGAATGGAGGAACCTGCAGCGTACGGTTCAAGGCCTTACTCAGGCCCTTCAGCAAGTAGCTCAGGCAGGAGCGGCACCACATGGCACCAGTGATCTATACTGGAACTTCCGCGGAATGAATCCGCCTAGATTCGCTGGTTCGACTGACCCTGACCAAGCCGAGCACTGGCTAGACGAGATGGGGAGAATCTTTGAAGTTATGCAATGCACCAACCAGGAGCGTGTACTTTTGTCCACATTTCAACTGGAACATGATGCACGAACTTGGTGGGATTCTATCAAGGTAACTCTCGGAGATCGGCAAGTTATGTGGGAAGAGTTCGAGGAATTCTTCAACAGCAAGTATTTTTCTGATAGAGTGCAAGAGAAGAAAGCGGCAGAGTTCGTGGCCTTGAAACAGCGAGGTTTGTCCGTGGCAGAGTATGAGGCTCAATTCGCACGGCTTTCTCGATATGCTACACATCTCATTTCCACAGAGAAGATGAAGGCGAAGCGCTTTCTCAATGGTTTGAAGCTTCATTATATCAACCAATTGGCACCGATGGAGATTTCCACTTATTCCGAGATGGTAAGGAAAGCGCAAGTTCTAGAGGATACTCTTGAGATGACGGAGAGAATCCGTGGTAAAGGCACCAAGAAAGAATTACCTACGGGTTCCGGGAGTGTCAAACCCGGGTATACCAAGAAGAGACCTGTTAGTGGACCTGGTTCGTGGAGCGGGTCCGGATCGTGGAAAGGCAAGATGCCGAGGCATGAAGACAAGAAGCATGGCCCTATTGTTCCATTTAAGGGCGTGTGCAACTATTGTGATCGTCCGGGTCACAAGATAGAGGAGTGCTGGCGCAAGCTAGGCGCCTGTTTGCGATGTGGAAGCAAGGAGCACCGTATCCCCAATCGCCCTCTCATATCGGAGCAAGCTACACCGGCAAAACCTCTAGTCTTCAAGAAACCACAAGGCAAGCTTCAAGCTTTACATGAAGATGAAACTGGGATTTCTGATGATGGCGGACTCGTCGAAGGTACCCTTACTATAATCGATATGCCCGCATTTGCTCTCTTTGATACTGGTGCAACACATTCTTTTATTTCACGGAGATTTGCTAAGTCATTAGCTGTGGAACCTGTTTTGATGAAAACTCCGTTAGAGATTTCAACCCCTATTGGCACTAGATCAACAATCCAGTATTTCTATCCTTCTAGTAAGGTTATGATTGGTGAACAGAACTTTCCAGCAGATTTGGTCTGCATGGATATGAAGGATTATGATGTAATCCTAGGGGCAGATTGGTTGGCTAAGTATGAGGCCAATGTTCACTGTAGTTCTAGCTCAGTGACTTTTACTGGACATTCTGGTTTATCTTTTACGGGAGTCAAGCACCATAACTCCGTACCACTCATTTCGGCTCTTCGAGCTGATAAGCTTTTAAGGCATGGGTGTGAGGCTTTTCTAGCCTTTGTTTGTGCAACCCCTGAGCAGTAGATTGAGATCAAGGACATTCCTGTTGTCCAAGAATTTCCTGATGTCTTTCCAGAGGAACTACCAGGACTTCCGCCTGAGCGGGAAGTTATCTTTTCTATTGATCTTATTCCTGGCACAGCTCCTATTTCCAAGGCTCCTTATCGTATGTCTCCTGCGGAACTGAGGGAACTGAAGCAGCAACTGATGGAATTACTCGAGAAGGGTTTTATTCGTCCTAGTACTTCTCTGTGGGGAGCCCCTGTGTTGTTCGTCAGGAAGAAAGATGGTTCGATGAGGTTGTGCATTGATTATCGGCAAATAAACCAGCAGACTGTCAAGAACAAATATCCCTTGCCGAGGATTGACGAGTTATTTGACCAGATAGCGGGAGCTCAATATTTCTCTAAGATCGATCTTCGATCTGGATATCACCAGTTGCGGATTAAGGAAGATGACATTTATAAAACAGCTTTCCGCAGCAGGTATGGTCATTTTGAATTTGTCGTTATGCCTTTTGGTCTAACGAATGCTCCAGCAGCTTTCATGCAGTTGATGAACGATGTATTTCGGCCCTATCTTGATCAATGGGTCGTGGTCTTTATTGATGACATCTTGATCTATTCCAAGAGTGAATTGGAGCATGCTGAACATCTGAGAATGGCATTGCAACTATTGAAAGATCATCAGCTATATGCTAAGTTCAGTAAGTGTGAGTTCTGGCTACAAGAAGTGTCCTTTCTCGGACATATTATCACCAAGGAAGGTATTTCTGTTGATCCTTCGAAGATTGAGGCAGTGAAGAATTGGGAGCAGCCTACTAGTGCAACTGAAGTTAGAAGTTTTCTAGGCCTGGCAGGCTATTACCGAAGATTTATTCAAGATTTCTCCAAGATTGCAGTACCTATGACAAGATTAACCCGCAGGGAGAATAAGTTTGATTGGTCAGATGATTGTCAGCGAAGCTTTCAGACTCTGAAGGAGTGTTTGACTACTGCACCTGTTTTGGCTTTACCTTCTGGTGAAGGAGGATTTGTTGTTTATACTGATGCATCAGGTATTGGCTTAGGCTGTGTACTCATGCAGCATGGGAAGGTGATTGCCTATTCCTCTAGGCAGTTGAGGAAGCACGAAGATAATTATCCTGTTCATGATTTGGAACTTGCTGCAGTCGTGTTTGCTTTGAAGATATGGAGGCATTACTTATATGGAGAAACCTTTATAGTGTTTTCGGATCATAAGAGTTTGAAGTATTTATTCTCTCAAAAGGAACTCAACATGAGGCAGCGGAGATGGTTGGAGTACTTGAAAGACTTCGACTTCTCGATTGAGTATCATCCTGGCAAAGGTAATGTTGTGGCAGATGCATTAAGCCGGAAGCCGGTAGCTAGATTGTCAAGTCTCATGTTACAAGAATGGAGATTGTTGGAACAATTATCTAGTCTGGATCTCAATATTGACAATGATCGGATCTTGATTGCTCAGATTCAACTTAAACCTGAAATATTGATAGAGATCAAGTCCTTGCAAGATAATGATCCCGAGTTGGTAGAGATCAAGGGAAGCTTGAGTAGCAGACCTGACTTCATGTTGGCCGATGATGGTAGATTATTATTTAAAGGTAGAACTTGTGTTCCGGATGAGGTTACAATAAAGAACAAAATTCTTGAGGAAGCCCATAGATCCAGATATACCATTCATCCTGGAGGCACTAAGATGTACCGAGATCTGAAAAGGTCCTTTTGGTGGCCGAATATGAAAAGAGAAGTTGCAAATTTTGTGAGCAGATGTTTGATATGTCAGCAAGTTAAGGCCGAACATTTCAGACCAGCAGGAAAATTGAAACCACTCGACATACCCCAATGGAAGTGGGAAAGTATTGGCATGGATTTCATTATGGGTCTACCTAGGACTCGTGGTGGATTTGATACGATATGGGTGATTGTCGATCGATTGACAAAGTCGGCTCATTTCTTACCAATTAAGTCCAAGTGGACGATTGATGTATTGGCTGCTTTGTATATAAAGAAAGTGGTGAGATTGCATGGTATCCCAGTGAATATAGTATCTGATCGAGACCCCAGATTTACTTCACATTTCTGGAAGGGACTGCAAGAGTCTTTGGGTACTCGTCTGAATTTCAGTACTGCTTTTCATCCACAGACAGATGGACAGACTGAAAGAACCAATCAGATAGTGGAAGATATGTTGCGAGCTTGCATGATTGATTTCGGTGGTAATTAGAGTGAGCATTTGGCATTAATTGAATTTGCTTACAATAACAGCTATCAGTCTAGTATTCAGATGGCTCCTTTTGAAGCACTATATGGTAGAAGTTGTCGTTCCCCGTTGTGTTGGGACGAGGTAGGTGTGAAACAGTGGCTTGGACCAGATCTTGTTTCGGAATCATCACAGAACATCCGTGTTATCCGAGACCGGTTACAAGTAGCCCAGTCAAGACAGAAGAGTTATGCCGACAACAGGAGAAGGGTATTGGAATTTCAGGTTGGCGAGCATGTGTTCTTAAAGGTCTCTCCGACGAGAGGGATCCGAAGATTTGGCATTCATGGCAAGCTGAGTCCGAGGTACATTGGTCCATTCGAGATTCTAGATAGAGTGGGAGAGGTGGCATACAGACTGGCTTTACCACCGCATTTGTCTGGCGTACATAATATTTTCCATGTGTCTATGTTACGGAAATATATGTACGATCCCACTCATATCATTCAACAAGTGGATTTTGAACTGAAGGAAGATTTGACCTATGAGGAAAGACCTATCAAGATTCTGGACCGGAAGCATCAGCAACTCCGGAATCGTTCGATACCGATGGTCAAGATTCAGTGGAGTCGGCGTGGGACCGAAGAAGCTACATGGGAATCCGAAGAGACTATGCGAAAGCGGTATCCTGATCTATTCTAGGTGAGCGATCTTTTTCTACTCTCAATTTTAGTGCAGTGAATTTGGAGGACCAAATTCCTTTAAGTAGGGGAGGGTGTAAGACCCCAAATTCTTTAGAAATTTATTTAGAAAGTTATTTGTAATTACTTGGAATTTATTTGAAATTATTTGAAATTAATGAGAATTATCCAAATTAATTAGATTAATTAATTAATTAATAGAATAAGTCATTTTTCTACTATTTTCTAAAAATCCCCAAAAATCACATCTTGTAGAATTAATTTTGTTTATCAACTTTGTCTTCTACAATTAAGTCTAATACAATCGTTTATTAAGCCGAATTAGCGAACTAATTCTTCCGAACTTAATATTTAATTAATTACGGAATAGTAGAAATGGAATTTTATCTAATATATAAAAATTCATAAAAATAGTAATTAAATAATAGATGTTTCGACTAACACTTTTATCTTCTTAGAGTAAGTCTAATTAAATCATTATCTAGCCCTAATCAGTGGATTAAGCCTGACTTATAACCCACCTAACCCAAATTCGAATTTACTATTCACCCAAACTTTGAACATCAAATTCGACCTCAATTCTCAACCAAATGATCTGAAATCAGGGGCAAATGGAAGGCCACAATGTAAGGAACATTTACCCTCAATCAATTTGAGGTAAACTTAGCCCCAAAACGTGCTGCCGACATAGTTAGGTCAAGTCAAGGATTTCGGCGCCGTTTCTAAACTCGTAGCTTGCAGTAGCAAATACTCCCAATTCAGAAGGCTCCAGAAGCTCTATGAGCTATCAAAATGAAGCCCTACGAGTCTTCTTTCATTTGGCTGCTGTGGGGTTCGCTGAAATTTCGGATCTGGAGAGATCTAGTTCGATTTGTGGAGGTCGGTCAGTAGGCCGTTGGCTTCCCTTCATCCTTCTTTGATCAATCTATTGATGTAGGAATTCTCAACCAAATCTTGATCATGAGTATAGCAGATTGTACCTCTCGTCGAGCTCTTTCCATTGGTGGCAAAAGCCCCAATTTTCATTAGGTATCCGTGGAGATATCGAAGTTTTAGTGAGGTGCTATCAAGTTGTTCTTTATTCTAGGTTTCGAGTTCCTTCTTCAATTTGAGGTAGGTGATAACAGCCCAATTTCTAATTAACATACATGAATGTAATCAATAGCATGTTAGCTTTCTTTTGACATCAAAATCCCCAATTTTTATAGATCATGTCTAGAGTATTTTGTGTGTTATTAGAAGCATGCTAGCAAGCTAGACTTTACTTGTGTTCTTCATAGAATAGGTTGTATTTCATTGGATTCCTATCGAAATTCGTGATTTAAAATTGTGTTTTATGACCCTAAGATGCATATTATTAACCCCAGAGTCTATGCTTATGATCCCAATACTTTTAGACCCCAAATTCGTGGAGATTTCATCACTTTTTGGGTCTGGAAACCCAGGGGTCGACCCACGGGTCGACCCATTTCAGCCCTGCAAGCAGCAGCTTGCTGCCTTGCAGGGGTCGACCCAATGGGTCGACCCACAACCTGCAGGGGTCGACCCATGGGTCGACCCATGCAGCCAGGTAGCCAGGGGTCGACCCAGGGGTCGACCCATCCCTGGAATTTTTCCAGGGGTCAACCCAAAGGGTCGACCCATGCATTGTAAACCCGTTTTTTTTGATGATTTGACCCGGGGATCAATCTGGATCATCGGGGAATCAAACCATTCAACCTAAACACTTTGAAAACTACATTTTTGAGGAACTAATGACCTATTCATGTACCCTTTTTAGTTTCAATTAACATTGGTCCATACATGCAAACTTAGTGTAAAAACACACCGTTTATCATCTTCATTTCAATGCATACAAGATTAAATAGAAACCCACATAATTAGTGGTTAATGGTGTAACTAAATCTCTGTTAATGCATTCTATTTCACTCCTGTGGGAGTTGTTCTTTGTCTTATCATCTTGAATCAGCTTCTTGGCAATTGTCTTAATGCAAATGATAATGGTTAAATCATGATATCTTAACTTGATGATTAGGATTAATATGTTGATTAGCTTGTTTGATTGCTGCTGTTGTACAGTAGCGCAACACGATTAACTCTTGTTGTGACTTGATTTCAATCTCCTTGATGATTATACTTACCTTGAAATTCTGGAAATGAATCTCCTTCCTACTTGAAGTTGTTATTGCTACTTAGTTTAAACCTTGGAATTCTGGCCATAAACTGTGGAAGTCTAGATTCGTGGGATCTTTGATCCAAAGAAATCAATGCCTGGCAAACAATTAAGGGCTCGGTCTAGTCCTGGGAAGAGCTCCCGAACACTACGTGTACCCCTGGGAGGTGAATGACTAGGTGTGGCATTTGGCACCAGTACTTGACATGTGTTAAATCTAGGACTGTCCACTACTCTTTCCACTACTCTCTCCACTACTCTCTACATTACTTTCTACTACTTTTCACTTTCCACTCGTCACTGTTCTATACTCTACTTGTGGTTACTGTACTTGCTCATTACTTGGACGTGGAAATGAAATTACATACGTGCTTGACATGACTTGAATTGACCTGATATGGTCAACTTTTTATCGTTATCTCTTGTAGTAAATTCTTGTCTTACTATTCTATTCATTATATTTCTTGACCTTGCAAGATCTTTGAATTTCGTTTCATCATCGTTATCTTTTTATCATTTTTATCATTTGTAGCATGACATTTTGAAAAATGTAATTAAACTGTTAATCACTTATACATGTCTGTTATTTCCTACTGAGCGTTAGCTCACACCCCGTTGTTTCCCCCTTTTCCAGGCTTTTCAGGTGACGCGCTTACCGATGGGGAAGGGCAGGAGTGATGTCTTGAGTGTATCAGTTCTAGTGTGTTAGCAGTGTGTTTATTCTTTAGTTGTGTTTGGAGATCTTTTAGTTTCAGTTTGTTGTTGAGTCTTAGTGGTTGTTATTCCAGTTGTATTAAGTTGAACTTGAGGATTATTGTATTAGTCGTGGTTTATTAATGATCATTTAGCATTTCCATCTTGTAGCACTTGTGTATTGTTTTAGATTTAGTTCCCTCTCTTGCTAGCGTGTCCCTAACTGTACGTCCGATACTTCCGCCTTGTTCGGGGCGTGACACTTAAGGCGAGTACCTCTTCCCCTTTCCAAGATACGGCATGTTCATCACGTTCGGCATCGGATCACACACACTCCTTACCCGACCCCTTCCCCTTGTTATTTACTTATTGCTTAGTTCTTCACATTACACTAGTAAAGAAGGGGTTGGAAGAGTCATCAAAAGGGAAAGAGTAGGAAAAACATGTCAACAAAGAAGTTCACAAGAGGTGAAATTGACCAAACCTTGTTCACAAAGGTATGTCATCCAGACATTCTCATTGTTCAAATATATGTGGATGATATAATTTTTGGTTCAACTAACCCAACAATGTGTGAAGAATTTTCTAACTTAATGACACATGAGTTTGAAATGAGCTCTATGGGTGAGCTAAAATTATTTCTTAGACTGTAGGTGACACCGACCAAAGAAGGAACTTTCATCACTCAGTCCAAGTATATAAGAGATCTACTAAACAAGTAAAAATTGGAAAACCTCAAGGAAATAACAGCACCAATAGGTACATCAACTAGTCTTGATGATGATCCAAAAGATAAATCAGTTGACAGCAAGTTGTACAGAGGTATGATCGGATCCATTCTTTACCTTACTGCATCAAGGCCTGATATACAATTCATTGTGTGTTTATGTGCTAGATTTTAGGCTACTCCTAAAGAGTCACATCTTAGTGCTGTTAAGAGATTTTTTAGATATCTGTCAAGCACCCTAGAACTAGGCCTTTGGTATCCTACTAGGTGTGAGCTAGACCTAATAGCTTACACTGATGCAGACTATGCTAGGTGTCGGATTGATAGGAAAAGTACTAGTGGATACTGCCAGTTCTTAGGTGGTTGGCTAGTGTCTTGGGCATCCAAGAAGCAACACATTGTTGCTCTATCCACTGCTGAGGCAGAATATGTTGCAGCATGGAATTATACAGCTCAGGTACTCTGGATCAAGCACCAGCTCACTGATTATCAGATAAAATTGGGATGCATTGTAATTTTATGTGATAATACTAGTGCTATATGTTTGACTAAAAATCATGTCCATCACTCTAGGACTAAGTACATGGAAATTAAACACCATTTTCTTAGAGATGAAGTAAGCAAGAATGAAATTGAACTGAATTTTATTGAAACTGAAAAATAGATTACTGACATTTTTACTAAACCTTTGGGGAATGAAAGATTTAAATTCTTAAGAAGAGAATTAGGTTTATGTAAATTTCAGCATGATGATTAATTCTGATCTCATTCTTGTATTGATATTTGGATTAGTTCTAAGAATGATTGTATGTCAGCCTGTCTTTAAGATTCTTGAATAAATGTTCTGATCTGTTCTGAGAATGCTTCAAGTCTGCTTGCTAGTAGCCTTATCACTGTCATAGTTGAGTCGTCTTGATCTCAGAGGTATATCAAATGATATGTGGTGGAAAGATAGATTCTGTCTGTCTGAAAGCTCATACCATGTGTAAAGGACTATCCTCCGCCAGGTACCATGAATCAAGAGAGTCCATGCATTGCACTGCATTTCTTAATATTGGGTCTTATGTCTTGTGAATAATTGTGTCTGAATGCTTGAATAAACATGCATATAGACAGGGGGAGTTTTTATTTAGAATAAGATTGCTTGTCCATGCTACATTATTTTGTCAGGGAGTGTCTGATATAGTCATGTCTGGGTGTGATCTGCTCAAGATATTCAGTCAGCATTCAGATCAGTGTTTCTGAACTCAGTCTCCTTTGAAATCAATTGTATCAATTGGCATCGTTTGGAGCCATTCCTATCATTTGGTGTCATTTCCATTCATTGATATCCCTCAAGAGTTGACTCTATGCTTAAATGCCAATTCCCTTATTCTGAATAGATGACAGTCTTGCAATCAGTTCACTATCTTAAACAGCAATTATCACATGTCTTCCACTATAAGAATCATGTTTGCTTCATGAATGAACTGATGGTTTAATCTTAATAAACTGTAGAGTTTAAAGACTGTATTCAGAAAATAGGGTGGTGGAAAGCTGTTTATAGCTCTCAACCTCTTTCTCATGATGTGACAGATAAGATCTTTACAGTATCTGAAAATGAAAGACTTAGTGAAATCTAGGTTGAGAAACTCAGATAGTGTATTGTTTTTAAACAAGTCACTTTAAAAGGGCAGCAAAAAGAAAAGCATTCATAAAAGAAATGAATAAATCTATTCTTAGAGTAATAACTGAACTGCACTGAGAAGCTGAGTACTCCATCAATGAAATGGATACAAACTCATGTCATGAAGTGCTTCATGTTAACTATGTTTACATGATCAAATCTGTAGAATTGGTTTCACTGAGTAGCTGGGGGTACTGGCGTCTGATAAACGTGTACCCTTATGCAAAAATGTGTAATCATGACTGCTATTTTTGATCAGAGACAGATATGGTAGTTTGTGCTTAGTAACTGGGGGTACTGGCGTCTAACCCACGTGTACCCTTAATGTCAAAGGCATAAAGGATACCTGTCTGTTCAATAAGCTCGGTTTTAAATTCAAAATTGAAAATGGTTTGCTGTAACCCTTGTAACTCCAGTTTTACTAAGTGTCAAATTGTTTAACCTCAATACATATCCTAGTTACTCCCATAGATATTCATTGGTTCTGAAATCAGTAGGATACCGTTTTGACCAAGTCTATAATGGTATGTGACTTAGGTTTATTGCTATAAACGGGTACTGCAACCTTATATATGACATTCAGTGAATCTACTCTACCTTTTATCACTATTAAACTAGACATTTATCAAGAATGCATAATCTTGATTCATTTGCCTGAAGACTTTCCTTATAATCTGCTTATCTATTGAACTATTGCATAGGGTGTTACTCTGTTCCCTTCCTCCTCTGGTTAACCTTCTTATTTTCCGCAGTATTCCTCACTCCTTGTTTACTGATGGCAAAAGGGGAGAGAAAAAGGACTTCGTGATGGTATTTTGCTTAAGGGGGAGTTGTTGTAATGTCCCGGATCTTTGTTGGATCTTTATTTGGTCTTTCGGATCCTTTTCGGAGAGTTTCGGATCGCTTTTGTAGCTCCTGAGTTGAGTTTTACGATCCGTGTGGGTCTTTCTCTCGTACTAGTTACGGAACCCTACGGTGAGTTTATTTCTCAATTCATCGACTCGTGGATGATACGGTGGTGATGTACTCTTCGAGCCGGTCGTTTCGAATATTTTTACGTATTTTTCTGAGACCGGGCCAAAAATCAGATTTTTCAGAAATTTGGAAAATTTCCTAATTTCATTCTATAAATTCAATTCCACTATCTCTCCTGCTCATTTTCAACTTCACGCTATCTCACTCCATTCTCTCCCATCTCTGGTCCGTTCGGTGCAGGGCGCGCACCGTTGCGGAGCTGGCTGAGGCGTGGACGTGCTCGGGTGATCGGTTCGCGGGAAGGAGCAGCGGATGGAGCGTGGTGGGTGTGATCCCTCGGTGGATTCCAAGAGGGAGTCGTTCGTGATTCGGTGGTTTTCGGCGTGGTTTAGTCACTTCGGCGCACAGTTTCTTCGGTGGAGGTAGGGAGATGGACCGCCACTTCCTTCTGCATGTTTTCCCGGCTTCTGTGCGTAGTTTGGTGCTCGATCGGGGGAGATCGGGCCGGTTTAGTGAAAACCGTAGTTTTTGGGGTTTTCAGGGTTCACCGGAAAATGGCAACCATTTGTGATGTGGTTAGTGTCAAACTGACCGTTGGGATGTCTGGATCCCATTCACGTAAGTTTCGTGTCGATCGGTTGTCATTCGAGGTCGGTAGGAGTCCGGGAACCTCGGTGACCCACTTTGGGTCGATTTGATAAAATCGCCCCGATCTCTCATTTTAGGGCTTGCATGTGGGCTTTTGAGCCTCCTAGAGTTGTTTTTCATCATCTAGGTTTGTTTCCCCTGCGCTTCGGCGTGAATGGGGCATGGAACGGCCCGATTTGGCATTTCCACTGTTTTCTCACCGTGACCGGTGTAACGGTCGTTTCAGAGACCGTCACATGTCTCTGACGGCCCTACGACAGACCGTCAGAGCATCTGGGCATTTTTAGTTCTTCGTGATTTTGGGAGTGTGACGGCCCAGGGGAGGCGTGTCATAGCTCTCTGACGCTCCTGGGGTGATGCGTCACACTTGTTTTGTCGTCTAGCATTTTGGGTGAGTTAGTTCCCCTGACGTGCCTGCCATGGTGCGTCAGGCTGTGTAACGCACCTGCCCCAGGCCGTTACACCCTATTTTGCTGTTTTTGGTCAGTTGGCGTAATGCGCCTGTGCTCACGCGTTAGGTGGGCGTAACGCGTCTGTGCTCGTGCGTTAGGCTACTGTAACGTGTCCGCCCGGGACCGTTACGTGGCTCGCGTTTTGGGTTTGAGCCTGTTGGCCCTGACGCCCCTATCCTAGCGCGTCAGAGTGGTGTAACGCGCCTCTGCTAGGCCGTTACAGTCCTCGTTGCCGTAATGGCCGTTGGTTTGTTTTGTTCTGTGTTGGGCCGTCTAGGTGATGTTAGGGGCTGTTAGAGGTAGGTTTGTGGCATGGCTGTGTGTGTGTCGGTCTAGGTTAGGGTTGTCTGTTGTTCCCGTGGTCTGGACGCTTTCTTCGTGGACGTCGGTCGACGTTTCTACGAAGGCTAAGACTACATTTCTGAGTCTATCGGCAGTTTCCTGTGCTGCCTTTGGTGTTTGAGGTATGGGTGACAGTGCATGTTTATCTGTCCGTACTTCAGCACCGCGTTTCGAGCTTCCTCTTCTCGTCGCCCTCGGCGTCCAGCAGTCGAGGGGTGACCCCGATATACGATTTTGTAAGCTAGTTTTCGTCGGCTCCTGCGGTTACCGTAGCGTCCTACGGGGGGAGAAAACTAGCTAGGGGCCTGGCTCTAGGCAGGAGCCAGTGTGTGCACACGTGGTCAGGGGCGGAGGACTGACGCTGACGGGCGTGACCCTAACTAGTACTTGTACTGGTGGTTCCGCGTGGGTTTGCGACTCGGCCGTGTTCGCGTCGGTGGTACGCAACGGTTAGTCGAGACACTTGTGGGGTTCATCCTGACCTGTCTGGGTTGGCCTTTCCGTGGCTGTACTCGAGGTCTGTGTCCTGTCTGGTGCACGACGCTCCGGTCATGTTGTCTGTGTTTGTCTAGGTCTTTTCTAGGCCTTCTTTTGCATGCCTGTTGAGGTGTAGGTTGGGGTGTCTTGTTTGGCTTTTTTCCTTTTCCTTGCTGCTCCCTACTCCTCTTTCCCTTTCTAGGCCTGCTTGCCTGTTCGGGTTATTCCCCTCGTCCTTACCTGTTCCCTACTCCTGCTTCCCTTTCTTTTGCAACTTTCTAGCGTTGTTTCTTGCTGCTGTTCCTGTTGTTCCGTGTTACTGCGCATTTTTCAGTGGGGATCCGCGTGACCCCTACTGAGCCAGTGACACGAGGCTCACCCCTACTTTTCAGGTGGGGTAATGTGTTCGTTCTGCTTCCGCGGGTCCTGGAGTTCGAGTCGTAGCTGCCAGCTGGTACCTCCGTCGGGCTTCCCCTGACTTCTTGCTACGTCTTTTCTTTCTGTCGACTGTACTGCTAGACTACTATCTTTAGCTTTAGACTTGACTCTGGTATATAATTGTTTAAAAATCTATTAATTAAAGTGAAATTTAATTGCTTGCTGTTATATCTGTCAGTTCAATGTACTACATGACAATCCTTTTTCCCTTCGGAGCTTTACCGCTCTTGTGAGGCCTCGCGGGTTCCAAGTGGTATCACGTGTATTCGGTAGTCCTATCGGGTATACCTGGTATCCGGGTCGCCACAGTTGTACTTAAGGATAATCTTGTTAAAGGGGGAGACCATCTTCAGGTCTGCAGCTGTGTGTTTGTCTGGTGCATTGTTTGGCTGTGCTTCATGTTAAATACATCTTATATTGGATTAGACTTGTCTCATCAAAATACATCATAATTTTTGGTGTTGCCATCATCAAAAAGGGGGAGAATGTTGGGTCTCCTCTGGAGTTGATCAGTAGTGTAAAGACTGCTGTGTGTTGATTGTGTTTTGAATGATTGGCAACAGTAAAGTTGACTTGGTCGACTGTAGTGTTGAATTTGGTGACTTTAACTTGACCATGGTAATATTGTGTATTTTCATGAATTTTTTATATGTCAGATCTATACATAAAACACTTTTTCACCTTCATACTATAGCTAGCACCATATAGGTCCGTGCATGTGGTCAGTGTGACCATCTCAGGTCGGTGCTAGTCAATATTGACTGAATAGTCAGGTCGATGCATACACAGACTCACTCAGTCATTTCATCAAATGGTTTGCATCATGAGCATTTCTGTTCTTAAGGTCGATGCATGCTTCAAAAGTTCTTTACTGAGGTCGGTGTCAAGTCCTTATAAGGTCGGTGCTAGCATTAGTTAGTCTGCACAAGGTCGATGCTAGTTGCATTCTACTTGGAGTCAGGTCGATGCCAGCAGTGTCTTACACTAAGTAAGGTTGGTGCAGGTTTAGGTGTCAAAGGCTCAAGGTTGGTGCATACTCGAAGTCGATGCACTTCTGTACTAGTAGCATATCAGGTTAGTGCATGCTTTGCATCGCACATAACCAAGGTTGGTGCATACTTGTCTTATGCATATTGGAGGTCGACGCATGTCCTGAAATATGCATGCAAGGGTCGGTGCATTGTCTGCTTCATGCATATAAAGGTCTGTGCATGTTTTCGAACATACATGCGTAATAAGGTCAGTGCACACTTGTATCTTGCATAACCAAAGTCAGTGCATTGTTTCCCTTACCAGTGTAGATGGTCAGTGCACTATCTGTTCTATATCATAACAAGTAAGTGCTAGTCTACATCTCGTCATGTACTGAGGTCGATGTTAGTTGCTACTAAAGT
The DNA here is from genome assembly GCA_022559845.1 of Amorphophallus konjac. Taxonomy (NCBI): domain Eukaryota; kingdom Viridiplantae; phylum Streptophyta; class Magnoliopsida; order Alismatales; family Araceae; genus Amorphophallus; species Amorphophallus konjac. The sequence continues at coordinate 436,348,282 of CM040118.1, forward strand.
CGAGACATGTGTATATCAGGTCTGTGTCAGTAGCATACCTTGAGTCATAGCATCATGTAGAAGTCGAAGCTAGCTACATTATATAGTCTGTGCTTGTTCTATATCCTTGCATCTGTGCCTATATACATAGACATGTGAGCTGTCTAAGTTTATAACACGTGACTAATATCTTTATTCATTACAATGACAGGTAAGACTCATGATCAAGCACCTGACACGTGTCCCAACTACATGCAAACTCTAAGTCACGAGCAACGTAAGTACCAGGATAAAAGGCATGTGATCCAAGGCAAAAGGCTAAATGATGTTCGTGACACGTGGAAAGCAACCCAATCAAGATGCTGCCACGTGGCCATCTCAATTTAGATCTGAACGAACTTTTGGGCGGGAAATGTGGTTTCCACACGCCCACCATCTGCTGTCTTATAAAAGGAGGCAGATCGCCCAATCTAAAAATAACACATAGAAAAGAGGAGAGAGTAGCAGCAGCCAAGTCAAGAGGAAGTTCCAGCAAGATCAAGAGAGCGAACCTGAGAAGAACCTAGAGAGAGCTTTGAGAAAGCTTTGAGAGAAGAGAAGTGCATCGTTTGAAGAGTGTGAGTCTGAGTCTCTACAATTTGTTATTTCCGGCTTCTCGGTTCAGAACCAGAGCCGATCTGCTCTTTGTGAGAGCTACAGTTTTTATTTTGCTTTTCTAATTTTCTATTTCTACTTTGAAATCTTGTTTTACAAGCTGTGTGTCAGCGGTTGTTGGCAAGCTGTAAGGCCCAGCTGCAGAGGTGGATTCCTCTGGGTAGCTTAAGCTGTAAGGCTCAGTGTATGTTGGGAAGTTTTCCCCAAAGCTGTGGATCAGCAGATTGGAAGCTGTGAATCTGTAGTGAAGCCACACTTGGTTTAAGTGTGGGGTGGACGTAGATCTCTGCAGGAGATCGAACCACCTAAAAATCGCGTGTCTATGCTTGATGGTTTGTGATTGTTGCACATATACATCTGTGTGTTATCATGTTTCTTTTGGTTGATATATTGAGTATTCAAGAGAGTGAAAAAGGTATATCAAAAGTTACTGCTCAAAGGATAAGTTAGACTTATCTTAAAAGTCGACTATCTTGCGTGAGGAGACTCATTGAGTACAACCTCCGCCAAGTACCTCTTCACATTTCATCTCTCTGGAATTTAGTTTTGCTGCTGTTATGTTTCACTTGTCTATCTGAATTTACTCATTCTCTCTATTGATAGCTTTCACATAACACTTGACTAAGTCTTTTGTTAATTCAGTGGTTCAAGTAACTCTGTGCCTAAATTGGCTGTTCTGATTAAGAAATTTTTAATTCCGCATTTATCTGCTTAATATTGTTTTAAATTTCAGGGTAGATCTATTCACCCCCCCTCTAGATCTATATCAATCTACAGCAAAGACCAGCTAGTCTTCGGATTCACCCTAAAGCCCCGAGCTACTCGGTTGAGGGTCAATCCACAGTCACAGCTACAACAGCAACAAATAGTCAATGGTGCAACCCACAGGCAATGTCCCCTGGCAGCAACAAGCTAAGGACGACAGTCACAAATCTAGCAAGTACAAAAAAAAAACAACAAAAAATAAAAAAATAACAAAAGGGGGCTAAAAATAAAGATGCCTCGGCGCACTCAGCCACTCTCTCCATAAGAAGGTTTTTGGGGGCAAAAAGGCCACAAACCCAACTGAGGTGAAAACCCGTAAGGGCGTCTCAGGCAAAATCGGGTAACCGCTCGGTGTGAAAACCCGTAAGGGCGCACCGAAAAAAGTAAAAGGGGGCAAGCTCTGGAGAAAATATGAAAGGACGATAGAGCTGGTAAAGAGAAAAAAATCTCTCTTCCTCACTAGGAACAACCAACCACGTTTCCCTAACAGTGGGTCATCATACCCTTTTTCCGGCCATCACACCACGACAGTCGGCCTACACCCAATATTTGACCAATACACCATCACAGTTGGTCATCGCCCAGCATCCACGTCAATACACTATCACAGTTGACCCACCTATTTCCTCCTTGCTTTACACCATCCCAGCCAATCTCTATCCCCTCGACCAATACGCCTGTATGGCCGTTCGTCCTTCACCTTGGCCATACACCTCTACGATTGGCCTGCACCTACCCTTGACCAAAACACCTCCACAGCCAATCAAACACCTTATCTCTGGCCAAAACACCACAATGGTTGGCCTACACATCACCCAGTTCCTGACCGATACACCTTCTTAGTTGGTTAAATCCCTAACCTTTGGCCAATACACCTCTTCGGTTGGCGTACGTTAATTCTTGGCCTATCGCCATGACAACCCAGAACCTCAGCCTTTGCATCACCAAAGTCGATCCGTTCAAGCTTCATCACAAGCTCCAGTTGCAAGCTACATAGATCAACCAACCTGAAGGTCTACGTGAAGCTCCAGATTGCTCGGCAATTAGCCAAGCCCCAACAAGCGACTCCAGCATGAACACATAGGATCAACAATAATGATCCCGCCAATAGTGTCCTTTGACAGTGGCAAGCTAAGGACACCCAACGCCAGTCACCGAATAGCCAAGAGGCTCCCCGGTAACCAAATAAAATAAAATAAAAAGTGGGGTTAAAAATAGAGATACCCCGGCAGACTCAGTCGTCCTCTTTCTCAAGGAGGCAACTGGGGGCAAAAAGGCCAGCAACACAGTTGAGGTGAAAACTCGCAAGAGTACCTCAAGTAAAATTGAATAACCCCTCGATGTGAAAACCCGCAAGGGCGCATAGGGAAAAGTAAAAGGGGGCCAGCTCTGGTGAAAACCCGAAAGGGCGACAGAGCTAGTAAAGAGAACAAAAAAAGAATTTCTCTCCTCCTCAACCCGGTAAACCAGTGACCCACCTTCCAGCAATTATATTCCATGCCAATTGGCCCATACCAGTCTCTGACTGATGCCCTGCTCTAGTTTATAAATCTTTCACCTCCCAGTCGGCCATATACCATCACGTTCAGCCTACGCCAGTTCCCTGGGCCACTCCTCTCCTTGGTTGGTTTATACCAGCCACTGACTAGTACACCTCTCTAGCTCATTGATCTTACACTCTCCAGTTAGCCATACACCACCCAGTTGGCTCACACCTCCTCCGGCCTCACACCACCAAGGTCGGCATATATACACCAGCAACTCATGCACCATTCCAGCCATTCATTCCAGTAGACCTCAGCCTACACACCACCTCGGTTGGCCTCTAAACCGCATCAACCATGGATCCATCTATCATAAAGATCCATCAACCCAAAATTCATAGTCACCAGCCCATCATGGTTAAGCAACCGCGATCCCAATTATGATGTGAACAATATGCTACCAAAGCTCACCGGTTCCTAGAGCCCAGCAAAAGCTCCAACAATACACCACCAAGGCTCACCGGTTCCTAGATCACCTGTCAAACTTCATATTACTCAATAACTAGCCAAAGCCACAGTCACGGCTACAACAGCGACAAGCCATCAACAACACAAACTTCAGGTCACGTCCCCTGACAGCAGTACGCTACGGACGACAGCCACAAGGTTCCCAAGTCAAAAGAAGAATAAGAAAAGAAATGAGGGTAAAAATAGAGATACCTCGGTGGCCTCAGTCAACTCCCTCCACGGGATTACTGAGGGCAAAAATTGCCATCAACCCAGCTGAGGTGAAAACCCGCAAGGGTGCCTCAGGCAAAATTGAGTGACGCCTTTGTGTGAAAACCCACAAGGGCACACCGGGAAAAGCCAAAGGGGGCCAATTCTAGCGAAAACCCGCAAGGGCGGTAGAGCTGGTAAAAAGAATAATAATAAAAAAGACTCTCTTCCTCTCTACTCCTTACTAATGAAAGTCGTTGATCGCAACATCCCGCTGACGGCGAGTAGAACATCACTTCACAACAATGGTGGCCATTACACCCCCAAGGTCGGTCATCGCCAGTCTCCAGCTCCAGTATTCGGCTACACACCTCAGCGGCCAGCCGGCCAGTCCCAGCCTTCTGGCTACTACACATCAACAATTAGCCAGCCAACTCAAGCTCTAGTCTCCAGGTCCAATATTCAGCTACACACCTCAGCGGTCAGCCAACCAGTCCCAATCTTCTGGATACTACACGTCAGCAGTTAGCCTGCTAGTTCCAGTCCTAGCTCCAATCCCAGTCTCTGGCTACAACACCTTCGCGGTCAGCCGGCCAACTCCAGTCCCAGTTTTCGGCTACAACACCTTAGCGGTTAGCCGGCGAGATCCAGTTCCAGCTCCAGTCCCAGTTCCCAGCTACAACACCCCCAACGGTCAGTCGGCCAGCTCCAGTTCTAGTCCTCCGAGTACAACACCCCTAGCGGTCAATTCGTTAGCTCCAGACCTCTAATACCCCAAAGATTTTATAAATAATATTTTAAATTTTCTAGAAACATAATTAGATTTTCTAGGATTTTTCAAGAATTAATTCAAGGCCAATGGGATATTAAAGGAATTATAGTTAATTAAATCTAATTATTAAAGCCCAATACTATGTAAATAAATTCAATAGGCCCAAAAAGACCCAAAACCAAACCCATAAGGTTTGGCCCATATTCTAGAAGCTTAGACTAGTGTGTTTTCAAAATTAAGGGGGTACTTACTCTTTAGTAGATAAATAAATGGATAATAATAGGAGATAATATCAAAGAGTTTGAAATTGTTCAAATTCGGCGGCCACCAGAAGAAACGGTCTATCGCGAGACCGCATGGGAAAAAGAAACGGTCTAGTACTAGACCGCTAAGCTCTGCAGATTCCGTGAGTGGAAAAAAGTGCAAAACAATTAGATTTTTGGCGTCTAAACTTCTAGAGACCGAAGTATGAAGACTTGAAAGCATGCTTGGGACTCTCAAAGATCGATCTAATACCTAATTAGGACTCTAGAATCATTCTAATCCATGAAACCCTATCTAAACCCTATAAATAGAGCCCAGATCTCACCTACACGACCCTTACTTTTGGCTCACGTGGAACTAAGGTAAGGAGGTCGAATTAGAGATAAGTTTCTTCTAAGAATTTGTTCATTTTAGTTAGATCTAACTTTTCTTAAAATTTCGTTCTAGAAGATCAAGCCTACATCAAGTTAGAGGCATCTAAAGTCGCTGGTTCAGCACAAGAATCTTAGGAACCTGTACGACCGGGTCAGATTGATCAGAAAAATACAAGCCTTAAACGAGGTAATTAGATAGAGGTTCTTTAGAGTTAATTGTTCCTTTTAGTATCCTCTTCTTACCCTCCAAATCTCGTGGTCATAGGTAAAGGGAATCAAGAGATAGAATGCCACGAAGTTACTGGTTCTGTTCAGGAAGAGCAGGAACCAGGGTTAACTTCTAGCCCTAAATTTGAAGTCTAAAGTCTAGGACAGAGGTAGGTTATCTCATGAACGGCTTAAACATGACATTAGGGATAAAAGCCCTCTGATTTCAGTCGATTTCATGCATTGTACACTAAGAATTTTATGATTTATTGGGACTATGCATTTAGTATACTCCTCATGCATAATTCTTAGCCCTAATTAAGTTAAAAGAAGAATTCTCTTGTTGTTACACAAACCCACGCATATTGTTAGCCTATATTCGTTCTACCTTGCTATAAAGGTTTATTCATGTTGTTTTCCATGCATGACATGCCTTAGATTAGTATTTTATTTTATTATCATTAAGTTTTTTGTTGACACAAGAAGAAACGGTCACCCTGTAGACCGCCAGAAACCCTAGCAGTCGTACGATAGACCGTTTGGCCCAGTGAAACGGTCCTACACTAGACCGTTTTCATTTTTTGATTTCTGTAATGTTGTTAACCCGAAACATATTGCAGATTAGCCCTATGATGGGGACATCAATGGCTTATGGGATGTATTAGTGAGTATTTGGCTTGTATAGGTGTGTCTTATAGGTTGTATGAGTTTGTAATTATGTATTTGTTTGATTTCTTTCATTTGGGCTCCCTTGTAAGGCTTTTAACAAGCCAATGGGCCATATTCCATGTAGAATACATCAATGGGTTGGATTTAGAAGAGTCCATTAAGGGGTTAGTTCATATTGGGTTCATATTGGTCTTTAACTCACTTAAAGGCCCAAGTGGGCTTTTCCCCTCTCATGGACCACCAAGGTTTGGAAGGCCCAAGGCTAGACATGGGTTATTGGACTTGAGTTGGTTGGCCTTGGACCAGCCTAGGCCCAAGAGAAGCCCATGAAGGGGGCGCCCTCTTCTTTGGCCTTATTAGGATAGGTAGGTGAAATTTAGGTGAAGTTTGAATGGAATTATATAGTTTGATTAGAATTTATTCAATATGTTTTGACCACATGGGAGAAATAATTTCTTCCATCCCCTTAATACCCCTTTCAGATCTAGATCTGAGGTCATTTTGAGTCTTTTTACATTTTGTATAAATCCTTGTATTTTCACATTTTGTTGGAATTAATGAGAAGTAATTGTGTGAATTTCTTGGAGCTCTTGGAGCCTGGTGCGCCCCCCTCCCTCTCCCTCTGGAATTCCTTCTCCCTCCTCTGTATTTCAGGGTTGTGACCCTTCTATCTTAGCCCCTCCACTTCTAATTTCATTCTGTGCCGCCGCCGTTCGTGCCGCCATCGAGCCGCCACGAGCAACCGTCGGAAGTTCTGTCCAGGTTCTAATTTTCAGGATAGAAGGCCACTCCGAGAATTTTAGCTCCCAATTCTCTCATCTTCTGGAGCTGATATTTTCAAGAGCTCGAAGCCTGAATCTGAGGTCTACCCCGCGGTCAAAGGTAGTTCTCAGAAACTGCTCTGCTGTTCTAAGATTTTGAGAACTGTCCAACAGCAACTTCAAAAATCAACAAATGCAAGATCCGTGCCGATCCAGTTCATCTCTCTGGTCCTATATTGAAGGACTTCGAAAGAGCTTTCCAACGGTATCTTCTGTGCTTCGATCCGACATCAGGATTGATCGCAGCAGCCGATCTTGCCAGAGCGCGCGCCTGAAAATAGAAGCAGCAGATCCGTGGGCACTCTTTCCGACCTGTGCCGATCGGAGCCGCCCGGCCTTCGGCCGGCGAACCAGCGTGCCGCCATCCCAGGAAGCGCTTCCCCAGGCGTCCCCACCATAGTGGTGCCACCCAGGTCCCACACGGCCCCACCGACCAGTGCGTGGGCCCCACAACTAGTAGCATACGCCGTCCGAACCGCGCCGACGGGGTGATCAAGTGCAACCCGTCAACTTGAGATCGGTCCTCCCGGGCCCACTTGTGTAGCCCTTTACCTCCCTACGTGGAGTGGGTGATATTTCATTGCTGTAATCTAACTCATTGTTGTTACCGAGAGTTACTGAATTCGGCCGGGACCGTCTTCCCCACGCCGAGAGCGTGGAGGTATCATATTCGCTCCTTGCTTGGCACTTTACTTTATTTGTATATATTTCATATGCCGCTGCTAGAGAGCATGCTAGGGTAATTAGCTCGTTTCATATTTTTATATCACCGCTGCAGCGAGAGAGAGCGTTACCGTCCCGTGACCCGATCCGGGCACAAAAGAGAGAATTGACCACCCTAGCTCTTGCCGGTTTCTCAACTGCGCACGTCCGACGCTTCCCTCGAAAAGGGACGATCGAGAGCTTGTTTAGAGTCCGAGGGTTGCAATCCTAATTGGAGTCAAGTCCGTGGTCCGTCCCGCATCACCCTAATTAATGTATGTTAAGCCTAGTTAAGTAGGCTTTACTCCTGTTTCAAGTGATATTTTCATATACCTAGTTATGTTAACAGAACATTCCAGTAGATTTTGTGGTTCTTTATGCACTTATAGTTATTTTAAACTTATGATATTTTCATGACTAAAGCATATACTTTTGTAATTAACTTAAATTTATATGATTCATGGACTAGTCATGTTTTGATCGTTGTTACCATTATCTCTCTCTTCTAGAGTCATTTTCTTAAGCACATGGCACATATCACGGTATGTTGTCATTAGTTACACCTTTGCACATTAAGTACACAATCTTGGATTTGATAACCTCTCCATTGGATATTCCTTCCAACGGACTAGGAAATCTTGTTTCAAGGCCTCCCTAAGACTCCGCGAGCCTGGGATTCCCACTAAGATGCCAATCTGATTGTACCATAAAAGCCCAATTATCTAGAAAGCACTTTACCAGTATTTTAATGAATTCTGGACCTTAGCGGCCTAATGTATGACCGCCACAGTCAGTTAGTGGCCTATTGATAGACCGCCAATGTCACCTAGCGGCCCTACTCTAGACCGCATGGTTCCAGCTTCTCTTTCATCAAATCTAATTATGTTTAAGCCATGGTTTTACCTTTGGGTTTAGTATTCCTATGTTCCAGATGGTCTAATGATTATCCAGAACTTGACACCTTATTTCAAAGATGTCTAAATAAATTATGGAAATAAAGAATGTACCGTTATCCTGCCGAATTTTCTCCATAGCATAACCTAGTTATTAATACATTTTCTTGAATTCTCATGATCAATTATTGGTATGTTCTATACCTTGGTTACCTTATCATGAAGTTATTGTTGAACTTGTACACTATTGGTCACATTATTGTTATAATCTTGGAAGTAGCTTGATTTATACTTGAAGATGCAGTTCGAGCACTAGTTGTGTTCAAGGGCTCTATGCTAGTCCCCTCGGCTGATTGTCGGAAACATACTGTAAACCATGGGGTATGATGCTACTAGTGTCGTATTGTGTTGGGAGTACTTTCTTTATAAATAAGTGAAAATCCATGGATGTGAATAAAGGTCCACGTAAATTCACGAAGTACTTGCTATTAAGCGGAAAGTACTTTCTTGCTTGTTACATGACTTTCTAGTACATAACCTTCATGGTTATGAAAAGTACATTCTTACTACATTCTTGTTCACAGAAAGGCCAAATTTACATTCTTGTCATATACTTGATCAATCATATTCTCGTATCTCGTCGTGATCATAACTTGTTACTTTGGCTTTATTCATATGCTTTGTCGTATTCGCATGATTTATCTTGTTCTCTAGAGCAAAAATGTTAATCACTTAAATTTGCCTTCATGTTGATACGAAGATATCTACTGGGCAAGTGTGCTCATTACCTATTTTTTTAAATATTTCAAGAAGTACAGATGAATCAGATTCGGATTATACAAGTAACGGGTCCGAGAGTGATTGAAGGTCAAACGAATCGAGAGAAGCCATAGTACTAGATGTCTAGTCGAGTCTTGTTGTAATTTTTTATTTTTCTTGAGTCTATGATGTAAGAGTGTTAAGAGTCAAGGATCTTGTGTACTTTGATATTATTATTATGGAATAAAGTGAAGTTTGAAAAGTTTACATGTGCAATTACTTTAGTGTGATTGTCTTGCGCTCTGATTATGTTGCTTGCTCAAGGCATACTAGCCGACTGTTCACGTTCCCGATTATTTCCACTACATAATCTCGGGACGTGACAGTTAGATTGGTATCAGAGCCTAGAACTAGGAGTCCTAGGGAAAAAGTCATGTCATAGGCTAAGTCCAAGGTTTAAGGACCCACACCTATGAAACTAAGAAAGAAGCTCCCAACCCATGTGAGAAACTGGGTAGAACATGGGATGAGCTAGTTGTTTAGAATACATCTTTAAGCTATCTTTCTTTGAAATTCTATGAAGAATAACAAACCTATCACTCTTCTCAGGTACATCATTCTTACGATGGCTCACCGTGTTGATTATGGTGGAATGTAACAAACCGTTGCGGGTCTCACCCAGGCATTACAGAATATGGCTCAAGCCGGCGCAGGGGCAAGAGCTGGAGACCTACACTATAATCTTCGGAGCTTAAATCCTCCGAGGTTCTCAGGTTCCTCTAACCCAGATGAAGCCGAGAATTGGAATGATGAAATGAATCGCATATTTGAGGTTATGCAATGTGCCGACCAAGAGAAGGTTCATCTTGCCACGTTCCAAATCAATAAAGACGCCCGTACATGGTGGAAGTCAATTTGTCACGCCCCGAACCGATAGCAACGAAATGTGTCGTTTGCTTGGAACGTGGCAGTTAATCAGTCGAGTCAATCAGAGCGTCACCATAAGACAAGAGGTAATTGAACAAAAATAAAATTTTCATTTCAAATATAAGTTTATTACAACTTGGACCCAAAATAAAAAGGACTCAATAAAGGAAAAATTATAATGAGAGTCTTGACTGGACTTAACATAAGACTCTAGATAACCAAACTAGAGGGTTCACTAGATGTCGGGTACTCTTCACTCTTGCCCTTGCCCACCATGTTCGGTCTCGTCGTCGCTATGGTTCTTACGTGAAAAACATAGAAATACACGAGGTGAGCGAACGCTCAGTAGGACTTAATATCTCAAGCTCCAAGATAGCTTTAAGTCAATTACAATTTCACATGCTCATGTAGGTCATGCAAGGTATAGAAAATCAAGAACGATCATGGCACGAGATAAATTCAAGAACTATAAGAATAGACAAGATAAGAACGAACAGATTGATGAGAGAATATATCAAGAACTTTCATGACGAGATAACAAGTGCTTTCAATAAGATAATTCAAGAACATTCATGATGAACTTTACACAATATAGAAGTAGAGCAATCACTTCTACTAACACTAAATAGGATTGGCCGATACACTAGGGACATCACAACAATATGACAACCCCAAATGGCCATTTACAAGAACATTCACGATGGACATTAAGCAAGTATAGAAGTAGAATAATCACTTCTACTAGCACTATGTAGGATTGGCCAATGCACTAAGGAAAAATCACGGCGATATGACCGCCCCTCCTGGAAATGAGTCGTAGACCAATTTAGCTATATTTGGTGAATGCCAGCACCCGATCATTCATGATACCAGTAGACATTTGGACTTTGCCTCGCCCATGGGATCAGATCAAGACCCCTTATTTTATAAACACTAGCATTTAAAGTCAATTTTGTCGGGACCCATAGCCCCTGCAATATCTAGACCAATTCCACTTTAATGGCCAAGAGTTCCAAGGATCAAGCATGTAAGGATAACAGTGCAGATTCATGGAATTTGAGAACAGAAGTATAGACAAGATGACATGGTAATAATCTCCTTGGAAATCACGATGTTAACAAAACTGGGATGAATGGCGCCCACGCAGGCGGTCACGATTTATAGAATTTGCGCCCACTGCCGTGGTCACCTATTCTGTGATCAGGACAAGCTTTGAAGAATTAGCGTCCATGCGCACGGTCGCCCATTCAATGAGTGCATGCTCATACAGTCGCTAATTTCTTGGAAATAATGACAACTGGAATGGTCGCTAATTCAATTAGCGCCCACTTCTAGGTCACCTTTTCAGAAAGAGACTGACTTCTCACAAAATCGCCAGAACTGCGCTCTATGAGGGTCGGGTGACACGTTTTCTTTAGAGTAACATGACTAACAGGGTTTCAGGATTTTCATGGTACAACTAGCTCAGTCGGGCTTGAGGGAATCTAAGGCTACGAGGAGACTTACGGAGGTCCCAATGACAAACTCGCCAATCCGAAGGAAGGAATATCCCGTGGAGGGCTCATTCGTCACCGAGAATTGAGGGCGGTGCGAGAAATGTCATAAAACGTGGGACTGTATCTACGGACTGAGACACAGTTTCAATAGACCAGGTCATGGCCAAAAACGCGATAAAACAGAGCCAGAAAGAATACGCGCCCACTCAGAAAGTCCCTACTCCATGAAATAGCGGCTAACCGAAGGATCGCTCAATCTTTTAATCACTGGAAAATAATTAATTAAAATAGTAATTAGCGCCCTATCAGAAGGTCGCCCAATCTTTGAACCACTAGACTTTAAAATATTAAATCAAGAATTCGCGCCTGCTCATACGGGCGTACGCTCATTATACTTTCCACAAATTTATCATTTTTCTGAAAATAAATTGAATAGCGCCCCTCTATGAGGGCGCAGGTTCTGTAATGTGCGACATGGTGGACAGTCGCCCATCCTTATGTATATTATAAATATATACATATATATTTATATTTATATATATATAAATAAGGATAAGGAATAGGCTTTAACATAATGAAGATGAAATGGATTAAACAGATAGGGGCATAAAGTGAATAAGACAATTTAGGGGAGCTTTTAAAAAACTAAAAATCTCAAAAGAATGGACGACCATGCATGGGGTCGTCCATTCCTTTTTACATTAGTTTTAGATGAATAGTGACACTTTTTATTTTGATAAAATTTTGTGAAACAAATATATAAGAAATAGGAGAAAAATATAAGGATTCTAACCGTGAAATATCATAATTTTATTCCATCTAGTTTTAAAGATAAAATTCCTTGAAGTTCATGCGGAGTTTTAACAGAATAACTGGAGTCACTTTTATTCCAGCAGTATTTTAATAAAAGAAAATTCTCAAAAATATCAGGAAAATCTAAGGATCATGAAAACATGTATTTTGCTATTTTTATTAACATGGTTCATGAGATATTAAATTTTAAATGTTGCAACATAGTATTATCTAACAAAAAAATACATGTTTTCTTTGAACAAAACATGCAAAACTGTAACACCAAGATAAAAAAAATAAAGATGTAGTAATATGAGATTTATTTAAATTTTGCTTGGGAGAATGCCTACCTTGATGCGTTTTACGGTTGAAGATGCGGGACGGTGAAGAAGATGAGTGATAGTAGGTGTAGCTTCAGAAGAAGATGCAGGCAGAGGACTTTACGTACGCAGGAAGAAGAAGACATGGATGCAAGAATAGCTCCAACGGCAGCAATACGCAGAAGCAAAGGAAGAAGAATTTTGTTTGCTCCACGTATAGCAACGTCGGTCGCACGGAACAACTGCAGTAGAAGCCGCAGCACGTACAAAGCAACAGCCGCTGCAGGATGAGGATGAAGAAGCCTTGCGGTTATCACCTAGCCGTGCAGCACATTCACAACGAGAGTAGCCTTAGGCAGCCCTCGAACGAAAAGGACGAAGAAGCAGCAGAGGAAATTGGAAACGCAGTAGCAAGCCCAGCCACAAGGGCGTTGGTTCTCATAGGGAGAAAGGTTATTCTTCTAAGAGTTAAGATTCTTAAAGAGGTTGGTTACCTTTGGTGGAAAATATTCTTAGTTTTATTATTCCCCTCCCATGCATCTCTTTCCCAAACAACGGCCGCCTCCCGTATTTTGGCCTTAAAACCCTAAAGCCTCCACCATAAAAATGTTCGATCGGACTGGGTTTAGGCCATTCTATCTACATGGATTACGTGGTAGGGTAAGCCTTCTACGAGGTCAAATGGGTTTGGCCAGGTTCATTGTGAAGGCCCATTATTATCTTATATGCATTTATCTTTATCCCCCCAGCCCATCTATATTATATACCTGCATATATCTTTAACCCATATCTTTAACCCATTAGTTGGTAAGGCCTTTTGAACATGAGGGGATTAATGGGCCACATGCAGGTTTGTTAACATGTATATACACGTTCTTTGGATGCCCATTTATTATACACCCTTGTTTCTCTGTTAAAGTCCATTAGCTTGGGAATGTTTTAGGTTGGGTTTGGGCCAATGGAACTTAACATGGTTTCATATTTTTAAACCTTTATTAAGGCCCACTAATAATATATGTTAAAGTTATAATAAGCTTTAACTAAATTATTTCAGTAGCACTCTTCATATATAGGGATCTTGATTTACTTATCTTTCTAATTCGTTAGATTTTACCGCTGTCTCGGGTATCAGAGTCAGGTTCGATCTCATGACACATTACTTACTTATTTATTTGTGGCTCGTTTGACTTTTAGCTTTTCCTTTTTGAATAAATTATTCATAGCTTTCTAATTAGTATTTAGGTCCATTATCTATTTAGGCTATTTCTATTATCAAAATTTTATTTTTTTCATGACAAATATTAATATTTATCCTTTTAAAAATTTCGAGGTGCTACACCCTCCCCCAGTTAAAAGAATTTGGTCCCCAAATTCACATGATTTTCTTTTCATAATAGTGGGGTAAAATCACCATATTCCCAAATAGGTATTCTATCTAGATCATTCTCATAACACTCTAAGTACTAAGATCACCAGATCCAATTCATGCAATTTTGGATGAGTTAGGTTCATAGAGTTACCTTCCAATGCTTGCGACACTTCTTTCTTTAAGAGTGGACAACGAGCAATCTTATGATCTACGCTTCCTCAACGGATACATTTCCCGAGGTTATACCAACACTCGTCCGGATTGTGCCTCCCTTTCTTGCAATGCTCGCAGATCTCTTTAGCCGGAATAATTTGTTGACCATCATTCCGAGGTTTCTTGTCCTTGCGGAAACCGTTACCTCCTTTGGACCTCTTCTTCCCATCCACGAGTTCCTTGTTCTTGGATCCATTGGCTAACTCCTGCTTAGCGACTTTCCCTTTGATTCGCTCCATCATATCCATAGCATCCTCCAATAGTTGTGCTTTTTGGAACATCTCCGTATAAGTTTGAATCTCCAGCGGAGCCAATTGAGGAATGAGCTCCACCTTCAATCCATTCATGAATCTTCTTGCTCTTATTTTCTCCGTACAAACTAAGTGTGGTGCGTACCGAGCTAATCTAGAAAACTTCGCTTCGTAGTCCGCTACTGATAAGTTGCGTTGTTTCAATGCCGCAAACTCCCTAGCATTTTTCTCCCGGAGCCTTTCTGAGAAATACTTCTCATTAAAGTGTTCTAAGAACTCCTCCCATGTAACCTGGTTGTTGGGCAAAATCGCTTCCATGGATCCCCACCATGCCCGGGCATCCTTCTCTAGTTGATAAGTTCCTAATAGTACCTTCTATTCATCGGTACACTGTATTACCTTAATGGTCATCTCTATTTCTTGCACCCAATTCTCTGCTTCGACTTGGTGGGTAGACCCACTAAACTTAGGGGGATTCATCTTTTGAGACTTCCTATGCAAATCCCCAACACCATGTTGTGCTCCTCCTTGTGCAACTTGTTGTAAAGCTTGTGTTAATCCTTGTACGGTTCGTTGCATCTCTCTCCATTGAGCACGCTTGGCAGCCATTAATAGCCTACAAGGTAAGTTTTAAATTAATGATTACTCACATCTTGACATTAATCTAGCGTAGATGAAACATATTTTATTAGTTAGCCCATAGCTCTACCCAAATCTCACGGGATTCCTATAGGATAACCGACAAGGACGACTCGAACTACAACTTGGACTTAATGACCTAGGGATTTACAAAGCTTAGGCTCTGATACCACCATCTGTCACGCCCCGAACCGATTACAGCGGAACGTGTCATTTGCTCGGAATGTGGCAGTTAATCAGTCGAGTCAATCAGAGCGTCACCATAAGACAAGAGGTAATTGAACAAAAATGAAATTTTCATTTCAAATATAAGTTTATTACAACTTGGACCCAAAATAAAAAGAAGGACTCAATAAAGGAAAAATTTCAATGAGAGACTTGGCTAGACTTAACATAAGACTCTAGATAACCAAACTAGAGGGTTCACTAGATGTTGGGTACTCTTCACTCTTGCCCTTGCCCATCATGTTCGGTCTCGTCGTCGCTATGGTTCTTACCTGAAAAACATGAAAATACATGAGGTAAGTGAACGCTCAGTAGGACTTAATATCTCAAGCTCTAAGCTAGCTTTAAGTCAATTACAATTTTACATGCACATGCAGGTCATGCAAGGCATAGAAAATCGAGAACTATCATGGCACGAGATAAATTCAAAAAAAATATGAATAGACAAGATATGAACGAACGGATTGATGAGAGAATATATCAAGAACTTTCATGACGAGATAACAAGTGCTTTCAAAAAGATATTCAAGAACATTAATGATGAACTTTAAACAATATAGAAGTAGAGCAATCACTTCTACTAACACTAAATAGGATTGGCCGATACACTAGGGACATCACAACAATATGACAACCCCAAATGGTCGTTTACAAGAACATTCACGATGGACATTAAGCAAGTATAGAAGTAGAACAATCACTTCTACTAGCACTATGTAGGATTGGCCAATGCACTAAGGGGAAATCACGACGATATGACCGCCCCTCCTGGAAATGAGTCGTAGACCAATTTAGCTATATTTGGTGAATGCCAGCACCCGATCATTCATGATACCGGTACATGTTTGGACTTTGCCTCACCCATGGGATCAGATCAGAACCCCTTATTTTATAAACACTAGCCTTTAAAGTCAATTTTGTCGGGACCCATAGCCCCTGCGATATCTAGACCAATTCCACTTTAAATGCCAAGAGTTCCAAGGATCAAGCATGTTAGGATAATTGTGTAGATTCACGGAATTTGAGAATAGAAGTATAGACAAGATGACGTGGTAATAATCTCCATGAGAATCACGATGTTGACAAAACTGGGATGAATGGCGCCCACGCAGGCGGTCGCGATTTATAGAATTTGCGCCCACTATCGTGGTCATGATGTCAGTGGCAGAGTATGAACTCCAATTTTCTAGGCTGGTGCCTTATGCTCCTCATTTGGTTAGTACGGACTTATTAAAAGTTAACCGATTTATGGATGGATTGAGGCCCGGCTTTATTCAACAATGTGGGACTGAGAATATCTATACATATGTAGAGATGGTCCAACGGGCACATCTATGCGAAAGGACCTTGGAGAAGGTCGAAAAACTTAAAGGAAAAGGAGAGGAGCCGAGCCGAAAGTCTGATCGGCATGAAAAGAAGGGAAAGTTTAGTATCACGAAACCTTACAAATCCCGTGATAGAAAGAAGAGATCCCGGAACGGGAGTGGTAGTGGCTACCACAAGAATAAGAAGGTCAAAGAAAAAGAGAAGCAAGTCATGGCGGCTTGCACGTTTTACGAGAAGTTTGTTCATTCAGTCAAAGAATGCTGGAAGCATCTCGTGTTGTGCCCCTTGTACTTTGTTGATGATGTGATGTTTTAATGATAGCAACATGAATGAGTCACCACATTATCTTGAATATGTCTGACCTTTTCTGTGGGAGATTGCATAAGTGTGCCATGTCTGAATTGTGAAGAACGCATGTGTATGCTTGAGTCATGCTGTGATATATTGGCTTGTGCTTGATTTCTGTTCTTGATTTCTGTTCTGTGCATTGCTTCTCTGCTGATATGTTCATACATTGTCTTAGGCTAAGTCTATACAGACTTTAGCGTCTCATTTAGCATCTAAGGCAAAGTCTACACATTAGCTAAGTGTGTACATCGCTTACATTTCTTGAGATCAAGTCCATACGTTGCACTGTTTCTTCAAGTCCATACAGTGGCAAAGTCTGGACATTGTGCTTTGAAGATCATCAAGTCCATACATCGTGAAAGTCTATACACTCCTCTTGGCCTTAGCATCTGTTTTGAAGTCCATACATTGGTCTTCAGTTCAAGTCTGTACAGCGTCAAGTCTGCACATTGGGCTTTCACGTGAAGTCTACACATTGGTCTCTACTTGAAGTCTATACATTGGCTAAGGGTCTTCAAGTCCATACACAGTCGTCTGATGCATATTGATTAACAGGAAATCTGCTATGAGGTAGTACATTGTATGTCCGTACTGTTTCTGTCATACTTCGTGTTGTTTGTGTTTACTATACCTCGTGTTGTCCTTGTGTACGTCGTGTTGTTCTAACTTTGTTTGTTGATTGTCTTCGTGCTGTTTACTGAAGCAGCTCGATTTGTTCTGATGTACTTCGAGTCGTTTTTCCTGTGAACCTCGTGTCGTTTATTCAGTAACTAGTTGCTCATCCCGTGTCATCCTCTCCGTGTTTGTTCTTGTGTCTTCGTGACAATTACTGTAGTTCCTCGAGTTGTCCTTCTGCTTCCACCGTTTCATCACGTGTTGTTGAAGACATGTCTATCTCATGTCTTCATGTCGTGTTTTCTAGACCTCGTGTCTTTGTCGCTTTGTGACCTCATCTCGTGTCATCTTTTATGTCTGCTTGTTTAATTTCGTGTCACTTACTGTTGTTCCTCGAGTCGTTCTTTTACTAGTGTCACTGCTTCATCACGTGTCGTGATAGCCGTGTCACTCTTCTGTCTTCGTGTTATTTTTCTCTTTAGACTTCGTGTCCTTCTCGCCTTGACCACACTCCGTGTCAATTCCTGTGTTTCGTCTTCGTGTTGTTTTCAACTCGTGTCGGTTTTTGTTTTCATCTTCGTGTTGTTTTCAACTCGTGACGGTTTCTATTATTTGTCCTCGTGTCGTGGTCAGCCCGTGTCTCCTCGTCTTCGAGTCGTTCATTCGAGCTATTTTGTGCTCGAGTTGTTTTTCTTGTGTTTTCAAGTGTTGTTTCACTACGTGTCTTCGTGTTGTCTTTGTATTCGTGTCTTCGTGTCTCTTTCGTATTCATGGTTTCGTGTGTCGTTTGTATTCGTGTCTTCGTGTCTCTTTCATATTCATGTTTTCGTGTGTCTTTTGTATGCGCGTCTTCGTGTTGTCCTTGTATTCGTGTCTTTGTGTTATCTTCTTCTCACCTCATGCTATCTTCATCTGACTTCGTGTCGTCTTCGTTGTTGTGTTAGCTGTGTTCTTGTGTATCTCGTGTTGTTCCTTTTTTTACCTCATGCAGTTTTAGTTATTGTGGCCCTGAGTGTTATTCGTGTTAATTTCTGCAGGAGAAGAAGAAGGTGGTCCGAGGAAATATTCCCGAGTGACTCGCAGAACGTGATCCGAGGCTGAGATGAAGCTGGCTGAGAGACTGCCACGTGGTCCGAATAGTTAGGGCTGGAAATGTGGAGGTCACACGTCGGGGGTGATGCTGATGCTGCTGCTATATATATGAGCCTTCTTCCACAGAAGAAAAATAATCGAAGCAGAAAGCCGGAGGAGTAGAAAGCCCTTCGATCTAGAAAAAGAAGAAAAGAAAGAAAAGAAGAGAGCAGAGAAGAGAGTGAGAGTGAGAGCAGAGAAAGAAAAAGAGAGAGAGATAGTGCTCGTGTGAAGAGAGAAGAAAGAGTGAAGAAGAAGAAGTGCAGTAGAGAGTGAAAGAGGAAGAGAACAGAGGAGAAAGAAAGAGAGATAGAAAGAGAGAGAGAGAGAGTTCGTGGAGAAGAAGGACGAAGCTACTGAAGATCTGTCTACTGGACCGTGGATCAAATCCAGGCCAGTCAGCTCCGTTGAGAGCCACATCTATGTTTTCATCTTTTACAGCCTTCTGATTGCTGTGTCATTTTCGTTTATTGTTTTTCTTTTATTTTTCTGATTATCTTTGTTCTTCCGATTGCCCTGTTGGGGATCGGGTTCCTCCTGGTGGTACAGGAGAAGGGAGATCTGATCTCCGGGTTGCAAGTGACAGGTTGTCACTTGTGGGTTTCCCTCTGGTTAGAGGAAGGGAGGCTAGTCCTCCGGTTCTGGGCTTGTGGTTGCAAGTCCAGGTGTCCCTCCTGGTCTGGAGGAAGAGAGGTCTTCGACCTCTAGTTTTCAAGTGGCTGTGAGTCACTTGGGTGTCCCTCCGGTTGGGAGGAAGAGGGAAGTCTATTTCCCTAGTCAAGCTGTGTGGCAGCAACTGTTTACAGACTGAGTCTGCTTGGTTCTAGCGTTTGCTAGTGAAGCCTCACTCCGGTTGGGAGTGAGGGGTGGATGTAGGTCTGGAGGACCGAACCACCTTAAAATCTTTGAGCAGTGGTTTGCTTGTAGTGTGTTCTTCCATATCTCCTATCACCCTTCACAGATTGTCTTGAGATTTCTTATTCTCATTTGTGCTGCTTCCGCTAGTTGATTGTTTGGGGGGGGGCAGTTACATATTTGCTCTTTTGTTTAAAAGGATTTTCAACTGGTTCATCAGATTGCTAGATTTGCTTCTGCTGGATGCTTGGATAGGTTCGCTCCACCTGCTTGTTATTTTGTCAAATCGTATTAGCTTAACTCCGGAACTTGCTTAGCATCCTAGTTATTAAATTGGGCATATTTCGTAGCAGGATACATTCACCCCCCCTCTGTATCCGGGCCTAGCACCCTAACAGTTGGTATCAGAGCGGGTGTCTGCATATAAGGTCTAGTGACCTGCAGATTCGATCTTGCGGTCTTAGGTGCTTATTTGCCTTCAGTGCATCAATATTCCTGTTGCATTGAATTTATATGCTATTTGGTTCAATGGCTTGTCCACCTGTCTTCAGTGGTTTTGATTACAACCAGTGGCACAGTGCTTTACGTGCTTATGTTAAATCTGTTGATCCAGACCTGTGGAAAGTAATTTCACATGGTCCTCATGAATTACCAAAGAAAAAGTCCAAATGGACTGACAGTCACGAATCAATGTATGAGGAGAATCAGACAGCTATAAATCTGATGAAAGCAGCCACTGATAAAGCCTTTCACTCATGTTTCCTTGATTGCAGATCTGCAAGGGATATGTTGGAAATGATGAAGAGAGCCGGGAAAGGAAATCAAACAAGCTGCATGATGGCCAACAGAAGCGATCAAGGCAGCAATCAAACTGTAGAAGATGATGATGATGAGGTAAATATCTTTGAGAATTTCTCTCTAGAAGATTGGGAGAATGCTTATGCTGAATTACTTGAATCTCCTGAGCTGTTAAGAAAACAGTATAAGAAATTGAAGAAGGGTACTGGTTTAGATAGTTCAAGCGTTCCTTGTAGAAATTGTGTTGAATTGAAAAATATTCATGATGCTTGTATGTCTGACTTTCAAATACTGAAGAAACAAGTTTCATTATTGAAAACTGAAAATCAAGAACATATAAATGTGATATCTGAACTCAAAGAAAAATTGAACTCAGATAATGATAATCAGACTGTTGTTAACTATCATGACCAGTATGAAAAATTGCTGAAAAACTTTAAAAGTGTAAACTCAGATTTAAACAAGCTGAGATCCGAAAATGATTCCCTGAGAACATCTGCTAATAAAAATGATAACAAATTTGAGAAACTCAAGCAGGAGAAAAACTTGCTTGCTGAAAAACTGGAAGCCATCAAATCTGTGAATGTGGAATTATAGAAAAACATTGAAAAGAAGGAAAAATATTTGAAGGAATTCAAGGCTGAAAGAAAACTTGAAATTAACTCAGAAGGTCAGACTCTAATAATTGAGTTAATTCAGAATGACAAGCTTAAGGAAGAAAATGAAAAATTAAAAATGTTGAATTCCACTATGTCAGAGAGACTTCTAGCTTTGGAAAGAGGAAAAAGTATTTGTGTTGAAGATTCTAATAAACTGAGCAATCTGGAACAGGAAATTGAAAAATACAAAACTGCTAACAATGTGTTAACTGAATGTGTGAATTGCAGTGAACAAGAGATTGCCAGTTATGAGCTACATATTTCCTCTTTGGAAGATGAAATTCAGGATTTGAAAGTCTCTTTGTCAAAATTTGTTGATGGGCAAGAAAACCTAGACAAGCTGCTAGGTGTAAAAGTCAATGTCAAAAGGGAAGGGTTGGGCTACAATAATCTAAATAAAAAGGCTTTGCAGAACAAAGTAATGACATCCTTTGTAAATGCCTCAAACGTAGCCACAACATCAAAAGATAAACAGCCCATTATTCAGAAAATACTGGGAACAAAGATTAATTTTAAGAAAGAAGGACTGGGTTACAGTCCAGTCATGAGGAAGGCTGATGGAGCCAACCTGAAAACTGTCTTTGTTAAATCCTCTGAACAGGAGAAGCCTTCTACTTCATCTCCAACTCAGTACAAGGCTAAGAAAATAGGAAAACAGGATAAAGATCAGAAAAGGACTATAAATCAGAAAATAAATGAAAAGGGTTCATCAGTGCATATTGATCATAGTCCTCATACACATTCACAAGCATCCAAAAAGAAAATGATCTGTCATTACTGTCATAAATTTGGACATCTGATGCATGAATGTAGACTGATGGAAAAGGATGTTCTGAGTGCTAGAAAATATCATGATAAAAATCTTTCATCTCAGAAAAGGAAAATTGAGTGTTTTCATTGTGGTAAAGTAGGACACAAAATTTCACAATGCTGGTTTGTTAGTGATAAGAATAAATTTCATGCAAACTATCATGCTCTTAACAAGAACAAGTATGTTCCAATGAACCAGCATATGACATGCTTTAATTGTGGAAAATTGGGTCATAAGAGATTTGAATGCTGGCTGAATGCTGGTAATAAAAGGTCTAATTCATGCTTTCACTGTGGCAAGATGGGCCACATTGCAGCCCACTGTTGGCATGCTCAGGGTAGATAATTCAATTCTAAAACTGTTAAACTCCCTGCAAATGGAAATATTTTTGGAAGTAATGTTTTTAGAGGCAAGCACAATGAGTGCTTCAACTGTGGGAAGCCAGGTCACAGGGCTGCAACCTGTTGGCTGGCAGGATATCAAAACCAAACTGGTTTTGGCAAACAGAATTTTTATTCTGTTAACAAGAAATCTCATGCTTATGCACATAGAATTCATGCTAACAAGAATCTGCATAAATCAGATCTGAAAACTGCTCCTAGAAATGTGCTGAGAAAACCTGCTAGGAGTAATACTGTTTTGTCAGGACCCAAGACTTCTTGGGTACCTGTTTGTGCAAAATAACATTGCTATGCAGGTGTGCCTTGGGACTGAAATAAAAAGGGGTAATGATCCAAGGCACTCAAGAAGAAAACCCCATACTGAACTTTTCAGGTAAACTTCCTGCTCTTCTTGTTTTTAGTTTTAATGCATAGCAAGTTAAATCTGTTTTTGCATAATCATTCTTCATCTGCATTGTCTGAAATGATGCCTCTGAACTCTACTCATCTGAAGTGCATATATGTGATTTGCATGTAGAGTACATTCATTGAAAATCTGAATTGCATATAGGACTGTTGGTTTCACCTTGATATTCATGACCTCTATGGTATATCAAATGGTAAGCTACCAAAAGACAGGGAAATCTATCCGGAGGTCCTTACTATGTGAGAGCTGGTCTTTTAGACCAAGTGCTCTGCCTAGTACCATGGGTCATTTTGCTTGACAGGGCAGTCTGAATGTGCATGAATCATTTGGTATCATATGTTCAGTTTTCAGTGTAAACATTACATATTTTCAGGGGGAGTTAGTTGCATATCCTTGCATAGCAATTCAATGTCGAGTCTTTGCATGTCCCTACATACATATAGTGCATTGCATTTCCTTACATTGAAAATGCCAAAAAGGGAGTTTGAATGCATATTGTGAGGGGGAGTCATTGCATTGCATATAGGTTGTCAAATGCATACATGGGTCAGAACTCATTGCATATCCTCTCTTACTGATTTTGTTGATAAACCTTAATCATATTCTGAAAACTTTGAGCTTCACAATCTCTCTTAACAATTGGTATTTCTACTATCAATTTGGTATCATTTGACTTCAGAATTCTATCAGTCTTTCATGAAGATTTCAATGGGCTATCTCGATCATAAATCTGAAAACTCTTGAACTAGAAATCTTCTATTATACGTTTTTATGAATGACTGAAATAACTCATGTGATTTAAGTTTAATGTATTCAATGAGTTTGGCTTTAAAATCTCTTAAAAATATCTGAAGCATGTTTAATAAACCTTAACCATCTGTTTCATGTTATGTCTTGTAAAATCTTCTGAAATCTGCACTTTTGAATATATGACTTCAACTGATTAAGTACGTGAAACTATTATTGATTTGAAGCAAATGAATTTTTCTGAAATGTCTAAAGGGTAATATCTGTCAGAGCAATGACATTGGTCACTGAGAAACACATGTCCGAAGGACTGTGTCATGAGGTGTCTTAGTTAACTCTGATTAAGAATTCATTGAAATTCAGGCAGAGCAATGGCATGCACACTGAGAAATACAACTCACTCATCAAGAAATGATTGGAGTGTGTCATGATGTGTAAATGATATCTCTGTTCATATATAGCATGATAGTTAGTCACACTAAGTGCTTAGGGACATTGGCCTCTGATCAAGGTATATCCTCTAGTTACAAGGTGTGAACTGAACTAGAGTGCTCGTAAAATTTGTAGCATGGAAAATTGTTGAACAAATTGAAATATCTGAATATTGATGCTAAAATCAAATTGCTACAACCCTAGACAAAATCATATGACTTCATAATTGCTTGACTTCAATATTGGTGCATGTAATTCTAAAAGAAGTCAATAGATTTGATTGTGTAAGAGAAAGGGAGATTAATCAAGATAAATATGAGGGTTTGGTTCATCTTTATTAAAATATGGTTTTAGATATCAATACAGAATTTTATTGATAAACTCTGCATACATCATATTTAAACCATGCTGTTCAAAAGGCTCATTCATAAGTCCCTATAATGGAAGACCTTGAAAAATTATGTTTTGGATTTATGAGATTGATATCTCCTTGAAAATCTTTCTGCTCACTTTCCTTAGATCATTGACCTGAACTTCTCCTTGTCTGCCCCTGTGGTCTCCTTCTCATCTATCTCATAAGATTCCACTTATTGAGGGGAAGCTTCCATGTCATGCATCACTAACATATCAAGTGGCATCTATTCAGGGGGAGCATTCCTTGTCATACAGAATCATGTTCATATCATTTGTGACCTGGCATTCAAATCCCTCATGATCAGATTTATGCATGATCAACAAAAACTGTATAGTCAACTCCTTTCTTATCAGTTGACTGAGTCCATCTGCATTTTTCTGACCATACAAATGTGAGGTGCCACTCCTATTATTACCTTGTTCACTTGCAGCCTTCCGAACCTCAGAATCTTTATGATGGTGGATTTCAGATTGATTCCTGAGATGTATTTCTCTCTACACTGTTGGAATCTTCCATCGTGCTCTGCAATAAGTTTTGATTCTGTGGTATCTTCACCAGAATTCAGATTCTTTGTAATGGCTGATTTCAGATTAATTTATTAGATAACTAGAGTCCATTCATGTGCCTCAGGGGGAGTTATGGTTTATTTTCATCTAAGGGGAGAATAGTCAATCATGCATATTGATAGGGGGAGAACTGTTTCATGGTCATAAGGGAGATATTCATTTTAAAGAACCTTGACACATTCTCTGCATTGTTGTGCTGCATTTGACTATCAAACCATTTCCCTTCTTTTTGATTATGTCAAACGGGGACAATAGTTTGATGAGTCAGTGTGACTCATTCATGTTGCCATCATCAAAAAGGGGGAGATTGTTGTGCCCCTTGTACTTTGTTGATGATGTGATGTTTTAATGATAGCAACATGAATGAGTCACCACATTGTCTTGAATATGTCTGACCTTTTCTGTGGGAGATTGCATAAGTGTGCCATGTCTGAATTGTGAAGAACGCATGTGTATGCTTGAGTCATGCTGTGATATATTGGCTTGTGCTTGATTTCTGTTCTTGATTTCTGTTCTGTGCATTGCTTCTCTGCTGATATGTTCATACATTGTCTTAGGCTAAGTCTATACAGACTTTAGCGTCTCATTTAGCATCTAAGGCAAAGTCTACACATTAGCTAAGTGTGTACATCGCTTACATTTCTTGAGATCAAGTCCATACGTTGCACTGTTTCTTCAAGTCCATACAGTGGCAAAGTCTGGACATTGTGCTTTGAAGATCATCAAGTCCATACATCGTGAAAGTCTATACACTCCTCTTGGCCTTAGCATCTGTTTTGAAGTCCATACATTGGTCTTCAGTTCAAGTCTGTACAGCGTCAAGTCTGCACATTGGGCTTTCACGTGAAGTCTACACATTGGTCTCTACTTGAAGTCTATACATTGGCTAAGGGTCTTCAAGTCCATACACAGTCGTCTGATGCAGATTGATTAACAGAAAATCTGCTATGAGGTAGTACATTGTATGTCCGTATTGTTTCTGTCATACTTCGTGTTGTTTGTGTTTACTACACCTCGTGTTGTCCTTGTGTACGTCGTGTTGTTCCAACTTTGTTTGTTGATTGTCTTCGTGCTGTTTACTGAAGTAGCTCGATTTGTTCTGATGTACTTCGAGTCATTTTTCCTGTGAACCTCGTGGCGTTTATTCAATAACTAGTTGCTCATCCCGTGTCATCCTCTCCGTGTTTGTTCTTGTGTCTTCGTGACAATTACTGTAGTTCCTCGAGTTGTCCTTCTGCTTCCACCGTTTCATCACGTGTTGTTGAAGACATGTCTATCTCATGTCTTCATGTCGTGTTTTCTAGACCTCGTGTCTTTGTCGCTTTGTGACCTCATCTCGTGTCATCTTTTATGTCTGCTTGTTTAATTTCGTGTCACTTACTGTTGTTCCTCGAGTCGTTCTTTTACTAGTGTCACTGCTTCATCACGTGTCGTGATAGCCGTGTCACTCTTCTGTCTTCATGTTATTTTTCTCTTTAGACTTCGTGTCCTTCTCGCCTTGACCACACTCCGTGTCAATTCCTGTGTTTCGTCTTCGTGTTGTTTTCAACTCGTGTCGGTTTTTGTTTTCATCTTCGTGTTGTTTTCAACTCGTGACGGTTTCTATTATTTGTCCTCGTGTCGTGGTCAGCCCGTGTCGCCTCGTCTTCGAGTCGTTCATTCGAGCTATTTTGTGCTCGAGTTGTTTTTCTTGTGTTTTCAAGTGTTGTTTCACTACGTGTCTTCGTGTTGTCTTTGTATTCGTGTCTTCGTGTCTCTTTCGTATTCATGGTTTCGTGTGTCGTTTGTATTCGTGTCTTCGTGTCTCTTTCATATTCATGTTTTCGTGTGTCTTTTGTATGCGTGTCTTCGTGTTGTCCTTGTATTCGTGTCTTTGTGTTATCTTCTTCTCACCTCATGCTATCTTCATCTGACTTCGTGTCGTCTTCGTTGTTGTGTTAGCTGTGTTCTTGTGTATCTCGTGTTGTTCCTTTTTTTACCTCATGCAGTTTTAGTTATTGTGGCCCTGAGTGTTATTCGTGTTAATTCCTGCAGGAGAAGAAGAAGGTGGTCCGAGGAAATATTCCCGAGTGACTCACAGCACGTGATCCGAGGCTGAGATGAAGCTGGCTGAGAGACTGCCACGTGGTCCGAATAGTTAGGGCTGGAAATGTGGAGGTCACACGTCGGGGGTGATGATGATGCTGCTGCTATATATATGAGCCTTCTTCCACAGAAGAAAAATAATCGAAGCAGAAAGCCGGAGGAGTAGAAAGCCCTTCGATCCAGAAAAAGAAGAAAAGAAAGAAAAGAAGAGAGTAGAGAAGAGAGTGAGAGTGAGAGCAGAGAAAGAAAAAGAGAGAGAGATAGTGCTCGTGTGAAGAGAGAAGAAAGAGTGAAGAAGAAGAAGTGCAGCAGAGAGTGAAAGAGGAAGAGAACAGAGGAGAAAGAAAGAGAGATAGAAAGAGAGAGAGAGAGTTCGTGGAGAAGAAGGACGAAGCTACTGAAGATCTGTCTACTGGACCGTGGATCAAATCCAGGCCAGTCAGCTCCGTTGAGAGCCACATCTATGTTTTCATCTTTTACAGCCTTCTGATTGCTGTGTCATTTTCGTTTATTGTTTTTCTTTTATTTTTCTGATTATCTTTGTTCTTTCGATTGTCCTGTTGGGGATCGGGTTCCTCCTGGTGGTACAGGAGAAGGGAGATCTGATCTCCGGGTTGCAAGTGACAGGTTGTCACTTGTGGGTTTCCCTCTGGTTAGAGGAAGGGAGGCTAGTCCTCCGGTTCTGGGCTTGTGGTTGCAAGTCCAGGTGTCCCTCCTGGTCTGGAGGAAGAGAGGTCTTCGACCTCTAGTTTTCAAGTGGCTGTGAGTCATTTGGGTGTCCCTCCGGTTGGGAGGAAGAGGGAAGTCTGTTTCCCTAGTCAAGCTGTGTGGCAGCAACTGTTTGCAGACTGAGTCTGCTTGGTTCTAGCATTTGCTAGTGAAGCCTCACTCCGGTTGGGAGTGAGGGGTGGATGTAGGTCTGGAGGACCGAACCACCTTAAAATCTTTGAGCAGTGGTTTGCTTGTAGTGTGTTCTTCCATATCTCCTATCACCCTTCACAGATTGTCTTGAGATTTCTTATTCTCATTTGTGCTGCTTCCGCTAGTTGATTATTTGGGGGGGGCCAGTTACATATTTGCTCTTTTGTTTAAAAGGATTTTCAACTGGTTCATCAGATTGCTAGATTTGCTTCTGCTGGATGCTTGGATAGGTTCGCTCCACCTGCTTGTTATTTTGTCTAATCGTATTAGCTTAACTCCGGAACTTGCTTAGCATCCTAGTTATTAAATTGGGCATATTTCATAGCAGGATACATTCACCCCCCCTCTGTATCCGGGCCTAGCACCCTAACATCTCGGTGCTTATTTACGATGTGGTATTCGAGAGCACCGCATGCCAGATTGCCCCCTTATGAAGGAACAATCTTCCAGTGGTGGACATAAGTGACATGCTCATCTTAATGCTATTATGGAAGATGAAGAAGCGCCCAAGAATGATGGGCTAATGGAAGGTACTATCCAAATTTATTTCCGTCTGGCATTCGTACTATTTGATACTTGTGCTTCTCACTTCTTTATATTCACTGCTTTCGTAAAAATCGGGCCAATTTCATCAGTTCCCCTACCTTCGGACCTAGCAATCACTACACCATTACGTCCCGGAACCAAACTTACAACATACTACCCCGATAGTGAGGTAATGGTAGAAGGTCATAATCTTCCTGCAAACCTCGTATGCTTGACATGGAGGGCTATGATGCTATTTTAAGTGTAGACTGGCTCGTAGACCACGACGCCTATATAAATTGTCACAACCTAATTATCTCATTTCGGATTCCAAGTCTTCCATGATTTTCCTTCCTTGGTATCAAATATAGGAAGCATCCTACCATTATTTCATCTCTTCATGATTGCAAACTTATTTCACAAGGATGTGAATCTTTTCTTGCTTCCATAATCATTACCGAGTCCAAGGAGATCATCTTACAAGATATTCCCATCGTGAATGAGTTTCCCGATGTATTCCCATCAGATTTGCCCGGTTTACCGCCCGAAAGGGAAGTAAACTTTTTCATTGAACTCATTCCCGAAGTAGCACCTATTTCAATAGCTCCCTACAAGATGTCCCCCACAGAACTCAAGGAATTGAAGAAACAACTTCATGAGTTATTAGACAAGGGTTTTATTCGACCTAGCATATTCCCTTAGGGTACGCTAGTTCTATTCGTCAAGAAGAAGGATGGATCCCTCAGACTATATATCAACTACCGGCGAGTGAATCAACTCACAATTAAGAATAAATATCAGTTGCCGCGTATAGATGAACTCTTTGATCAAATTTCGGGAGCATAATATTCCTTTAAGATAGATCTCAGGTCGGGTTATCATCAGCTCAAGATCAAAGATGAAGATATACATAAAACTACTTTTCGAAGTAAATATGGCCACTATGAATTCGTGGTAATGCCGTTCGGGTTAACCAATGCCCCGGCAGCATTTATGCAACTCATGAATAACGTCTTCAGACCTTATCTAGACTAGTTTATAGTCGTCTTCATTGATGATATTCTTATATACTCCAAAATAAAGGAGGAGCATAAAGATCACTTAAGAATAGCCTTGCATATGCTAAGAGAGCACAAACTTTATGCAAAGCTTCGTAAGTGCGAGTTCTGGCTAAAGGAGGTCTCTTTCCTTGGCCATATTATTTCAAAGGAAGGTATCGATGTCGACCCTTCTAAAATAGAATCTTTTAAGAACTGGAGCTGGCCGATGACCGTGTCTGAAGTCAGAAGTTTTCTAGGTCTGGCTGGTTATTACAGGAGATTTATCAAACATTTCTCAAAGATCGCCGTTCCTTTGACTAGAATCACAAGAAAGAAAAATCCTTTTATATGGTCGAAGGATTGCGAAGAGAGTTATCAAAATCTTAAAGAACACCTTACCACTGCACCAATATTAACGCTACCAATAGAGGGTGGTGGATTTGAAGTTTATACGGATGCGTCTGGCATTGGCCTAGGATGGGTCCTTATGCAAAGTGGAAAGGTGATTTGCTATTCATCAAGGCAGTTAAAGCGTCATGAAGAAAACTACCCTGTGCATGATCTGGGATTGACAGCTATTATATTCTCCTTAAAAATTTGGCCACATTACCTTTATGGGGAGAAATTCACTATATTTTCAGATCATAAAAGTCTAAAATATCTCTTCACCCTGAAGGAGTTAAATATGCAACAACGCAGATGGTTGGAGTATCTCAAGGATTTTGACTTTACTATCCAATATCATCCAGGGAAAGCAAATGCAGTAGCTGACGCTCTTAGCAGACAACCAATGGCAACTCTAGCAAGCCTCAGGAAAGGTATAACTTGTCTTATTAAAGATTTTTCTCATTTAAATCTTGATATTGATAGAGAAGGAGAAGGAGGTATGATTGCCAATATAAGGTCTCAACCTACATTAATCAAGGACATAGTCCAATTGTAAGAAAATGACCCCACATTGATGGAGATTAAGGATAATATTGATCAGAGACCGGAATTTTCTATCTCAAATGATGGAAGACTATTATTTAAGCATCGAATTTGTGTGCCGAATCATGATGACACTAAGAAATTGATCATGGAAGAAGCTCACAAATCAAGTTATGCTATTCACCCTAGTGCTACCAAGATGTATCAAGATTTGAAAAGAAACTTTTGGTGGCCTAACATGAAGAGTGAAGTAGTAGATTTTGTGTCCCGATGTCTCACTTGTCAACAAGTAAAAGTAGAACATTTAAGACCCGCTGGGAAATTACACCCCTTGAATATTCCCGAGTGAAAATGGGAAAGTATAGGGATAGATTTTATCATGAGTTTACCTAAGACAAGAGGAGGACATGATGGTATATGGGTGATCATAGACCGATTAACTAAATCTGCACATTTTCTACCAATTAATAAAAGTCGATGATCTGTGGATGTACTAGCAACATTATACATGAAGGAGATTGTCAAACTACATGGTGTCCCTGTTACCATTATATCTGACCGAGACCCTTGGTTCACATCACAATTCTGGAAAGGTCTTCAACATTCATTAGGAACCCGACTTAATTTTAGCACTGCGTTTCATCCACAAACTGATGGTCAAACTGAAAGGACAAATCAAGTGGTGGAAGATATGCTTAGAGCTTGTGCTATTGACTTTGGAGGAAGTTGGCAGGACCATTTACCTCTAGTGAAATTTGCCTATAACAATAGCTATCAAGCTAGCATTCAGATGGCACCATTCGAGGCTCTATATGTTAGAAACTGTCGATTGCCTATTTGCTAGAATGAAGTAGGAGAAAGGTAATTTCTCGGCCCCGACACCATTCGGGATACTACCGAGAAGATAAAGCTTATTCGGGAAAGACTCCAGATGGCTCAAGATAGACAGAAATCATATGCTGATAACCAAAGGTGCGACCTAGAATTCAAGTAGGAGACCATGTATTTCTTAAGGTTTCTCCAGGTCGAGATATTTGAAGATTCGGTATCAAAGGCAAGCTTACTCCAAGATTCATTGGCCCCTTTGAAGTTCTCGAAAGAGTTGGTGAAGTTACATATCGAATAGCTTTACTCCCTCAATTATCTGAAGTTCATGATGTATTTCACGTCTCAATACTCAAGAAGTATGTACCTGATCCATTCCATGTCATTACTTACGACAACCTGGAGATTAAAAAGGACTTGACGTACGAGCAAAAGCCAATAAAGATCATTGAACGAGAAGTACGCCAACTTCGGAATAAAACCATTCCTATGGTCGAAATCTAATGGACCAACTCATGGCCACGTGAAGCAATATGGGAAACTGAAGAAGCTATGCGCAAGAGATTTCCCGAGCTATTCAACTGTAAGTACACTCTCCGTAAAATCCATATATTGAATTTGGGGATGAAATTCTCTTAAGTGGGGGAGGGTGTAATACCCCAAAGATTTTATAAATAATATTTTAAATTTTCTAGAAACATAATTAGATTTTTTAAGATTTTTCTAGAATTAATTCAAGGCCAATGGGCTATTAAATGAATTATAGTTAATTAAATATAATTATTAAAGTCCAATACTATGTAAATAAATCCAATAGACCCAAAAAGACCCAAAACCAAGCCCAGAAGGTTTGTCCTACATTCTAGAAGCTTAGACTAGTGTATTTTCAAAATTAAGGGGATAATTTCTCTTTAGCAGATAAATAAATGGCTAATAATAGGAGATAATATTAAAGAGTTTGAAACTGTTCAAATTCGGTGCCCAATAGAAGAAACGGTCTATCGCGAGACCGCATGGGAAAATAAAACGGTCTAGTACTAGACCGCTAAGCTCTGCAGATTCCGTGAGTGGATAAAAGTGCAAAAAGATTGGATTTTTGGCATCTAAACTCCTAGAGACCGAAGTATGAAGACTTGTAAGCATGCTTGGCACTCTCAGAGATCGATCTAATACCTAATTAGGACTCTAGAATCATTCTAATCCATGAAACCCTAGTTAAACCCTATAAATAGACCCCAGATCTCACCTACGCGACCCTTGCTTTTGATAGTTCAAGCGTTCCTTGTAGAAATTGTGTTGAATTGAAAAATATTCATGATGCTTGTATGTCTGACTTTCAAATACTGAAGAAACAAGTTTCATTATTGAAAACTGAAAATCAAGAACATATAAATGTGATATCTGAACTCAAAGAAAAATTGAACTCAGATAATGATAATCAGACTGTTGTTAACTATCATGACCAGTATGAAAAATTGCTGAAAAACTTTAAAAGTGTAAACTCAGATTTAAACAAGCTGAGATCCGAAAATGATTCCCTGAGAACATCTGCTAATAAAAATGATAACAAATTTGAGAAACTCAAGCAGGAGAAAAACTTGCTTGCTGAAAAACTGGAAGCCATCAAATCTGTGAATGTGGAATTACAGAAAAACATTGAAAAGAAGGAAAAATATTTGAAGGAATTCAAGGCTGAAAGAAAACTTGAAATTAACTCAGAAGATCAGACTCTAATAAATGAGTTAATTCAGAATGACAAGCTTAAGGAAGAAAATAAAAAATTAAAAATGTTGAATTCCACTATGTCAGAGAGACTTCTAGCTTTGGAAAGAGGAAAAAGTATTTGTGTTGAAGATTCTAATAAACTGAGCAATCTGGAACAGGAAATTGAAAAATACAAAACTGCTAACAATATGTTAACTGAATGTGTGAATTGCAGTGAACAAGAGATTGCCAGTTATGAGCTACATATTTCCTCTTTGGAAGATGAAATTCAGGATTTGAAAGTCTCTTTGTCAAAATTTGTTGATGGGCAAGAAAACCTAGACAAGCTGCTAGGTGTAAAAGTCAATGTCAAAAGGGAAGGGTTGGGCTACAATAATCTAAATAAAAAGGCTTTGCAGAATAAAGTAATGACATCCTTTGTAAATGCCTCAAACGTAGCCACAACATCAAAAGACAAACAGCCCATTGTTCAGAAAATACTGGGAACAAAGATTAATTTTAAGAAAGAAGGACTGGGTTACCGTCCAGTCATGAGGAAGGCTGATGGAGCCAACCTGAAAACTGTCTTTGTTAAATCTTCTGAACAGGAGAAGCCTTCTACTTCATCTCCAACTCAGTACAAGGCTAAGAAAATAGGAAAACAGGATAAAGATCAGAAAAGGACTATAAATCAGAAAATAAATGAAAAGGGTTCATCAGTGCATATTGATCATAGTCCTCATACACATTCACAAGCATCCAAAAAGAAAATGATCTGTCATTAATGTCATAAATTTGGACATCTGATGCATGAATGTAGACTGATGGAAAAGGATGTTCTGAGTGCTAGAAAATATCATGATAAAAATCTTTCATCTCAGAAAAGGAAAATTGAGTGTTTTCATTGTGGTAAAGTATGACACAAAATTTCACAATGCTGGTTTGTTAGTGATAAGAATAAACTTCATGCAAACTATCATGCTCTTAACAAGAATAAGTATGCTCCAATGAACCAGTATATGACATGCTTTAATTGTGAAAAATTGGGTCATAAGAGATTTGAATGCTGGCTGAATGTTGGTAAGAAAAGGTCTAATTCATGCTTTCACTGTGGCAAGATGGGCCACATTGCAGCCCACTGTTGGCATGCTCAGGGTAGACAATTCAATTCTAAAACTGTTAAACTCCCTGCAAATGGAAATATTTTTGGAAGTAATGTTTTTAGAGGCAAGCACAATGAGTGCTTCAACTGTGGGAAGCCAGGTCACAGGGCTGCAACTTGTTGGCTGGCAGGATATCAAAACCAAACTGATTTTGGCAAACAGAATTTTTATTCTGTTAACAAGAAATCTCATGCTTATGCACATAGAATTCATGCTAACAAGAATCTGCATAAATCAGATCTGAAAACTGCTCCTAGAAATGTGCTGAGAAAACATGCTAGGAGTAATACTGTTTTGTCAGGACCCAAGACTTCTTGGGTACCTGTTTGTGCAAAATAACATTGCTATGCAGGTGTTCCTTGGGACTGAAATAAAAAGGGGTAATGATCCAAGGCACTCAAGAAGAAAACCCCGTACTGAACTTTTCAGGTAAACTTCCTGCTCTTCTTATTTTTAGTTTTAATGCATAGCAAGTTAAATCTGTTTTTGCATAATCATTCTTCATCTGCATTGTCTGAAATGATGCCTCTGAACTCTACTCATCTGAAGTGCATATATGTGATTTGCATGTAGAGTACATTCATTGAAAATCTGAATTGCATATAGGACTGTTGGTTTCACCTTGATATTCATGACCTCTATGGTATATCAAATGGTAAGCTACCAAAAGGCAGGGAAATCTGTCCAGAGGTCCTTACTATGTGAGAGCTGGTCTTTTAGACCAGGTGCTCCGCCTAGTACCATGGGTCATTTTGCTTGACAGAGCAGTCTGAATGTGCATGAATCATTTGGTATCATATGTTCAGTTTTCAGTGCAAACATTACATGTTTTCAGGGGGAGTTAGTTGCATATCCTTGCATAGCAATTCAATGTCGAGTCTTTGCATGTCCCTACATACATATAGTGCATTGCATTTCCTTACATTGAAAATGTCAAAAAGGGAGTTTGAATGCATATTGTGAGGGGGAGTCATTGCATTGCATATAGGTTGTCAAATGCATACATGGGTCAGAACTCATTGCATATCCTCTCTTACTGATTTTGTTGATAAACCTTAATCATATTCTGAAAACTTTGAGCTTCACAATCTCTCTTAACAATTGGTATTTCTACTATCAATTTGGTATCATTTGGCTTCAGAATTCTATCAGTCTTTCATAAAGATTTCAATGGGCTATCTCGATCATAAATCTGAAAACTCTTGAACTAGAAATCTTCTATTATACGTTTTTATGAATGACTGAAATAACTCATGTGATTTAAGTTTAATGTATTCAATGAGTTTGACTTTAAAATCTCTTAAAAATATCTGAAGCATGTTTAATAAACCTTAACCATCTGTTTCATGTTATGTCTTGTAAAATCTTTTGAAATCTGCACTTTTGAATATATGACTTCAACTGATTAAGTACGTGAAACTATTATTGATTTGAAGCAAATGAATTTTTCTGAAATGTCTAAAGGGTAATATCTGTCAGAGCAATGACATTGGTCACTGAGAAACACATGTCCGAAGGACTGTGTCATGAGGTGCCTTAGTTAACTCTGATTAAGAATTCATTGAAATTCAGGCAGAGCAATGGCATGCACACTGAGAAATACAACTCACTCATCAAGAAATGATTGGAGTGTGTCATGATGTGTAAATGTTATCTCTGTTCATATATAGCATGACAGTTAGTCACACTAAGTGCTTAGGGACATTGGCCTCTGATCAAGGTATATCCTCTAGTTACAAGGTGTGAACTGAACTAGAGTGCTCGTAAAATTTGTAGCATGGAAAATTGTTGAACAAATTGAAATATCTGAATATTGATGCTAAAATCAAATTGCTACAACCCTAGACAAAATCATATGACTTCATAATTGCTTGACTTCAATATTGGTGCATGTAATTCTGAAAGAAGTCAATAGATTTGATTGTGTAAGAGAAAGGGAGATTAATCAAGATAAATATGAGGACTTGGTTCATCTTTATTAAAACATGGTTTTAGATATCAATACAGAATTTTATTGATAAACTCTGCATACATCATGTTTAAACCATGCTGTTCAAAAGGCTCATTCATAAGTCCCTATAATGGAAGACCTTGAAAAATTATGTTTTGGATTTATGAGATTGATATCTCCTTGAAAATCTTTCTGCTCACTTTCCTTAGATCATTGACCTGAACTTCTCCTAGTCTGCCCCTGTGGTCTCCTTCTCATCTATCTCATAAGATTTCACTTATTGAGGGGAAGCTTCCATGTCATGCATCACTTGCATATCAAGTGGCATCTATTCAGGGGGAGCATTCCTTGTCATACAGAATCATGTTCATATCATTTGTGACCTTGCATTCAAATCCCTCATGATCAGATTTATGCATGATCAACAAAAACTGTATAGTCAACTCCTTTCTTATCAGTTGACTGAGTCCATCTGCATTTTTCTGACCATACAAATGTGAGGTGCCACTCCTATTATTACCTTGTTCACTTGCAGCCTTCTGAACCTCAGAATCTTTATGATGGTGAATTTCAGATTGATTCCTGAGATGTATTTCTCTCTACACTGTTGGAATCTTCCATCGTGCTCTGCAATAAGTTTTGATTCTGTGGTATCTTCACCAGAATTCAGATTCTTTGTAATGGTTGATTTTAGATTAATTTATTGGATAACTAGAGTCCATTCATGTGCCTCAGGGGGAGTTATGGTTTATTTTCATCTAAGGGGAGAATAGTCAATCATGCATATTGATAGGGGGAGAACTATTTCATGGTCATAAGGGAGATATTCATTTTAAAGAACCTTGACTCATTCTCTACATTGTTGTGCTGCATTTGACTATCAAACCATTTCCCTTCTTTTTGATTATGTCAAAGGGGGACAATAGTTTGATGAGTCAGTGTGACTCATTCATGTTGCCATCATCAAAAAGGGGGAGATTGTTGTGCCCCTTGTACTTTGTTGATGATGTGATGTTTTAATGATAGCAACATGAATGAGTCACCACATTGTCTTGAATATGTCTGACCTTTTCTGTGGGAGATTGCATAAGTGTGCCATGTCTGAATTGTGAAGAACGCATGTGTATGCTTGAGTCATGCTATGATATATTGGCTTGTGCTTGATTTCTGTTCTTGATTTCTGTTCTGTGCATTGCTTCTCTGCTGATATGTTCATACATTGTCTTAGGCTAAGTCTATACAGACTTTAGCGTCTCATTTAGCATCTAAGGCAAAGTCTACACATTAGCTAAGTGTGTACATCGCTTACATTTCTTGAGATCAAGTCCATACGTTGCACTGTTTCTTCAAGTCCATACAGTGGCAAAGTCTGGACATTGTGCTTTGAAGATCATCAAGTCCATACATCGTGAAAGTCTATACACTCCTCTTGGCCTTAGCATCTGTTTTGAAGTCCATACATTGGTCTTCAGTTCAAGTCTGTACAGCGTCAAGTCTGCACATTGGGCTTTCACGTGAAGTCTACACATTGGTCTCTACTTGAAGTCTATACATTGGCTAAGGGTCTTCAAGTCCATACACAGTCGTCTGATGCATATTGATTAACAGGAAATCTGCTATGAGGTAGTACATTGTATGTCCGTACTGTTTCTGTCATACTTCGTGTTGTTTGTGTTTACTACACCTCGTGTTGTCCTTGTGTACGTCGTGTTGTTCCAACTTTGTTTGTTGATTGTCTTCGTGCTGTTTACTAAAGCAGCTCGATTTGTTCTGATGTACTTCAAGTCATTTTTCCTGTGAACCTCGTGGCGTTTATTCAGTAACTAGTTGCTCATCCCGTGTCATCCTCTCCGTGTTTGTTCTTGTGTCTTCGTGACAATTACTGTAGTTCCTCGAGTTGTCCTTCTGCTTCCACCGTTTCATCACGTGTTGTTGAAGACATGTCTATCTCATGTCTTCATGTCGTGTTTTCTAGACCTCGTGTCTTTGTCGCTTTGTGACCTCATCTCGTGTCATCTTTTATGTCTGCTTGTTTAATTTCGTGTCACTTACTGTTGTTCCTCGAGTCGTTCTTTTACTAGTGTCACTGCTTCATCACGTGTCGTGATAGCCGTGTCACTCTTCTGTCTTCGTGCTGTTTTTCTCTTTAGACTTCGTGTCCTTCTCGCCTTGACCACACTCCGTGTCAATTCCTGTGTTTCGTCTTCGTGTTGTTTTCAACTCGTGTCGGTTTCTATTTTCATCTTCGTGTTGTTTTCAACTCGTGACGGTTTCTGTTATTTGTCCTCGTGTCGTGGTCAGCCCGTGTCACCTCATCTTCGAGTCGTTCATTCGAGCTATTTTGTGCTCGAGTTATTTTTCTTGTGTTTTCAAGTGTTGTTTCACTACGTGTCTTCGTGTTGTCTTTGTATTCGTGTCTTCGTGTCTCTTTCGTATTCATGGTTTCGTGTGTCGTTTGTATTCGTGTCTTCGTGTCTCTTTCGTATTCATGTTTTCGTGTGTCTTTTGTATGCGTGTCTTCGTGTTGTCCTTGTATTCGTGTCTTTGTGTTATCTTCTTCTCACCTCATGCTGTCTTCATCTGACTTCGTGTCGTCTTCGTTGTTGTGTTAGCTGTGTTCTTGTGTATCTCGTGTTGTTCCTTTTTTTACCTCATGCAGTTTTAGTTATTGTGGCCCTGAGTGTTATTCGTGTTAATTCCTGCAGGAGAAGAAGAAGGTGGTCCGAGGAAATATTCCCGAGTGACTCGCAGCACGTGATCCGAGGCTGAGATGAAGCTGGCTGAGAGACTGCCACGTGGTCCGAATAGTTAGGGCTGGAAATGTGGAGGTCACCCGTCGGGGGTGATGATGATGCTGCTGCTATATATATGAGCCTTCTTCCACAGAAGAAAAATAATCGAAGCAGAAAGCCGGAGGAGTAGAAAGCCCTTCGATCCAGAAAAAGAAGAAAAGAAAGAAAAGAAGAGAGCAGAGAAGAGAGTGAGAGTGAGAGCAGAGAAAGAAAAAGAGAGAGAGATAGTGCTCGTGTGAAGAGAGAAGAAAGAGTGAAGAAGAAGAAGTGCAGTAGAGAGTGAAAGAGGAAGAGAACAGAGGAGAAAGAAAGAGAGATAGAAAGAGAGAGAGAGAGTTCGTGGAGAAGAAGGATGAAGCTACTGAAGATCTGTCTACTGGACCGTGGATCAAATCCAGGCCAGTCAGCTCCGTTGAGAGCCACATCTATGTTTTCATCTTTTACAGCCTTCTGATTGCTGTGTCATTTTCGTTTATTATTTTTCTTTTCTTTTACTGATTATCTTTGTTCTTTCGATTGCCCTTTTGGGGATCGGGTTCCTCCTGGTGGTACAGGAGAAGGGAGATCTGATCTCCGGGTTGCAAGTGACAGGTTGTCACTTGTGGGTTTCCCTCTGGTTAGAGGAAGGGAGGCTAGTCCTCCGGTTCTGGGCTTGTGGTTGCAAGTCCAGGTGTCCCTCCTGGTCTGGAGGAAGAGAGGTCTTCGACCTCTAGTTTTCAAGTGGCTGTGAGTCACTTGGGTGTCCCTCCGGTTGGGAGGAAGAGGGAAGTCTGTTTCCCTAGTCAAGCTGTGTGGCAGCAACTGTTTGCAGACTGAGTCTGCTTGGTTCTAGCGTTTGCTAGTGAAGCCTCACTCCGGTTGGGAGTGAGGGGTGGATGTAGGTCTGGAGGACCGAACCACCTTAAAATCTTTGAGCAGTGGTTTGCTTGTAGTGTGTTCTTCCATATCTCCTATCACCCTTCACAGATTGTCTTGAGATTTCTTATTCTCATTTGTGCTGCTTCCGCTAGTTGATTGTTTGGGGGGGGGCCAGTTACATATTTGCTCTTTTGTTTAAAAGGATTTTCAACTGGTTCATCAGATTGCTAGATTTGCTTCTGCTGGATGCTTGGATAGGTTCGCTCCACCTGCTTGTTATTTTGTCTAATCGTATTAGCTTAACTCCGGAACTTGCTTAGCATCCTAGTTATTAAATTGGGCATATTTCGTAGCAGGATACATTCACCCCCCCTCTGTATCCGGGCCTAGCACCCTAACATCTCGGTGCTTATTTACGATGTGGTATTCGAGAGCACCGCATGCCAGATTGCCCCCTTATGAAGGAACAATCTTCCAGTGGTGGACGTAAGTGACATGCTCATCTTAATGCTATTATGGAAGATGAAGAAGCGCCCAAGAATGATGGGCTAATGGAAGGTACTATCCAAATTTATTTCCGTCCTGCATTCGTACTATTTGATACTTGTGCTTCTCACTTCTTTATATTCACTGATTTCGTAAAAATCATGCCAATTTCATCAGTTCCCCTACCTTCGGACCTAGCAATCACTACACCATTACGTCCCGGAACCAAACTTACAACATACTACCCCGATAGTGAGGTAATGGTAGAAGGTCATAATCTTCCTGCAAACCTCGTATGCTTGACATGGAGGGCTATGATGCTATTTTAAGTGTAGACTGGCTCGTAGACCACGACGCCTATATAAATTGTCACAACCTAATTATCTCATTTCGGATTCCAAGTCTTCCATGATTTTCCTTCCTTGGTATCAAATATAGGAAGCATCCTACCATTATTTCATCTCTTCATGATTGCAAACTTATTTCACAAGGATGTGAATCTTTTCTTGCTTCCATAATCTTTACCGAGTCCAAGGAGATCATCTTACAAGATATTCCCATCGTGAATGAGTTTCCCGATGTATTCCCATCAGATTTGCCCAGTTTACCACCCGAAAGGGAAGTAAACTTCTTCATTGAACTCATTCCCGAAGTAGCACCTATTTCAATAGCTCCCTACAAGATGTCCCCCACAGAACTCAAGGAATTGAAGAAACAACTTCATGAGTTATTAGAAAAGGGTTTTATTCGACCTAGCACATCCCCTTAGGGTACGCTAGTTCTATTCGTCAAGAAGAAGGATGGATCCCTCAGGCTATATATCAACTACCGGCGAGTGAATCAACTCACAATTAAGAAAAAATATCAGTTGCCGCGTATAGATGAACTCTTTGATCAAATTTCGGGAGCATAATATTCCTTTAAGATAG
Organism: Amorphophallus konjac; assembly: GCA_022559845.1. NCBI lineage: Eukaryota > Viridiplantae > Streptophyta > Magnoliopsida > Alismatales > Araceae > Amorphophallus > Amorphophallus konjac. Next base: position 436,389,293 of record CM040118.1, read on the forward strand.
ATCTCAGGTCGGGTTATCATCAGCTCAAGATCAAAGATGAAGATATACATAAAACTACTTTTCGAAGTAAATATGGCCACTATGAATTCGTGGTAATGCCGTTCGGGTTAACCAATGCCCCGGCAGCATTTATGCAACTCATGAATAACGTCTTCAGACCTTATCTAGACTAGTTTATAGTCGTCTTCATTGATGATATTCTTATATACTCCAAAATAAAGGAGGAGCATAAAGATCACTTAAGAATAGCCTTGCATATGCTAAGAGAGCACAAACTTTATGCAAAGCTTAGTAAGTGCGAGTTCTGGCTAAAGGAGGTCTCTTTCCTTGGCCATATTATTTCAAAGGAAGGTACCGATGTCGACCCTTCTAAAATAGAATCTTTTAAGAACTGGAGCTGGCCGATGACCGTGTCTGAAGTCAGAAGTTTTCTAGGTCTAGCTGGTTATTACAGGAGATTTATCAAACATTTCTCAAAGATCGCCGTTCCTTTGACTAGAATCACAAGAAAGAAAAATCCTTTTATATGGTCGAAGGATTGCGAAGAGAGTTTTCAAAATCTTAAAGAACACCTTACCACTGCACCAATATTAACGCTACCAATAGAGGGTGGTGGATTTGAAGTTTATACGGATGCGTCTGGCATTGGCCTAGGATGCGTCCTTATGCAAAGTGGAAAGGTGATTTGCTATTCATCAAGGCAGTTAAAGCGTCATGAAGAAAACTACCCTGTGCATGATCTGGGATTGACAGCTATTATATTCTCCTTAAAAATTTGGCCACATTACCTTTATGGGGAGAAATTCACTATATTTTCAGATCATAAAAGTCTAAAATATCTCTTCACCCTGAAGGAGTTAAATATGCGACAACGCAGATGGTTGGAGTATCTCAAGGATTTTGACTTTACTATCCAATATCATCCAGGGAAAGCAAATGCAGTAGCTGACGCTCTTAGCAGACAACCAATGGCAACTCTAGCAAGCCTCATGAAAGGTATAACTTGTCTTATTAAAGATTTTTCTCATTTAAATCTTGATATTGATAGAGAAGGAGAAGGAGGTATGATTGCCAATATAAGGTCTCAACCTACATTAATCAAGGACATAGTCCAATTGTAAGAAAATGACCCCACATTGATGGAGATTAAGGATAATATTGATCAGAGACCGGAATTTTCTATCTCAAATGATGGAAGACCATTATTTAAGCATCGAATTTGTGTGCCGAATCATGATGACACTAAGAAATTGATCATGGAAGAAGCTCTCAAATCAAGGTATGCTATTCACCCTAGTGCTACCAAGATGTATCAAGATTTGAAAAGAAACTTTTGGTGGCCTAACATGAAGAGTGAAGTAGTAGATTTTGTGTCCCGATGTCTCACTTGTCAACAAGTAAAAGTAGAACATTTAAGACCCGCTGGGAAATTACACCCCTTGAATATTCCCGAGTGAAAATGGGAAAGTATAGGGATAGATTTTATCATGAGTTTACCTAAGACAAGAGGAGGACATGATGGTATATGGGTGATCATAGACCGATTAACTAAATCTGCACATTTTCTACCAATTAATAAAAGTCGATGATCTGTGGATGTACTAGCAACATTATACATGAAGGAGATTGTCAAACTACATGGTGTCCCTGTTACCATTATATCTGACCGAGACCCTTGGTTCACATCACAATTCTGGAAAGGTCTTCAACATTCATTAGGAACCCGACTTAATTTCAGCACTGCGTTTCATCCACAAACTGATGGTCAAACTGAAAGGACAAATCAAGTGGTGGAAGATATGCTTAGAGCTTGTGCTATTGACTTTGGAGGAAGTTGGCACGGCCATTTACCTCTAGTGAAATTTGCCTATAACAATAGCTATCAAGCTAGCATTCAGATGGCACCATTCGAGACTTTGTATGTTAGAAACTGTCGATTGCCTATTTGCTAGAATGAAGTAGGAGAAAGGTAATTTCTCGGCCCCGACACCATTCGGGATACTACCGAGAAGATAAAGCTTATTCGGGAAAGAATCCAGATGGCTCAAGATAGACAGAAATCATATGTTGATAACCAAAGGTGCGACCTAGAATTCAAGTAGGAGACCATGTATTTCTTAAGGTTTCTCCAGGTCGAGATATTTGAAGATTCGGTATCAAAGGCAAGCTTACTCCAAGATTCACTGGCCCCTTTGAAGTTCTCGAAAGAGTTGGTGAAGTTACATATCGAATAGCTTTACCCTCTCAATTATCTGAAGTTCATGATGTATTTCACGTCTCAATACTCAAGAAGTATGTACCTGATCCATTCCATGTCATTACTTACGACAACCTGGAGATTAAAAAGGACTTGACGTACGAGCAAAAGCCAATAAAGATCATTGAACGAGAAGTACGCCAACTTCGGAATAAAACCATTCCTATGGTCAAAATCCAATGGACCAAATCTTGGCCACGTGAAGCAATATGGGAAACTGAAGAAGCTATGCACAAGAGATTTCCCGAGCTATTCAACTGTAAGTACACTCTCCGTAAAATCCATATATTGAATTTGGGGATGAAATTCTCTTAAGTGGGGGAGGGTGTAATACCCCAAAGATTTTATAAACAATATTTTAAATTTTCTAGAAACATAATTAGATTTTTTAAGATTTTTCTAGAATTAATTCAAGGCCAATGGGCTATTAAATGAATTATAGTTAATTAAATATAATTATTAAAGTCCAATACTATGTAAATAAATCCAATAGGCCCAAAAAGACCCAAAACCAAGCCCAGAAGGTTTGTCCTACATTCTAGAAGCTTAGACTAGTGTATTTTCAAAATTAAGGGGATAATTACTCTTTAGCAGATAAATAAATGGCTAATAATAGGAGATAATATTAAAGAGTTTGAAACTGTTCAAATTCGGTGCCCAACAGAAGAAACGGTCTATCGCGAGACCGCATGGGAAAATAAAACGGTCTAGTACTAGACCGCTAAGCTCTGCAGATTCCGTGAGTGGATAAAAGTGCAAAAAGATTGGATTTTTGGCATCTAAACTCCTAGAGACCGAAGTATGAAGACTTGTAAGCATGCTTGGCACTCTCAGAGATCGATCTAATACCTAATTAGGACTCTAGAATCATTCTAATCCATGAAACCCTAGTTAAACCCTATAAATAGACCCCAGATCTCACCTACGTGACCCTTGCTTTTGGCTCACGTGGAACCAAGGTAAGGAGATCGAATTAGAGGTAAGTTTCTTCTAAGAATTTGTTCATTTTAGTTAGATATAACTTTTCTCAAAATTCTGTTCTAGGAGATCAAGTCTACAGGAAGTTAGAGGCATCTAAAGTCGCTGGTTCAGCATAAGAATCTCAAGAACCTGTGCGACCGGGTCAAATTGTTCAAGAAAATAGAAGCCCTCAACGAGGTAATTAGATAAAGGTTCTTTAGAGTTATTTGTTCCTTTTAGTACCCTCTTCTTACCCTCCAAATTTCATGGTTATAGGTAAAGGGAATTAAGAGATAGAAGGCCACGAAGTTGCTGGTTCGGTTCAGGAAGAGCAAGAACCAGGGTTAACTTCCAACCCTAAATTCGAAGTCTAAAGTCTAGGACAGAGATAGGTTATCTCATGAACGGCTTAAACATGACATTAAGGATAAAAGCCCTCTGATTTCAGTCGATTTCATGCATTGTACACTGAGAATTTTATGATTTATTGGGACTATGCATTTAGTATACTCCTCATGCATAATTCTTAGCCCTAATTAAGTTAAAAGGAGAATTCTCTTGTTGTTACATAAACCCACGCATATTGTTGGCCTATATTCGTTCTACCATGCTATAGAAGTTTATTCATATTGATTTCCATGCATGACATGTCTTATATTACTATTTTATTTTATTATCATTAAGTTTTCTGTTGACACAGGAAGAAACGGTCCTCCTATAGACCGCCAGAAACCCTAGCGGTCGTACGATAAACCGTTTGGCCCAGTGAAACGGTTCTACACTAGACCGTTTTCATTTTCTGATTTCTGTAATGTTGCTAACCTGAAACATATTGCAGATTAGCCCTAATTAATTTATGTTAAGCCTAGTTAAGTAGGTTTTACTCTTGTTTCAAGTGATATTTTCATATACCTAGTTATGTTAACAGTACATTCTAGTAGATTTTGTGATTTTTTATGCACTTAAAGTTATTTAAAACTTATGATATTTTCATGATAAAATCATATACTTTTGTAATTAACTTAAATTTATATAATTCATGGACTAGTCATGTGAAGTTGCTGGTTTAGCATAGGACGAGCAGAGATTGAGGGCTAACTTCCAGTCTTAAATTTAAAGTCTAAAGTCCAAGACAAAGGTAGGTTATCTCATGAAAGTCTTAAACTTTATGTTAGGGATAAAAGCCCTCTGAGTTAAGTTGATTTCATGCATTGTACATCGAGAATTTTATGATTTATTAGGGACTATGCATCTAGTGTACTCCGCATGCACAATTCTTAGCCCTAGTTGAAGTTAAAAAGAGAATTTTCTTGTTTATTACATAAACCCACGCATATTGTTGGCCTATACTCATTCTATCAAGCTGTGGGAGTTTATACATATTGATTTCCAGGCATGATATGTCTTAGATGAACATTTTTATTAAGTTTTCCATCACACAGGAAGAAACGATGTTCCTGTAGACCACCAGAAACCCTAGCGGTCGCACGATAGACCGCTTGGCCCAGTGAAATGGTCCTCCACTAGACCGTTTGAGTTTCTTATTTCTGTATTTAAGTTAACCCGAAACTTAATACAGAATGGCCCTAGTTAATGTATGATAAGTCTAGTTAAGTAAGTTTTATTCCTGTTTCAAGTACTATTATTATATATCTAGTTATGTTAACCAAGCTGGTGCGGACACCCGAGCAGTTGATCGGCACGATATGCCGAGCCACCGGTACCACACGCGGAGTATGACACGAGCCACCTCGGCGTCCATCTGGCTCGGAGACAGCCTGGAGACACCGCCCTGAGTCTCCCCATTTATTATATTTAGTTAGACTTTATATGTGTGTAATTTGTGTTTATTTCATTGTATTCGGTTTGCCATTTTGATTGTAATAGGGGCTTATGTGTAATTCGGACCTCGTGGGCCCCACGGGCCTCCCAGACCCTATCCCATTGGGCCACCTCAGCCTAGGGTCCCACGTGGGGTCAGTCAACATGCCAAATGGAGGCATCTAGAAGTTTGACTGGTAAAATGACACATGGAGGACAAATGGCTTGAAAAGTCTAAGTAGGCTACCCACCCCCACCTACCAAGTCCACATGCTACATCCTAGTCCAAGGGCCGCCCCCCTCCCCTTAGTTTTTTATAATTTTTGTGTGATGTGTCACACTCCATCCCAACCCTCCATTCCCATCCCCTAGATCCAATGGTTGTGGATGGATGTGAGATGTAACATATTTAAACTTGTATTTTCCATTTTGGAGGAATTAATGCCATTTTGATTCAATCTAATTCAAGAGCAAGGGCTGGTGCGCCCCCTCCTCTCTCCTCTCTCTCCCCCTTGGATGCTGTGAAGGCTTCCATTCTGAGGTGTGAAGCCTCTTGTATCAGTTCCGACGATCTCCGCCGCCGCCACGAGCCGCCACCGCACCGCCACCGCCATCAACGGAGTTCTGTCTGTGCAGTACAACAGCAGCTTTCACGAATTTTCCATCTCAGCCACGAGGTCAGATCGATCTGGGAATTTTACTAGGTGTTCCAGAGGTGTCAAGGACATCCCAAAAAAATTGGTTTGTCATTCAGATCCCGTTTCATATTTTTTGATTTTCGTCCACTCTTCCATTTCAATTTTGCCAGCAGTCTGTCCAGGTTCATCTCCGCTTTGAGTTTCATGTCTTAGGTCCACTTTTTGATATATTTTGGTTCGCCCAATTTTATCGGAGGTTCCACCCATCGACCCCTTCATCCACAATTTTTCTCAATTTTTGGTTCATCCATTTCATATTTCCTAAAAATCGTTCTCAGTCCCAGCTACAGTTTTGTCCCCCTGTTCCCATATCCGACCACCTGTCACCCCAAATATTATATTAAATCACCACCACATCCAAATCAAATTCCAAAAATAGTCCTCGTTCCATGGTTTGATACCCTACAACTTTGAAGAAGTGCTCAAGATCTGAATCAGAGGTTTACTGGGTGGTCAACGGTGGTTCTCAGACAAGTACCCTGCAGATCTGAGATTTCAGTTACTGTACAATAGGGACTTGTAAATTCAATGAAGTTCTGATCCGACCAGATCCAGCAGATCTCTTTGGGTCTCGATTGAAGCATTTGAAGAGAGCTTTCCAACGATAGCTCATGCATCCCGATCCGACGTCGGGATTGATCGCAGCGGCCGTTTTCGCCGGAGCGCGCGCCTGAAAATAGCAACTAAAAATCCGTGGGCAGCAACTTCAAAGCTTGGTAATCGGGACCGATCGACCCCCGATCGGTGTTCCCGGCCGACCGCCGTCCGTGGAGGCGTGCCACCAGGGGTCCCCATCACAGTGGGTCCCACCCCCGCAGATCCGGAGGACAGCGCCGTCCGTGGGCCCCGCGGGCCCGCAGAACCCGCCGTTCGGAAAGCACAAAAACGCGGAGTTCGACACCGCCGGGCGACATCACGATGCTGCCCGTCAACCCGAGTTGCCTGATTCACGGGCTCTACATGTGGCCTTTTACCTCCCTGTGTGGTGTGAGTCAAATCTTTGTATTGCTGTGATATTGTTTAACCGGGAGTCCGTGATTTGGCCGGGGTTGTCTTCGCCACGCCGGGTGCGTGGAGGTAATGGTCCAAACCTCTTGGCGTTCATTTGCTTAGCTAGTATACGGTCTTTTGCCGCTGCCGAGAGTGTAGGTACTAGCCCATGTGTCCATGTCACCGCTGTGAGAGTGAGAGTGACCCGTCCCGTGACTCGATCCGAGTCCGGAAGTTGAGTCGGACTACCCTTGACCTCCGCCGGTTCCTTAACCGCGCACGGTCCGCGCTTTCCCTCGCTTGGGACGACGAGTGAGCTTCCACTTCTGTTAGCAACGTTTCGCCACTAGGAGCTCGTAGTGTCGGGCTTAGTGTCTCCCTGGTGTGTGTTGCTGGTCGTGTCTTCATCTAGAGTCCGAGGGTGGCACCATATAGTGTCGTCTCCCGTGTCCGTCCCGCATCAGTTTGGTATCAGAGCGAGTCGAGTCTAGGGTAGTCGTTGCATAAGTCATGCATCATGGTCTAAGTCGAGTCTAGGATCATCCTTATTTTCAAAACAACAACAAAAAAGTGTGTTTTAAATTGCATTTGCACCCTTTATTCGGTATCTTAAAAGGTGTTGTCCGAACGTTAGGCTACACCTATCGGGAGGTCGCACACTTGCGGGAGTGATCTTCGGATCGATTAACTCCGCCCCGTACCGGATATTGGTTTAGGTCTAAGTGCATCATTTAGTGTGTGTTTGCATTAGTCGGTGTCTTCTAGGTCGTGTGTCAGTTGCATGCCCACCCGTCGAGGCACCCAGTACTCGCCACCACCACCTATGGCGGAGTCCCGAGCCCGTAGTTCCGATGAGTCTTCCACGGCCGAGATGTTCCGGGCCATCATGGATCGTTTAGACACGCGTATGGATGGTCTTAGTACGCGTATGGATGGCATAGGGACGTGTCTAGAAGGGCGGATGAGGGTCCTCGAGGATCGGGCCAGGGTTTCGGAGCAGTCCATTCAAGGCCTTGTTGGGAGGATTGCCGTCCTAGAGAGGGGCCCAGTAGCGGCGCAACCCGCGCCGACGAACGGCCAACAGGAGCCGGTTCAGCAGCCTGCTGTGCCAAGGGCTCAGGCGGAGAATGTTGGGGTTCAACAGGTGCATGTGGCGGATGATTATGCATCTGATAATGATCAAGGGGGTAACGGTCGTCGTCATCAATGACGGAATCGTGATGACGAGGATGACGACCGCATTCTTAGGGGTGTGCGTGCGGACCCTCCCACTTTTAGCAGGTCCTTGGACCCTAGGGTGTATTTAGATTGGGAGGCCGGCATGGACCGGTACTTCGAGTGGTTTGAGATGACGGACCACCGAAGAGTCCGATACGCAAAGATGAAGCTGCAAGGGCAGGCCCAAACTTATTGGATCAATGTGGAAAGTCTGCTCAACCAGCGACGTCAACCCCAGATCGGTACTTGGGATGATATGAAAACCAAGTTGAGGGAGAAGTACCTTCCCGCCTCATATCGCCAACGTCTCATAGACAAGTGGCAAAGCATCTCCCAAGGGAACCGATCCGTGACCAAGTACACCGCCGAATTCGATGAGTATTATTTGCGGTGCGGGGTCACGGAAGAGAGCACCATGACGATATCCCGCTTTCGGAGAGGTTTACGGCCCAATTATCAATATGAACTCTTTCGCCGCAATGCCACCACTTTGGAGTAGGCATATCAGATTGCTCTCGAATTGGAGCAGTTCGAGGCCGAGTTTGAGTCACCCCATCGGTTGGGCCCCTTTCCCCTTCGTAGTGTCGAGTCCCGTGGCTCATCTGGCACGTATCCGAGGGCCCCCATGGCACGACCTCAGGAGCTCACTCGCCCCGAGCCCTTTGCTCCTAGGCCTCATCCTCCACCCCCGAGGGACCTTCCTCGTCCCCAGCATCTTACGACCCCACCCATAGCCCGTCCACCGGCACCCGCACCTCCTACACGTCCTTTGTTGCCTACGCCTCCTATCCGTCGGGAGGATAAAGGTAAAGGACCTATGATTGGGGAGCCTAGTGGATCACAGCAGAAGTGTTCTCGCTGCAATGGGTTTGGCCATTTCGCCAACCAGAGTCCCACCCGCCCATCTCTTCACATTGGGGACACACAGGCCGAGGATACCACCCCTACGGGCCTCGAGTTAGTCAGCTATGAGGCAGATGAAGAGTTAGCTGACGAGTACTATGAGATGGGAGGTGAGGCCCAGGATGTCCAGTAGTCGGACGATACCCACGTGGGGGTCGTCAGATGTATCCTCACCCAGCCACAGGCCAGTGATGACTGGCGTCGGACCACTATCCTTCAGGTATTCTGTAGGCTGGGAAAGCAAATTTGCAAGGTGGTCATTGATAGCGGGAGTTGTATCAATGCAATCTCCACGAACGCTGTCGATCGTCTTGGTCTCACACCCGTAGACCATCATTGTCCCTATCAGGTATCATGGGTGGATACCACTTCCATTTCGGTCAGGCTGCGGTGCTTGGTCCCGCTGCAGCTCCACTCCTACCGTGACGAGATCTGGTGTGATGTTCTCCCCATGGAAGTGGGAAGTATCATTCTTGGTAGGCCTTGGTTATTCGACCGAGATGCCACACTCCATGGTCGGTCGAACACCTGTACCTTCGACCACGATGGCCAGCGGGTCACCCTCCACCCCGTTCGGCCCAGGAGCCCATCAGTCAGGGGTCCTACTGGCCCTAGAACTTCAAAGCCTTCCGTACCTGGGCCCAGTACCCCATCCCCAGCTCGGACTATGACCGTTACCTCTGGCCCAGGAGAGCCCTCGACGAGGAGATTGATGATGATTAGCTCCCGGGAAATGGAGCAGGAGCTTAGTCAGGGCTGTCCGGTGTTTGCCATTACGGTCCGAGAGGTGGAGCGGGACTCCGAGGGTGAGCTCCCACCCGAGGTTGTTCCTATTCTGTAGGAGTTTGCTGATATTTTTCCCGATGAGCTTCCCGAGGGACTCCCACCCATGCGGGATATTCAGCATGCCATCGACCTTGTTCCGGGCTCTTCTTTGCCCAACCTTCCTCATTATCGAATGAGCCCCACGGAGCATGCCGAGCTTAAACGGCAGGTCGATGAGCTTGTGCAGAGAGGATCTGTTCGGGACAGCATGAGTCCATGTGCTGTACCTGCATTACTCGCCCCGAAGAAGGATGGCACATGGAGAATGTGTATTGATAGTCATGCCATCAACAAGATCACCGTGAAGTACAGGTTCTGATGCGGGACGGACACGGGAGACGACACTTATACGATGCCACCCTCGGACTCTAGATGAAGACACGACCAGCAACATACACCAGGGAGACACTAAGCCCGACACTACGAGCTCCTAGTGGCGAAACGTCGCTAACAGAAGTGTAAGCTCACTCGTCGTCCCAAGCGAGGGAAAGCGCGGACCGTGCGCGGTTAAGGAACCGGCGGAGGTCAAGGGTAGTCCGACTCAACTTCCGGACTCGGATCGAGTCACGGGACGGGTCACTCTCACTCTCACAGCGGTGACATGGACACACGGGCTAGTACCTACACTCTCGACAGTGGCCTAAGACCGTATACTAGCTAAGCAATGTAACACCAAGGAGTTAAGACTTTACCTCCACGCACCCGGCGTGGCGAAGACAACCCCGGCCAATCACGGACTCCCGGTTAACATAATTTTTCAGAAATACAATAATTTGACCCACTCCACGCAGGGAGGTAATAGGTCACATGCGGGGCCCGGGAATCATGCTAATTGGGTTGACAGGCAGCATCTTGATGTCGCCCGGCGGTGCCGAACTCCGCGTTTTCGTGCTTTCCGAACGGCGGGTTCTGCGGGCCCGTGGGGCCCACGGGTGGCGCTGGCCTCTGGATCTGCAGGAGTGGGTCCCACTGTGATGGGGACCCCTGGTGGCACGCCTCCACAGAAGGCGATCGGCTGGGAACACCGATCGGTGGTCGATCGGTCCCGATTCCCAAGCTTTGAAGTTGCTGCCCACGGATTTTTAGTTGCTGTTTTCAGGCGCGCGCTCCGGCGAAAACGACCGCTCCGAGCAATCCCGACGTCGGATCGGGACGCATGAGCTATCATTGGAAAGACCTCTTCAAATGCTTCGATCTACACCCAGAGAGATCTGCTGGATCTGGTCGGATCAGAACTTTATTGAATTTACAAGTCCCTGTTGTACAGTAACCAAAATCTCAGATTTACAGGGTACTTGTCTGAGAATCACCGTTGACCGCCTAGCAAACCTCCGATTCAGCTCGTGAGCTCTTCTTTAAAGTTGTAGGGTATCAAACCACGGAACTGGGACTATTTTTGGAATTTGATTTAACGGTGGTGGTGATTTAATATGATTTTTGGGGTGACTGGTGGTCGGATCTGGGAACAGGGGGACAGAACTGTAGCTGGGACTGAGAACGATTTTTAGAAAATATGAGATGGCCGAACCAAAAATTGATAACAATTGTGGATGAAGGGGTGGATGGTTGGAACCTCCAATAAAATTGTATGAACCAAAATAAATGAAAAAGTGGACCTAAGACATGAAACTCAGGGTGGGGATGAATCTGGACAGAACTCTGGCAGAACTGAAATGGAAGAGTGGACGAAAATCAAAAATATGAAACGAGATCTGAATGGCAAACCAAAATTTGTGGGATGTCCTTGACACCTCTGAAACACCCAATAAAATCCCCAGATCTATCTGAGCTCGAGGCTGAGACATGAAATTTGTGGAAGCTTCTGTGGTACTGCGCGGGCAGAACTCCGTTGATGGCGATGGCGGTGCGGTGGAGGCTCGTGGCGGCGGCGGCGGCGACCGGAACTGATAGGGTGGAGTCTCACCACCAGAAGGAAGCCTTCACAGCTTCAAGGGGGAGAGGGAGAGGAGGAAGGGGGCGCACCAAGGCTGGAGCTTCAAGCTTTTTTCCAATTCAAATGGCATTAATTCACTAAAAGGAGACAATACAACTTATATATGTTACATATCACATCTCTTATCCACCATTGGATCTAGGGGAAGGGGATGGAGGGTGGGGATGAGATGTGAACATCACACACAAAAAATACATAAAAAAACAAAAGGGGGGGGGGGGCGGCCCTTGGACTTTGAATGGCAAGATGTGGAAGGTTGAAATGGTAGGTGGGGTAGGTGGCCTCCATATGGACTTTTTAAGCCATTTGTCCCCCATGTGTTTTTTACCATTCAAACTTCTAGATATTCCCATGTGGCATGTTGACTGGCCCCACGTGGGACCCTAGGCTGAGGTGGCCCAATGTGGTGGGGCCCGGGGGGCCCGGGGGGCCCGTGGGGCCCACGGGGTCCGAAATGCTCATAAGCCCCTATTACACTCAAAATGGCAAACCGAATGCAACGAAATAAATACAAATTACACACACATAAAGTCTAGCTAAATATAATAAATGGGGAGGCTCAAGGCGGAGTCTCCAGGCTGTCTCCGAGCCAGATGGACGCTGAGGTGGCTCGTGTCGTGCTCCGTGTGAGGTACCGGTGGCTCGGCGTATCGTGCCGATCAACTGCTCGGGTGTCCGCACCAATTCTCCCCGGGTGGGAGAAACTTGACCCTGTCGAGTAAGGGTCTGCATCGCTCCAAAAGATCTGGATCAATCCGCTGCAACTCACCATGTGTGATCCATGTGTCCTCAGTAGCGGGCCGTCCTCTCCATCGCACTAGGTAGCGCGGGTAAGATCCACTCCTGGTAACTGTCACTTGCTCGTCCAGTATACGATATATATGCTCACGCTGCCGTGAAAAAGGGGCTAGAGGTGGAAGTGGACACTCAGGTGTGGGATCACTCTCAAGGGGAGGAGATGGCTCAAAAGGCTCACTAGGGATCACCGTTGGGTCCCTATATGCAACAAGATCCGATACATTGAAGGTAGAGCTTATACCATATTCCTCGGGCAGGTCCACAACATACGCATTGGATCCAACGCGTTTCAACACTCTAAAGGGACCGGCTCCGCGAGCTTGCAACTTCTTAACGGTTCCAGAGGGAAACCATTCAGGTCTTACCCTGATCATGACATAGTCACCCTCTTGGAACTCTCGGTGGTGTCGATGGACATCGGCTAACTCCTTGTACCGTGCATTACTGGCCTCAACTGTGACGACGGACATCGTCATGCAGACTCCTAACATGTTTAGCAAAAGAAAAGAAACACAGGATGCACACACGACCTAACATGCTTACCAAAAGAAAAGAAACACACGGATGCACACACGACCCTAAACAACCCTACAGTTAGTAAAACCCAATCATATGCAAGGTGGTCTAGGACATCCGAATGTGTGCCATGCATGCATTTGACATAACCGGAGGTTAATGTCATGGTGGACTCCTAGACATCCTACGATGCACCAACCATGGACATGGGGTTTGGATGTGGGAAGTCCGGGAGGTTTGGGTGGTTGAGGTGGCCCGGGGAAACCAAAGTCCTCATTACCCCCAAATGACGGTTCGAACCTATTGCCATGTAAAGGTTGCCAGGCCCGAGTAGGAGGGGTGTGATAGTGGACTTCCTTAAAGAGGTGGAATGGAGGTTGTGGGCCAAAGGGCCCATGAAGAAAGGGATCGAAGGGATCAAAGAATGTGTGACCCCTCGATATGGATTCCCTCATTTCAAGGTCCCATGTGTGGAATTCTAGAAGGTGTTGATGGTCACCTTCATCCGTGAAGGGAGATGAGACGGTGGGGGTATGATGGTGGACTCTCTCGAAAAGGTGGTGTAAATATGGTGGGTCACGGAGTCCATAAGAGAATGGGTCGAAGGGATCAAAGAAGGTATGACCCCTCGGACTAGGCTTCCACAAATCACTGTCCCACATTTGGAAATCTTGGAGGTGTAAATGATCACCTTCATTCATTGCGAGAGATGGGACGACAGTCATAGGTAGAAAGTAAGATTCCTCCATTGGGCAAAGGGGAATGAAGTTGGACTCGGCCGGCAAAGGGAGGAGTAGAAGAACCTCCGTGGTAACATGACCCACAGTGTACACGGAGGTGATGGACCCTAGGGATGGATGTGTGAAGCTATGACCTGTAGGTCGGTCGAAGTGTGGGGCCAACAAGTGCGTAAATGTCAACTGCTGGTCTAATCCTTTAAGAAGATCATCTAATGTATCCACATGGTGACTAGACCGGAAGGTGGTATGGAATGAGTTGACCTGCACTAATGGTAGGGTAGGGTCCATGGATGGGAGGAGAGATGGGGCCAAGCCGTTCTTGAGCCATCTAAGAAGTGGTTCGGCTATGAAAAGTGTACCCGTTAGAAACACGGGTGGCTCGGGCTTTGGCGGCTCCAAATGAGAGGGCTCCGAAATAAGATCGGAAGGTGAGGTTTCTCTAACCCCTTTATCCCCTACGGCTAGAGATGTCCGAGTGGGACACTGTCCGGCAAAGTGGCCAAACCCCTGGCAGCGATAACACTGTTGTCGTGATCCTCTACGCTCCTTGATAAGTGGGTCCCTACCCTTATCCTCCTGACGGACAGGGGGTTTAGGCAATGGAGCTCTCGTGGGTGGGGGAAGAGGATCCACCAAGATAGGGAGAGGACCTCGGGATGGCACTCTAGATGACACTGGATTGGGACTAGTGGTTGCTACCTCCTTAGGGTCATGCTTGGTTCTATCTCGGCTAGGAGGTAGGCAAGGGGGAAGCAAGGACTCAATATAATCACACTTCCTATCCACCTTATCCAAAATGATTTGGAAGAGGTCGGCAATGGTGGGGTTTGGAGTAGGAGCGATGTGATGGACTCCCCCATATGAAGTCGGCCTAGTCGTGGACCTAGGCTCTTCTACATGCGCGGTGCGTTGCCTCCGATTATGGCCCACTTGGGTGGATGTGATTGGGTGGGGTCGGTTGGAGGTGACCGGGCCGGGTAGGTAGACCTTCCTAAGTTCGTCCTTCATCTCATGCCACGACTCGATGGGCCTTTGCCTCCTAACCTCTCTCATGCGCTCAATACTCTCCCATTTCCAGGCGGCTTTGTGGACAAGTCTCTCTCGGGCAAAACTAACTTGCATGGCATCGGACATAGTATAACAATCAAAGTATGTGTCCATGGCGGCTTCCCACTTGAGGTAGTCGCCTGGGTCATTGGAGCCATAAAAGTCCGAGGCTTCGGGCCTACGGAAGTGGAGGGGATGGTTGCCAAGCCCATGGGTGGACCAACGGCCATATTGCCCGGGTGATTGGGAATCCATGGGAAATTGGGGGGGGGACTATATGTTGGACATGCCGACACTTGGACACTACACTAGACCGGCTATGCAAGGTTGGAATGCACTAACTAATGCAAACACCGACTAATGCTCCTAGACCTAAACCAATATCCGGTACATGGCGGAGTTAATCGATCCGAAGATCACTCGCGCAAGTGTGCGGTCTTCCCGATAGGCGTAGCCTAACGTTCGGACTACACCTTTTAAGATACCGAATTATCAGGATGAAATGCAATTTTAAAACACTCTTTTTTTGTTTTTTTGAAAATGATGATCCTAGACTTGACTTAGACCATGATGCATGCAAGACTTATGCAATGACTACCCTAGACTCGACTCGCTCTGATACCAAACTGATGCGAGACGGACACGGGAGACGACACTTATACGGTGCCACGCTCGGACTCTAGATGAAGACACGACCAGCAACATACACCAGGGAGACACTAAGCCCGACACTACGAGCTCCTAGTGGTGAAACGTCGCTAACAGAAGTGTAAGCTCACTCGTCGTCCCAAGCGAGGGAAAGCGCGGACCGTGCGCGGTTAAGGAACCGGCGGAGGTCAAGGGTAGTCCGACTCAACTTCCGGACTCGGATCGAGTCACGGGACGGGTCACTCTCACTCTCACAGCGGTGACATGGACACACGGGCTAGTACCTACACTCTCGGCAGTGGCCTAAGACCGTATACTAGCTAAGCAATGTAACACCAAGGAGTTAAGACTTTACCTCCACGCACCCGGCGTGGCGAAGACAACCCCAGCCAATCACGGACTCCCGGTTAACACAATTTTTCAGAAATACAATAATTTGACCCACTCCATGCAGGGAGGTAATAGGTCACATGCGGGGCCCGAGAATCACGCTAATTGGGTTGACGGGCAGCATCTTGATGTCGCCCGGCGGTGCCGAACTCCACGTTTTCGTGCTTTCCGAACGGCGGGTTCTGCGGGCCGGTGGGGCCCACGGGTGGCGCTGGCCTCCGGATCTGCAGGAGTGGGTCCCACTGTGATGGGGACCCCTGATGGCACGCCTCCACAGAAGGCGGTCGGCCGGGAACACCGATCGGTGGTCGATCGGTCCCGATTCCCAAGCTTTGAAGTTGTTGCCCACGGATTTTTAGTTGCTGTTTTCAGGCGCGCGCTCCGGCGAAAACGACCGCTGCGAGCAATCCCGACGTCGGATCGGGATGCATGAGCTATCGTTGGAAAGACCTCTTCAAATGCTTCGATCTAGATCTAGAGAGATCTGCTGGATCTGGTCGGATCAGAACTTTATTGAATTTACAAGTCCCTGTTGTACAGTAACTGAAATCTCAGATTTATAGGGTACTTGTCTGAGAATCACCGTTGACCACCTAGCAAACCTCCGATTCAGCTCTTGAGCTCTTCTTCAAAGTTGTAGGGGATCAAACCACAGAACTGGGACTATGTTTGGAATTTGATTTAGAGGTGGTGGTCATTTAATATGATTTTTGGGGTGACTGATGGTCGGATCTAGGAACAGGGGGACAGAACTGTAGCTGGGACTGAGAACGATTTTTAGAAAATATGAGATGGACGAACCAAACATTGATAAAAATTGTGGATGAAGGGGTGGATGGTTGGAACCTCCAGTAAAATTGTGCGAACCAAAATAAATGAAAAAGTGGACCTAAGACATGAAACTCAGGGCGGGGATGAATCTGGACAGAACTTGGGCAGAACTGAAATGGAAGAGTGGACGAAAATCAAAAAATATGAAACTTGATCTGAATGGCAAACAAAAATTTATGGGATGTCCTTGACACCTCTGGAACACCCAATAAAATCCCCAGATCTATCTGAACTCGGGGCTGAGACAGGAAATTCATGGAAGCTTCTGTGGTACTGCGCGGGTAGAACTCCGTTGATGGCGATGGCGGTGCGGTGGCGGCTCGTGACGGCGACGGCAGTGACCGGAACTGATAGGGTGGAGTCTCACCACCAGAAGGAAGCCTTCACAGCTTCAAGGGGGAGAGGGAGAGGAGAAAGGGGGTGCACCAAGGCTGGAGCTTCAAGCTTTTTTCCAATTCAAATGGCATTAATTCACTAAAAGGAGAAAATACAACTTATATATGTTACATATCACATCTCTTATCCACCATTGGATCTAGGGGAAGGGGATGGAGGGTGGGGATGAGATGTGAACATCACACAAAAAAAATACATAAAAAAACAAAAGGGGGGGGGGGGGCGGCCCTTGGACTTTAAATGGCAAGATGTGGAAGGTTGAAATGGTAGGTGGGGTAGGTGGCCTCCATATGGACTTTTTAAGCCATTTGTCCCCCATGTGTTTTTTACCATTCAAACTTCTAGATATTCCCATGTGGCATGTTGACTGGCCCCACGTGGGACCCTAGTCTGAGGTGGCCCAATGTGGTGGGGCCCGGTGGGCCCGTGGGGCCCACGGGGTCCGAAATACTCATAAGCCCCTATTACACTCAAAATGGCAAACCGAATGCAACGAAATAAATACAAATTACACACACATAAAGTCTAGCTAAATATAATAAATGGGGAGGCTCAAGGCGGAGTCGCCAGGCTGTCTCCGAGCCAGATGGACGCTGAGGTGGCTCGTGTCGTGCTCCGTGTGCGGTACCGGTGGCTCGGCGTATCGTGCCGATCAACTGCTCGGGTGTCCGCACCAGGTTCCCTATTCCCCGCCTGGATGACATGCTAGACATGATGGCAAGTGCCACTATCTTTTCGAAGATCGATCTTAAGAGTGGCTACCATCAGGTGAGGATTAGGCCAGGTGATGAGTGGAAGACCGCATTTAAGACCAAGGACGGTCTATATGAGTGGTTGGTCATGCCTTTTGGGTTGACCAATGCCCCTAGCACTTTCATGCGACTCATGACTCAGGTCCTTCGACCTTTCATTGGAGTCTTTGTAGTGGTGTATTTTGATGATATCCTTATCTATAGCCGCACCACAGGGGACCACTTAGACCACCTTCGGCATGTCTGTCTACTTCTTCGGCGAGAGCAGTTATTTGCGAACCCACGAAAGTGTGCCTTTATGACACCTCAGCTTACCTTCTTGGGTTTCATTGTGTCTAGTACTGGGGTCTCCGCCGATCCGGAGAAGGTCCAGGCCATTGTTGAGTCGCCGGTACCCCGTACCATTCATGATGTCCGCAGCTTTCATGGTCTTGCGACGTTCTATCATCGCTTTATCCGCGGATTTAGCTCCGTCACCGCCCCGATCATGGATTACATCCGTAAGGGCACATTTGTATGGACGAAGGCCGCATCTGCCGCCTTCAAGGACATCAAGGAGCGCATGACCCAGACACCTATCCTTCGACTGCCTGATTTCTCGAAGGTGTTTGAGGTCTCTTGTGATGCGTCGGGCGTGGGAATTGGAGGAGTTTTGAGTCAGGAGTCCCACCCGATCGCATATTTCAGCGATAAGCTGAATGACGCGAAGCTGCGATATTCCACGTATGATAAAGAATTCTACGCAGTTGTTCAGGCTCTTAGGCATTGGAGGCACTATCTTTTACATCAGAAGTTTGTTCTATACTCCGATCATGAAGCATTGAGGTACCTCCATTCCCAAAAGAAGCTTAACTCGCGTCATAGTCGTTGGGTCGAGTATCTCCAGCAGTTCACCTTTGTGCTGAAACATAAGGCTGGAGTGGAGAACAAGGTGGCTGAAGCCTTGAGTCGGCGAGCATGTTTGCTTACCACCATGAGTGCCAAGGTCATAGGGTTAGAGAAGATGAAGGAGGCCTATGTTGATTGTCCTGACTTTGGTCAGATTTTTACCACCCTCCAGGACGGACCCTCGAGAGACCTTGATGAGTATATGCTTCAGGAGGGTTACCTCTTTCGAGGTAGCAGGCTATGTGTTCCCCGAACTTCGGTTCGAGATTTCTTAGTGTGGGAACTACATGCGGGAGGTCTAGCCAGCCACTTTGGTCGGAACAAGACTATTGAGGCAGTGGAGCATCGATTTTATTGGCCGAGCTTGAAGCGCGATGTCGCTAACATCATGGCTCAGTGCCATACATGTGCTACGGCCAAGATGAAGAAGCAAAGCTCAGGCCTTTATACGCCTCTACCCGTGCCTGATGCCCCGTGGCAGGATGTTAGTATGGACTTTGTTTTGGGATTGCCACGTACCTCCAGGAAGCATGATTCGGTCTATGTAGTGGTTGACCGTTTCTCGAAGATGGCCCTCTTTATCCCTTGCTCGAAGACTTCGGATGCTTCTAGGGTAGCCAGCTTATTCTTTACTCATGTGGTGTGTAAGTTCGGGTTGCCTCGCACTATAGTGTCTGACCGTGATGTTAGATTCACTTCCTACTTTTAGAAGACACTATGTCATATGATGGGTACTCACCTCAAGTTTTCCACTACATATCATCCCCAGACAGACGGTCAGACCGAGGTGGTCACTAGGAGTCTGGGAGATCTTTTGAGGTGTCTGGTTAAGGACCGCATTGGGGATTGGGATCTCATTTTACCTATGGCTGAGTTTGCATACAATGATTCGGTGAATAGGTCTACCGGCATGAGTCCATTTGAGATTGTCACAGGTTGTAGGCCTAGGAAACCCGTTGACCTTGTCCCCATGCCTATCCATGCTAGAGTGTCGGAGTCGGCCGAGTCGTTTGCTAGGCATGTTAGGAGTTTGCATGATGACATCCGTCGTCACATTGAGGCCAGCAATGCACGGTACAAGGAGTTAGCCGATGCCCACCGACACCACCGAGAGTTCCACGAGGGCGAATACGTCATGATCAGGGTAAGACCTGAATGGTTTCCCTCTGGAACCGTTAAGAAGTTGCAAGCTCGCGGAGCCGGTCCCTTTAGAGTGTTGAAACGTGTTGGATCCAATGCGTATGTTGTGGACCTGCCCGAGGAATATGGTATAAGCTCTACCTTCAATGTATCGGATTTTGTTGCATATAGGGACCCAACGGTGATCCCTAGTAAGCCTTTTGAGCCATCTCCTCCCCTTGAGAGTGATCCCACACCTGAGTGTCCACTTCCACCTCCAGCCCCTTTTTCATGGCAGCGTGAGCATATAGATCGTATACTGGACGAGCAAGTGACAGTTACCAGGAGTGGATCTTACCTGCGCTACCTAGTGTGATGGAGAGGACGGCCCGCTACTGAGGACACATGGATCACACATGGCGAGTTGCAGCGGATTGATCCAGACATTTTGGAGCGATACAGGAGTGATGTAGATCCTTACTCAACAGGGTCGAGTTTCTCCCACCCAGGGAGAATTGGTGCGGACACCCGAGCAGTTGATCGGCACAATACGCCGAGCCACCGGTACCGCACGCAGAGTATGACACGAGCCACCTCGGCGTCCATCTGGCTAGGAGACAGCCTAGAGACACCGCCCTGAGTCTCCCCATTTATTATATTTAGTTAGACTTTATATGTGTGTAATTTGTGTTTATTTCATTGCATTCGGTTTGCCATTTTGATTGTAATAGGGGCTTATGTGTAATTCGGACCCCGTGGGCCCCACGGGCCCCCCAGGCCCCATCCCATTGGGCCACCCCAGCCTAGGGTCCCACGTGGGGTCAGTCAACATGCCAAATGGAGGCATCTAGAAGTTTGACTGGTAAAATGACACATGGGGGACAAATGGCTTGAAAAGTCTAAGTAGGCTACCCACCCCCACCTACCAAGTCCACATGCTACATCCTAGTCCAAGGGCCGCCCCCCTCCCCTTAGTTTTTTATAATTTTTGTGTGATGTGTCACACTCCATCCCAACCCTCCATTCCCATCCCCTAGATCCAATGGTTGTGGATGGATGTGAGATGTAACATATTTAAACTTGTATTTTCCATTTTGGAGGAATTAATGCCATTTTGATTCAATCTAATTCAAGAGCAAGGGCTGGTGCGCCCCCTCCTCTCTCCTCTCTCTCCCCCTTGGATGCTGTGAAGGCTTCCATTCTGAGGTGTAAAGCCTCTTGTATCAGTTCCGACGATCGCCGCCGCCGCCGCGAGCCGCCACCGCACCGCCACCGCCATCAACGGAGTTCTGTCCGCGCAGTACCACAGCAGCTTCTATGAATTTTCCATCTCAGCCACGAGCTCAGATCGATCTAGGAAATTTACTGGGTGTTCCAGAGGTGTCAAGGACATCCAAAAAAAATTGGTTTCTCATTCAGATCCCGTTTCATATTTTTTGATTTTCGTCCACTCTTCCATTTCAGTTCTGCCAGCAGTCTGTCCAGGTTCATCTCCGCCCTGAGTTTCATGTCTTAGGTCCACTTTTTGATTTATTTTGGTTCGCCCAATTTTACCGAAGGTTCTACCTATCGACTTCTTCATCCACACGTTTTCTCAATTTTTGGTTCGTTCATTTCATATTTTCTACAAATCGTTCTCAGTCCCAGGTACTGTTCTGTCCCCCTGTTCCCAGATCCGACCACCAGTCACCCCAAAAATTATAGTAAATCACCACCACACCCAAATCAAATTCCAAAAATATTCCCAGTTCCGTGGTTTGATACCCTACAACTTTGAAGAAGAGCTCAAGAGCTGAATCGGAGGTTTACTAGGTGGTCAACGGTGGTTCTCAGACAAGTACCTTGCAGATATGAGATTTCAGTTACTGTACAACAGGGGCTTGTAAATTCAATAAAGTTCTGATCCGACCAGATCCAGCAGATCTCTCTAGGTCTAGATTGAAGCATTTGAAGATAGCTTTCCAACGATAGCTCATGCGTCCCGATCCGACATCGGGATTGATCGCAGCGGCCGTTTTCGCCGGAGCGCGCGCCTGAAAACAGCAACTAAAAATCCATGGGCAGCAACTTCAAAGCTTGGGAATCGGGACCGATCGACCCCCGATCGGTGTTCCCGGCCGACCGCCGTCCATGGAGGCGTGCCACAAGGGGTCCCCATCACAGTGGGTCCCACCCCCGCAGATCCGGAGGACAGTGCCGTCCGTGGGCCCCGCGGGCCCGCAGAACCCGCCGTTCGGAAAGTACGAAAACGCGGAGTTCGGCACCGCCGGGCGACATCACGATGCTGCCCGTCAACCCAAGTTGCGTGATTCTCGGGCTCCACATGTGACCTTTTACCTCCCTATGTGGAGTGGGTCAAATCTTTGTATTGCTGTGATATTGTTTAACCGGGAGTCCGTGATTCGGCCGGGGTTGTCTTCGCCACGCCGGGTGCGTGGAGGTAATGGTCCAAACCTCTTGGCGGTCATTTGCTTAGCTAGTATACGGTCTTTTGCCGCTGCCGAGAGTGTAGGTACTAGCCCGTGTGTCCATGTCACCACTGTGAGAGTGAGAGTGACCCATCCCGCGACTCGATCCGAGTTCGGAAGTTGAGTCGGACTACCCTTGACCTCCGCCGGTTCCTTAACCGCGCACGGTCCGCGCTTTCCCTCGCTTGGGACGACGAGTGAGCTTCCACTTATGTTAGCAACGTTTCGCCACAAGGAGCTCGTAGTGTCGGGCTTAGTGTCTCCCTGGTGTGTGTTGCAGGTCGTGTCTTCATCTAGAGTCTGAGGGTGGCACCATATAGTGTCGTCTCCCGTGTCCGTCCCGCATCACAAGCGTTCTAATAGATTTCATGATTCCTTATGCACTTAGAACTATTTTTACACTTATGTTATTTTCATGACCAAATCATATTCTTTTGTAATTAAGTTGAATTTATGTGATTTATTGACTAGTCATTGTTTAATCACTATTTTACCATGGTATCTCTTTTCTGAGAGTCATTTTCTTAAGTATATGGCACATATCTCGGTATGTTGTCATTAGTTACACCTTTACACATTAAGTACACAATCTTGGACTTGATAACCTCTCCATTGGATATTCCTTCCAACGGAATAGGAAATCTTGTTTTAAGACCTCCGTAAGACTCCACGAGCCTGGGATTCTCACTAGGACGCCGAGCTGGTTGTACCGTTGAAACCCATTATCTAGAAAAGTACTTACCGATGTTTTATGTATTTTGGACCTTAGCGGCCCTCTAGATGACTGTCTGATTTCCGTAAGCGACCCTTGTGGATGCGCTTTATTATTCTTTTTATTTATTTTATTTATTTATTGGCGTGCCAGTCACCGGAGTGAC
Organism: Amorphophallus konjac; assembly: GCA_022559845.1. NCBI lineage: Eukaryota > Viridiplantae > Streptophyta > Magnoliopsida > Alismatales > Araceae > Amorphophallus > Amorphophallus konjac. The sequence goes on from CM040118.1 coordinate 436,412,390, forward strand.
GATTTCATTGTGCGCTCGATCTGACTTGGTCAGTCGATTGTGAAGTCCGAGTCGGGACTAGAAGTCCGTCATACCATAAAGGCTATGACGTTAATTACGCCCTTCCAAGGAAGGACAACCCTTGATTAAACGCCAAAATAGGAGGCCTCGAGAGGCAAACATGTATTCATGTGCGCAAAATGGAACTTCATACCAGAGCCAGGAAGGCGGGCAAGATAACAACATCAGCTGTAGAAATAGACGGTATCGTCAAGCCAGCGGCTCAGAGACGATATCATTAAGTCAGCGGTTCAAAGACTGAGCCGTGGCCATGATGGAGGTTTAAAGCATCGATCGATATTTCGACAGCATTTCCCCTTTATCTGGATTATGCCCAGGGGGAAATAGGCTATCACCCACGGAGTGCCGGGATGAAAGCCGAGAGAAAGAGAGAGGCCAAACCTCCCGACCTATATATATCTGCCATAGGGCAGTGTTTGATTTTCCCCTTGTGGAAGTCGGCGGAACTCGTGCAGTGGCAGAGCCCTCCCGAGCTAAAAGGGTTATCCATGGACCCGATGCGGAACGACGGAATGTAAGTGAACGCTCAATGTTGCGCCCTCGCACCCGATGCAGAACAAAATTTGGATTGAAGACTCAGTAGTAAAATTTGGTTAGATTATCGGTGCAGTTCCGGCATGCATAGGTTCCCGGGGATAGCTTAATGTAGACTTTCATCATCCTGGGAGAATTTTGGCAGCACCTCCCCTAGACTGAGCATTTGCCAGGGGGAGATATAGGCTGACATCCACGGAATGCCGAGATGAAAACTAGAAAGTGGGAGAGCACTAAGGCTCAGGGAGACTGTGTATGTCTCTAGCATCGGTCGCTATTCCCCTTCTCGGAGACCGACGAAACCCTTGTAAAGACAAGGTCCGCCGGACCCGTGGGGTTGCATGTGAATCCGATTCGGGACATAGGAATGTAGGGGAGATCAATCCCCTAATTAATTTATCTCCTGGGGTGCACATGACGACTCAAGGATGTCTCAGGATAGGTGGAGGAAGCGGCCAAAGGGGTGGACAGAGGATTGGCATTGGGTTCTCGGCACAGCCGGGAGATCAAGGGGGTTCCCGGCGCGGAACCCTCTCGGCGCGCTGGTTCCCGGCGTGGCTTTAGCGGGGCTCTCGGCGCGGGATTATAGGTTGGCCAAGGGGGGTTCTCGGCACGGGTTTAAATTGGCCAGAGGGGGTGCTCTCGGCATGGGTTTAAATTGGCTAGAGAAGGAAGGAGGGAGGCTCCCGGCGTGGCTCCAAATGCAAAAGAAGGCAGGAGGGAGGCTCCCGGCGTGGCTCCAAATGCAAAAGAAGGCAAGAGGGAGGCTCCCGGCGTGGAGGCTTCTCGACGCGCTCCTCATCGCGCCGGGAGGCTGGCGCCGAGAGGCCAAAGACAAGGGGGAAGGTCTCGGCGTGGGTGGAGTTGGCTTATAGGGGGGTCTCAGCGTGGGACTTCCCGGCACGCCCGTTACCGCGCCGGGAAGGTGGCACCGGGAAGCTAACGGCTGGGGAGGCTTGCATGAGGGGGCTGAACAGGTTTTATCTTTTAGCCGAAGGGGAAAGGAGAGGAAGGCCTCTCGGCGGGACAGTTCTCAGCGGTGAATTTTGCACGCCGAGAAGGTGGAGTTGCGGAAAGAATTCAAGGTTTACAGAGCTAAAACGATACTCTATTTTTGGGATTCCTGAGCTTTCTGGCTGCGATTGAAGCCGGATTTGAAGTGCAGGAGGGGGATTTCATGGATGCTGAGGTTTGATTAGGCAGGGGTTTAATCTCATCAATGAGGGGTTGAATGGAAGAGGATCGGAAAATCCAATCGCCCGGATGGGCTTTGAGTCGTCATGTGCTGTTGACCCTCATGGGATCGTTTGCTGGCATCTTTGGTCGCCTGGGAGCCAAGAGATGGTCATCTCAGGCCCCAGGGACGACCCTGATGGAACTATCCATATTGGAATCGGATTAGAAACTCTCAGTATCAAGCCATCGAGACAGCTTACTTATTCCTGTAGCAAGGGAATCTCGAACAGGAGATCCGAGCTATTGCCAATATCCGTAGCAGACTGTCCCAGAAGCCAAGAGATGGTCTGTCTCTGGCCCTGGGGCAAGCCTGGGAGGCTTTATGCAAACGACTACTAACTGCGAGGGATATCGGTATATTTAGAGCTATATTTATTCTACGGAAGACAACTGATCCCTAAGACCCATAAGAGAATTAGATGCGCTTCAATTGAGCTAAAGATGAAAACATGTAAAGGAAATATATAACAGCATACGGAGAGATAGCTGGCAGATGTTTCAATCACCCAACGCCCAAACGGGTCATTGAAGCATTTCATATCATTTCAATAGATCACCCCAGAACTCATACCAATCACACGGATGGAATGAGGGAAAGGGAGATGAATAGACATCGGGACATCCCGGTTACATCCAGAGGAAAATCGAGATAAACTTGGCAGGAATACATGAAGAAGAAAATAAAACCATGGGGGAGGGCGGAGCATTGACTCCTCTCCCTCCCCGGCTGCCCACCTGGAGCTTCTTCTCCTTCTTTCTTTTCTCAGCGGAGGTGGCTCTCTCTCTCTGTTGGTCTCTTCTTTTTTTCAGTGGAGGAGTCTCTCTCGAAGCCCCTCTGTTTCTTTTCTATCGCTTTCTTTTCTCTTTTTACCCCCCCTCCTTTTTTCTTGCTCTGTTCTATCCTCTCCTCTGATCCCATCTGGTGCTTCTCTCCCGGCCCCCGTCGATATGGAGGAAATGAGGCTTTTATAGGCATAGCACCCCCCCTTCTCGGCAGGGTTGCCTTGGCGATCATACCTCAGGTTCCCGGCGCGCCCCCTTGCTTCCTGACGCAAAGGCTTCTCGACGGCATGCTTTGGGCCGTGGTGAAGAGCTCTCAGCGCCATGGCCCATTTAGGCCCCTTTCTTATTGCTTTAAATTTTTTTAATCACTAGGCTTCTGGGGCGCCTAATCTGCCTCTTCATTAGTCCTTCGAATCTGTCGGAACAGATGAAGGTCCTTTTAGTTGATGGGTTGACATAGTCTTATCAGCATATTTCTGGAGATTTTCATTAGTCAACAGACTGCAATTCTTCATCAGTACTGCCATCTGAGTGATGACAATACCGGACATCGGCTTGGCCGGGAAGGGCTTCGGCTGGGTGGTAGCTTCAGTGACGACTCTTCTGTAGTTCTAGCTTTGCAGGAATTCCTGGGATCTTCATGTCTGATTTCATCTTCTCTTCGATTTCATCTTTACCCTTGACTATATTTCAGGTGTCAACAACCCTTCACTAGACCGCTAAGGGATACTAAACGGCCATCCGCTAGACCGCTAAAGGTCCAGATGGTTTTATTGCAACGATGTCTTTATTCTATGAAACGGTCCATGAATAGACCGCCAAGAGTGCTAAATGGTCCAGTAATAGACCGCTTGGTTCTTGATTTAGTCTAACCCAAGGTTTGACCATTGGGGTTGGTTTTCTTGAGTTCCTAGATGATCTTAGGATTATCTGGAATTGTTGGCACCCAAAATATGATCGTCGGTGACCAAGCCATAAGGACGAATGACTTGGCCCGCTGAAGCATGGAAGTCGATAAAGATCAACATATTGAAGATTTCTCAAGCTGCCAGAGCCTCGAGTCACCCCGTATGGACACAGGGACTTCACCTCAGGAGAGCCGAGACAAACTCACAACCAACCGACAGTGCGATCAAGCCTGCCCAATGAACTGGCATCGACTCTGTCGTGCCGCATACACTACACCCGTTGTCCGATCAAGGACGACGATCTACCCAGTGGCTTCCTGCCTTATGAAAGGCTCTCTTGAAGATGAAGGAGTCCCCCTGGTTTCTCTGAGACGGAGGACCGAAAGCTATGACGGTAGAAGATCTCGATCACCCGGCACGGGTACGGCTTCCCGCCAAGATGGGCCCATTAGTGGCCGAATGATTACCCAGCTCAGGAAGAACTATCCCTGGTGTTATCCAACCCCCTAAGGAGCTTTGGGCACGAGCCAGACCAAGCCAGCAGCACGAATTATAGAGCCGAAGGCCGTGTCAGCGGAAAGCCCGTATGATCAAATCAAAGCTATCTGGAGTCTCAGGAATGGCCGTACGTCAACCTGGGAGCTTCGACAAGACATCTCGTCGAAGTTTCGAGGAGCATTGGCAAGATAAATGTTCACGGTGACCCTCGGAATCATCCCCGGACTCATCGACTGGCTCGAAGCGTGCGAGGAGCGCTAGCACGGCACGCCTTAAACCGACGCGCCCTAATCTCACTCCCTTGAGCCCGACGCGCAAAGAACCCCTTACCTGGCGGCCTATTGTGCCGGCGCGCAAAGGTTGTAGAAGGCTCTTCCCCGACGCGCCAAATCTCCACGTCGGATGATGTCTCGAACCGATCTATATATATATACGGGCTGTTCGATTAAAAGAAGAGAGGTTGAAGAGAGGTTGAAGAGAGGTTTAGGAGAGGCTTTCAAGGGAGGCAGATAGAAGCGAAAGGGGGGACAGAAGGAAGAAGAGGAGAGTCTTTTCGAGAGAGGCCTTCCAAGGGGAGAGAGAGCTTTCTTGGAAAAGGGGGTTCTGTCTGAGCATCCTTCGGCGGCCGTCTTCCTCCGTTCCGATTGAAGTCCTCCGGAGCCGGAGAAGAAGGAGTGGGCCGATACTCTGTTTTTGAGAACAGGTGGGCGCCGGTGCCTGTCTTCCTCTATCTTCCGTAGATTCTTCTCTCTTTCGGGTTTCCGTATACCAGTTGTAAGCAAGAGAGGGGAGGGATTGCAATGATATGAGCCGACCCCTCCCCTCCTCTGCGATTTCTTCTCTTTTACTGTATATTCCCCTGCGAATGATGAACGGCGACCGAGCAATGATGCCGGCGCCGGATTCTTAACGTGTAAATGAGAGGCCATTGCCATTTCTGGGATGGAAATATGTATATGAATGTCTGGACCAACAGGTCGAATGAATGACTCGAAACTTCCGTCCCCTCCTCTATCTACATCGATGTGTATGTTTAAGGTCTTCCGCGCGTGTTCTCTGATTCTGGTTTCCCCGAAGCCCCGATCATGCCCCGAAGCACCGTGGGCTACAGAAACACCCCTCCCCGGGGTTTTCCCTTCAACCGTGCTCGTGTTTGATTTAAGGGTCTCCGCCTCCTCTCCGTGGACAGAGCTGTGCTTCTGCGCATGCTTCTTTCTGCCATGCTATCGAGGGCCTAACTCCTATTAATTCCTCCCTTCATATTGCCCCGTGGCTTGCGAAGTGGGAGTCGCCCTTGGGATTACAGGATCCGTCGCCTTAACATTGCGCCATAACTGTTCGAGCATATGCCTCTATGTTTGGCTCGTCTCGCCTGTGCATTGACTACCCCCCTCTGCATCATAGTCATGTGAGCCGTTCTGAGATTCTTTTATTTTATCTTAATCACCCGGGGAGGGGGACATCCTCCGTTGCTTCACATAAACTGCTGGATGATTGAGGGCTCTACCCCTCGATGGTAGAGGCTTCCTCAAGATCATAGCAGACAGTAACAAAGGGGTTCTCGCCCAATAAGCTCAGCCCCGACAACCTGAGACCCAATCGAGGCCAAGAGACGTATGCTCCTCGCAGGCTAGCCCTCGGAGCTCCACTCTCCTAATGGTCAATTCCCCCGCGGGATGAGTCATAAGCTGTGTGTTGTCCACCCCTCACAGGCTAGCCCTCAGGGTGCTGCTCCCATCATCAGTGGCCTCATCTCTTTATCTTTCCCCCTACAGAGCCTCGGTGCCCCTAGCAGGCTAGTCCTCGGGGTATCCTTTCCGATGGGGTTTGCTGGCTGCCTCCGTGCATACCGGCGGTTTAGGGGCTTACTCCATGAGTGAGTATGACCCCGATTCTCCCCTGCAACTCTTCATGTTCAGGGGAGATGCTGTCAAATTTTGGACAGACTTAGCATAACTAAAGCCATGATGAGATGCCCGTTCTGGACTCAATTGACTCAGTGCTCGAGTATGAACCTCGCACTGACTCACTGCATCATTTCCAGAGGTTCTTGGACTTCAATCAAACAAACAGTTGCCTAAACAACTCTAAAATGCTCAATGGAAGCTTAATAAACTTAAAAGGTTCAAAAATGCATGAAAAAAATAAGCTAAAACGGCGTGGCCTTAAACCGGCGCGCCTTAATACGGTGCGCCCCCCCCCCCCCCCGACGCCGTATGAACTTGTGACTCATGCTTCCTTTTCTTTTCCTTGATGAATTCCTGGCGCGCCTTTAACTGGTGCGCCCCGTGCCTTGCGCGCCGTGTTAACTGGTTATAAGGCCGCACTGGATTAACGTTTCACCTACGATTTACCACGCCGGATTAACCCCTTTTACCTATGCTTTACCGCGCCGTGGAAGCTATCTCTCACGTCATTTCATGTTTTTATGTCGTTCTAATCTCTCGTTCGCTCTCAGGGCAATCCTGGCCTCCCATGGTCGATATTGACTACCCTAATCAGCGGTAGATTAAGTAAGGCAAGGGCTGTTCATGCTCCGAATAACCTTTTTACCATGTTGACTATCATGTGTGTGAGCACTTTGCTTTCATCATCACCCTTGTGCTATCGTTTCCCTCTCTTCTGACGGGGATCAATGAATGTGATTAAGCATTGTTTACTATCATAATTCTATTTTCATGCTCAGTATAGTTATCATCATCATGCCTGCATGCTTGCATAGACCCTCGGGTATATCCAATGGCGTTGATGGAAGGTCAGGTTACGCCCGATCGGAAGTTTCCGCTATGCGTGATGGTGGTCTTCGGACCTACGTCCTCCGCCACGCACCAAAGGTCTCTAATTCAATAAACCATGCCTCTCCTGCATGACAGATAGCCGCATCTCGCATGATTCCGTCATGTTAGTAACGTTGCATCCTTTATTCCGGCCTCGACAGCCCACTATCTCAGCAATTAATCAAAGGTGTTCCCTCCTCGTGGGGGATGTAATTAATGCCATAACCTTTATGGTATGGCGGACTGCTGGTCCCGACCGAACCTCACTTTCGCCCGACACGGGTCAGAATGAGCGCATAATAAACTCATCACTCACATGACTGGCACGCCCGCGTCGTCAATCAGTCAGTTAATTACCAGTTAGTTAATCGATTGATCGACACGTGAAATAATAAATGAGATAAAAAAAAAGATCACAAACAAGTCTGGCACACCCGGTGGGACTGGTGTCACCTTTCATCTCTTTGCCGAGATATTTGGGCTTCAAGGCCCTTTCAAAGGCTACTGATCGTTGGCTTGTTTATCTTTACAGGCGCACGATGACAACCAATGGGTTAACTGGCGTTGGCTTCGGTCCTTTGATCGTCGCTGGACATGCCCAAGGGTACCTGGCGGTGCCCATGGAGTTCGGTAGCTTCCCTGCCGCTGTCGGCTTCCCCAACTTCTTGGGGTTAGCCTTTGTTGATATGCTGGAAGTTGAAGCCCCGGCACCTGTCGATGAAGCCGTGGAAAAAATGGAGCCTCTGAAGGCTCCCTGCTGCAACGACTCATCCAAGAGTCCGGCCCCGGTCGCTAGCTGTTTGGTGCACCACATCATACGTGGGACCCGCCCCAATATCGTCAACAAGCACCCTGGAGGACGTCAACGTCGCCAAGCTCAAAGGAGTGCTGCTGTGATCACCAGGGCCTCTATCTCAGTCCGGGAAGTCGATGATGGTCGGCGGCATGCGCGTCTTCCTCAACAGACACAATACACGGGTGGCTCCGGATCGAGTCATCCCCACCATCCCTGTCCACAATGCATACCAGGCCCTTGCTGGAAGGAGGGCAGAAAGAGAAGAAACCGGCCACTGTGGCCAAGGAAGAACGGCCCCCAGGCCGAGGAAGGTCAAACAGGTGTGGGTTCCCAAGCGGACCCAACCTTCCCACCAGCTGACTCCCATCCACCGCCGTCCTATGTATGACGGGGCGGAAGAGAGAAGAGAAAGGGGCTTGCCCCCGAAGAAGGAAGAAGAAGTGGTCGCGGACCCTCCGCGCCGTGAAAGTTTCCGAGCTGCTACCCTTCAAGCCAACGTCCCAGCTGCGGGATGAAGATTCCAACAACCTGCCGATAGAGCTCGGCTAGCCTATATCCCTCCTGCGGGAGGTCAACAACTATCCCCCGTATTACATCGAGAACGGGGTCAAGAAGAGATGACCTGTTTGGTCAAAAACTATTTTCGAGGGTTAGGCAACCCCTCATTTGGGCAACAGCGACTATTGCATATAGTCGCCACTGATGAAGATTACTGCCCATCAATGGCAGATGAAGAGGGTATGGGAGAAAGAATGATGGTGTCGTCAGTGGATGACAATGGATATGATAACGGCTTCGAGATCGAAGCTGATGAAGCTGTCCCCGAGCGGGAAGAAAGAAGAAGAGTTTCTGTGTTCGAGAGGCTGACCTTCCCGCAGGAAACTAGAAGGAGGGTCCATCGACAGAGGAGAAGGATGCAGGTCTTCACCTGCAATATGGCTGGTATATCCAACCGATATGGGGAGCTTATCGAAGACCCCCGAGAATTGGCTCAGCTGGCCGCACGGCCGGGGCTGAGTACTCACAGAACAGAGGCAGCAAGGGAGCTCTTGATGATGACTAAAGGAAAACAACCCCAGTTCTACCACCAGTGGGATGACAAGGCCCCCGTCCTGACAGCTAATGTAGTGACGGCAGAGGAAGAAGACGATGTCCCCCTCGACATCCTGCCCGAGGGTACGTCCGGGGATACAGCAGAAGTTATCCCCACTACAGCCACTATAGACCCATCAGTCTTGATATTACTTCAACAATATCGGCAAGAGATAGACTTGCTGAAGAAGCAGCTGATGGAGAAAACTGAACAATCCTTAGCTTCCAAGCCACCCGAAGTCCAGGGTGAATCATCTCGGGGAGCAGTCCGTTGTGACGGCCCTCCACCACTCTACACACTGCCCCAGTCGTCAGAGCCAAGCATGGCGATGATGAAACAGCAGCCACCACAGCTCCAGCTGTTACTACCTCCGGTGCTCCCTCAAGCGCACCAGACACCTCCACTGCTGCGTCCTCCACAGGCGACCACCCTGGTCACCCCCTACCTACAGCCGACCCACTTCTATCCGGAGCCAGTTGACCCCACGGTCATGAACCAGATGATGGTGGAGAGGATGATCGAGCTGAAGCTTGCAGAGAAAAGTGAAGGCGACTATATCACATTTGATGCCTATCGGGTGCCCTACCCGTAACACCATGCGACTAAACGACTTCCCCCGGGGGTCAACAAGCCACCTAAGTTCGACAAATTCAAGGGGAAGGGGTCCCCGAAGGAGCACATTGCATATTACATGACCGTCATGGGTGATCTGGCCACCGACGAGTCATATTTGTTAAAGTTCTTTGGGTCCTCGCTGACAGGGCTCGCATTTGAATGGTATTTTAGCCTCTCGGCCGGGTCGATCAACGACTGGCGAGATATGCAGAAGAAGTTCAAGGAAAGATTCCATGTCACAGAGAGGGAGGTCACAGTGGCCGAACTCTATTCAACAAGGCAGAGGGTCGATGAGACAGCCCTCGATTATATCAAGAGGTGGAGGAACCTCGGAATGAGGTGTAAGCGGCCCCCGCATCAAGAGGACGATGTGCAAATCTGCAAACAAAATCTCAGAAGGGAGGTTTTGGAAAAGATGATCGGAATGGAAATACGGTCGTTCGATCTGCTGAATAATGTCGTGGCCGAAGTGGAAGCTTTCCTGGCCAGACCTACCCCTACATCTGCTGCCAGCATGACCCAGAAGGGCAAGGCAGTGGACTGGCGCTCGTCGCCTAAAGAAGCGAATGCTCATGATATAAAGGCGTTCGAACAACAGAAAAGTGAAGGCAAGAAGGGAGTCACCCCACAGCCTGCAGAAGCCCCAGACGGCAAAGAAGGTCGTTCGCTGAGGGACAAAATGAAGAAGGCCTATTCCTTTCCAAAAGACAAGACCCGAGTTCTGTTCGATTGGGTAACAAAATACAGCATGGTCACCTTGCCTGAGCCAAGGAGGCCGGAGGACCTAAAAAGAAAAGACAGTCCAAGATTCTGTCCCTACCACCAGATGTTGGGACATCCAATTGAAGACTGCTATGTTTTCAAAGACATCATCGAAGGGATGGTGAAGAAGAATGAAATTGAGCTGGGAGAGTACAAAGTGGACCCTCCTCAGCCACATGAAGCCCCTCGGAGGAGGGCAGCGGTCAACATGATCTCCCTCTACCGGGCATTACTAATGGAGATCTCTGAAGCAAGCACGCGGAGCACCTACGAAGCTCATTTCTTGGAGCCCGCGAAAGAACAACAGGGGTGGCAATAGATCCTTGTGAAACCCAAGAAGAAGAGGGCACCCCGCCCAAAGGAGGGGGCACATATCTGTGGTGTTACACCCCGGCCTGCTCCGTCAGTGGTAGCACCCGTATGGGTTACTCCACCTACAGCTATCAGGATACATACACATAATCGGAGGAGACAAACTCCGTTGCCAGTGATTAAGGAAACCAATCCTGGAATCCTTCGACTGCAAAACCTCATTGAAGGGCTAGATGAATATGTGCAGCCCGAATTGAAACCTCTACTGGCGCGGGACCACGTCCCGTGGCAAGAATTAGAGCGGCTCTCACTTGAACACAAGGAGGAAACTGAAGAGGCACCTGACAGAGAGGGTAGTTTATTCTGGGGGCACCCGCCCGCAGAAGCAAAAAAGAAGAAGAAGCAGAAGAAGAGAAGAAAGGCCACTGGGGCCAATAAGACACAGGTTGTCTCCTATAATACCCTATCAGCACTCTTCAACCTACCCGGAGAGGAGGAAGAAGAGGAAATTTACTTCACACCCCATGCCGGGGGAGGCAAGACCGAGGCCGCAACTGCTGCACATGCCACCCGGTCAGGCCGAAAATGGGGGCGCCAGCCGCCACCCAACCACAATATCATGTTCAGAGGGGAGCAACCCTACAGGACACCTCCGCCGGAGGTCAAGGGAGTCCAAATCCCTCCTCCGTCAGGCCTATACAACAAGAGTGGGGGCAAGGGGGTCCCTTCATTTCTTGAATTTATGAAGATGTCCAAGGGCAAACAGCCTTGCCAGGAGGCTAACCCTACGCCCGGGACCGTTCACCCGTAGCTCGCACAATCTGCTGAAGAGCCAAATACAGATGGAGCTTGCCCTATAGCAACTAACAAAGAAGACCCAGAAGTCGGCACCAGCCAGAAAGGCGTCGAATCTGAGAAAGATGAAGCAGGTCCGTCAGGGCCCGCAAATCAAAACCTCCCCAAGCCCAGATGGGCCGAAGAGATGAAGATCTCCAATGTCCGAGCCGGGAGCCGAATAATGAAGCTACTCAAGAAGCTCCCTGCTCGATTTACAATCTGGGAGATCCTTTCTTTGAGTGAAGAGACTCGACAGGCTATTATTACTGCTCTGCAAACGCCTGCTCATTTCGAGACTTGCATAGCTGAAGCTGTACTGGAAGCTAGTATGACCTTCACTCCAGAAGACATGCTACTGCCTACCATCAGCCATAATAGGCCGCTGTATATGAAGGGGCACCTGAATGGAAGGGAGCTGAATAGGATTCTGGTTGATCCCGGTGCAGCGGTCAACATCCTGTCATATAGAATATATGAGAGGCACCACTTTAACGCGCATCTCGAGAAAGTAGGGGATATGCATATCGCCGGCTTCAATCAAAAATACAAAGTGTCGATGGGAGTGGCAGAGTTCACACTGACCCTGGAAGATTTCACTACGACGGTGCAATTTCATGTCATTGACTCTCACACCTCTTACAAGGCACTGCTCGGCCGCCCATGGCTGCATGAAAACATGGTGGTGCCCTCCACGCTCCACCAATGCATCAAATACAGTCTCCAAGGGAAGGAGGAGAGGATATTTGCAGACCCCCACCCGTTCGAGGTGTTTGAGTGTCATTTGGCAGATGCCAACTTATATACAAGGTCTTCCCAGAAGACCTCTGAAGCTAGGACCCCTGCGGGGGCATCCAGAAGCACATCCGGCAGCAGTTGGTATCCACTACCGCCACGCGGATATGTCAAGCCAAAGGTGGTCTCCCATATCACAGCATCCGGGGACGTGGGCAGAACAGCACCTCCAGCATTCTACCCCGAAGCTAATGAAGTGCAGGTCAATCGGTAGCACAATTACATCGGAGTCCCAACTGGCCTCATCAAGCCAGTCCTCGGCCTCAATGACCCCACTGTCGAGCCTTTCAAGACTTGGGAGGTGACACAGGAAGATGGACCCAATAGCTTGTTCTATACAGCTGAGGAGCATCCCACTCGGGAAGACACAGACTACAGCCTCCCCGAAGATCTAAGCAACCCGCCGGTTCCTGTCCAGGGTCTGGCATTTACAACTGATCGGATGGCCAGGATGTTTCAGAAGCAACACATTCCTCCCGATCAGTCTCAAAAGCGCAAGGAAGCTTTCCAGAAGATATGGTATCTCGCAAATCTGGACAAGGAAATGAGACGTGTCTCTCAACATCCAGGGTTGGGCTTCACCCTAGAGGAATATTATTACAATGGGCGGTACGAGGTGGACACTATCTCCGCCTTCTATCCTATTGAAGATAGCCCTCTGGGGGCAACCTTTGATGAATACTCGGTGGAAGCTGAACATGTTGAATTGGCTCGATCCGAAAATCAAGAAATAGAGACCTCGGTCCCCTGCCGATGCTGGGAGCAGGTCCACCCTGAAGAAGCGGCCCTTCAAGCCAAATTTGATACGGCTAGCAGCAGTGAAGCCGAAGACATTGAAGAAGCAGGAGTTTCTCCCTCCAGCGGAGTCCTACTAATGACGACTTCAACACCCTTTCTGCCAATCAAGGAAGCCTTGGTCAACTCCAATCAAGGGGAACCAGCTACCAAGAAAGTAAAAGCCACTTCCACGGAAGGTATAACTGCTCCAGAAGACGAGACCTCCTCAACTTCTGCTACAAAACCGGGATGCTGTCCAAGCCTGGCAATAAATAACTACCAGCATGTCGCGGCTGCAACCTTATCTACAAACACTGAAGCTGCTCTCTCGTCCCTGGGAGCTGCAACGGCAACGTATTGGCTAATAAAACCATCCGCGCAGCCGCTGGCACAAGAAATCGGGAAACCTCTAGAAGCTCTGGTGGTGTTTGACGAGGAAGTCGAAGTACTCGACCCTCAAGACGGTATTCCAGATTTCGTTGACCTCCAACCGGGACCTCCGGAGATAGAAGATGGAGGCCAAGCCAAAGTCGATGAACTGATATAAGTCAACTTGGGAAATGAGGAGGACCCTAGGCCTACCTTCCTCAGCGCCCAACTATCCCCAGAAGAACGGGAGCTGTACATCCAGCTGCTATTAGAGTACCGAGATTCCTTCGCCTGGACTTACAAAGAAATGCCGGGTCTAAGGCCCACTGTCTCACAACATGAGCTGGCAATCAGCCCTGAGGCCGAACTGGTGAAGCAACCACCGCGGCGCATGAGGCCAGAACTCATCACTCAAATTTGTACTGAAGTCGACATGCTCATTGACGTGGGATTTGTTGAAGAAAACAAGTACACCACATGGCTGGTGAATATCATCCCCGTGAAAAAGAAGAATGGACAGATCCGGATATGTGTCGACTTCCGAGATCTAAACAAAGCCTGCCCCAAAGATGACTTCCCAGTGCCGATAACAGAAGTCATGATAGATGCTACAACCGGCCATGAGGCCCTGTCATTCATGGACGGGTCGTCCGGTTACAATCAGATTTGGATCACGGAGCATGATCGGGTCCATACTGCTTTTCGAACCCCTAAAGGCATTTATCATTACAAGAGGATGCCGTTCGGACTAAAGAATGCTGGTGCAACCTATCAGCACGCAATGACCAAAATCTTCGATGAGTTGCTCTACCACAAGGTCGAGTGCTACATAGATGACCTGGTGGTCAAAACTAGAAGAGAAGAAGATCATCTGCGAGACCTCCGGATCATCTTTCAGAGGCTGAGGCAGCATGAGCTGAAGATGAATCCCATGAAATGTGCGTTCGGAGTGTCGAGCGGAAAATTCTTGGGCATCATTGTCCGATATCGGGGAATCGAGATAGACCCCGCAAAAATCAAAGCAATTCAGGAGCTACCTCCACCAAGGAATATCTCCGAGCTGAGATCACTATAGGGCCGTCTGGCTTATATCCGACGGTTCATCTCCAATTTGTCAGGGTGATGCCAGCCTTTCTACAAGTTGATGATGAAAGATGTTCCCTTTTATTGAGATGAAGATTGCCAAACAGCTCTTGACAAGCTGAAAGACTATTTGAAGACTCCTCCAGTGCTGGGCGCGCTGGTGAAAGGACGGCCACTGATACTATATATAGCGGCTACACACAACTCTCTGGGGGCAATGCTGGCCCAGAATAATGAAGAAGGGAAAGAGCAAGCTCTCTATTACCTCAGTCGGAGATTAGTCAGGACCGAAGAAAAATATACTTACATTGAGAAGGTCTGTTTGGCACTGGTCTTCGTAGTTAAGAAGCTTCGACACTACATGTTGTCACATGAAATCAGCTTGGTGTCCAAAGAGGATCCCCTGAAATATATTATGTCCCAGCCGGCACTCAAAGGTCGCCTGGGCAAATGGGCGGTAATCCTTATGGAGTTTGACATCTCCTATGTACCGCGCAAGGCCGTCAAGGGTCAAGCTATTGCAGACTTCTTCGCGGAGCACCCAGTACCTGGAGACTGCCCGTTGGAACCAGAGCTTCTTGAAGATGAAACCTTGGAAGCCATTTAGGTGCGGCCCTCCTTATGGCAGCTATATTTTGATGGCGCTTCCAGAATTGACACCTCTGCCAGTGGATCGGCCAGAGTCAGGGCAGGAGCAAGCATAGTCCTAAAATCCCCAGAAGGAGAAGTGGTGCACACATCCTGCTCCATAAACAAACATTGCACAAATAATGAAGCGGAATATGAAGCCCTAATAATCGGGTTGCAAATTGCTCTATCCATGGGAATTCAGATGCTGGAAGCATTCGGGGACTCCCTGCTAGTTATGAAACAACTGGAAGGAGAGTTCGATGTGCGAAAGCAAGAGCTTCTCCCCTATCACCAGCTAGCAACCCGCGTGATGTCAAGATTCTACTTCATCAGCATTAAGCACATCAACCGAGGCCGGAATGCTCAGGCAGACGCCCTCGCTAAGCTGGCCAGTTCATTGGCGGTCCCGCCAGACACAAGCCTGAATATAATGGTGATCAACCATCGGCAAGTCCCCAGCGTAACAGAAGTCTTAGCCGATGAACAAGAAATCGAGGTGTCAGTCGTCGAAAGGGTTCAGCAGCCTGATTGGCGAGAACATCTCCTGCGGTGGTTCCAACACCAGCAGTTTCCAAAAGAAAAAGAACAAAGAATGAAGCTCCTGAGGGTCAAGGACTCTTACGAGATGAGAAGCGGAACCCTGTTTCAAATAATGGCAGATGCCCGAAGGTAAGTCCTACTTCGTTGCTTGTCTTCAACAGAGGCGGGACAGGTGATGCAAGAAGTCCATGCGGGATCAGTTGGAGCACACCAGGCTGCCCCAAAGATGAAAATTGAGATAAAGAAATTGGGCTACTATTGGCCCACTATATTTGATGATTGCTGCAAGTTTGCCAAAGCTTGTCAAAAGTGTCAAGAACACGCTAACGTGGCAAGGAGACCTCCAGTGCCATTACATCCGACCCTTCCAAGCTGGCCGTTTGCTCAGTGGGGCACGGACGTGGTAGGACCGCTACCAACATCTTCCTCAAGGTGCAAATATATCTTAGCAGCTACAGACTACTTCTCCAGATGGGCAGAGGCGGTAGCACTAAGAGACGTAACGGGAGAACTAGTTGCAAGATTCTTCCGGTAGAACGTAATATTCTGGTTCGGGATCCCCAGTCGAATCATCTCTGATAATGACAGCCATTTTAGGAACCAGAAGGTTTATCGGCTGGCCGACAAATACAAGATTGACTGGAGGACATCGTCCCCCTACAACCCTCAAGTCAATGGACTTGCAGAAGCCTTCAACAAGATACTATGCACATTGCTGGCAAAGACTGTCAAGTCTAATAAAAAATATTGGGAAGAAAGGATGTACGAAGCACTTTGGGCCTATCGTACTATCTACAAAACCCCAACCGGTTGTTCACCTTTCTCCCTCATCTATGGGTCAGAGGCTGTGGTGCCGATTGAACTAGAAATTCCTTCGCTGCGAGTCGCCATCCAGCATGGACTAGTCAGCGGTGAACAAACCAATGCAGAGAGAAGATTAGAAGAGCTCGCTGAGCTAGAAGGAAAACACCTCCGGGCACAGCAAAACATCCAACTCTACCAAGCTCGCATGGCCCGTGCTTTTGACAAGCTGGTCAAGGGTCAAGAATTCAAGAAAGGAGACCTGGTGATGGTCAAAAGAAGAGAAGTGATGGCCTCTAACCCCAAAGGGAAGTTGGTCGAAAACTGGGTCGGACCATATATCATTCGCCGAGTATATGAAGGGGGTGCCTACGTCGTGGTAGACCACAAAGAAGTCATCCAGTTCTCTCCCCTCAACGGAAAGCATATAAAACAGTATCATGCGGCGCAACCGACATTCCCCGAGTGATCGGTCGGAATACCCTTATCTTGGTCTAGTGGCATTCCGCCCTGATCGAGCTACCCTTATCTTGGTCTAGTGGCATTCCGCCCTAGCCGAGCTACCTTTCCTTGATCCAGTGGCATTCTGCCCAGATCAAGCTACCCATACCTTGGTCCAGTGGCACTCCACCCTGATCGAGCTACCTCTCCTTTGTCCAATGGCACCCCACCCTGATCAAGCTACCCTTATCTTAGTTTAGTGGCATTCCGCCTTAGCCGAGCTACCCTTATCTTGGTCCAGTGACACTCCGCCCTGATCAAGCTACCCTTACCTTGGTCTAGTGGTATTCCACCCTAGCCAAGCTACCCTTATCTTGGTCCAATGGCACTCCGCCCTGATCGAGCTACCCTTACCTTGGTCTAGTGGCACTCCGCCCTAGCCGAGCTACCCTTATCTTGGTCTAGTGGCACTCCTCCCTGATCGAGCTACCTCTCCTTGGTCCAATGGCACTCCACCCTCGCCGAGCTACCTTTCCTTGATCCAGTGGCATTCTGCCCTGATCAAGCTACCCATACCTTGGTCCAGTGGCACTCCGCCCTGATCGAGCTACCTCTCCTTGGTCCAATGGCGCCCCGCCCTGATCAAGCTACCCTTATCTTGGTTTAGTGGCATTCCGCCCTAGCCGAGCTACCCTTATCTTGGTCCAGTGGCACTCCGCCCTGATCGAGCTACCCTTGCCTTGGTCTAGTGGCATTCCACCCTAGCCAAGCTACCCTTACCTTGGTCCAGTGGCATTCCGCCCTAGCCAAGCTACCCTTATCTTGGTCTAGTGGTATTCCGCCCTGATCGAGCTACCCTTATCTTGGTCTAGTGGCATTCCGCCCTAGCCAAGCTACCCTTACCTTGGTCCAGTGGCATTCTGCCCTAGCCAAGCTACCCTTATCTTGGTCTAGTGGTATTCCGCCCCGATCGAGCTACCCTTATCTTGATCTAGTGGCATTCCTCCCTAGCCAAGCTACCCTTATCTTGGTCTAGTGGCATTCCGCCCTGATCAAGCTACCTCTCCTTGGTCCGGTGGCATTCCGCCCCGATCGAGCTACCCTTATCTTGGTCTAGTGGCATTCCGCCTGATCGAGCTACCTTTCCTTGGTCTAGTGGCACTCTGCCATGGCCGAGCTCTCAAAAGAATACACCATATGGCCGTTGCGGGCCTTACGTCCGAATCGGCGAAAGATCATTCCTTTGTGTTAGCATTCAACCCTTGCTAATGAATATACCGCTCTGTTCGGCACAAGGCCCGGTGCTCCGGTCAACAGCCGTCTACTGTCAACCACGGGTCAGATATCACGCTTCGACCTGCCACCCTTCATAGAAATAAAGAAGAAAATAAAATAAAAATGGGGTTAAAAATAGAGATACCCCGCCAGACTTGCTCCTATATTAGGACGAGTGCAAAAAATGGCTATAACCCAGCTATGGCGAAAACCCGAAAGGGCGCTACAGGCAAAATCGGGTACCCCGGCACGTGAAAACCTGAGAGGGCGCGTGGGCAAAAGGAAGAGGGGGCTGGCTTTGGCGAAAATCCGAAAGGGCGCTTAGGTCAGTAAAGTGGTAATTTTCAAATTCCTCTTCTATTTTCCACCCAATGAAACTCCACAAGGGACAATCATCAAAAGCCCCAGAAATCCTTGGAACGAACACATGTTTGACCCTCGTCATCATCGGCGAGATCGGTCGATCTCTACCCTTAACTTGGACCTTCCGTCCCTATTAATAACCCTACCTTTGCTTCGGCATATAACCTATGTTGATGAATAAACCTGTGTTCGACCCTCGTCATCATCGGCAAGATCGGTCGATCTCTACCCCTTAACTTGGACCTTCCGTCCCTGTTAGTAATCGTACCTTTGCTTCGGCATATAACCTATGCTGATGAATAAACTTGTGTTCGACCCTCGTCATCATCGACGAGATCGGTCGATCTCTACCCCTCAACTTGGACCTTCCATCCCTGTTAATAACCCTACCTTTGCTTCGGCATATAACCTATGCTGATGAATAAACCTGTGTTCGACCCTCGTCATCATCGGTGAGATCGATCGATCTCTACCCCTTAACTTGGACCTTCCGTCCCTGTTAGTAAACCTACCTTTGTTTCGGCATATAACCTATGCTGATTAATAAACCCGTGTTCCACCCTCGTTATCTTCGGCGAGATCGGTCGACCTCTACTCTTAACTTGGATCCTACATCCTTGTTAATAAACCATGTCCTTTGCTTCGACATTTAACCAGTGTCGATGAAATAAACCCAGGATCAAGCCTTGTCATCATCGACAAGGACGGTCAGCATCCTAGCGGTCCAGTTCTTCTGTACTCCGAATTTGAAATCAAAAAAAGAGAAAGAAATGAAAAATGGGGTTAAAAATAGAGATATCCCGCCAGACTTGCTCCTATATTAGGACAAGTGCAAAAAAGGCTATAACCCAGCTGTGGCGAAAACCCGAAAGGGCGCTACAGGAAAAATCGGGTACCCCGCCACGTGAAAACCCGAGAGGGCGCGTGGGCAAAAGCAAGAGGGAGCTGGCTTCGGCGAAAACCCGAAAGGGCGCTTAGGTCAGTAATGTGAATAAAAAAAAAGAGTAAATGAATGATGAATAGTGATGATCCATTCTCCATCCTGAAGACCCTTCACAGGGTCGAGGCGGAGCCTTCGTCCGATATCCCACCTATATGCATCTATTGTCTACCCTTTTCGACCCTTGTCATCATCGACAGGATCGGTCGCTACCTTATCCGGTTCTTGTCACCATCGGCAAGACCGTCTGCCCTTTTTCGACCCTTGTCACCATTGGCAAGATCAGTCGCTACCCCTTTCCGGTTCTTGTCACCATCGGCAAGACCGTCTACCCTTTTTCGACCCTTGTCACCATCGGCAAGATCGGTCGCTACCCCTATCCGGTTCTTGTCACCATCGGCAAGACCGTCTACCCTTTTTCGACCCTTGTCACTATCGGCAAGATCGGTCGCTACCCCTATCCGGTTCTTGTCACCATCGGCAAGACCGTCTACCCTTTTTCAACCCTTGTCACTATCGACAAGATCGGTCGCTACCACGATCCTATTTTCATCACCATCGGCATGACTGTATACCCCTTTTTCGACCCTTGTCATCATCGACAAGATCGATGCTACCCTATCTGGTTTTCATCACCATCGGCAAGACCGTCTACCCTTTTTCGACCCTTGTCACCATCGGCAAGATCGATCGCTACCCCTATCTGGTTCTTGTCGCCATCGGCAAGACCGTCTACCCTTTTTCGACTCTTGTCACCATCGGCAAGATCGGTCGCTACCCCTATCCGGTTCTTGTCACCATCGGTAAGACCGTCTACCCTTTTTCGACCCTTGTCACCATCGGCAAGATCATTCGCTACCCCTATCCGGTTTTCGTCACCATCGGCAAGACCGTCTGCCCTTTTTCGACCCTTGTCACCATCGGCAAGATTGGTCGCTACCCTATCTGGTTCTTGTCACCATCGGCAAGACCGTCTACCCTTTTTCGACCCTTGTCATCATCGGCAAGATAAGTCGCTACCCCTTTCCGATTTTTGTCATCATCGGCAAGACTGTCTACCCCTTTTCAACCCTTGTCACCATCGATAAGGTCGTTCGATATCTGTTGCGGTCTTCGTCGCCCATATACCCTTTTGGGGTCCTCTGGACTCTCGACTTGCATAGGTCATTGATTAGTCCTGAGAATAGTCACGACACGGTGGAGCGAACACCTCACCCCTTTGCTGAAGGCGTGAGCGCTCTCCTGCCCTAGTGACTCACACACTCGGACTAGAATTGACCGGCGAATGGAAATGGAAAAGAAAAGAATAACGACAGGATGGAGTCTTCTTTCAAACAGCGAGACAGAGACTTTTCATTCATCTGAAATAAAAAGATACATGTTACGCAGGGCATTCCCCGGAATACATGAAGTTCATCAAAAAGGGGGCAAATAGAAAAGGACTACGGCAGAAGGCGTCGGAAGATGTCCTCCAGCGTCGGAATACCCAGGGAAGGATGACGGGTCAGTTCTTGCAGCTTGAACTTAGTGGCTTCCAGCTGGGATAGTCTCTCTTCGAGGGAAGCAGCCTGTCCCTCAGCCATCTCTGCCTCCTCCACCGTCTGGATCTCCAGGTGTGTTACCTTCTGAAGCTCAGCCTCTGCCCTTGAGAGTTCGGCATGTAATTCCACTATGCGGGCCGTGAGAAAGCCTCGTCGCTGTAAAGAGGCGTCGGCGTCGTCTCTCATCCTCGCCGCAGTCCCTTTCAGGGAAATGAGAGCTGTCCGGCATTCAGCCCGCTCCAGTGTTACGGCTGCCAACTGGTCAGCGGCCTCCTGGCCTAGAAATTCCCTCCGGTTTACATACTTCAGGAGCAAGATCACCCATGGAGTCCAGTCGTCCATGGGGCAACCAAAGGCCAATAGCGAGCGGGATAGATGCTCTATCAAGCCCCTCAACTGAACATAAGTTAGATCCCTGCTGGCCGTTACGGTCTGCTGGAGGGTCCCTAGAAACTACCACACAAGGTCACTCGAGGATTGGAGACCGAGCGGCGATGTCTTGGGTAGTTCAAATTCCACTCTGCTATCCACAGTGGCCCAGATATCGTCACCCGTCCCAGAAGATGACGATGGCATGAGCTGCAGTCCATTGCTATGGGGAACAACCAAGCTGGCCGATACGGTGGCTGGAGCCTCAATGACAATAATTTCCTTGCCTGCCCCCTGGGATGGAGGTGCAACAGGAATATCAAGAGCCAGGGACGTCTGTTCTTCGACGATCTCTCCGGCTTCTATTTCGGAGGGGCCACCCTTCTCCGGAGCTGATTCTTGTGTGACTTCTAAAGGCTGAAAGTCCGTAGCTGCTGCCAAACTATCAACCCTCACCAGTGCTCCGGGTCCAGCTAGAGTCATTGCCGCTGCATAGTCCTTAGGGTATCGCAGCGCGATAGGCCGCAGGACGGATGGGAGAGTTGCATGGCCCGCGCCTATAGCCGGGAGTGGTATCTGCACCGTCATGGTTGGCAATACCACCTCAGTCTGCATAAGAAATATATACATCAAGAGGCTGAAAGGAAAAGGGAGGAAGGGCGGCATACACCGACCATGGATGAGTCCTTACCTCGGCCGGTACTAAGCTTAAATCTCTAAAAGCAACTTCTCCGGCGCCAGCCTCTCCGCTTATAAGCGAGCTTGACCGTCCAAGACCACTCCATGATAACCGGGGCGGGCTAAAAGTCAGGTGGTCACTTTCATAGGCCGAGGATGCCCCGGCATCCTCAGCCTCTGTATCAACAGGTGGGAACTCCTCATCACTGGAGCCGCCACCGTAATCTACCTGCTCAGAGGAAGAGGACCCCTCTGCTCTTTCGGGACGTTCCACCGTCGAAATAGGAGCCTCGCCGGTGGAAACATCATCCGCAGCAGAAACTTCCCCCGTGCTCTCCACACTAGAAGCAACGGCGGGCAGGATCTCAAGGACAGGTTCACCCTGCCCCTGAATAGTCACTTCCTCTACACTCTCCGAGGCCGGAAGCAATGACGGTTGTATATCAACTGAAAATTACGGCGAGAAAAGGTCAAGCCTGCTGAAGACATGAAGATTCGCGGTGGCATCGCAATTAAACTATGAATTACATTCCATCTCCCGCCTGGGTGTTGGAGAAGGCAGATCTCTCTCTACGGGAGCAGTGGGGATTTCCTCTGCCCCTTCCCTAGCCGCAATATCTACCGTCGCCTCCAGCCCGACGACCGCGGCAACTGTGTCGGCAACCGTCAGCATGGGCTAGCCAGGGCAGTCAAAGCAAGCTAATGAACTTTAAAGAGAAGAAGAGCTTACCTTCAACTTCTGGCCTCTGTATGCGAGAAGCTTCAAACTCTTCGAAGGATACAACCGAAGGAAGAATAGTTGCTGATTCTCTTTCTGTGGCCTTCTTTCGGCGTGCCCGTGTCACTCGGGTCACCGCTGCCTTCGCCTTCCCAACGGCCTCTCTCAACTGAGATCGAGTCCGCTTTCTCGAATCGCCAGGAGGCAGTGGCGTCGTAGTCGGGGCCGGCTCGGGAACTTCAAAATATGCTGGCTTCTGGGCCTTTATTATCAACTCCCTAAAGTGCCGGGTCTCCTCCGAAGTCGGTCGGACTGCACATGCAAACAAGTGAGAATGATGCACCACAATGAAAGAAAGAAGCTGGCCGAAGGGCCTGAATGAAGAAACGGAACATACTTGCCGGCCCCGTATAGAAGGGGAAGAGAGGCCAATAATATAGCGATGACGTTTTGTCTCTCGAAGCTGCCTCGCGAATAAGCCAGCATAAATCTCCGATCTTTTCACTCAGCTCGGCCAGCAGTGCCAGGTCCTCGTGACCATGAGAAGACAAGAGATAGTACAGGCTCAGGTGGTCCAGCCCCCACCTGTCAGCATATTTGAAAGATATATGAAGAGGTCGGTTCAAGATGGCTTCACTGGGACCACCCACTGAAAGACCATGTGAGCGAAGAAGAGCAAATAGCCAGGGGGTGTTGTCGTATAAGGCATCCCGCCTGTCTTCCTTGCAGATGAAGGTCCGATAGGGGTACAACCTATCCACCTCAGGACGCCAGTCGGCCACAGCCGAGATAGGCTCCTCTACTGGCAGAGGGAGTTGCTGAAGAATCACCTTCTCGCTGCTTACCTGACATAAACCCCGAAGGGTTTTCACATAATCATCTTTGTTGATCGGGGGCAGCTTCGGTTCAACTTTCGTATTGCGACCTTTTATAACCTTGCGGGCCTCCAGATAGGCCTTCACTTCTGTATTGGTCCAGGACTTCAACTTCTTCAAATAAGAAGATTCAATGTCAAGAACCGGCTCTGGCTAGGAATCCAGGAACCTGTGCTCTGCCACGGCCCAGCACTCTCCCTGGGAGCTCCTATAAAATCCCATCCGCGTGTTCTACCACTTGATATATTCAGGCGTGACGCGGGGGAAACGGGCAGGGGTTGGCACCCTGAAAGAAACATCTTCCCGGTGATGGAAGAAGTCCCACCATATACGGGCGTCGTCATTTGAAACTTGCCTGGCCCTATACCTGATGGGCAATGCAAACTGTGAAGAAGAATGTGGAATGTGATGGTCGTAGCCGAAGTTCTGACTGAAGCGGAATGGGTAGTACGGCTCCAACCACAGAATGCCGCTCTTGCGGAATACAAGGACACTCGGCCTGATAGCCAGCGCCCAATCAACCAACTCCGGCTCAAGTATAGGCCTTGTACATTTGGCCTCGGAAAGCGGATGAATATACTCCTCAGTCTCGAAGAGCTTACACTGCCTCATCCTGTTCACCAGCAGGCTAGACTGGGTAGCTAAGCTCCAAAAATGAAGGACCCCGGGCGAATCCGTGGGAATACGGGCCAATTTGCCCCGAATGGCGTAGAGTTGCTCCGCTAGTAAAGATGGCTCGGCACTTGCAAACTCTATCATCCGCGGAACAAGAGGAACCGCCTGTAACGCCCGAGGAGCCGCCTCCGGGAACAGGGTACAAACCCAAGCATTAAAAAAATGTAACGGACGGACCGTCCGAAGACTTCTCGGGAGATGTGTCTTGTGCAGGTCCCCCAACATCTTGTAAATAAGGCATAAAGCCACCGGACAAAGAGATAGCTTGGTACCCCAAGCCATGAGACAGGCCGGATAAATGGCCTCTGCCCTAATCACGCTCTCGTCACCTTGCGAAAGAGCGAAAGAATAGAGCCAGTAAACCAGATATGCAGCAATGTGGGTGACTGCGTCAACACCAGTAGGGTTTGGGTTCTCCCCCTGCCCTCCTCTCGAAGAAGATGATGAAGCGGCCTGGCGTCGCACCCTCTTCTTCCGCTTCTGAGCCACTCGTGCTATCGGGGGAAAGTCTTCGTACTTATTCTTCCCATTGAAGAAATATTGAAGCCAGTGCCCATCCGCACCCTTCACTTCTCACCTGGCTTCCGAGCTTCCCTCGTGTCGTGCGACGAATGAAAGAGGGTGCGGTACGCCTTCATCAGGTATCGATAGGCGTAACCTGCCAGATACCGACCGTCACCGTCGGTCTGATCTTTCAGCTAGTCGGGCCAACAAACCTCTTCATACGGTTCCCCATCGATGGGTAAGCCGCTAAGCTGTGAGAGGCTCTAGAGGTCCAGAGAGGTCTCTCCCTCCGAAGTATAGAAAGTGTTATATTCGGGGCAGAACACCTCGATCATGCCGTAGCACAGGCCTCGGGAAATGGGGTAACGGTACCTTGAGGCATACACGCTGTGATATACGCCGGCCCTGGTCAGAATTGGAGCATAATGATGCAGCACATAGTCTGTGAACTCCACTGCTCCGGGCCTGAATGCATGGGCGTCGGTGGCCCTCAGCTCGGCAAACCACCCCACAGATATCTGGTGCTTGAAGCGGACCGCCAAGCAATCCAGCAAGAATGATTCTTCTTTGTACCCCCACTTCAGCGGGGCAAGAAATAAGCCAAAGATCGGCTTCTTCCGGTCTACTCTGCCCGCGGAATCATTCCATCGAGCGGGTACAAATTCAGGGGCCCTGGTCAGCAGCCCGTCTTCTGGAGCCAAATCTTGCAGTCCCAGCACGACGCTCCATTTCCTAACCTCTCCGGGGAGATAAATGGGTCTTCCCCGCACCACGCAGTCCGTCAAACTGTCTCTCTCCACCAGCAGGGCCTGCTCAACTTTTCGGACAACGAACACATCCCTCTTCCCTTGAAGGTTGAAGCGTTGGAGAAGGGACATCAGGTGTTTGTCTTTGGGATAGTCCCTCCTGGCGACACCTTCCCTGTCATAATGAAAGGAGTCGCCCCCAAGAACGAGGAGATGGCTGGTATCCACAGTGTCTGTCTCTGAATTTGAATATTCCACAACCACGGCCACTTGACCGTGCCCCCGATCAAGGGAATTGACGTTCGCCCATGTCACCACGGCACGAGAAGAAGAGCCGGATGCCATAATAGCTGCAAAGAAGCACATCAAACGATAAGCAAAAGTCAGAAAATAGCTGATCAAAGGCAGACTTCTGACAAAATTTCGGCAGAGTCTCCCCAGCACGGGAGATTGCCAAAGGAAAGCGGGAACGCGTCCACTAAAGGGACGCCCCCTAAAAGGCAGCCATCGGCATTACACCGAGGCCAAAGGAACACCCGGGGAAATAGCTCCGAGGGCAAGCCCTGCTAGAAGCCTCCCGGGGCCCAAAGAAAGGGTTTGAAACCCAAATGGACGGCATCTTGCTCACCCCGAAAGAAAGAACCGCCGCCGCTCTCGCCCTTGGCTCACTCGGCACCGGAGGGAGAGAAGAAAGGGAGGAGAGAGAAAGTAAATCATCAAATGAGAGGTGATGAAGAAAAAATGAGGAAAAAAGGAATAAATAAGGGAGCCTCCCCATTATTAAACCGGCGCGCTATTTAGCGCGCCGGATTAAAAAACCTGTAAGCAAAAGGTGCGCCGGGAAAGGGCGTGCCGAATTAACCACCCTCAGCGCCAAGACCGCGCCGGATCAACAGGAATACACAAAGGGCCGCGCCGGATTAACGTCCAAGGCCAAGGGGGTGCGCCGGATTACCCACGCCGTATTAACATCTAAACGGCGCCGGGTTAACGTCCATGGCGAATTAAAGGCCATCCCAGGCTCCTGTCAATCAAAGAAGGAATCGTTCTGGGTGAAATTCATCCGTCAGCCCTGCTGCACTCGTGCCTTACTCGCAACACCCACGTCTCGGGGGCATTTGTTGGCACCCAAAATATGATCGTCGGGGACCAAGCCATAAGGACGAATGACCCGGCCCGCTGAAGCACGGAAGCCAATAAAGATCAACATATTGAAGATTTCTCAAGCTGCCAGAGCCTCGAGTCACCCCGTATGGACACGGGGACTTCACCTCAGGAGAGCTGAGACAAACTCACAACCAACCGGCAGTGCTATCAAGCCTGCCCAATGAATCGGCATCGACTCTGTCATGCCGCATACACTACACCCGTTGTCCGATCAAGGACGACGATCTACCCAGTGGCTTCCCGCCTTATGAAAGGCTCTCCTGAAGATGAAGGAGTCCCCCTGGTTCCCTGAGACGGAGGACCAAAAGCTCTGACGGCAGAAGATCCCGATCACCCGGCACGGGTACGGCTTCCCGCCAAGATGGGCCCGTTAGTGGCCGAATGATTACTCAGCTCAGGAAGAACTATCCCTGGTGTTATCCAACACCCTAAGGAGCTTTGGGCACGAGCCAGACCAAGCCAGCAGCACGAATTATAGAGCCAAAGGCCATGTCAGCGGAAAGCCCGTATGATCAAATCAAAGCTATCTGGAGTCTCGAGAATGGCCGTACGTCAACCTGGGAGCTTCGATAAGACATCTCGTCAAAGTTTCGAGGAGCATTGGCAAGATAAATGTTCACGGTGACCCCCGGAATCATCCCCGGACTCATCGACTGGCTCGAAGCGTGCGAGGAGCACTAGCACGGTGCGCCTTAAACCGGCGTGTCCCAATCCCACTCCCTTGAGCCCGGCGCGCAAAGAACCCCTTATCCGGCGGCCTATTGTGCCGGCGCACAAAGGTTGTAGAAGGCTCTTCCCCGGCGCGCCAAATCTCCACGCCGGATGAAGTCTTGAACCGATGTATATATATATACGGGCTGTTCGATTAATAGAAGAGAGGTTGAAGAGAGGTTTAGAAGAGGCTTTCAAGGGAGGCAGATAGAAGCGAAAGGGGGGACAGAAGGAAGAAGAGGAGAGTCTTTTCGAGAGAGGCCTTCCGAGGGGAGAGAGAGCTTTCTTGGAAAAGGGGGTTCTGTCTGAGCATCCTTCGGCGGCCGTCTTCCTCCGTTCCGATTGAAGTCCTCTGGAGCCGGAGAAGAAGGAGTGGGCCAATACTCTGTTTTTGAGAATAGGTGGGCGCCGGTGCTTGTCTTCCTCTATCTTCCATAGATTCTTCTCTCTTTCGAGTTTCCGTCTACCAGTTGTAAGCAAGAGAGGGGAGGGATGGCAATGATATGAGCCGACCCCTCCCCTCCTCTGCGATTTCTTCTCTTTTACTGTATATTCCCCTGCGAATGATGAACGGCGACCGAGCAATGATGCCGGGGCCGGATTCTTAACGTGTAAATGAGCGGCCATTCCCGTTTCTGGGATGGCAATATGTATATGAATGTCTGGACCAACAGGTCGAATGAATGACTCGAAACTTCCGTCCCCTCCTCTATCTACATCGATGTGTATGTTTAAGGTCTTCCACCCGTGTTCTCTGATTCTGGTTTCCCCGAAGCCCCGATCATGCCCCGAAGCACCGTGGGCTATAGAAACACCCCTCCCCGGGGTTTTCCCTTCGACCGTGCTCGTGTTTGATTTAAGGGTCTCTGCATCCTCTCCGTGGACAGAGCTGTGCTTCTGCGCATGCTTCTTTCTGCCATGTTATCGAGGGCCTAACTCCTATTAATTCCTCCATTCATATTGCCCCGTGGCTTGCGAAGTGGGAGTCGCCCTTGGGATTACAGGATCCGTCGCCTTAACATTGCGCCATAACTGTTCGAGCATATGCCTCTATGTTTGGCTCGTCTCGCCTGTGCATTGACTACCCCCCTCTGCATCATAGTCATGTGAACCGTTCCGAGATTCTTTTATTTCGTCTCAATCACCCGGGGAAGGGGACATCCCTCGTTGCTTCACATAAACTGCTGGATGATTGAGGGCTCTACCCCTCGATGGTAGAGGCTTCCTCAAGATCATAGCAGACAGTAACAAAGGGGTTCTAGCCCAATAAGCTCAGCCCCGACAACCTGAGACCCAATCGAGGCCAAGAGACGTATGCTCCTCGCAGGCTAGCCCTCGGAGCTCCACTCTCCTAATGGTCAATTCCCCCGCGGGATGAGTCATAAGCTGTGGGTTGTCCACCCCTCGCAGGCTAGCCCTCGGGGTGCTGCTCCCATCATTAGTGGCCTCATCTCTCTATCTTTCCCCCTACGGAGCCTCGGTGCCCCTAGCAGGCTAGTCCTCGGGGTATCCTATCCGATGGGGTTTGCTGGCTGCCTCCGTGCATACCGGCAGTTTAGGGGCTTACTCCATGAGTGAGTATGACCCCAATTCTCCCCTGCAACTCTTCATGTTCATGGGAGATGCTGTCAAATTTTGGACAGACTCAGCATAACTAAAGCCATGATGATATGCTCGTTCTGGACTCAATTGACTCAGTGCTCGAGTATGAACCTCGCACTGACTCATTGCATCATTTCCAAAGGTTCTTGGACTTCAATCAAACAAACAGTTGCCTAAACAACTCTAAAATGCTCAATGGAAGCTTAATAAACTTAAAAGGTTCGAAAATGCATCAAAAAAATAAGCTAAAATGGCGTGGCCTTAAACCGGCGCGCCTTAATACGGCGCGGCCCACCCTGGCGCCGTATTAACTTGTGACTCATGCTTCCTTTTCTTTTCCTAGATGAATTCCCGGCACGCCTTTAACCGGCGCGCCCCGTGCCTTGCGCGCCGTGTTAACTGGTTATAAGGCCGCGCCGGATTAACGTTTCACCTACGATTTACCACGCCGGATTAACCCCTTTTACCTACGCTTTACCGCGCCGTGGAATCTATCTCTCACGCCGTTTCACGTTTTTATGTCGTTCTAATCTCTCGTTTGCTCTTAGGGCAATCCTGGCCTCCCATGGTCGATATTTACTACCCTAATCAGCGGTAGATTAAGTAAGGCAAGGGCTGTTCATGCTCCGAATAACCTTTTTACCATGTTGACTATCATGTGTGTGAACACTTTGCTTTCGTCATCACCCTTATGCTATCGTTTCCCTCTCTTCTGACGGGGATGAATGAATGTGATTAAGCATTGTTTACTGTCATAATTCTGTTTCCATGCTCAGTATAGTTATCATCATCATGCCTGCATGCTTGCATAGACCCTCGGGTATATCGAACGGTGTTGACGGAAGGTCGGGTTACGCCCGATCAGAAGTTTCCGCTATGCGCGATGGTGGTCTTCGGACCTACGTCCTCCGCCACGCACCAAAGGTCTCTAATTCAATAAACCATGCCTCTCCTACAAGATAGATAGCCGCATCTCGCATGATTCTGTCATGTTAGTAACGTTGCATCCTTTATTCCGGCCTCAACAGCCCACTGTGAGCGACGTCACGCGGTTCGGGGAGCGAAGAAGACGCGGAGCGCGCGGGCTCCTCTTTATTTTTGCTGCAACACAGAAATAAGAGAAAAGAGAAGGGGCCACCACGGGAGATTGCTCCGGTGGGGCGAGCGGGACAGATGTAATATAGTAAGATATGGGGGTTAAACGGCCATAGCGGGAAGTGACTCGCCGCGGCCTCGGGGGGGACAGGAATGGTGCAGAAATCAAATAGCAAGAATTGAAATGGCCATTGGGGAAGTAACTCGCCGCGACCTCGAGAATATGAATAGATAAGAATTTAACAAAATATAAAGAGAATATAAGAACGGGAATTTAAACGGCCATTGGGGAAGTGACTCGCCGTGGCCTCGAGAATATGAGCAGATAAGAATATAATAGAATATAAAGAGAATATAAGAACGGAAATTTAAACGGCCATTAGGGAAGTGACTCGCCGCGGCCTCGAGAATATGAGCAGATAAGAATATAACAGAATATAAAGAGAATATAAGAACGGGAATTTAAACGGCCTTTGGGGAAGTGACTCGCCGCGGCCTCGAGAACATGATGTGATCGCCAGGGGCCAAAAGACCCCAAAATAAAGAAAGTGATCGTGCCTACCTCAAGAGCGGGAGATGGCGGGTTGCTTCTTCCTCCCCCTTCGGCCGGCTGACGGAGAGGGCTTTCCTTGGGTACTATGGACACCAAAAAATGACGATGATGATCATAGCGACATTCGCGTCTACACATCAAAGCGCGAGTCGATGACAAAAATACCGAATAAACCTCATGCCTCGCCCGATCAGGATGAGAACTCACTTGGTGGTCCGCTACCCGCTAAGAAAGCCCCCTAAGCAGAAGATACAACTACAACGCTCCGACCAGCCGTGCCGAGAGCTGAATCAGAGTAAAGTCAGGAACTCCGGCACAGTCTCGACACACACCGAGAGTCACACAAAGTCTTGGACCGAGTCCCGGAGGCTGCGAACAGAATATTACGGAGGCCATACATTGCAACCAGAACATGCCGGGGATGTCAACATTCATACAAACGGCCTCGACTTTGGAAAGAATCCATTCGGTACTTAAACCGGTGCGATATGCACTTAAAACGGCGCCACTAAGACCGGCGCGCCCCTTTCCTCTATTCCTTACATTTTGGGTTAAACCGGCATGGCCTTCATCTAAACCGGCGCGGCCTTCATCTTGTGTTAAACCGACGCGCCCCTTGGCTAAACCGGCGCGCCCCTTTTTCCCCTTCATATGGGTTTAACCGACGTGGCCTTCATATTGGGCTAAACCGGCACGCACCTCTTCCCCTTCATATGGGTTAAACCGGCGCGCATCCTTTCCTTGGCATCTCACGTTAATCCGGCGCGCAAACAAGCTGTCCCATCTACATTCCGATGCTCTGTTTTGCATCATTATGGCGTGCAGAGGACATTCAATGCCGATAACTCTGCTTCTACCTTCGTTCGACAACACACAAGCAGTAGCAGTAGGGCAAGCTCCGGCAAATCTCTGAGCGTCCCATCCTCGGACGAGCAGCGGTGTACGAGACGAATCAACGGTGTCCAGCACAGCCATCCAGCTCTGAGCTTCGTCGCGGATGAGGTGGAGGTGGCAGGAACCTCCCCAGGTTGGCCAATATATAAAATGGGGGCTAGATTGCAAGAAAGGAGAAAAAACGAGACAAGAAGAGGAGGTCAATAGAGGGGAACAGAAGAAAAAGAGAAGAGGAAGCTTGAAGAAGGAGAGGAGAGAGGTCTTCTCGAGAGGTCTCCAGCATCCGAAGAGAAGAAGCTACATCCATCCGTTCACGCCTGCAAGGTGAAGAAAAGAGAGGGAGAGGGTGAGAGCAAGAGAGGGGAGAGAGGGGGAAGAGCTTGTGCTCTGTTCCTTCTTCTCCCCCGCCGATGTATCTTCTTCCCCCACCTCAACATTTAGCTTTTCTTTTATCTTCTCCGTTGTATTCTTCCTTCCCTCTCCCTTGAGGATGAATAAAAGAATGACCTTGTGAGCATGCGCAGTATTCTATGGCTCTGATCCTTTCCCCCCTTCTTCTTCCTTTTTATTTCTCTGGTTCTCTAAATCACCTGGGGTCCTCGGGAGCTTGCCCTTCTGTGGCATGAACTCTGAGGAAACCCGTTCGAAGGGTGAACAGTCATGGCCACCTGCGGCCTACATCTGTCCCGTTCCACGAAGTCATCACCCGCGAGTTGTGAGAGCTCTCGAAGGCTAGTCCTCGAGCTCTCTAGCACTCACATCTGGGTTATTGGACCGCCATGACGTCTAGATTCGAGGTGCACCCCGGAGTTATCCGTTTGGTGTTCCTTATTATTCTCTGGCAACCCCCAGTCCAGGGGAGGTGCTGCCCAAATCTCGCCAGGATGAGAACACTCAAGAACAGACGAACATGATGAGTTCTCTGAGCATAAGAGCAGCTGAACAAGCCAAGGCCTCTGGGAGTAAGAACATCATATGTCTGAAGCCGTCTCTGAATCAAACTGAACAAGTTCCTGCATAATTCCTCTTAATAAGATATTCAATCCGCATGCTCGTTCGTCTTAATAAACGATCAGAAAGCTTTAACCACCTTCTCTATCAACTTAATACATCAACTAAGTGAATAAACCAACCAAAATATCAATCTGTAAGTTGAAGAAACAAGAACAGAGCAAAAAGAATCAAAACAGAACAAACAAAACATCGTAGAAGCTTAACCCGGCGCGCCCTAATCTGGCGTGGGCTAACCCGGCGCGGTACCCCCCCCCCCCCCCGCGCCGGTTTAGCCTTACACTCAAAACCCATTTCATTTCCTTTGCCACTAACCGGCGCGCTATACTGTTCATTGCCTTATTCCGGCCCGCCCGTGGAACCTTTTCCTTCTTGCCATTAACTGGCGTGCTCCCCCTTGGCATCCATATTCCGGCGCGCCCCAACTTTCCACCTTAGCCGGCGCGCTCCCCCCCTTGTGCTCCCTTATCCGGCGCCCTCCTTCGAAGCTCTTATCCGGCTTGCCTCCCCTCTTGCCCACTTCAAACTCGGCGTGCCTCCTTTATATGGAAAAGGGGGGGGGGAATAATAAAAAAATAAAAGGAAAGAAATGTTCAAATAAAAAGAAGAATGCAAAGATCAATAACAAAAATGAAAGCAACTCTATTACCCGCGCTTCAATTAAAAAATTTGTTCCGGGGGCGCTGCCCCCCGAAAACCCCCGCAAGGGGCGCTGCCCCCTTGACCCCCGCGACCTGACCGGGCAGATCGAACCCCGCGACCTGACCGCGCAGGTCGATCCGCGTGTGAGGGCGCACGTTATTGAGCTCGGGCTACGCATTTAACAATTCACTCCCTCGGACTGGGTGCAAAGAGAAAATCAACGACGCCTTATGGTATCGGACGTGGTTTACGGAACTTTCGACATGGCCATAATCCGAAATCATCTCCGGCCAACAGTCTATCAACTTGACCCATCCCTACCGGGATCCAATCCCGCATTCTCATTAAACTTGCCTTGTTCATGGCAAACATTCGCGCGGTTTTGCTACCATCTTTTATACTACAAACACGGACCTTCATCCGAACATGAAGTGGCCCATGAGTGGCCGACATAGTCTTAGCGTTCACGTCCCGATACGGGTTTCTAGCATAGTTCATCCTTCACTATCCTCCAGCATTATTAATATTCTCTTTAGGCCGTAGGGCCCTTATTCCCGGCAATCAATCAAGGGTGTTCCCCCGTATGGGGGATGTAAATAACGCCGTGGCCTTTACGGCAGGGCGGGTTTCGGTCCCGACACGAACTACACAATCGTCTGATTAGTCAGATCGAGCGCACCATGGGCTTCCATGAAGCCCGAATAAATCGTCACTTTGTGACTGGCACGCCCTCGCACTAAATAGAAGAATTAACCCCGACCAACAAACGAACGGATCCCCCCTCCGAATTTTAGTGCGTCCACAAGTCTGGCACGCCTGGTGGGACTGAAATTACCCTTCATCTCTTTGCCGGGACTAAGGGCCCTACGGCCCCTTTCTTGTAATACTAATTGTTTGATTGGCAAATGCAGGTCGCATTCCGAACACCATGATGGCCGCCACGTTCGGCCAACAGGCCGTCGAGAGCCATGTTCGAAACGGCTACTTGGCCGTCCCCCTCAGCT
The DNA here is from genome assembly GCA_022559845.1 of Amorphophallus konjac. Lineage (NCBI taxonomy): Eukaryota > Viridiplantae > Streptophyta > Magnoliopsida > Alismatales > Araceae > Amorphophallus > Amorphophallus konjac. The sequence continues at coordinate 436,446,397 of CM040118.1, forward strand.
TCAGGAGCTTCCCTCCCGCGGTAGGCTTCCCCAACTTCCTTGGGGTAGCCTTCACGAACCTACTGGACGTGGAAGCGTCTGACAGGACTGAAAGCAACGCTCCCATCCGGGGGGCCGCCAAAGCTGCTGTCGGCCGATCGATGGCCGAGACTTCCAAGACCGTCCCGACTGGGACGCTGAGCTGCAACGTGCACCACGTGCACCAAACTGCCGGCCCTTCTCACCCAGGGTCGGCCTCTCACCAAAGGAGGCTCCGAAGGAGCCATGCCACAACATCATACCGAGGCCGGTTCTCCAGCACCGGCAAGTCGGCTGTCATCGGGACTTTCCGGGTGCATCTTAACGGACAGTGTTCCGAGGTGATCCCGGATCGCATTGTACCCGCCGTACCAGTGCGCAACTCTTTTCAGGCACTGGAGAAGATGAAGGGCAGGATGACGCCCGCCATTCAGGCCCCAGTGCCGCAACATCAGTCAGCCTCCAGGCCCACCAAAGCTAAGCAAGTTTGGGTTCCCAAGGGGGCCTGGTTCACCTCACCGGCCTAGGCGAGGCCCAGCACCTTCCGCCCGACAAGGGCACAACAAGGAGATCGGGTCAAGACATCGGCCCCCATCTACCAGACGACATTAACTACACCGGCCCCACCGGACAACATCCACCGTCGACACTACCGACGCCACTATCAGGCTGCCCGTGTGGAGCCTGCAACCCACATGCACGTTGCTGCCAACAGGGCGACATCATCAGCTTCTCCTCCTGACCAGGACTGGGAAGGAGTGGAGCAAGCCATGAAGAACTACTTGCGGGGCCCGGGGAGCACTCCCCTGGGTCGCCAGAGATTACTGGAGGTAGTAGCCTCTCTTTTGAAGAAGAAGAGACCTGGCCAGTGCCCACTGCCGAGTCAAGAAACTACTCTGAGGAGCATTATCAGTCCCCGGCAAGGGAAGAAGTGAAGCTGCGGAGAGCGGTCTTTGATAGATTGGTCTTTCCAGGTAGGCCATCGAGAAGAACAACAAGAAGAGGCAGAGACCTAAGAGTTTATACCTGCAATATGGCAGGGGTATCTGGCCGGTACGGGGCTCTACCAACCGAGCCCGAAGAAGTAGCCAGGCTTGCCACAAGGCCAGGACCTGTTACCAGAAGAGGGAAAGCGACAGCTGAAAAGACACAAGTCCACACTGGAGGAGCTAACTATGAGGAACCTTCAACATCCTTGGCTGCCAATGTTATTACAGAAGGCACAGCGGGAGGACCATCCACTTCATCCGAAGAGGTGCCCATCGAAGGAAGGGGGGGCACCCCTAGCCTTCCCATGAACGACCCCGCGGTATTGCACATGATGCAACAATATCAACGGGAGATCGAATTCTTGAAGAAATAACTGACTGAAAGAGCCGCTCAGTCCTCAACATCCGGGCAGACTGAAGCATTACCAGAGACCCCTGGGGGCAACGGGCAGGCCTCGAAAGCTTCTCCACAGGCGACGGTGTCTCCCCCAATACCTACCTACACTGGAGGCGTACCCCTGCATCAGCCACAACATGTCACACCGGCCCTGCCACCGAACCTGCCATTCCAGGGGTCCACTATTGCACCTCAGGCGACAGTGTTAACAACACCGCTGATGCAACCGGCCCATTTCTATCCAAACCCAGTTGACCCGGCAACAGTAAGCAGACTAATGCTTGAACAAATGATAGATATGAAGCTGGCGGAGAGGAGCGATGGTGATCACACGCCATTCGACGTATACCGGGTACCTTACCCGGCACACTATGCTGCAAAGAGGCTGCCAGCCGGCATTACCAAGCCGCCGAAGTTTGAGAAATTTAATGGGCAAGGGTCTCCCACGGAGCACATTGCCTATTATGTGAATGTTATGGGGGATCTAGCTGCGGATGAAGCTTATCTTCTCAAGTTCTTTGGCTCGACACTTACCGGGCTCGCTTTCGAGTGGTATTCGAGCTTGCTCGCCGGGTCCATTGCAGACTGGCCTGATATGCAGAAGAAATTCAAGGAAAGATTCTACATAGCTGAGCGGGAGGTGACCGTGGCAGAGCTTTACGCCACGAGACAGAGAAATGAGGAGTCGGCACTCGACTACATAAAGAGATGGAGGAACCTCAGCATGAGGTGCAAACGTCCCCCGCATCAGGAGGACGCAGTGCAGATCTGTAAACAGAATCTGAAGAAGGAGATCCTTGAGAGGATGATCGGTGCTGAGGTGAGGTCGTTCGACCGCCTGAACAACATAGTGGCAGAGATCGAAGCATTCCTCGCTCGATACTCTTCCGCTCCAGCTGCATCAAGTCAGAGGGTCCGGCAGGCCGAGAGGAGGCCAACACCGCCAGAAGTTCATACACTGGACTTCGAAGCTTTCGAGAAACAGAAAGAGAAAGCCAAAGAGATGGCCGACACCTCCACTGAATGGCGGGAAGGTCCCTCCCTGCGGGAGAAGATGAGGAACAAATTGTATTCCTTTCCTCGAGACAAAGCCCGAGTCCTATTTGAATGGGCCACCAGGTACAACAAGATCACATTACCAAATCCAAAGAGGCCTGGTGACTTGAAGAAGAAGGATGATCCTCATTTCTGCCCATACCATCAGATGCTTGGGCATACCATCGAGGATTGCTACATCTTCAAGGATGTCATTGAGTCCTTGATCAAGAAGGGAGAGCTGGACATGCAGGAGCTCAGAGTGGATCCTCCGCAGCCGCACGAGATGTCGAGCCTTGGCACCACTGTCAACATGGTATCTTTATACCAACAGTTGCTTGAAGAATGGGCGGAGTCCAGTACGCAGGCCACTTATCAAACCTTCGTCATGGCGCCAGCTCATGATCAAGGAGGTTGGCAAGCCATGCCAACGAAGAACAGAAGAAGAAGACAAGCTCCTCGGCCCACTCCAGAGGTTCGCATAAGGGGTGTTACATTCCGACAAGCACCGCCAGCAGTGACACCTGTTTTGCATGACACAGCCCCCCGGCTCGTTATAAGACGGCCCACTCACAACAAGAAGAAACACATCCCGATGCGGGTGCACAAGGAAACCAGCCCTGCGGTTGAAACACTCTAGGCTATTATTGATGGGCTTGAAGATTATGAACAGCCCGAGATCCAGCCTATGGAGTTGAAGGAGTATGTCCCTTGGGAGGAATTCGAGTCACTCGAACTAGCTCCAGAAGCGGAAGCCGAGACGAAAGAAGAGCCTCTCTTATGGGGTGAGCTTCCCCAAGAGTAGTTGCCAGCCACTGAAGAGAAAAAGAAAAAGAAGAAGAGAAGACCTAGAAACAAGAAGAAGAGTGGGGTGGTCCTCGCTTGCAACACCCTCTCAACATTATTTGACACAGCCCTCTCCCTGAGAGAGGAAGAGCAAGAAGTGCCCGTCGAGCCGTCAGAGGTGAATCAAGCTGAAGCATCCACCTCCCAACATGCCACCAGGTCGGGAAGGAAGTGGGGACGCCCTCCTCTGGCCAACCACAACATCCAACTTAGGGGAGAACAACCATATCACATCCCCGAGCCTAGGGTCCAAGGCATGGAGATCCCCCCTCCATCGGGCCTCTACCCTGGAGAACCAAGTGGCCAGAGTGCCCCGTCATTCATTGAATTTCTTACAACTCAGAGGGGAGGAGAGTCATGCCCCTGCGAGTCCCGGCAGACCCAAGGGGCAGGCAGCCCCTCGGCTCCGTCTGTAGCAATCCCTCCTTGGTCGAGGGAAGAGCCCGACAACATCCCAAATCTAGTCGAGTTCTTGCAAGAAAAGGAAGTGACCCAGCAGGCCCCACAAGCTCAAGCGGCATCCGACCCAGTGGAGGAGGCACCCGTTGAGTCGACTCCCCAGGCCCAGACTGGGGGCAGGCGTAGTAGAGCCGAAGAAATGAAGTTGCTCGAAGTCCGAGCTAGCAACAGAATAGTCAAACACCTGAAGAAGATCCCAGCCAGGTTTACCGTCTAGGAAATCCTATCCTTAGATGAAGAAACACGGCAAGCTATCATCGCTGCACTCCAGACACCAGCATATGTTGAAGCCTGCCTTGCAGAAATGTCACCTGAGGTACCTGTGGCCTTCACTGAAGAGGACATGCTTTTACCAACCTGCAGTCACAACAGGCCACTCTACATGAAGGGTCAGCTGAATGGGCATCCTATCAACAGAGTCTTGATCGACCCTGGGGCAGCAGTGAACATACTCCCCTATCGGGTGTATCAGAAGCATTACTTTGACGTACACCTGGTCGAGGTCAGGAACATCAAGATTGCCGGCTTCAACCAGAAGTGCGAAGTCCCTATGGGGGTCGCAGAGTTCAACCTCTCTCTCGGTGACTTCACCACCAAGGTCCAATTCCATGTGATCAACTCCAACACCTCTTACAAGGCGTTGCTCGGCCGACCTTGGCTACATCAAAATAGGGTGGTACCATCCACTCTGCACCAATGCATCAAGTACCCCGGCAACGGGAAAGAGGAGAGAATCTTCGCCGACCTCCATCCTTTCGAAGTGTTCGAATGTCACTTGTCGGATGCTAATCTTTATTTGGAAAAGCCGAAGCAAGCCTCCCAAGCTACTCAAGACAAAGGAAAGAAAAAGGCAGAGCTTGACAGTTGGTTCCCTCCACCACCGCCTGGCTATGTGGCTCCCCCTCAGGTGTCATTCGTTTCTGAAGCAGAAGGGGTATTCCGGGCCACCTACCTTCCCATCTACCCTACACCGGCAACACCATACCTTGAAGACTTGCTGGAAGACATCCGGGTCCCTTCCGGGATCATCAAGCCTCTTGCAGAAGCTGATTGCCAGGTGGCTGAACCATTAAGGACCTTCGAGGTGCCCAACCCCGAGGGTCTGCCTACCATCTTTTATGTGGCCAAGGAGCACCCGGTCAAGGGGGATGATGATTGTAGACTGCCCGATGAGCTGCACTACCCACTCGTCCCAATAATGGGACTTCCCGACACAGCCGGTCCTGTGGTCAAGATGGCCAGAAAGCAAGGGATCCCCTTCTGCCAGTTCTCCAGTCGGAAAGAAATGTTCAAGAGAATGTGGAACCCGCCAAACCTGGACCGGCGGTTGTTGCAAATCACCCGACATCCAGGATTGGGCTTTTCACTAGAAGATTCCTATGAAGCTGATGTGATATCAGTCTCGGCTCTAGGCTGCAATAGCCACGCAGGCACTGCAGGCCCATGGCAGGATAAAGGCCGTCAGCACCTTATGCCTTTGGGCAACGAAGAACAAGATGAAGAAATATTCCTATGGAATCCACCTCCCTGCAGGAATAAGAGGAAGACCCCGTCCTTCTCCGGGGGACCAATCCCGAATGACCACAGCAGCGGGGTGCCATCGCCCTCGTCTGACACTGACCCAAAGGATGGGGAAGCGGGCCGAGCCCCGAACCTCACTCGGTGCGACTCAACCCTACTCGCCCTATACTGCAGGCAACAGCGAGAGATCGAAATGCTGAAGGTTCGCTTGGCCGAAATGAATGTACTCATTAGAGGCATCCTCTATCAACAAAGCATCGGCGCGCACCGGCCCCCGAACACCATCCCAAACGCCCCCGGGCACCTGAAAGGGGAGGCTAGGGATGTAGCTGCTTCCCTGGTCAGGCGATCAGTCGAGCAAAGCCACACGCTGCGGGAGAAGATGCAAAGACCCTACTCTTTCCCAAGGAATAAAACCCGAGGAATCTTTGAATGGGCCTGCTACTATGGCAAGGTCTCCCTCCCAAGGTCAAAGAGGCCGCAAGATGCTCGCAAAAGCGGTGACCCCTCGTTCTGCCCCTATCACCAAATAGTGGGCCACTCCATCGAAGACTGCTACGTCTTCAAGGACATTGCTCAAGACCTGATTGAGAGAGATGAGCTCAGAATGGGAGATTATGTGGTCGCTCCGCCACGCCCCCATGTGGCAGGCGGCCATGAAAGAAGTGTTTACATGGTGTCAGTTCAGCACCAGATTTTTGAAGATACAGCTGAGAATGGGCGGCCCCAGTCACCAGCAGAGCAACAGCCCCCAGTATGGCAATCAATCACCTTAGCCCCTGCAAGAGCCATCTATGACAATTACAAAGAAGATCCCGAAGAAGTCCTTTACTTCTCCACACAAGAGAGCCCCCAGAGCCGCACACAGCAAGCCTAATAGAGGGGGAAACAAGCAAAACCTCGTTACCCAATGAGGCAGAGCTAGAAAACACCTATGGTGTCCTTGAAGCAGAAGATGGTGAAGATAAGGATTTCATTGACCTGCTACCAGCGCCTCCAGAATTTGAAGATGGCGCCCAGGCCACAGTGGATGAGCTCATTGAAATTAATCTAGGCACAGAAAGCGACCCCAGGCCGACCTTTCTGAGTGCCCTTCTTCCTCCACAGGAGAGGGGACAATATGTCAAGTTGCTGCAAGAATTCCGGGACTGTTTCGCCAGGAACTACAAAGAGATGCCCGGTCTGAGTCCCGACGTGACTGAACATATTCTGGCTATTGACCCCAAGGTGGAGCCGGTGAAGTAGCCCCCCAGGCGTATGAGGCCGGAGCTGATAAAACTGATTTGTAAAGAAGTCGACAAGCTCATAGATGTCGATTTTGTAGCTGAAAACCAATACACTACTTGGTTGGCCAACATTGTGCCGGTGAAGAAGAAGAATGGACAGATCAGGATCTGCGTGGACATCCGCGACCTGAATAAAGCTTGCCCAAAGGATGACTTTCCGGTGCCCATCACTGAAGTGATGATTGATGCAACTACCGGCCATGAGGTCTTGTCTTTCATGGACGGATCGTCCGGCTATAATCAGATATGGATATCTGAACATGACCGAATTCATACGGCCTTTCGGTCACCTAAAGGGATATTACACTACAAAAGGATGCCCTTCGGCCTCAAGAACACTGGCGCCACTTACCAGCGGGCGATGACCAAGATATTCGACGAACTGCTATATAGCAAAGTCGAAGGCTACATCGATGATCTGGTCGTCAAGACAAAGAAAAGGGGGGATCACCTGAATGACCTTAGAGTCATCTTTGAGAGACTCCGGCAGTACGAGCTGAAAATGAACCCAATGAAGTGTGCCTTCGGCGTCTCTAGTGGAAAGTTTCTCGGCTTCATTGTCCGATATAGGGGGATCGAGATCGACCGCTTTAAAATAAAAGCCATTTAGGAGCTACCTCCTCCGGAGAATTTGGGAGAGTTAAGGTCCCTGCAAGGTCGGCTAGCCTACATCCGAAGATTTATCTCCAATTTGTCGGGGCGCTGTCAACCATTCCACAAATTAATGATGAAGAATGCACCTTTCAACTGGAAACATGAATGTCAGAAGGCCTTTGATCGGCTGAAGGATTACTTAAAGACCCCGCCTGTGCTGGGGGCACCTGTCAAGGGGAGGCCACTTATTCTATATATAGCTGCCACTGAATGTTCACTGGGGGCAATGCTCGCCCAGAACAATGATGAGGGGAAGGAGCAAGCTCTTTATTACCTTAGCCGAAGACTAATGGGGGCAGAAGCAAAATACACCCCGATGGAGAAGGTTTGTCTCGCCTTGGTCTTCGTAGTCAAGAAGTTGAGGCATTACATGCTCTCGCATGAAGTGAGCTTAATCTCTAAGGCTGACCCAGTCAAGCACATTCTCTCCCAGCCAGTCCTGAAGGGACGTCTCGGCAAGTGGGCCATACTGTTAATGGAATTTGACATCATCTACGTGCCTCAGAAGGCCGTTAAGGGTCAAGCCATGGCCGATTTCTTTGCAGCACACCCTGTGCCTGAAGATTCCCCACTGGCCACGGAGTTGCCTGAAGATGAAACACTGGAGGTGGACCAAGCCCAACTGATCGCCTGGAAGCTGCACTTTGATGGGGCTTCGAGAACAGAAACAACCCCGTCTGGGCACACAAAAGTACGGGCCAGGGTCGGCATCGTCCTTAAATCCCCTGAGGGAGAAGTATTGCACACATCCTGCTCCATTAGCAAGCCCTGCACAAATAATGAGGCAGAATATGAAGCTCTGATCATTGGTCTCCAAGTCGCTTTACATATGGAGATTAAAATATTACATGTGTTTGGCGATTCATTGCTGGTCGTCAAGCAGGTCCAGGGACAGTTTGACGTCCGAAAACCTGAGTTACTCCCTTACTACACTAAGGCGAAGCGGCTCATGCAGCAGTTCTACCTCATTGAGATAGGCCACGTTGCCAGAGGAGAGAATGCACAAGCTGATGCACTGGCAAAATTGGCGAGTTCATTGGCAGTCCCGCCAGATGGATCCCTCAGCATCCGGGTGGTGAATCAACGCCAAGTGCCTAGCATGATAGAAGGGCCAGGAGAAGAAGAACTTGAGGTCGCCATAGCGGAAGCCATCAGCCTACCCGACTGGAGGGACCCCCTTTTGCAGTGGTTTAAATATCAGCAGCTGCCCAGGAAAAGGGAAGAGAAGATCAAGTTAATCATAATAAAGGACTCTTACGAGGTCCGGAACGGGATCCTATTCCGAATTATGGCAGACGCCAAAAGGAAGGTGCTCCTCCGATGTTTATCCACTGAAGAAGCTTGGAAAGTCATGAAAGAGGTTCACGCTGGAATAGTTGGTGCACATCAGGCAGGACCGAAAATGAAAATTGAAATAAAGAAGCTCGGCTACTATTGGCCGACAATGTTCGACGACTGCTGCAAGTATGCCAAATCTTGTCAAAAATGCCAGGAGCACGCGACCATACCCAGGAGACCGCCCGTGCCCTTGCATCCAACACTGCCCAGCTGGCCCTTTGCCCAATGGGGAACAGACGTTGTGGGTCCACTACCCGCATCATCAGCTGGGTGCAAGTACATCTTGGCTGCAACTGATTACTTCTCCCGCTGGGCGGAGGCTATTGCTTTGAAAGAAGTGACCGGGGAGATCGTTACCAGATTTGTCCGTCGCAACATCATATTCCGGTTTGGCACTCCGAACCGAATTATCTCAGACAATGGAAGTCACTTCCGCAACCAGAAGGTCTACCGGCTGGTAGAAAAGTACAAGATCGATTGGAGGATGTCGACCCCCTACAACCCACAGGCCAATGGCTTGGCTGAAGCTTTCAATAAGACTCTTTGCACTCTCCTGTCCAAAATTGTTAGTTCTAACAAGAGGGACTGGGAAGAGAAAATGTACGAGGCCCTGTGGGCGTATCGAACTGTGTACAAAACTCCGACGGGTTGTTCACCCTTTTCCCTGGTATATGGCTCAGAGGCAATTGTCCCTATCGAGCTGGAAATACCCTCCCTTCGGGTCGCAGTCCAACACGGGTTGGTCCGGGAAGAGCAGACAAATGTCGAGCGAAGGCTCGAAGAGCTCTCCAACTTGGAGGGAAAAAGGCTCCAAGCCCAGCAGAACATCCAGGTCTATCAGGCTCGGATAGCTCGCGCCTTTGACAAGCTCGTCAAGGAACGCGAATTTAAGAAGGGTGACCTCGTTATGGTGAAGAGAAGAGAAGTCATGGCTTCCAACCCCAAGGGCAAGCTGAATGAGAATTGGCTTGGACCCTATGTGATCCAGAAAGTCTACGAGGGCGGAGCATGTGTAATCGTCGACCATCGGGGGGAGGTTCAATTTCCGCCCCTCAATGGTAGGCATCTGAGGTTGTACCATGCTCCGATTCCCCCATTCGAAGAATAATGCTTTTCTCTGCCCTGCCCCGGGCGAATTTGCATTACTATTGTCCAGATGAATTGGGCACTATTCATCGTGCATGTCAAAAAAAAAAGAGAAAAAAAAGAAGAAGAAATAAGAAAAAAAAAGAAAAAAGAAAAAAAAGAAAAGGAAAAAAAAGGAAAGAAGAGAAAAAAAAGGAAAGAGGAAAAGGGGGGGAGGAATCGGTCTCCCTTTATTAACACTCACTCCTATCTCCAAGAATATTTCAATAGACGAATCGACCATGTCAGCCTCTGACATCCTGTCAGCACTGACGAAGAACACCCCACCCGAACCTTTCATTCGAGATCGGGGAATCAGCATTTTCTCCTTGCGTTGGCACCAGCCCGTACCAGCGAATATTTCAATAGACGAATCAGCCATGTCAGCTCTTGACATCATGTCGGCACTGACGAAGAACACCCCACCTGAACCTTCCGTCCAGGGTTGGGGAATAGACCTTTGCTCCTTGCGTTGGCACCAGCCCCCGCACCAACGAAAATACCAAGAGACAAACGAATCACGTCGGTCTCCGACTCCTCGTCGGCGTCGATGAATAAACCAGTGGCCCAGACCTTTCGTATGGTTCCATGAACAAAAAGACCTTTGCTTCGGCACTAACCCCGTGCCGATGAATAAACTACGTCGGTCTCCGACACCCTGTCGACATCAACGAATAAACCAGTGGCCCAGACCTTTCGTCTGGTTCCATGAATGAAAAGACCCTTGCTTTGGCACCAACCCCGTGTCAATGAATGAATCACGTCGGTCCCCGACTCCTCGTCGGCGTCGATGAATAAACCAGTGGCCCAGACCTTTCGTCTGGTTCCATGAACAAAAAGATCTTTGCTTCGGCACTAACCCCGTGCCGATGAACAAACCACGTCGGTCTCCGACTCCCTGTCGGCATTGATGAACGAACCAGTGGCCTGGACCTTCCGTCTGGTGCCATGAATAAAAATACCCTTGCTTTGGCACTGACCCCGTGTCAATGAATAAACCACCTCAATATTACAACTCCAGTCCCACAGATGAATAAACCCTTGGCTTGGACCTTCCGTCTAAGTCGATGAACAAAAAGAACGCCTTTGCTTGGCTCGGATCTTTCATCCGAGTCGATGAACAAAAAGAACCTCCTTGCTTGGCTCGGACCTTTCGTCCAAGTCGATGAACAAAAAAAAAGAGAAAAGAAGAACCTTCTTGCTTGGCTCGGACCTTCCGTCCAAGTCGATGAACGAAAAGAACCTCCTTGCTTGGCTCGGACCTTTCGTCCAAGTCGATGAACAAAGAAAAAGAACCTTCTTGCTTGGCTCGGACCTTCCGTCCAAGTCGATGAACAAAAAGTACCTCCTTGCTTGGCTTGGACCTTTCATCCAAGTCGATGAACAAAAAAAAGAGAACCTTCTTGCGTGGCTCGGACCTTCCGTCCGAGTCAATGAACAAAAAAAAGAACCTCCTTGCTTGGCTCGGACCTTCCGTCCCAGTCAATGAACAAAAAAAGAAGAGAAAAAAAAAGAAGAATCTTCTTGCTTGGCTCGGACCTTCCGTCCAAGTCGATGAATAAAAAAAAAGGGGACCGCCTTTGCTTGGCTCGGACCTTCCGTCCAAGTCCATGAACATAAAGAAACCCCTCCTTGCCTGGCTCGGACCATCCATCCCAGTCCATAAACAAAAGTGCATCCCACTACTCGGCTCGGACCCCCCGTCCGAGTCGGTGAATGAACAACTTTCCTAAGCCCAGCGCGAGTCAACAACTCCCTCTTTGGGGTTGGCCTCGTCTAAGCTATTTTGGGCCTTTTTCCTGAGATGACACATAGACCCTTCATTCTCGCTTCGGTATCCACCCCATGCCGATGACTAAATGATGGAATCCTCGGTTCAAGATTCAAAATTTAAAAATTTGACGGGGATCGGCAATCAACTTCATCAACACAATCAAATGGCCAATCTATTTGTCTCATGATAAATGGGCCTCTTTATGGGCCTTATGGGTTATGTCCGTAGCAATTATGTAATAGTCCTTTCATATTTTTGTCTTTAAGTCTTCCAATAGAGTGTCTTTTAGTCTCCCCAAGAGAACTATAATGAGTAGACATTAAGTGTTTAGGATAGTGTCTTTTGGTCTCCCCAAGAGAACTATAATAAGTAGACATTAAGTGTTTAGGATAGTGTCTTTTGGTCTTCTTTGAGAGTCTATAAAAGAGTCATGTATCTTTCATTTGAAAAACAGTGAATGAAATCTTATTTTTGGAACCCCCATGTGATGCCCACGTAGGAGGGGCCCTCCCCTCCTTTATCTTCCTCCCCCCCCCCTCTTTTAATTCCCATGGCCGTGAGTGCCTGTTCTTCCTTCCCTCTCCCCGGGTGAGATGCCCAGTTCTTCCCTCCTTGCCATGGGTGTTGATGCCCTTCATTCCTCCCTTCTCCTCCAGCCACCAGCATCTTCCGCTCACCCCCACAGCTTGGCCGAACTTCCCGTTCCCCAGTTCCTCCTGTCTTCTAACCCAATCTTTCACTGCTGCGGCAGTCTACCTTCCTTGCCTCACCCTCTAAGCTTCTTCCTCCCGGCCACGCTATTACCTCATACGCCCACGCTACCTCCGTTCCCGTCATACACGCACTGCACCCCTTTCCACAGCCTCAAGACAACCCCCTGCAACCCCAACCACGTCCACCCACTATCCCCATAGCTTACACCCACAAACACCACCACTAAACTTAGCCCCCACTCCACAAGCCCATCCCAAACCCGCAGGCAGCTTCTGGCCCAATTTGCAGAGTAACTTCCAGCTCGTTCCAGGTGGAGTCTGCATCCAAGGTCTTCAGCAAAGTTGATCGTCCACAAGTCCTCTTCGCAAGCGAGTTGGAATCGTGTCGATCCGAGTTCGTGGCCGCCCACAAGGGACTTTCTTCCCCGACTGCGCAGAGAAGGCCTGACAGCGACCTGAAGCGGTTTGGGGCAGCAACCACGACCTCTTCTTGAAGGATTCAGGCTCCAGAATCTTCATCAAAGTTCTCCATCCTCAAGTCAGCTACCGGGATCAGAAGACGGAACCGCAATCAGAGGTCGGTGGCCAGAGTTACAAATTTTATACCCCGACGACCCCATTCTGCCTCCTGTCTGTCTCCTCCGACCAGTCCCCACTCAACGGGACCTGCACGTCCACACCGACATCCGACTGAGGCGAGACCAGTGCCGCTGGAAAGTAGTCGTCCCCACGATTCCAACGCCACCTGCCGCGCACCAAACGGAGTTCGGGGTTGCTCGTGGTGTCCCTGTCAAGCCGCTGTTCAGAAGCTGCCCCTGCACAGAACCAGAACGGGGTCCCCGCTCAGTCGTCCGTGGCGACCAGGTTCGGGCGGAACCAAAATTCAGAAAAATTGTGCTGTATCCCTACCCTGTTACGAAGCCAACGGCACCAACCGCGCCTCCGGCAAAATTCCAGAGTGCGATCCACAGCCACTTCAACAGCTGCTGGTCACAGATTCCAGAACCGGACAGAATCGACTTCGGCATTTGTTTCACATCAAGTGGTATCAGAGCTTAGGGAATCGGGCCGTCCCATCGGACCGAGATCCTGAGCTTTGAGGTTCGAGGTCGAACCTCCTCCAAGCGGAGGAGTATGATGGAATCCTCGGTTCAAGATTCAAAATTTAAAAATTTGACGGGGATCGGCAATCAACTTCATCAACACAATCAAATGGCCAATCTATTTGTCTCATGATAAATGGGCCTCTTTATGGGCCTTATGGGTTATGTCCGTAGCAATTATGTAATAGTCCTTTCATATTTTTGTCTTTAAGTCTTCCAATAGAGTGTCTTTTAGTCTCCCCAAGAGAACTATAATGAGTAGACATTAAGTGTTTAGGATAGTGTCTTTTGGTCTCCCCAAGAGAACTATAATAAGTAGACATTAAGTGTTTAGGATAGTGTCTTTTGGTCTTCTTTGAGAGTCTATAAAAGAGTCATGTATCTTTCATTTGAAAAACAGTGAATGAAATCTTATTTTTGGAACCCCCATGTGATGCCCACGTAGGAGGGGCCCTCCCCTCCTTTATCTTCCTCCCCCCCCCCCTCTTTTAATTCCCATGGCCGTGAGTGCCTGTTCTTCCTTCCCTCTCCCCGGGTGAGATGCCCAGTTCTTCCCTCCTTGCCACGGGTGTTGATGCCCTTCATTCCTCCCTTCTCCTCCAGCCACCAGCATCTTCCGCTCACCCCCACAGCTTGGCCGAACTTCCCGTTCCCCAGTTCCTCCTGTCTTCTAACCCAATCTTTCACTGCTGCGGCAGTCTACCTTCCTTGCCTCACCCTCTAAGCTTCTTCCTCCCGGCCACGCTATTACCTCATACGCCCACGCTACCTCCGTTCCCGTCATACACGCACTGCACCCCTTTCCACAGCCTCAAGACAACCCCCTGCAACCCCAACCACGTCCACCCACTATCCCCATAGCTTACACCCACAAACACCACCACTAAACTTAGCCCCCACTCCACAAGCCCATCCCAAACCCGCAGGCAGCTTCTGGCCCAATTTGCAGAGTAACTTCCAGCTCGTTCCAGGTGGAGTCTGCATCCAAGGTCTTCAGAAAAGTTGATCGTCCACAAGTCCTCTTCGCAAGCGAGTTGGAATCGTGTCGATCCGAGTTCGTGGCCGCCCACAAGGGACTTTCTTCCCCGACTGCGCAGAGAAGGCCTGACAGCGACCTGAAGCGGTTTGGGGCAGCAACCACGACCTCTTCTTGAAGGATTCAGGCTCCAGAATCTTCATCAAAGTTCTCCATCCTCAAGTCAGCTACCGGGATCAGAAGATGGAACCGCAATCAGAGGTCGGTGGCCAGAGTTACAAATTTTATACCCCGACGACCCCATTCTGCCTCCTGTCTGTCTCCTCCGACCAGTCCCCACTCAACGGGACCTGCACGTCCACACCGACATCCGACTGAGGCGAGACCAGTGCCGCTGGAAAGTAGTCGTCCCCACGATTCCAACGCCACCTGCCGCGCACCAAACGGAGTTCGGGGTTGCTCGTGGTGTCCCTGTCAAGCCGCTGTTCAGAAGCTACCCCTGCACAGAACCAGAACGGGGTCCCCGCTCAGTCGTCCGTGGCGACCAGGTTCGGGCGGAACCAAAATTCAGAAAAATTGTGCTGTATCCCTACCCTGTTACGAAGCCAACGGCACCAACCGCGCCTCCGGCAAAATTCCAGAGTGCGATCCACAGCCACTTCAACAGCTGCTGGTCACAGATTCCAGAACCGGACAGAATCGACTTCGGCATTTGTTTCACATCACTAAACCCTCACTCTGACATCTCAGTCCGCGTGCATATGCGGTGAAGCGATCCCCTCATCCCTTCACTGAAGGAGTGAGCGCTTTCCCGTGAATTTGCACCGGACCAGCATCCCAGTGGCTCAGAAGAATAGACGTCATGTTGAAGAACTCTACACTCGCGGGCCCCGCGCACTCATCCCTCGTTTGCACCGCCCGTGAGTGGGGGGCATTTGTGGACACCAAAAAATGACGATGATGATCATGGCGACATTCGCGTCTACACATCAAAGCGCGAGTCGAAGACAGAAATGCCGAATAAACCTCATGCCTCGCCCGATCAGGACGAGAACTCACTTGGTGGTCCGCTACCCGCTAAGGAAGCCCCCTAAGCAGAAGATACAACTACAACGCTCAGACCAGCCGTGCCAAGAGCTGAATCTGAGTAAAGTCGGGAACTCCGGCACAGTCTCGACACACACCGAGAGTCACACAAAGTCTGGGACCGATCCCCGGAGGCTGCGAACAGAATATTACGGAGGCCATACATTGCAACCAAAACATGCCGGGGATGTCAACATTCATACAAACGGCCTCGACTTTGGAAAGAATCCGTTCGGTACTTAAACCGGTGCGATATGCACTTAAAACGGCGCCACTAAGACCGGCGCGCCCCTTTCCTCTATTCCTTACATTTTGGGTTAAACCGGCATGGCCTTCATCTAAACCGGCGCGCCCCTTGGCTAAACTGGCGCGCCCCCTTTTCCCCTTCATATGGGTTTAACCGGCGTGGCCTTCATATTGGGCTAAACCGGCACGCACCTCTTCCCCTTCATATGGGTTAAACCGGCGCGCATCCTTTCCTTGGCATCTCACGTTAATCCGGCGCGCAAACAAGCTGTCCCATCTACATTCCGATGCTCTGTTTTGCATCATTATGGCATGCAGAGGACATTCAATGCCGATAACTCTGCTTCTACCTTCGTTCGACAGCACACAAGCAGTAGCAGCAGGGCAAGCTCCGGCAAATCTCTGAGCGTCCCATCCTCGGATGAGAAGCAGTGTACGAGACGAATCAACGGTGTCCAGCACAGCCAGCCAGCTCTGAGCTTCGTCGCGGACGAGGTGGAGGTGGCAGGAACCTCCCCAGGCTGGCCAATATATAAAATGGGGGCTACATTGCAAGAAAGGAGAAAAAACGAGACAAGAAGAGGAGGTCAATAGAGGGGAATAGAAGAAAAAGAGAAGAGGAAGCTTGAAGAAGGAGAGGAGAGAGGTCTTCTCGAGAGGTCTCCAGCATCCGAAGAGAAGAAGCTACATCCATCCGTTCACGCCTGCAAGGTGAAGAAAAGAGAGGGAGAGGGTGAGAGCAAGAGAGGGGAGAGAGGGGGAAGAGCTTGTGCTCTGTTCCTTCTTCTCCCCCGCCGATGTATCTTCTTCCCCCACCTCAACATTTAGCTTTTCTTTTATCTTCTCCGTTGTATTCTTCCTTCCCTCTCCCTTGAGGATGAATAAAAGAATGACCTTGTGAGCATGCGCAGTATTCTATGGCTCTGATCCTTTCCCCCCTTCTTCTTCCGTTTTATTTCTCTGGTTCTCTGAATCACCTGGGGTCCTCGGGAGCTTGCCCTTCTGTGGCATGAACTCTGAGGGAACCCGTTCGAAGGGTGAACAGTCATGGCCACCTGCGGCCTACATCTGTCCCGTTCCACGAAGTCATCGCCCGTGAGTTGTGAGAGCTCTCGAAGGCTAGTCCTCGAGCTCTCCAGCACTCACATCTGGGTTATTGGACCGCCATGAGGTCTAGATTCGAGGTGCACCCCGGAGTTATCCGTTTGGTGTTCCTTATTATTCTCTGGCAACCCCCAGTCCAGGGGAGGTGCTGCCCAAATCTCGCCAGGATGAGAACACTCAAGAACAGACGAACAGGATGAGTTCTCTGAGCATAAGAGTAGCTGAACAAGCCAAGGCCTCTGGGAGTAAGAACATCATATGTCTGAAGCCGTCTCTGAATCAAACTGAACAAGTTCCTGCATAATCCCTCTTAATAAGATATTCAATCCGCATGCTCGTTCGTCTTAATAAATGATCAGAAAGCTTTAACCACCTTCTCTATCAACTTAATCCATCAACTAAGTGAATAAACCAACCAAAATATCAATCTGTAAGTTGAAGAAACAAGAACAGAGCAAAAAGAATCAAAACAGAACAAACAAAACCTCGTAGAAGCTTAACCCGGCGCGCCCTAATCCGGCGTGGGCTAACCCGGCGCGGTACCCCCCCGCGCCGGTTTAGCCTTACACTCAAAACCCATTTCATTTCCTTTGCCACTAACCGGCGCGCTATACTGGTCATTGCCCTATTCCGACGCGCCCGTGGAACCTTTTCCTTCTTGCCATTAACCGGCGCGCTCCCCCTTGGAGTCCATATTCCGGCGCGCCCCAACTTGCCACCTTAGCCGGCGCGCTCCCCCCCTTGTGCTCCTTTATCCGGCGCCCTCCTTCGAAGCTCTTATCCGGCGTGCCTCCCCTCTTGCCCACTTCAAACTCGGCGTGCCTCCTTTATATGGAAAAGGGGGGGGGGAATAATAAAAAAATAAAAGGAGAGAAATGTTCAAATAAAAAGAAGAATGCAAAGATCAATAACAAAAATGAAAGGAACTCTATTACCCGCGCTTCAATTAAAAATTTTGTTCCGGGGGTGCTGCCCCCCGAAAACCCCCGCAAGGGGCGCTGCCCCCTTGACCCCCGCGACCTGACCGGGCAGGTCGAACCCCGCGACCTGACCGCGCAGGTCGATCCGCGTGAGAGGGCGCACGTTATTGAGCTCGGGCTACGCATTTAACAATTCACTCCCTCGGACTGGGTGCAAAGAGAAAATCAACGACGCCTTATGGTATCGGACGTGGTTTACGGAACTTCCGACATGGCCATAATCCGAAATCATCTCCGGCCAACAGTCTATCAACTTGACCCATCCCTACCGGGATCCAATCCCGCATTCTCATTAAACTTGCCTTGTTCATGGCAAACATTCGCGCGGTTTTGCTACCGTCTTTTATACTACAAACACGGACCTTCATCCGAACATGAAGTGGCCCATGAGTTGCCGACATAGTCTTAGCGTTCACGTCCCGATACGGGTTTCTAGCATAGTTCGTCCTTCACTATCCTCCTGCATTATTAATATTCTCTTTAGGCCGTAGGGCCCTTATTCCCGGCAATCAATCAAGGGTGTTCCCCCGTACGGGGGATGTAAATAACGCCGTGGCCTTTACGGCACGGCGGGTTTCGGTCCCGACACGAACTACACAATCATCTGATTAGTCAGATCGAGCGTACCATGGGCTTCCATGAAGCCCGAATAAATCGTCACTTTGTGACTGGCACGCCCTCGCACTAAATAGAAGAATTAACCCCGACCAACAAACGAACGGATCCCCCCTCCGAATTTTAGTGCGTCCACAGGTACCCTTGTAAAACAACGACAAACAAGTAACGAGTGGATTAGAAAGATGAAGGTGTAGTATTCAAATCCTTGTGATAAAAATGGTGAAATGATGGCAAGACACACACCTGGTTGGTGTTATCTTTTAAGCCCATCTCGGACTCGAGTAGGAGGAAAATGAGATGATGGATGCAAGATGTATATAAGAAGAGGCGCCCTTATGAAGGGGGATAGAGGATGCGAGATGATGAATGCAAAAGAACTACGAAGAAAAGGAAAGGATTGGCTTATTGGATGTGCCGGTGGTGAAATCCGATGGAGCTCCGGCAGCGTAGGGACGACGTGGAAACGCGGTGGATGAAGACGACCTTCCTCTCGCGAGCGTGGGCACCTGAGAAGCCGGTAGAACCTCCACCTACAAAAGACCCCACGGGTTAGAAATGACTCCGGTAGCCTCTGGGCTCCGGCAGCCTATCGGACCTCTTAGAAGCTCCTTCAAAACTGAGGGGGTGGGCCTCTATTTATAGGGCTCCGGAGGGTGGAGGCGTCCAGGACCCTGGACACCTCCATCAGGGCAAAAAAGATATTTTATTCTTTTTTTATTCATTTTTTCCGAATATTTTTCATGGAGGCGTCTAGGTCCCCGGACGCCTCCATAAGTCCCACCGAACTCCACCGAAAGTCGCACGCGGTTTAACACAACGCGTGGTTTTGGAGCGGCGACCCGTTATTTGGAAATGGGCGCATCCAGCCGGCTGGACGTCTCCACAATTTGGAATCTTTCACACACGACAAACCGTCGTTCGGTGGGCAGGGCCCCTTGAGTGAGTTGATGGAGGTGTCCAGGGGCCTGGACGCCTCCAAGAAAATAAATTTTTATTTTTTTTGTTTTGTTTTGTTTTATGCCAACTGGCATTTTATATTTTTTAATTTTGTTTTCATGGAGGCGTCCTGGGGTCTGGACGCCCCCATGAAGACCCGCCTGGGTCCTCAGACAAGGTGTTGGCAGCCGCCGGGCAGACACCCTTCCAGGTTTCGGAACCTTCCGATGCGTCTGACTGGTGTTGATGCCATCCGAATGCTGCGACGAGACGATTCCGGATGCCGAAAAAGGCAGAAGAAGACCCAAGAAAAGGAAGCACTCAAGTGATTCAAAATGCGAAAGCCGCCGCGGGGCGTCGTATAGTAATATGAGACTTTCTCAGGAGACGTCAGGAATGGCGTGTCTACAGTTGCCCCGCCTTGGCGTCTGCTTTGCAAGGGAGCGACACGTAGTGGAATGGTATCGAAGTGGAGTGAAATGAAGTGGGAGCGTACTGATAAGTTGATGCCAAGGTGTGATGAGACACGCTTTTGACGTTACTGTTTGGAATCTTTCCTGAAGTTTCAATGAGGCGACCTTGAAGAAGGTCTTTCAAATATTGACGATTGCTTGGACGGAGATCAAATAAGGGAGGGTGAGATGTGTGCTCAGGCACGAAAAATAAAGGAGACCAACTTCTCGGTGTGGAAGTACCTGGGTCATAAACCCGTAGGTTTCACCTTTGGCGAGCGGTTACCAGCCAATGTGGAAGTGCTGCGGCCAAGGTGGGTCAAACAAGGTAAAAAGTAAAGAAATATCTGAGAGTCTGTCCAAACAAGGGTCTCCTTTGGAAGAGCATCGTAGGGCCGTTTCAAGGAAACTCAGTATTTCATTCAGAGTGGAATATCTCATATTTGTAAGAATTGAAGCACAGCGACTTTCGCAATCGAATCACTTGAATGATCTTCCGCAATAAATCAAAGTCCTATATGAATGCATGCAGGGCTTAAAGAAAAATTTAAAATAAACTAAAATAGAAAATAGCCAAGGATAATATTGTCAACTTGTTAAGAACGGGTCAGGATACCGATCCGGTGAGCCGACACTGGGTTGGGGCCCGTTTATCCGCACACCAACTCACTGAATGGAACCGTCGTCCCTATGCTATCACAAGTTAACGGCCTATCCGTACAACCCAAATTCTTCCGGGATCATCACTATTTTTTGTTGAAGGGGAACTCAAATCCCAGATTCGTTCGGGCCGTGAGATCCTTGAAATGTTCTAGTAGCGTAGGTATCATATACTACGATGCATGGCATGGTGGGACCAACCATTGAAAGGTGGGACAGGAGATAGGACAAAGACGTCCGTTAGTAAAACCTGCACAGGCCAACATGGATTAATAACATCAGAAAGTAACGGAATCGTAACAGAATCGCACCACAATGGAAAGGAGATCTAGCCAAAATCCTGACACTGACCGCTGATGTGACAAGTTCTGTCCTGTAGCGATCTTCCCTCCCTATAAGAACTCCCTTAGGCTAGTTCATTCAAATGCACCAAGGTGGGTTTTGGAAGCTCAGGAGAGGAAGGAGAGGAGAATCTAGAGATCTCAGGATGGAAGGAGAGTCTTCCCATGTTATGAAGAGGAGCAGGCCTGGCCGCGAGATTGGGCGACTCTCCGACCTCGAGGGTCATCTCAGTGGGATGATCATGTCGCATATGGTAAGCTGATTCATTTCAACTTTTCTCCTCTGAAACCTTCTTCTCACTTGCTCCCTTCCTCCTTCTTTCTTTTCTCTTCCAGCCATATCCACTCTTCCCAAGCCCGAGGAAGTTTTCCAAATTGCCATGGCTTTCAAAGCTAACTTCCAACATCTCCATCGGCATGAGGGCCATACTCTCGAAGTGGCATCTGCAGGGGCTCCTTATTCATGCCAAACACTACGAGAAGATTCGTATGGACTGGGCGGCTATGGGCGCGCTAGTGGAGATCTGGCATCCCCAGACCCACACTTTATCTTCCCGACCTTCGAGGCGACCATCCTCCTCAAGGAGGTGGAACTTCTGCTCGGATTGAAGAAATTCAAGAGTGACGGGAAGGTGAAGGCTATGCGGATGCTGACACGGAGGACTTCCGAAAGCGTCCTTGGAAGCTTCATGCCGCCCGACGCAGCCCGAAAGGTTCGTACTCAAAAGGGAATTGATTTGCAAAAGCTCGCGGAATGGGCCATGGAGGCCCTGAGAGGGTTACCAGATGATGACTATTTAGAGGGAATCATGAAAGGGTTCACCATTTGTCTGGCGGGTGCTCTCTTGTTTCCTTATATCGACAACATGGTGGAGGAAGATCAACTGAGTGCTATCTGCGGGATCTGGCGTGGAAAGAGGGTGGGACCCACTGTCCTTGCCTACCTATATAGTGGCCTTACTGCCTCGAGCATGGGTAAGCCTCCTTTTGGTTGCGCACTTGTCCTGAATTGCTGGCTGGATTTGCATTTCAAGTTTGATCACCGTGAGGGAATGCCACCCGCTTCGAAGCTCTTCCAACAAAGCCCCCTTTATCATATAGCCAACGTGTTAGGCTTCGGTGGCACTGTAGCGAACCGTGTTCTGTGGCTGAAGAAACACGAAGACTGGCGGTCTTACTTTCGCACCGTAACACAAAGCTTCTTTACTTGCGCACCGGCATGTCTACTCTCGCTTGAGCTCCTCATGAGGTCTTCATGTGAAGTTGATCTCCAACTGATTGGTGCGACTGAGTTTGTCCTTTACAACGCGCATCGGTGCTGCCTCCAGATCGGCATTCCACGTCATTTGTTCCCACCACCGACTGGCATCGTTCCTTTGAAGAAGAGAGAGTTGGCCACTGAAGCAGATGCGAAGCAAGCGAAGGCCGTCAAAGCACCCTGGAAGACAAGTGTTGCGGGAAAGGCCTTAGCGCATGTGGGGGAAGAATGCGAGCTATGGAGAGCTTATGTAACCGAACTGGGGAAGTTAAGGCCTAAGGCGCGTAAGCCCCTAATGTAGCTCGTTCTGCTTTCTGATGGAATAAAATCTGGCATTTTGATGTTTTGGACCACGTTACCTTTGTTATGATTTTTATTTTTCCGTTTTTCTATTTTTGTGTTTTCTTTCTTTTTATGTACTTATTTATTCATAATATGATCATATGTAAATATATATATATATATATATTTATGTTTACTGGGGGGCGTCCAGAGGCCTGGACGCCTCCAATTTTTCTTTTTCCTTTTTTATTTATTTTTATTCGAGGGCGTCCAAGGGCATGGACGCCCCTAGTTTTTTCTTTTTTATTTTGTTTAATTTTTTTTGTTTAGGGGCGTCCAAGGGCCTGGACGCCCCTAGTTTTTCTGTTTTTATTTTGTTTAATTTTTTGTTTGGGGGCGTCCAAGGGGCTGGACGCCGCTAGTTTTTCTTTTTTTATTTTGTTTAATTTTTTGTTTTGGGGCATACAGACGCCTGGATGCCCCTTGTTTTTTTTGAATTTCTGCAAAAAAATAAAAAAGTGGGGGCGTCCAGGCGCCTGGACGCCCCAAAAAAGGGTGATTTATTATATAAAGGGGGGCCTCACCCCCCTTTCAACTTCTACTGTTCATTCTGACGACTCGTTCACTCTAAACGACCCATTCCCAATTCCAATGGAGCAAGGAGGCCCGAGCCAGGGTGGGGAGAAGCGAAAACGGCGGGCTCGTCATCCGAGGAGGCTGAGAGATGACGCCGAGGAGGTTGCCGTGGCGGAGGAGATTGCCGTGGAGGAGGAGGCTCCTCTTTTGGCCGTGGAGGGTTCTACGGGCGCTGGTGACGCGGGAGAGGACGAGCACGATCCGGTAAGCCCCTTAGACTTCCATTCTATTGGTTTACTGGGCTAAACGGGCGGACGAGAGGCTGTGTGGAGAAGGCCGGGGAGTGAGGGAAGGAGGCGTCCAGGGGCCTGGACGCCTCCACATTTTCTTTTTTTTCTTTTTATCTATTTATTTATAAAATAAGATTAAAAATAAGGAGGCGTCCAAGGCTTGGGACGCCTCCATGATAATATATATTATTTTATTTGTTTTTGTTTTAGTTTTTTGGGTTTTTCTAAAAGTAAAATAAAGAAAATAAAGAGGAGGCGTCCAAGGTGTTGGACGCCTCTAATAAAAACATAAATATTTTTAAAAATAAAATAAAAAATAAGTAGCATATACAGTGTTATTGTTTATTACTATCCATGCTGCTGATGTGTCGCCCTGTTGGTTTTGTGGTGTGCAGGGCGTGATGAAGGGCCGGATCAGCTGGTCTCTAGTGGTGGCAGCGTACTGTGGCCTGCCAGACTTCCAGAGGGCGCGTGTGGACGCCATGGGCTTTGGAGCCTTCCTCAGGATCGAGCCCTTCCAGCTCGACCTTCTTCTTATCCAGGCATTGAGGGAGCGGTGGCATGCGCCGAGTCGGGCGTTTCTGATGCCCTGGGGGCACATGGTGCCAACGCTTGAAGACGTAGCTCGGATCACCGGGCTACGAGTTGACGGAGAGGCCGTCAGCGGGGTCACCTACCCCGACTACCGAGAGAGTGCCCTGGACTTACTGTGGTTAGAGACGAGCGTGACCGACAGAGACAGCAGGGTAGTCGGTCGAGTGGAGATTATGGAGGCGCTCGGATTCGTCGACCCGTGCCAGCGGGTTAGAGAGACTGGAGCGGAGTTTCTGGCATGACTCGAGGGAGACGCTCGTGCAGCTTTCACCCAAGACCCGAGCGAGCGGGAGCTGGTGGATCTAGACCTCCGGAGGTTCCTCTTCTTCTTCCTGGGCCGCCTTCTGCTGGGGACGAAGGGTGACGGCATCCACTGCCGCTTCCTCGGGATCCTGGCGGACCTCGACAGAGTGGGGCACTACGCGTGGGGAGCGGCTCTACTTGCCCATTTGATTGCTGATCTCTCCCAGACTTCAGAGAGGGAGATGACAGTCAGCGGCTTCGCACCTTTTGTCCAGGTACACAATTTATTTATGCATTTTACCGTAGTTAAATATGCAATTACTCGTGCTAATGATGTATGATGGATGCAGGTGTGGAGTTATTAATACTTCCCGATGGGGAGGGCCAGGTAGGGGAACAGGAGAGCCGTTCCTCTAGCGCGACAGTGGAGGTCGGTCGTGGTAGCGGCACCACACAGCTACCAGCTGGCGTCACTTCGTCGGGAGTTGAGCGAGTACCCCGAGGCTATGGTATGATGCGTATGATTTCTTTGTATTTTTTTATGCATGCGACTCAATTAACCTAACATGATGCATGTGTGGCGATGCAGGTGGTATGGAGGCCCTACCTGGGTATGGCCGACGCTGGCCAACCCTGGGTTGTAGCGGGTCTTCCTCGTTTCGGGCGGGACGTGCGGGTCTATTGCTTGAACGAGATCGAGCTGCTTCGGCTGAGGCTGGTTGTGAGGACGTTGGGGCTGGCCCAAGAGTGGGTCGATGTAGACGAGCCGGTCCGCATCAGGTGGAAGACCAAGGGGAAGGCGAAGATCGTGGACTAACGCACGCGCTTCCCAGCACAGTACCAGGACTAGCAGCAGGGCGGGGTCCCAGTGGTGTCCCATGTACAGGACAGCACTGATTACATGAGACGGTATCGAGCTACGTACGGGGACCGCCTCTCCCTCGGTGGTATGGCAGGGGTAAGTGTGAAATGAAAATGCTTCACTCTTTTATGTGTATATGCATGTGATACTAACTTATATGCCATGCAGGATGCTCGTGACAACATGATCGCCGACCTGCGGGCCCAGCTGGAGGACGCCAGGCGGTAGTTAGTGGCCATCCGACAGGAGTTGGAGATCCTGCTGAGTCTATGCAATGCATTTTTGCGACCTGGATTTCGATGCTTAGCCTTTGACTATCGTTTGTCCCGTGTTTCAGCGGGCCCACCAGGCAGCAGCAGCCGGGACGGCTGGTGGAGCGGGTTCCAGTTCGTGGGGCCCTCCCCCGGAGATCTCTGCCCTTCAGGAGCAGCTGGCGTATGCGGTGGCTCGGGCTGAGGATGTTGAGCGTGACCGCGAGGCTTGAGTGAGTGTCTGCCTGACCCCAACTCTCTTCTAGCTACTTTCCTTTTATCACTGCTCTCTTACGGTGCATGCGTGTTTGGACAGGTGGCCGAGATTCGGGAGGCCCTGGCCCGTGCTGTTCGTGCCGAGCAGGAGCGCGATGCCTAGGCGGCAGAGCGTGATGACCGGATTGCGGAGCTAGAGGAGGAGCGGCGATGGGAGGCTGAGGAGCTTCCTCGCGACGTGGTGGATCTGCGGATCCCCCTCGAGCTATCGAGGAGAGAGGCGATGAGAGAGAGAGAGGAGAGGGAGAGGGAGAGGGATAGGGAGATCCTAGAGAGAGAGAGGGAGAGGGATAGGGAGATCCTAGAGAGAGAGAGGGACAGGGACAGGGAGATCATAGAGAAAGAGAGGGAGTACAGGAGGGCAGAGCGACATGGAGATTAGGACGAGAGGAGGGCCTTGGAGGCCCAGGTGAGGGAGCTCCGACTGAGTCTTGGCACGGCGGAGGGGAGACTTCGGGAGAGTGAGGAGAGGTATCAGAGAGCGAAGGAGCGCGGGGCGCGACTTCGTCAGTCTGGTTCCTTTTCCGTGGGCAGCTTTCTAGTTTCTTCGGCCGACGAGCGTCGCCGCACCTTGGAGGCTGGCATGGTGCCACCTGGGGAGGCGAGCACAGCCTCTCAGGGTTCACAGAGCGCGCAGAGGCCCCCTAGGGATCCCCGTTAGAGGAGGGAGGAGAGAGATGACCAGGAGGGTGATGGCGAGAGTTAGAGAGTTGCTTGTACACTCCACCCTCCTTACTGCATGATGTACTTTCGACTATTATATGAAATGAAATGGTTTCCTTATGTTGTGTGTACTTTCTCTCTCCCACACTTTCTTCTTTTGCACCAAGTTGTTTCGAGGCACGCTTCACGAGACCTTGCCCTGAAAAGTAAGGAACTACGCCTTGCATGGAGGGATCCCCCTTTTTTTCTTTTTTTCTTCCTTCTTGGGTGCGTCCTGGCGCGAGGACGTGTCTTAATCCTCGAATTCAAATTTAAAGCGCCGGGTGGCCTTTCTTCTCCCGTGCCTTACCCGCAAACGAGCCCGCCTCCTGTCGAGATTTACTCGCCCCTTTCCATCTTCTTCCTCTCTCGATCGATGGAGTTCGGTGGGCCGGACCATGGTGAAGGTGGAGAGGGACGTGGGACTCCTCGCCTGAGGAGGGACACGCAAGAGCACGGAACGGCGTCCATGGAGGAGGAAGGGCCGCTTCGGGCCCCCGAGGGACCCGAGGGGCCCAATGGCGCGGAAGGAAGTGAACACGGCTCTGTGAGTGCTTCGGTTTCCCCTTCTTTGATCTATTTTGAGTTTTGAAGCGAGGCGTGCGAGGGGGGAAAGGGTTCGGCGAGTGTTGCACTCAAATGATGGACGCGTTCTAGACAGGGGACGCGTTCTTTGTTATGATGCGAGGTCCTTCTTTCTTGGTGCAGGACATGGAGAGGAGCCTGGGCCTGGCCGATGAGTGGGCGAGTGCAGACGAGCCGAGCCGCGTCAGGAAGGAGAGTCACGGCAAGGCGAAGCTTGAAGACTGGCGCATACGTATCCCTGGACAGCAAGGGGCGTACTGGTGCAGGATAGTGCCGACTTCCTGCGGCAACAGAGAGAGAGTTACGTGGGTCTTCCCCGAGCCGGGGATACGCGCGACGTCGACGGGTCTCGTGCCCAATTAGCCGAGGTCAGGCGGCAGCTGGCCGCCACTCAACAGGAACTGTCGCTCCTGGTAAGCTAAGTGCTGCATTTTCTATTTTTAAATGTGGAGCTTAGCTGACTGCTGTTGTTTGTTCGTTCCAGCGTGCCCAGCAGACAGCGATGGTGGGAGTGGCTGGCGGCGCATCTTCCAGTTCCTCGGCCCCTTTTCTTGAGATTGCCTCCCTCCGGGAGCAACTTGCCGGTGCGGTGGCTCGGGCTGCCCGGGCGGAAGAGGAGCGTGATGCCTGGGTGGCGACTGTAGCAGAGCTGCGACATCACGGTGAGGAGAGACCTTCTCCAGACATCCTGGAGTTAAGGGTTCTTCTGCAGATGACGAGAAGAGAGGCAGAGAGAGAGAGAGTCGAGAGAAGGTCCGAGCGACAGCGGGATCAGACGGAGAGGAGGGCCTTGGAGGCCCAAGTGAGGGAGCTCCAGCTGGGCCTTCAGGCCGTCGTGCAGAGGCTAGGAGGGATGGAGACGTGCTACGAGAGAGCGCGAGAGTTCGGGGAGCGACTGCGCCAGTCTGGTCGCTTTGTCGCTAGTGGCTCCTTCGCCACGCCAGGGGAGGAGCAACGAGTCATTGCTGTGGAGCCGGCGCCACGAGGCGAGGCGGGTGCTACTGCACGGGGATCCAGAAGGCTTCTGAGGGACCCTCACCTCAGGGGAGAGGAGAGGGACGCCTAGAGGGACGAGCATGAAGATAATGGCAAGAGTTGGCTAGTTAGTGGACCCACCTCCTCTCTATGATTGTAGTGTTTATGACAGCTTATGTAGAATTATGAATGGAGTGATTTGATTTTCTGCTGCTTGTTTGTTCTCTTGTGCGTTCCTTCTTCCCTACACTTCTTCTCCTTTGCACTGTTTCCATGTGATGGGTCTGCCGAGACTCCACCCCAAGCGGAGAATCACGTCTTGTTGTGACCATTTTCCATGAGAATCTGCCGTAGAAGTCAATAATGACGGCCCTAGTCCCTTCTCCCGGATGTTGTGTCAAGTTTTGCGGACGTCCTCCAAAACATGATAGGGTATCCCTAGACAACATAGGGGGCTAGTCGTCATATTCTTCGTCCAATCAATCACCCTGTGCGAGCGGTGAAGTGACACACGGGACCGCATGGTAGGTGCCTCATCGCGAGGGCTATCATTAAAGGTGATGGAGGCAATCTTGGCCTGCACTCCTTCCATTTCTATAAATTCTTGTCCCTTTTATCCTCCCAGGTATATCGAGAGCTAACTCGAGGAGCACAAGTTCTCACGGGAGAGGAGGAGTTCAAAATTCCGAGAGTTGGATGGAGGGCGAATCTTCCCACTCCTCGAAGAGAAGCAGGTCCAGTGGTAGTAGTTCCAGGAGGCTTTCGGACCTCGAAGGGCACTTCAGCGAAAGGGCCCAATCACAACTCGTAAGCTGAGCTTTCCTGCCCTTTTCTCATTCTTTCTTCCTTCCTCTTGACAACACCCTTCTCCATTTCTTATGCACGCACAGAGTGTGATGAAATCACACATTTCATGGGAGTTAGCAGTGGCCGCATACAGGGGTCTCCCGGATTTTCAGAAGGCCAGGCTAGACGTGATGGGATTTGGTGCCTTTCTTCGGATCGAGCCGCTCGAGCTCGACCTGGTCTGATCCAAGCCTTGTGTGAGAGATGGGACCCAGTGAGTCGGGCATTCCTGATGCCCTGGGGGCACATGGTGCCCAGCTTGGAGGATGTGGTCCGGATCACAAGCCTGAAGGTGGAGGGCGAGGCAGTGACCGGGGTCACTTATGCGGATTACCGAGAAGGTGCTCGGAAGCTACTGGGTTTGGACCTAGATGGTCGGAAAAATAGGTCGGTAGCTAGGGCGTCCCTCATGGATGCATTAGGGCTCACCGACACTCGTCGGCGGGACGATGAATCCTCAGAAGAGTTCATGGAAAGGATGGAAATAGGATGCCGTGCAGTGTACTGCACAGATTTCGGCAACTGGGAAAGATGCAACATAGATTTGAGGAGATTTCTCCTCTTCCTTTTGGGGAGATTGGTACTGAGCTCGAAAGGGGACGGTATCCAATGTCGCTTCTGGAGCTGCTATCAGACCTTGAAAGAGTAGGATACTATGCCTGGGGAGCTGCCATGCTGGCACACTTGTTTGCAGGCCTGTTCCAAGAAGCGGATCGTGAGATGGCTGTGAGTGGTTTCACACCATTCATCCAGGTATTTTTGGTTTTGCTTGTTTTGTATTTTTTTTTGTTTTTGCAAGGTACTGATGACCTGCGCCGAGCAGCTGTGGAGCTATTATTACCTCCCCATGGGGAGAGCTCGGTATTGGCGACCCGCGATGGTGCCGCTAGCCAGGCGGTGGGAACCCATCATGAGTGCGGCACCCCTAACCTACCAACTGATGGTGCTAAGGCGGGAGCTACAGGATTTCCCTGCAGCGATGGTAAACTTGAGACCCTACTCAGACATGGTCAATGCCGACCAGCCGTGGGTTCTAGCAAGTCGTGCCCGGTTCGGACGGGAATTGTGGATACACTGCCTGAATGAAATCGAGCCGCTTCGGCTACGATTGGTTATGAGGACTTTGGACTGGCTCAAGAATGGGTGGATACGACTGCGCCACCTCGCGTAGGGAGAAAGATGCGGGGACCGACAACCTGCATTGACTGGCGTGTGCGATTCCCCGAACAGTACGAAGACTGGCAACGGGGTGGCATAATCGTGGAATCGCAGGCACGGGATAGCGAGGATTACCTGCGTCTATACAAGATAAGATACGCAGAGCGGTTCCAACCCCGGGGACTTGCGGAAGTAGGTCTCCCCTTTTTCTCTTTTCTTGTTTCTCCTTTTTTTGGTTTTCTGGTGGAAATGCTGACTCGTATGGCTGCAGGATATCCGTGATACGATGATAGCGACTTTACGAACTCGCTTGGCAGAGATGGAGCAACGGTTGGGAGATGCCCGCGGAGCTACGAGCGCCTTGGTAGGTGTACAGTACGTTCCTAATTAAAACCGCAGATTTCAGATGTTGGCTGCTAATTCACGCGGTCGTAGCATGCCCAGATTGGCGTGGCTTCCCCAGCGATGGGAGTAGGTGGTGCCTCTTCCAGCTTGTGGAATCCTACCTCAGAACTTGACTTGCTTCATGAGCAACTTGCTCACGCCACACAGCGTGTTGTGGAGGCAGAAGGGATACTCTGTATACAGGTAAAAGTTTCAGTGTTGAGTTCTCTTTGTTTACACCTTATTGCGTATATGAGATGGTATACTCGGCAGGAAAAGGAGACGGAAGAAGCGCTTGCCCAAGCTGCGCAGAGGGAGGCCAGGATAGCAGAACTGGAGAGGGAACTACGGCATCATCCTGATGACGACTCCTCTAGGGATGCCGTGGAACTGAGGATCACTCTCTAGTTGGAGAGGAAAGACCGTGAGAGAGAACGTGTAGAGAGAGAAAGAGACACAGAGAGAGAAAGAGCCAACAGATTGACTGAAAGGGAGGAACGAAGGGCCATGGAGGCCCAACTATTCGAACTCCGAACCAGCCTTGGTCTTGCTGAACAGTGGCTGAGAGATGGTGAGGAGCGCTACCGAAGAGCACGAGAGCGTGGCTTTCGTGTTGGTAGCTTCTCTGCTGTTTCCGTGGATCAACGCCGGGGTGTGGGAATAGGAAGGGGAGTATAGAGCGGTAGGAGTACCGCTTTTCGTAGTTGGGTAGCACCTTTGAGAGCATTTTACCCGGAGAGTAGTGGGACGAGTAATGCAGAGAGAGAGGGCGGAACTTGATGTAATTTTTTTGGTTTTTGGAATAAAATACAAGGTTCAGTTTGTTTGGTTTTCACCTTTGCTTCTGTTGCCTGAATCCCTGCACACATCACTGAAACAAATAAATCAGAATTTCTATTCTGACTTGGCCCCTTGCTCAATAAGTAAATGGTCACTATGACTGTCCTTGATAACTGGTCAAGGGGCCCAGCCTTTATTAACGAAGGCAAGGGAAAGATGTGGTGATGATGGATGCAACAGGCAAGTATGCGAATGCAAACGATATTAAAAGTGAGATGCTACACGCAAATGTAATCATGCAAAATTGATTTATTTTTTTTATATATTTGGCATTTTTTTATTTTATCATAAAAAAGAATTTTTTTTGTTTGCAAATATGTACATTTTCTCTTTTCCAATTTTTTTTGTTGCTTTTATTATAAAAAATTTTTGTTGCTAATGCCTGTCAAGCACCCAAATGGCACCCAACCTATACGAGAACAGGGGTTTCTTACTAACCTCCCAAGTATCCTAAGTGCACATCTAGGTTGATTTGGGCCTCTAGACCCCTCGAATGATGATCCCGCCGGCTAAGACTTACCCTGATGACAATACCGTCATGCCATGCTTAGGCTCCCAGTCGCTTCCGACCACAGGGATTCACCCAAAAGGTGTTTGAGGTAAGAGATTTGCCCGACCCGGGTCTGTTTCCTCACAACTCTAGATGGTATATGATGGAACACCCTGGAACCCCAATGACCAACCGCGCGACGCTGACCCGGAATCAGACGCCGTCGCACCCATAGGTGACGCGCTTGCATTGGCCTAAGCCCAAGGTTAAGCAAGAAGACATCAAGGCAGTAAACATGGGTCTTGACCAGCCAGAAACACAGAGACTCCTTCGCAGCGATAGCTTTTGCTTTTCAAAGTAGGCAACCAAATGTGTATAATAAAATAAGGTCGCAGACCCTGGGTAGTTTTCACCCTTCAGAAACTCCATCGAACCTTCATCTTTAGAGGGAGAAGGAAGAGTGTAGGGGATAAACCTCCTGAGAGGACCGGCAAAGCCGTTAACCCGGCGAGCGAATAAGGGCCCATTAACTCTTTCCTTTCGGACAACTTCGGACCAAATCTCGAGCATTTACATTCCATAGCCCCCCCTTTTTGTGGATTCAAACTTTTGCTTTGAGGGGTTCCATTTATCGCATCAGGCACGGTCACGACCAGGCTCTCTTGATTTTGATTTTGTATTTCTTTTTGTGAGGGAGATATAGTCGTTTGACGTTTGTGGGCTCCCTTTCGTATGCCTGCGGGGACACTGCCCTCTTCTCGTGCTCTGATCGATGCTCGAGGAAATGGATCCTACTCTTGCCCTTGGGGTTTGAGTTTCGGTTTCTCATGCTCAGCGTTTTAAGGGCGCCGACTGTCTCATTTGGTCGAAGAGAAAAGAATAAAGATTACAGCTTCGGAGATCTTCTGGGTGGGGCCCCACCGTAGGTGATGCTACCGACTTTTTTGAATAAAATACATAAGTGAGCACATGTTAGCTTCCTTCGAGCGAGCATAGGCCGACGTGGCCGGACAGGGATCTCCACGGTTCTGGCAAACCAAGACCCGGTGCCTACCAAGCCTTAATGGGCCCTATCCTAACATGAAGGTTAGATGCAGTGACTTGACTACATGGTGACCACCAGGCATTGGCATTTTGAATTTTCCATATTTTTAGTGGTTTTCAATATTTCTTTGTTTTTGATGTTTTCTATCTTTTCATCATTTTTTTTGTTTTGTGCTAAGGGTAGTATTTCTTAAGATAAAGCCCATTCCAAGGGTGGGATAACTCGGTCCCTTCGGCGTTGACTAGCTTGTAGGCGTTGCCAGGGTACACGGCTTGAATTACAAATGGTCCTTCCCAATTGGGTTGGAGCTTAGAACGCGGCCCTCCAGGTTTGACAAAAATTCTTTTTACGACCATCTCACCGACTTTGAATTTTCTCTCAATGACTTTCTTTTGGTAAAAGCGAGCGAGTCTATTTTGATACACACGCGCGTGTTCGGCAGCGGCCAGCCGCTTCTCATCCAAGAGTTCCAACTGGGCGAGGAGTGAATTACGACGATCGTCGAGGGGAAATTCCTCGTCCAATTGTACCCTGAGAGAAGGGATCAGAGTCTCGTACGGGACTACCGCTTCCATACCATAAGTAAGGGCAAATGGAGTCTGCCCGGTGGGGGTACGGATTGAAGTGCGATAGGCCCATAGGGCTTCGATAAGTTTTTCTGGCCAGTCTGAAAACTTACTAGACTCGCAGGTTTTTTTGATGATTTTGAGCAATGTTTTATTGGTGGCCTCCGCTTGGCCGTTACCTTGTGGGTAATAAGGCGATGAATGATGCAAT
Organism: Amorphophallus konjac; assembly: GCA_022559845.1. Taxonomy (NCBI): domain Eukaryota; kingdom Viridiplantae; phylum Streptophyta; class Magnoliopsida; order Alismatales; family Araceae; genus Amorphophallus; species Amorphophallus konjac. The sequence goes on from CM040118.1 coordinate 436,479,488, forward strand.
GCAATTGCGTACCTTTTGCAGAGGTCGCATAGGTCCTGAGAAATGAACTGTGGCCCATTGTCGGTGACGATTGTGCTTGGGACGCCGAATCTGGCGAGGATGTTCTTCATGATGAACTTGCAGACTGTTGACGCCTTGATTTCCGCGTAAGCTTCGGCTTCGGCCCATTTGGTGAAGTATTCCGTCGCAGTAAGGATGAAAGATTTCTGCTTGGTGAGGGAATTGGGATCACCTAGGGGACCAATGATGTCGAATGCCCACATGGAGAAAGGCCACGGGGAGGATATTGGATGAAGTGAGGAAGATGGTGAATGGATTTTATCGGCGTGAAGTTGACACTTGACACACCTACGGACATAGACAGCACAATCTCTTCCATAGTGGGCCAATAAAAGCCTTGGCGAATGATCTTCTTGGCGAGCATCTGACTATTCACGTGGCCACCGCACACACCCGAGTGCGTCTCCTCTACACATTTCCAAACCTCATCGTCACCAAGACATCTTAACAGAATACCAGTAAGGCTCCTCCTATAGAGTAGACCTCCAACCAATGTGTATTTCTGAGCCACCCTTCTTATGGCTTTCTTGTCCTCTGTGGTGGCCCCTTCAGGATAAGACTGATCTTGGCAGTATTTGACGATTTCATAGAACCATGGTTTCTCTTCATCAGCCAGTTCTTCTTCAGCCTCTGCCAACATGATTTCCCTCTTCTCAAGGATATCTTCCTGCAGGATCTTCCTTGCTATCCTGTCTTTGATATTTACGTAGGAAGCATCATCGATTGCAGGGGCGTGAAGTTTGTAGATGGAAATGGACTCAAACCATCTTCCTAGAGGGAACCTTATGGATGATGCCAACGAGGCGAGGGCATCGGCGAGAATATTCTGATGACGAGGGACATGAACAAAGATCAGTTTGGTGAATAGTTTGGCAAAGGCAGTAGTGAGTTCTTGGTATGGCTTGAGTTTGGGATCGCGAGTGCGATATTTAGTGAGCACCTGGCGAAGGATTAGTTGACTATCACCTACGACTCGCAACTCAGTGATACGAAAAGAATGAGCGAGTTCTAGGCCAGCTAGAAGAGTTTCATATTCGGCTATATTGTTGGTAACTGGAAATTTGAGCTGGTATGCCACTGGGAATGTGAGGCCTTCAGGCGACAGGAGGGCGACGCCGATTCCTCTCCCTTGAGAATTCAGAGCTCCAACAAAATATAGCGTCCACATTGGCTCATCTGATTGGTTGACGGACATTAGTTCCTCATCTGGAAACTCTGATTGGACGGGATCGAACTTGGGAAGAGGATGGTGAGCGAGATGCTCGGCTATGGCATAGCCTTTAATCACCTTTTGCTGGATGTAGGTGATGTCGAACTGAGAGAGAAAACTTTGCCAGCGTGCTAGCCTATCCGTAAGGACGGATTTCTCCAGAAGGAATTTGATAGGATTCATTCGAGCAATCAAGTGGACCTCATGAGCCAAGAAGTAGTGCTTCAATTTCTGCACTACCCAAACGAGGGCAGCACAGGTTTTCTCCATGACGGTGTACTTCTGCTCACAGGGATTGAGAAGTTTGGACAAGTAATAGGTTGCCCGTTCCTTGCCTTCTTCATCAGCTTGTGCGAGGACGGCTCCCACGGAGTCATCCAAGACTGAGACGTAAAGGATCAGAGGTTTTTCTGGTTTAGGTGGAATGAGAACGGGTGGACTAGCCAGATATTCCTTCAACCCTTCAAAAGCTTTCTGACATTTAGAATTCCAGTGGAATTCTACTCCTGGCTTGGTCAACTCGTAGAGAGGTCTACACCTTTGTGAATGTTGGGACACAAACCGACGAATAAACTGCAACCTCCCGATTAAACCTCGGACTTCCCTCAAATTCTTGGGAGGCGGCATATCCCTGATAGCCTTGGCTTTGTCGGATCTATCTCGATCCCTCTTTTGCTCACAATGAAACCCAGCAATTTACCCGACGACACACCAAACACACACTTCTTCGGGTTCATTTTCAATTGGAACTCCCTTGACCTCTGCAAGACCTTAGCCAAAACTTCTGGATGTTCCATCCTGGTCCTTGATTTCACCAACAAGTCATCCACATACACTTCCAGGTATATGTGCATCATGTCATGAAATATGGCCATCATAGCTCTTTGGTAAGTAGCTCCAGCATTCTTTAATCCGAACGGCATGACCACGTAACAATATGTTCCCCAAGGGGTAGTGAATGACGTCTTTTCCTGATCCTCTTCTGCCAAACGAATTTGATTGTATCCTGAAAATCATCCATGAATGAGAGGGTTTCGTAGCCTGCCGTGTTATCGATCAACACATCAATGTGAGGCAAGGGAAAATCATCCTTTGGACACGCGCGGTTAAGGTCCCGGAAGTCGATGCAAATTCTGACTTTCCCATCTTTCTTCATGACCGGGACAATGTTCGCCACCCATTGAGGATAAAGGACGACTCTAATGAACCTGGCTTTGTGGAGCTTATCGACCTCTTCTTTCATTTTCAAAGCCATCTGAGGGTGGAAACGCCTTAACCTTTGTTTTACCGAGACGGACCCTGGTTTTAGGGTTAAATGGTGTTCGACCAAGGTTGAATCTAGACCCGGCATATCCTCGTAGCTCCATGCAAACGTGTCCTTATATTTCTTGAGAACTTCAATTAATGCCTTTTCTTCAGAGGGTGGTAGATTGTCACTTATGAGGATGATCCTAGGGTCTTCCTCAGTTCCCAAGTTGACTTCTTTGGTGGATTCTTCTACGGCGGTTGACGGCTCATCGAATCTCCTCATTCCACTAGCGTATGCGCCCGCCGCATCCTCATATTCTTCACCCTCATCTTCAGTGGGGCATTCTTCATCCGTGATCTCGTAGACTCCATACCCTTCATCAAATGCACAGTCGCCCTCACATTCTATTTCCGGTAGCTGGATGGGATTTTCTAGCAACTGGGGGATGGCAAGAAGGGCCTGACATCTGGCGACTAAATCCAGAAGGAATCGACGAGGGATCTGCCTACCCTTGGATTTCTTCCTAGGTACTACCCTTGACCTATCATTCCTAGATTGACTGACAATATTTACAGAAGAAGAGGAAGACGAAGAGGATGGTGTAGAATGTACAGGAGAAGACCCCTTAGAGGAGGGGTAGAAAAGGTCGCTCATCGGACCTTGGATGGGTGGTCCGCGAGGGGGGACGCACCCGTGGGAGATGTAGGAGGTTTCTTCAACGAAGATGTGCTGTTGGGGAGTTTGAAAATTGACGTTTTTTTTTTCGTTTTCATTTTTGATGACAAAGCAGTGAAAAGAGATTGGAGGAGAGAGAAAAGTGGTTATGGCTAGAGGATTGTGAGGCTCATAGAGCAGATCATGGTTGAAGACCTGGCGCGGGTTGAAAAGCCCGCGTAGGTATGTAAGCAAAGAAGGGGACCTGGGAAGATCATCAGACAACTGTCTGGCCCAGGAAGAAAATATCAGCAAAGGCTGAGACGAGTGGATGGAGAAGATGGCGGCTAATGAGCCGTCGACGGCAATGTTGAGGACGGATGAAGATCCGTCGATGACAGGGTCCTTCTGGCGAGGACGAGGATAGTTTGGAACCTTGGCAAGAGTGGTAATATTCTCTGGTATTCCGGAGATCAATGGTGGTCCTTCAAGCTGCGGAGACGAGAACATCCTTTCCAGTGCAACGGAAATGTCCCGTATGTCGAACCATTTGTTCCACTCGCATTCCGGATCTTTGATCTTGCCTCTTTTGGTGATCCTCGGACATTTTTCAGCCAAATATACAGCATGTGATCTCCCACATGCTTCTCGTGGGTAATCTCCCATCTGAACAACGGGCCCTCTGTTGAAGTGGTTTGATAGAGTCCATGTGAGGGGCTTCCAATCCGCCCTGAACGGTCCTTTGAAGCCTAGGCCAAACCTACGGTTCGGCCTAATTTCCTTTGGCGGTTTGAGCCTACCCTGTAACTGTGCGCCCAGACCTTTACCCTGTTGGTAGCCGATGTTCCTCATAATCTCCCAACCTTTGGAGTGAAAAGGGAGATATGATGTTGCGGTTGTCCTGACCGGCTCCTTTGGTGCTAGTGGAACGTGAGATAGATCACGCACGTCCAGCAATGACAATATGGGCCGATGCGATGGCCAAACAGAGGGTAGAGAGGTGTTGATAGCATCCACTGTGTGAAGGACAGGTGTACTGACCACTTTAATAATCCTCCCATTGTAAGGAAACTTCAGGCACTGATGGTTGGTGGAAGGCACAGCGTCCATGGCTTCGATGTAAGGGCGACCCAGTATAGCCTTGAATGTGGGGTCCATGTCGAGGACATGGAATTCCGTGGGAATTGACATGGGGCCTAGTTCTGCCTTCAGAATAATCATCCCCTGCGGCGGCCTTTTGCTATTGTCATAGGCCGTGACCGTGATCGAGGAAGGTCTTATTTGTTCCTCGTCGACTCCACACAACTGAAGGGTGTCCATGGAGATCACATTTATGGACGTGCATGTGTCCACAAGACACGGGTTTATGGATACCCCATTAATTTTTATTGAAATACACAATGCATATTTTCGAGCTTCCTTGGGAGCGAGCTCGTAGTTGTGGAACATGATGGCCGGTTGTGTGTCTATTGGGGTCAGGACGGTCGAAATCTTCTCCACGGGGAGGTCCTCATTAACCATGACTTTTTGAAGATATTCCATCAAGGCCGCCTGGTGGGATGTGGATCTTTGAAGTAGCTCCAGGATGGAGATCCGAGCAGGCGTCTTGTCCAAGTGTTTCAATAGATCATACTGTGTTCCAGGGATAGCTCTTTCTGGTTGTTCTCCATCATCCTTCTCTGGCTGAGATTGCTCAGGATTCTGACTGTTGTGGGGGAAAACCCTGTGGAAAATCCTTCCACTCCGGAGCACCATTACCTGTGGCTTTTGTACCTCTGTGGGGGTAGCAGTGGGTTTTAACAGGGATTTGAGGGGTAGTGGTGGAGGAATGGTTGATGAAGCGGGGGTGATGATTGGAGCAGGGATTCTGATGAGGGGTTTGTTAGGTGGAGGCATGGTGGAGGTAGAGGGGATATCACACGGGTTATGAACGATAAGGGGTCTGGAAGGTGGAGGCGGAGGCAAAGTGGAAGTGGGTAAGGTAAGGTTTGAAACAGGTAATGGTTTTGAGGCAGATGGTGGGTGATGAGTGGCTTTATTGGCGGTGATATGGTGGAGACATGCGGGGTTACATACGGTTGACGGGTGATAAGGGGCTTAGAAGGGATAGGGGCAAATGCGGTAGAGGTGGATGGTAAAGCGGGGGAGTGAGAGAAGATGAGAGGGTATGAGGGCGTAGTGGAGGGTGTTGGTTGATAGGAGATCGGGGTGCGGATGAGAGGGCGTAATGGTAGTGGAAATGGTGAAGGCGATACTGACGTGGGTTGATGAGAGAGAGGTGCTACCCGGGCAAGGCAAGGGTGTTGCGTGATGATAGGATTGGCGGCAGAAAGAATGGAGGTACTTTCCGGGTGCCACACCTGCTCTCTCCCGACTTTCGGGAAGGAGGAGATGGGGTTAACCTGATGATTGGGCTGTTGGTGCTCCGGTAATGGATTCTGGATTATGCCCATGTTGGGCTATTGTTGTGGGGCCTGCTGAGGCTGCTGTTGTTGTTGTGGTTGCTGCTGCTGCTGCTGTTGTAACTGCTGCTGTTGTAACTGTTGCTGTGGCCTATGAGGAGGTCCCCTAGCCTTGAGAGCGGCGACGTATCGTCTCATTTCATCCCAATCTCTTTGATGTTCATCATTCATATCGTGGATGTAATCTTTGAAATGGAAGCAGTAATCTACTGTGTGTCCTGGCTGCCTGTGGTAGATGCAGTATTTGGAGGTATCAACATTCGGGGGTCACACGGGCCTTTCCTTGGGTAGCACAAGTATGTTTGAGGCCATGAGGGCGTTGAAAATATCCGCCAGAGTTTCTGGCAACGGTGGATAGTAGGCTCTCTTGGGACTGACCGGCCTCCTTTGTTGCTATTGGGGACCATAATTCCCTGGGGGTGGAACTTGGTTGTACTGAAGCGGTGGTTGTTGTTGCTGAGGTTGTGGTTGTTGTTGCTGGGGTTGATGTAATGGAGGCATATTATCCTGGGGTGGATTATTTTGGGGTGGAGGATGAAGAGGGAAAGGACCTGGTTGGAGGGGAAGTCGGGGCATTTGTGGAGGCCTTGGGTTGACTGCATAGTTGGCATTGTTGACCGCACCCACTTGCTCATTTGTCACGACCCCTTCTGTGGCTCCGCCCGGGACACCAGCGCCTGTCTTTCTGACCACTTTGGGCTTCGTGACTCAAACATGTTCATAATGGGGGAGTCTTTTAACTGGGTTTGGATGTACCGGGCCCTGTCATAGAGTTCCTCCATTGTAGTAAGTTTATTCATGGCCAGGACGTGTCTGAACTGTGGGGTTGCATTAGACACAATCATCTTCACTTGTTCGGGCTCGGAGAGGGTATCCCTTATTCTTTCCGCCAGAGACCTCCATCTATCAGCATAGCGGACAAAATCCTCGTCGGGCTTCATCTTTTCGGCCACTAGGTCGGTAATGGAGAGTGAGGGACCGACCCTATCCCTATATTTTTGCAAGAACCTTCTCTGGACTATTTCAAAATTCTCGGCCTCGCGGGGCTCCAAAGAATAGAACCACTCTAGCGCGGGACCATCCAATGATCTCCGAAAGAGGTATGCCAGGGACCTCTGATCGTTTTGCCAATAGGAGGACTCATACATGAAATCCTTGAGGTGAATGAAGGGGTTGCCAGTACCATTGTATCTGCGGTACGTGGGCATTTCGGAGGGAGGAAGATGAATGACGGGAAGGATTGACAAAGCAACCTCCGAGGTGGCTTTCACGTCCACCATTCTTCTCAGATTTTGAAACTGCTCGTCCATGCGATTGAACCTATTGAGGAGCGATTGGGCGAGCTCCTCTGGAGGTGAAGGTGGCACATGCCACTGGGGGAGAAACTGTCTCCCAGAGATTTGAGGGGGGAACCCCGAATGTGAGGGAGCTGTCGGACCGCCGAAAGTTGGCCCTGGCTGAAGCGGTATGTGGGGAACAACGGGAGTTTGAGATTGTGACGGGAACTGGAATGAGGGTGGTTGTTGGCTCGCTTGTCCTTGAAGCGAGGGAGACTGGATGGCTTGCGCCAATGAAGGAGATGGAATGGCCTGCACGGACTCTTGGAGAGGTGCGATGGCCGGAGTTGATTCCTGGGGCGTGGGGGAAACAGATTTCCCCTTCAGAATGGCCTGGAAGGCCCGGAGCTGTTCAGAGGTAAGCTCCGTGTTGGCGAGGACGCCCAGTAAGGAAGAGATATCCTGTGGTGGGGACGTGTCCCCGGCAATAACCTGCACCTCATGCGAGGGCTCATGAGAAGGACCCGAGTCCATAGCATAGACTCGCGGGTCGGCTGACAAACCACGACTAGGGTGGTTCTCCTCAAAAGACTCGTGAGCCATGCTCACAGTTTTCCCAGAACGTAAAAACATACACTAGCAAGCATGTAGCAGAGATTATCAAACAAGTGAATGCCTTTACGCCTTTTTTTGTGTTTTGATTTTGATGATTTTTTTGTGTTTTTAGCGAGACCCGAAGTTCACACAAAATAGGGACCCTAGTTTATTTTTGTTTCACCGCCGTGTCAGCTAGGGTCTCTCGTCTCACCACGAATAGGATGACTAACTCCGGGGAACTTCAATGGTACAACCAGTCCAGTGAACGAAGAGGAGATTCTTCGATGTCGGGGACTTACGGAGGTCCCAGTGGAGGAGATTCTAGTCCGTTGAGAGGAATTCTCAAACGGAGAGTCCTTCCTTCACCGAGAAAAGGGTGATCCTTAGAAAAAATGAAAAAGGATATAAAAGAGAGATGGATGTATGCAATGGAATGCTGACAGAGATATAGAGTAAGAAAACAACAGAAATAACAAACATATAATAAACACCCAACCAATCACAACTGACAGTGCTGCCGTGAGCACAACGGGGGCGCGCGAGGGCGCCAAGGTGGAGAGGCACGGACGGTGCCAAACTTGCAAGGGTAGCCAAAAGGAAGTAGTAGATCGTCCCACCGTGATCGCCAATCTGTGAGCGACGTCACGCGGTTCGAGGAGCAAAGAGGACGCGGAGCGCGCGGGCTCCTTTTTGTTTGCTGCAACACAGAAATAAGAGAAAAGAGAAGGGGCCACCATGGGAGATTGCTCCGGCGGGGCGAGCGGGACAAATATAATATAGCAAGATATGGGGGTTAAACGGTCATAGCGGGAAGCGACTCGCCGCGGCCTCGGGGGGACGGGAATGGTGCAGAAATCAAATAGCAAGAATTGAAACGGCCATTGGGGAAGTGACTCGCCGCGGCCTTGAGAATATGAGCAGATAAGAAAATGACAGAATATAAGGAGAATATAAAGAACAGGAATTTAAACGGCCATTGGGGAAGTGACTCGCCGCGGCCTCGAGAATATGAATAGATAAGAATATAATAAAATATAAAGAGAATATAAGAACGGGAATTTAAACGGCCATTGGGGAAGTGACTCGCCGTGGCCTCGAGAATATGAGCAGATAAGAATATAACAGAATATAAAGAGAATATAAGAACGGAAATTTAAACGGCCATTGGGGAAGTGACTCGCCGCGGCCTCGAGAATATAAGCAGATAAGAATATAACAGAATATAAAGAGAATATAAGAACGGGAATTTAAACGGCCATTGGGGAAGTGACTCGCCGCGGCCTCGAGAACAAGATGTGATCTCTAGGGGCCAAAAGACCCCAAAATAAAGAAAGTGATCGCGCCTACCTCAAGAGCGGGAGATGGCGGGTTGCTTCTTCCTCCCCCTTCGACCGGCCGACGGAGAGGGCTTTCCTTGGGTACCCTTGCAAAACAACGATAAACAAGTAACGAGTGGATTAGATAGATAAAGGTGTAATATTCAAATCCTTGCGATAAAAATAACGAAATGATGGCAAGACACACACCTGGTTGGTGTTGTCTTTTAAACCCCTCTCGGACTCGAGTAGGAGGAAAATGAGATGATGGATGTAAGAAGTATATAAGAAGAGGCGCCCTTATGAAGGGGGATAGAGGATGCGAGATGATGAATGCAAAAGAACTACGAAGAAAAGGAAAGGATTGGCTTATTGGATGTGCCGATGGTGAAATCCGGCGGAGCTCCGGCAGCGTAGGGACGACGTGGAAGCGCAGTGGATGAAGACGACCTTCCTCTCGCGAGCGTGGGCACCCGAGAAGCCGGCGGAACCTCCACCTACAAAAGACCCCACGGGTTAGAAATGACTCCGGTAGCCTCTGGGCTCCGGCAGCCTATCGGATCTCTTAGAAGCTGTCCCAGAACTACGGGGGTGGGCCTCTATTTATAGGGCTCCGGAGGGTGGAGGCGTCCAGGACCCTGGACACCTCCATCAGGGCAAAAAAAATATTTTATTCTATTTTTTTTCATTTTTTCCGAATATTTTCATGGAGGCGTCCAGGGTCCCGGACGCCTCCATAAGTCCCACCAAACTCCACCGAAAGTAGCACGCGGTTTAACACAACGTGTGGTTTTGGAGCGGCGACCCGTGATTTGGAAATGGGCGCGTCCAGTCGGCTGGACGTCTCCACAATTTGGATTTTTTCACACACGACAAACTGTCGATCGGTGGGCGGGGGCCCGTGAGTGAGTTGATGGAGGCGTCCAGGGGCCTGGACGCCTCCAAGAAAATATTTTTTAATTTTTTGTTTTGTTTTTTATGCCAACTGGCATTTTATATTTTTTATTTTTGTTTTCATACTATATATATTTTTTCAGTTTTTTGGTTTGAAAAATAAAAAAAAAATGGGGGCGCCCAGGAGCCTGGACACCCCCATGAAGACCCGCCTGGGTCCTCAGACAAGGCGTTGGCAGCCGCCCAGCAGACACTCTTCCTGGTTTCGGAACCTTCCGATGCGTCTAACTGGTGTTGATGCCATCCGAATGCCGAGACGATTCCGGATGCTGAAAAGGGCGGAAGAAGACTCAAGAAAAGGAAGCACTCGAGCGATTCAAAATGCGTAAGCCGTCGCGGGACGTCGTATAGTAATATGAGACTTTCTCAGGAGACGTCAGGAATGGCGTGTCTACATATGGCATTGCACCGAAGTGCATGACTAGCTTGATAAACGTTCCACAATCTCATACTTGACCTGACTCGACTTGATATGACTTACGTGACCCGGGAAGGGTATTTATTTATTTACATGCTTGAAACATGATAGCCAATTCTTGACATGACTTGATCACTTGACATGATAAATACACGTGCTTGATTATCTTGCTATATTGACTTGAGTTCTTGAAAAGACTGGCTAGTTCGCTCATTCTCTCTTGTTATACGTTCTCTATTATCGTTTTATGCGAGCATGCATAGCTTATTGCATCTCATATAACATGTAATTTACTTCAAGCAAGCTAGATCTTGAGATATAATCCCCACTGAGCGTTCGCTCACATAGTATTTTCCCTTATTTTTTAGGTAAGTCCGAGGACAAAACTCAATCGGATGGGAAAAGTCAAGAGTGATGAGATTAGAGCTACTCCAACTATCCAAGCGTTATCTAGTCTTGTCTTTTCTACAGTCTTTAGTCAATCATTGTACTTTTTTATTTTATTGAGTCTTAGCACTTTCATTAAGTGGATGTAATAGAAGTACTTTGGAATTTATGACGAAATAAAGGATTGGGTTATCTTTACTAGTGCGCACTCTGTCTTTGTGTCGAATACACTAACGCTCGGATTGACATGATTGATATAAACTCGTCACGCATCTCCGGGTTCCTTCCGCACTCGGGGTGTGACAGTTTTTGTGGTATCAGAGCCTAGGATATTCAATTCCTAGGAAACCCAAGTCTAAGGATAGGTTTAAACCTTCAACCGGTGAGATTGGGTAGAACCATGGGTTAAGGTAATTTAGATACTCAATTCTTGGTCGAATCTCATAATAATTAGTTATTTAAAATCCTTTTAGGACAATGGCCGCCGAACGTGCTTAGTGGCGTAACATGCAACGTACTATTCAAGGCATGACGCAGGCACTTCAACATGTAGCACAAGGAGGTGCACACCATGGAGCGGGAAACCTCCACCAATGTTTCAGAAACATGAACCCTCCTAAGTTCATGGGATCCACTGATCCGGATGACGCCGAGCACTGGATCTGAGAGACTGAACGTATCTTTAGAGTTATGCAATGCACGAACCAAGAGAAGGTCTTATTATCCACATTTCAACTGGAGAGAGACACCCGATGCTGGTGGGAGTCAGTGGAAGCCACCTTAGAGCAAGGCCAAGTTACTTGGGAAGAATTTGTGGAATATTTCAACAATAAGTATTTCTCTGACCGAGTCCAAGAGAAGAAAGCTGCCGAGTTCACCGCACTTAAGCAACGATCGTTGTCGGTAGCTGAGTAGAAGGCACAATTCTCTAGGTTGTCTCGATATGCTAAACATCTAGTCAGTACCGAGAAGATGAAAGCTAGGAGATTTCTTAATGGGCTCAGGCCCTAATATATCACACAACTGGCGCCGATAGACATACAAGTCTATTCGGAGATGATACGACGAGCCCAGTTATTAGAAGATGGCATGAAACTATCTGATAGGATTTGTGGGAAAGATAAGAAGGAACATGTCACTAGTTCTGGTTCTTTCAAACCCAATTTCAATAAGAAGAGGCCAAGTAATGGAGGTACTCCCTCCCAAGAGCAGAAGTTCAAGAAGACCAAACCTTTCTCCATCACCACCACACCTTCCAAAGTGATATGTAAACATTGTGCCAAGGCCGGATACAAGGCTGATGAGTGTTGGAGGAAACATGGAGCTTGTCTCCGTTGTGGGAGCCGTGATCATCGGATTCCCTACTGCCCGTTGCTCAATGATCAAGCCGGTGATGGGAAACGCCCGGTGACGAAGAATGCACGTCTCCAAGCTATTAAGGAGGCAGATCAAGACGAGGGTGGACTAGTGGAAGGTACGCTGCAAGTTTGTTCCAAGTCTGCACATGTCTTATTTGATACTGGTGCATCGCATTCTTTTGTCTCCAAGAAGTTTGCTGACCCATTATCTAAGGAATCGGAGTGGATAAAATTAGTTATTTCAACTCCTCTTGGAAACGAGGTTGATATTGCTCAACATCACCAAAATTGTGAAGTCTTGGTTAAAGAAGAAACCTTCCTATCGACCTCATATGCCTAGATATGAAGGACTATGATATCATATTAGGAACTGATTGGTTATCCAAGTACCAGGCAATTGTTGATTGCCGTAACAGCAAGGTTACTTTCAAGGAGTTCTCGGAACTAGTTTATACTAGCCCTAAGAGTCGGAGCAAGTCATCTCTTATATCAGCTCTTCGAGCTAGCAAGTTAATAAGGAAAGGATGTGTATCTTTCCTTGCTTTTGTCACCATTAAGGAAACCAAGGAGACTAAGGAGTCTAAGATAGAAGACATCCCAGTTGTACGAGAATTTCCGGATGTGTTTCCGGAAGATTTGCCTAGACTACCCCCACAAAGAGAAGTGGCCTTCACCATCGACTTGGTCCCTGGTGCTGGTCCAGTTTCTAAGGCACCATATAGGATGTCCCCTACCGAGCTCAAGGAGTTAAAGGAACAATTAATGGAACTTCTTAAGAAAGGATTTGTTAGGCCGAGTACTTCCCCATGAGGGGCACCTATACTATTTGTGAAGAAAAAGGATGGATCCATGAGGTTATGCATCGACTATCGACAGTTGAATCATCTCACTATCAAGAACAAGTATCCACTATCGAGAATCGATGAGTTATTTGATCAAATATCTGGATCCAAGTACTTCTCAAAGATTGATCTCAGATCAGGGTATCACCAACTAGGGATCAAAGATGAGGACATACATAAGACCGCGTTCAGGAGCAGGTATGGGCACTATGAATTTATTGTTATGCCTTTTGGACTAACAATTGCCCCTGCAACCTTTATGCAGTTGATGAATAGTATATTCAGGCCTCATCTAGATCAGTTCGTGGTGGTTTTCATTGACGATATATTGATTATTCCAAGACCAAGGAAGAGCATGAGGAGCATTTGCGGATTGCATTACAGATATTGAGGATAAATCAATTATATGCAAAGCTCAGTAAATGTGATATCTGGCTGGAAGAAGTATCTTTCTAGGACATGTTATATCAAAGGACGGATTATCCGTAGATCCATCGAAGGTTGAAGCTGTAAAGAATTGGGAAAGACCGACTAATGCTGGCGAGATCTGTAGTTTCTTGGGTCTTGCAGGCTACTACAGTCGATTCATCAAGGATTTCTCTAAGATCGCCGTACCACTCACTAGACTAACTCGCAAGGAGATCCGTTATGAATGGAGTGAGGAATGTGAAAGAAGTTTCCAAGCCCTCAAGGATTGCCTAACTACTGCCCCGATTTTAGCTTTACCAATTGAAGGTGAGAAATTTAAGGTATACACCGATGCATCTGGCATTGGCCTCGGATGTGTCTTAATGCAACAAGGGAGAGTCATACCTTACTCATCTCGACAACTAAAGAAGCATGAAGAGAACTACCCAGTACAAGATCTAGAATTGGCTGCGGTAGTGTTTGCATTGAAGATATGGAGACATTACTTATACGGAGTGCAGTTCACTGTATACTCCGATCACAAGAGTCTTAAGTATCTCTTCTCTCAGAAGGAATTGAATATGAGGCAAAGACGTTGGCTAGAATATCTCAAGGACTTCGACTTCACAATACAATATCATCCTGAAAGGGTAATCATGTAGCTGATGCCCTCAGTCGGAAACCAAGAGCAATATTAGCCAACTGTATGATTCATGAGTGGAAGTTACTAGAACAATTTTCTAAGCTTGACATAAACATGGACCAGGAGAACAAGTGTGTCACACTATTACATATGAAAATACAGCCAGATCTACTCTCAGAGATACAAAGACTTCAAGATAATGACCCAACATTAGTGGAAATCAAGGGCAAAATAGAAAACATTCTGACTTCAAATTAGCTTCAGATGGAAGGTTGTTATTCAAAGATAGAACTTGTATACCAGATTGTCCAGAGCTGAAGAAAAAGATCTTAGATGAAGCTCACAGATTAAGGTACACCATTCATCCAGGATCTACCAAAATGTACCAAGATTTAAAAGGACTTTTGGTGGCCCAATATGAAAAGAGAAATTATGGACTTTGTGTCTCGTTGTCTCACATGCCAACAAGTCAAGGCGGAACACCAAAAGCCTGTCGGTAAGCTACATCCTCTTGATATTCCCAAGTGGAAGTGGGAGGATATCGGTATGGACTTCATTATGGGTTTGTCTAAATTTAAAGGAGGACATAATGGAATCTAGGTTGTCATAGATCATTTGACCAAGTCAGCACACTTCTTGCCAATCAAGAGCCGATGGTCAGTAGATGTCCTTACTGCATTATACATCAAGGAGATAGTCAGACTACATGGTATTCCTGTTTCAATCGTGTCTGACCGAGACCTCATTTTACTTCTCACTTTTGGAGGGGTCTACAACATTCGTTGGGGATGAGACTTAATTTTAGTACTGCTTTTCATCCTCAAACGGATGGTCAGACCGAAAGAACCAATCAGGTGGTAGAAGATATGCTCAGAGCTTGTATTATTTACTTCAGTGGAAGTTGGCATGATCACTTGCCATTAGTCGAGTTTGCATACAACAATAGCTACCAGGCAAGTATACAAATGGCACCTTTCGAAGTCTTATACGGAAGGAGTTGTCGATCACCTTTGTGATGGGATGAAGTTGGCGAGAAATAACTATTAGGCCCAGACATGGTAAGGGATACCACAGAAAAGATTCAGTTGATTAGAGAAAGACTTCAAGTTGCTCAGTCTAGACAGAAGGCTTATGCTGATACAAGAAGAAGAGATCTTGAATTCCAAGTTGGTGACCACGTGTTTCTCAAGATATCACCTGGGTGAGGAATTAGGAGATTTGGTGTTAAGGGTAAGCTTACACCAAGGTTTATCGGACCTTTTGAGGTACTAGAAAGAGTGGGCGAGGTTGCTTATCGCATCGCTTTGTCTCCTCAATTATCCGACGTCCATAATGTATTCCATATATCTATGCTGAAGAAGTATGTGCACGATCTGTCACATATCATCGATTATGGAGACCTGGTGATTCAAAAGGATCTCACATATGAACAAAAGCCCATGAAGATACTCGATCGTGAGGTTCGCACACTAAGGAATAAGAAAATTCCCATGCTAAAGGTGCAATGGAGTAAATGCTCAGAGCACGAAGCCACATGGGAGACAGAGGAGTCCATGAGGAGGCGATTCCCAGAGTTATTCTAAAAAGGTATGAACTTTACACTCTCCACAAATATATGCAATTGAATTTGGGACCAAATTCTTCTAAGTGGGGAGGGTGTAGCAACCCTGGTAAATTAAAGAGATAAAATCTTAAATAGATTAAAAGATTTAAACCAATGATAAAGGCCCAACTCATATATATATACTTAAAACATGTAACAAATAGGTCATAAGAGAATAACGCCTCCTGTCAGGTCGTTATTTAACTGAAGACCACTCAAATGGCGCTAATTTAATAATTGACGCCCCTTGACAGGCGTCATATAAGGAATTGATGACTGAGTATACAGGCGTCATTTATTGAAATAACGCCCCAACCTTAGGCGTCATTTACAAACGGGACCCATTGGTGTTTGGTTCGAATAGGGATGTTAACTGGGTAAGTTCTGATTAGGAAAGGATCAATATGTGGATATCTCAGTTTAAATGGGATTCTACATATGAAGTTTTAGTTCTAATCAAACTCCTAGAACCCAGTAGGATTCCTTCTCTTATAAATACCAACCCCTTCCATCGAACCCCCTGTTGACACTATTATTCAAAGACGTCCTACTGCTACTCAAGTTATTCATCTTCTTCCTCTTCCTCTTGATGCCGATACGGTGAAGGGGGGAAAAGCCATCTTCTGCTTCTTCTGTAGTTCTTCACGAATTGCTGTGGAGAAGCATAAATCTTCTTCTTCTGAAGGTTTTGGGTGTTCTTCGTCAACTTCATCCTCTTCTTCCTGCGGATTGCCTACACTAAGAAGGGGTTGCGGCTGCTACGTTGTTGCTCTTCACCCTTCTGCAACTTCATACAAGGGTTGCTACTGTTGCGTTTAATAAAAGCTGATGCTCTTGTTTTATTCCCGTAACTCTGTTTGAAACAGAGTGTTGTTCAAAGGTGGTTCTTGATTACGTTTCTATCATCTACAACTCCAGAAAGATAGGTTTTCTCAAGTGCTTGGCAAAACCATGTTAATAATGAGTCCCTGCATGCATATAGGTTGGTATTTATCAACAGAAGATTTGCCGGTATCAGTTTTATGATTTTTGCATTTGCAGTAAATAGCAACCCAAGCAAGGGTGCTATTTGATTCAACGACTGTGCAAACAGTCGTCAATTCCTTAGATTATTAATAATTACACGATGTTCAAATTTTAATAACTATGAACCCTTACATGTAAACTAATGCATGATTATACTAGAAAATTCCTGCTATTTTTCTCTACCTGTACATGTCTTTAGTTTCCTGATCAAACATACTCCAAAAATCATGTGTCTGTGATTGTACCTGCCCGGTGCAAATCGTATGACAAAGAATTGACGACTCTTTTTAGGTCGTTAATTGAATGAACGCCCCTATACACGGGCACCAATTATTGATAAACTGTAAAATTTGAAATGCCTGACATAATTGCTTGAAAAATTGAAATGACGACATGCACCCTGCCCTTGAATTTGATATAAGACGCCCCTGTCTAGGGCGTTGTTTACTAAATTGAAGCCTTAATGTAAGTCGTAATTTTCATAATATCTAAAAATTGAAAATGTTTATAGATTTTATTATTTATAGAATCTGGATGTAACGACTGAGTGAACAGTCGTCATTTACTGAACTGACGACCCTGACAAGGGCGCCAATTCAGAAAATGAAGACTTAAGCTCAGGCGTCAATTTACTGATCTCCTGATTTCCTGATTTTCGTGGTTTTCTATAACCCTTGACCATGGGTTGTGTATACTGGCACTATATTTCATTCCGTGATTATAGTCCTACATTTCACGATGATTTATCGACTACCCACTATTTCTCGGTGATAGATGAACCCTCTGCGGGACATTCCGTTCCTTCGGACCGATGATTTTATCATAGAGATCTCCGTAAGACTCCGCTAGCCTTGGATTCCCTCAAGGCAGCCGAGCGGGTTGTACCATTAAAACCTATGACCCTACTTGATTACCATGTCACTCTAAAGAAACATGGTATACCGGCCCTCATGCCATGCTATTTGGATGTCATGAGAATATCCTTAAATTAATGGAATGGGAAAACATGCCATTAGTATTTCTTATCAATTATGTGCCATACTTGGGGACACTAAATTCTATCTACCTTATCGTGTATAAGAACGAGCGACCATGGTTATATGAGCGCTTATTCTTGGCACCCAAGTTAGGGAGCCGATTCCTCCTAACTTTTACCGTTAATCGTGGTTATGCCGTTACTATCGTGGTACGTCCTTGCACATTATGTTCAATCCTTGTGATTCTATTCCACATAATCTACCTTAAAGTTCCTACAAGCTTGTTCCTTTGGAAATCCATATTGGCTATACTATAGTGGATGTCAAAAATACATGATCAATGCTTGCGCATTTAGGGCCCGATCAGGTATTGGGAGGAGCACCCAAAAGTACTAGTGCCCATGGGAGTTGTAATGATCACGGTGTGGCATTGCACCGAAGTGCATGACTAGCTTGATACACGTTCCATAATCTCGTACTTGACCTGACTCGACTTGATATGACTTACATGACCCGGGAAGGGTATTTATTTATTTACTTGCTTGAAACATGATAGCCAATTCTTGACATGACTTGATCACTTGACATGATAAATATACGTGCTTGATTATCTTGCTATATTGACATGAGTTCTTGACAAGACTTGCTAGTTCACTCATTCTCTCTTGTTATAAGTTCTCTATTGTCGTTTTATGCGAGCATGCATAGCTTATTGCATCTCATATAACATGTAATTTACTTAAAGCAAACTAGCACTTGAGATATAATCCCTACTGAGCGTTCGCTTACATAGTGTTTTCCCTTATTTTTCAGGTAAGTCCGAGGACGAAACTCAATCGGATGGGGAAAGTCAAGAGTGATAAGATTAGAGCTGCTCCAACTATCTAAGCGTTATCTAGTCTTGTCTTTTCTACAATCTTGAGTCAATCATTGTACTTTTTCATTGTATTGAGTTTTAGCACTTTTATTAAGTGGATGTAATAGGAGTACTTTGGAATTTAAGACGAAATAAAGGATTGGGTTATCTTTACTAGTGCGCGCTCTGTCTTTGTGTCGAATACACTAACACTCTGATTGACATGATTGTTTCGTCACGCATCTTCGGGTTCCTTCCGCGCTTGGGGCGTGACATCTAATTAGCTGATAGAGTTGATCCAAGATGATTTGGACGCTAAAAATCTATCATTTTTCACGTTTTCTTTCACTCACGGAATCTGCATTCGTTAGCGGTCATTGGACGATCGTTTACAACCCGTTAGCGGTCTAGCGAAAGACCGTTTTATGCTCTGAGCACCAAATTTGAAATACTTCAAACTCTTTTGATATTATCCCCAATATTATCCTTTTATTTATATGCCAAGGAGTAATTATCTCCTTAATTCCATGATTTCACCTATTTTAAGGTTCTAGAACATGGGCCAAGGTCCAAAATAATCTTTTTGAGCCTATTGGGTTTATTGTATGGGCCTAATCCACTTGGATTAGTGTAGGGCCTAATAAATTAGATTGAATTCATTATAATTCAATTAATAGCCTAATAAATGATTAATAATTATATTTTAAATCCAAAAAATTCTTAGAAGATTCTCGGGCATTACACCCTCCCCCACAAAAAAAAGAATTTGTCCCCAAATTCAATTCATGGATTTATGGATAGTGTACTTACATTCAAATAATTCTAGAAATCTCTTGCGCATGGCTTCTTCGGTTTCCCATGTTGCTTCATGCGGCCATAGCTTTGTCCATTGGATCTTGACCATAGGAATAGTGATGTAGCACAACCCAAGGATGACTAAGTTTGAAATGATGAACCTAGGACCTAGACCCGCAAGCATAAAAGAGTAATCAACAAGCTTACACTAGCGGCTCACTCGCAAGGCACACATGATCTCCCGATGGTGACCGGGGATGATGGCAAGGGTCCGAGGGGGAACCCAATCGCTCTAAAGTCCTAGCGGTCTTAGGCTGACCACTAAGGATCTGGGTTACCCAACTTCGTGGGCGGCTGGCCCACAGGGCGGGGTTTGGGTGGCACTCACTCCCGTGCCGCGGTGGACACAATCAAGGTAGTATATAAGATCGGGCTCTCTTCTCACCGTCCGACGGGCATTCAAAGCAATACTAAATTTGCAGAATAGAGGCAATCAAGGATAGCACCAGATGCTCACTTGATCGGTGTGAAAACACCGATCCCGCTCGGAGACGAGGGCGCGCCGGGAAGCGTGGGTATACACCCGAACGCTGCGGCGATGGCGCTTGACCTGAAAATTAGAAGAAGTACAGCACTACGCCTCTCGCAGGAGGGGGGGTGTTGGGGTGGGGGTTAAACTTATTACAAACAAAACTACCTCCACACAGGGAGGGGCCTTCAGCCGACCAAGCGGGGTGGGGGAATTATGCAAGAAAACCCGACTTTCCGAGCTCCGCTGGTTCTGCCAATCTTCAGATTCGCTGGACAGAGTGTCGGTGATGGCACCGCCACGGACTCCACGGAACTCAGATCTTGACGAAACTGGTGCCAAAAGTTTCCCAACTGACTGAGGATGATGTCTGAATTTTTTGGGGAAGCTCTGAAACTCGGGGCTGATCGGGCTAGCGACTGGAGCAGGACAGCAACGTTCTGTCTCTGGCTGGTGCAGGACTGGTGCAGTCTGTTTCAGAAGGCGCTGCGGGCTCTCCCAACTCCAATTGAGACAAAACTGACGGTGACGCGATCATGGTCGGAGTAGCTTCGAGCAGGAGTTGACGGGGCTGCAATCGGAGGTCAGAGAAGAGAATGGTGGCCGGATAAGTGGGGACTGGTCGAACCTGAAACCACAGGGAGCAGTCTGCACACTCCGGCGAAGAAAATTGGAACTGGGAGCTCCGGTGGTCGATTGAGTCCCTTCTTCTTGGAGATGAAAGCTAACTGGACGTAGTTCCTGCCCTCCGAAAATGGCACTCAGATATTTCCCGTACTGGCCGTGGTGACTTCTGCTTTCAGCTTCAGGTCTTCAGACAGGGGCAGAACGTGCAGTCGGACGAGATATGCTCCACCGAACAGCTCCGACCTTGGAAGCCAGCGGGACCACCACCGTTGGAAAGCCAACTCAAAGACGATTCCAGAAATATAAGGCTTGCCACCTGAATCCTTGAGGGGAAGTCGTGGCTGCCTCTGCAAGTCACTGCAACTCTGCTGCCTGCAACAGAGACATAATATAGTGGAGAAGAGGGGGTGGGGAAGGGGATGGTCAAGAGACTAAGGGGTGGAGGTGGTGATGAGTGACTGTGGGAGGGATATGGAAGGTGTTTAGGGGCTGTGAGGGCTGTGGAGATGAAGGTGGGGAGGGCGAAATGGGGCTGGAGAGGGTTGTGAGTGGAGTGGAGGGGAGGGTGTAGCCTAATGTGAACAAAGGGGAGGGCAAGGGGAGGGGCAAACTTGGCTTGGGTGTAGTGAGATGGGGGGCGAACTAGGGTGATTAGGGGTGGGGGGAGATGAAAGGGCACAGCCCTAAGGGAGGGAATTTCAAATTTGGGGTCTTGGGAGGAGCCCCTTCAGCCTAGGGGAGGTAGAAAGGTGCTTGGGAAAGGGAATGGGGTAGGTGGTGGTTGGAGGGTGGAGTGGAGATTGGTGGAAGCTTTCTTGGGACTAGGGGGAGTTAATGGGGTGGTGGGTGGTTGGGAGGGGTCTTAAGTGAGGGGAGGGGAGTTAAGAGGTAGGTGGGAGAAGAGGAGAGAGAGAGGGGTTCGCCCCTTGCTTGATGAGAGAGAGAAAGAGAGAGAATGAGAGAGATAATGAGAGGGAATAGAGGAGGTGGAAATGCTATTTCAATATTCATGCCAAAAGTGATTACATGGAGAGAGATGGGGCCTATTTATAGGCAACCACTCTTTACATGACCAAAATGACCCTGACAATAAGACAAAAGACCCAACAAGTCCTAGACTCAGTCCATTAGGCCCAAAACTAAGGTACTAAGGCCCAATTAAGCATAATAAGAGGAATAGACTAGAGCAACATGACTCAATAAAGGAAAATACATAAGATAGGACTCAATAAAAGGAAAATACATAAGATGAAACTTAGGAAATGAAGATAACAAGTGTAGATCATAGTCAGTCCACATCAAGAGTGTGCAGGCGACCCGAGCCAAAGGGAGTGTCGTGAGATGTCCTCATCAAATCCCCCGGGGTGGGGAGAACTCGACCCCGTCGAGTATGGGTCTGCCTGGCTGTAGTAACGCTCCAGAATATCGGGTCCAAGCGCAGCAGGTCCTCCGACTCACCCAAGTATCCTCTATCGGGGGACGGTTCTTCCACCTAACCAGGTAGCGCTGATACACCTTGTGCCTAGTAATGATACTCTGCTCATCCAGTATTGCCTCTACCTGCTCCCGTCGGTCTCTCAAGCTAGGAAGTGGAGTCCCACCGGGAGTGTCTCTCTCAAGGGGGGGTAAAGGCTCGAGTTCCTCACTGGGTTCCACCGCGGGGCCCTTGTAGGGTACCAGGTCCGCCACATTGAAGGTAGGGTGTACCCCATAACTCTCAGGTAAGTCAAGCGCATAAGCGTTACTGCCAAGTCATCTTAGAACTCGAAAGGGTCCCGAACCTCGTGCCCTCAACTTGGAGGCAGGCCCTGGAAGGAGTCGCTCCGTCCTCACCATCACCGAATCTCCCACATGGAATTCGCAGTGGCGTCGATGAGCATCTGCCCGCCTTTTGTAAGCCTCATTGCTTTTCCCTATATGCTTGCGAATGTCATCATGCAACTCTTTGATATGCTGTGCAAAGGACTCAGCTGAGACTGGCACTCTAGCATGTGGGGGAAGGGGAATAAGATCGGAAGGTTTTCTAGGCCTATAACCATGTACAACCTCAAATGGACTCTTTCCTATGGACCTATTGACAGAATCATTGTAGGCAAACTCGGCCTGAGATAAGAGGAGATCCCAATTCCCAGGGTGGTCCCCTACAAGGCAACGGAGCAAGTTCCCAAGGCTTCGGTTGACGACCTCAGTCTGGCCATCGATTTGAGGATGGTAAGCAGTGGAGAATTTGAGGAGGGTTCCCATCAGTGCCAAAGAGTCTTCCAAAAATAACTGGTGAATTTCACATCCCGATCAGACACAATAGTCTTAGGTATTCCATGGAGTCGGACTACCTCATCGAAGAATAATCGGGCGACCCTAGAAGCATCGGAGGTCTTGGAACATGGGATAAAGTGGGCCATTTTAGAGAACTTGTCAACCACTACAAAGATGGAATCATGTTTGCACAAGGTCTTAGGTAGGCCAAGGTGAAGTCCATGCTCAAATCCTCCCAAGGTCGGTCTGGTATGGGTAGGGGTGTGTAAAGCCCAGTATTTTGCTTCACTTGTTTGGCTGAGGCACAAATGCGACATTGTCCCACAATGTGGGCCACATCCTTCTTGAGACTAGGCCAATGGAATTGCCTTTCAACTAGCTCTATGGTTTTTTGGACCCCAAAGTGACCAGCTAGGTCACCACTGTGTAACTCCCAAACTAAGAAGTCCCGAAGTGAAGTCCGGGGTATGCATAGCCTAGCTCCCTTGAATAGATACCCCTCTTGGAGTATGAACCCCTCATGTTCCATGTGGGGATGAGTGGAGAGGGTGTTGTAGTGAGTCCCAAAGTCGGGGCAATTTGGGTATTCCCCTTTGATTCTCTCAAACCCGGTTACTTCTACCTGGATGGTGGAGAGTAAGGCTACCCGCCTACTTAGCGCGTCGGCGGCGCGGTTCTCACTACCCATCTTGTACTTGAGGAAAAGGTTTAGGCTTGAATGTATTCTACCCATCGGGCATGGCGGGCATTGAGCTTTTGTTGGGTGTTGAGATATTTCAAAGCCTCATGGTCCGAGAAGATCACAAACTCCTTGGGTAGGAGATAGTGCCTCCAATGCCGAAGGGATTGAACCACGGCATAAAGCTCTTTGTCATATGTGGAGTACCTAGTCCTAGCCTCACAAAGTTTCTCACTAAAATAGGCTACCGGGTGACCCTCTTGGCTAAGAATGCCCCCAATCCCTACCCCGGATGCCTCACAAGTGACTTCGAAAACTTTCGAGAAGTCGGGTAGGCAAAGGACCGGAGCTTGGGTCATTTTTTCCTTGAGCTCTAGGAATGCTTTGGAGGCTGCACTAGTCCATACAAAGGTGCCTTTCTTGAGGCAATCCGTGATAGGAGCGGTGATTGTGCTAAATCCTCGGATGAATCTCCTATAGAAAGTGGCTAGCCCGTGAAAGCTTCGGGCCTCATGAAGGGTCTTGGGCTCGGGCCACTCAAGAATGGCTTGGTCCTTTTCGGGGTCCATGGATACCCCTTGGGATGAGACAATAAATCCTAGGAAGGCTAGTTGGTTGGTCAAGAAATGACACTTCCCGGGGTTAGCAAAGAGACTCTCCTTCCTAAGAATGGTGCACACTTGCTTGAGGTGATCGAGGTGGGCTTCCTTGGATTGGCTATATATGAGAATGTCGTCAAAGTAGACAACTAGAAAGATGCCAATGAAGGGACGGAGAACCTCGGTCATGAGGCGCATGAAGGTGCTTGGCGCATTGGAGAGGCCAAAAGGCATGACAAGCAATTCATAGAGACCGTCCTTAGTCTTAAAGGCGGTTTTCCACTCGTCCCCGGGCCTAATGCGAACTTGATGGTAGCCACTCTTGAGGTCAATTTTGGAGAAGATGGTGGCTCCAGCTAGCATATCTAGCATATCATCTAACCGAGGGATGGGGAACCTATACTTGACCGTTATCTTATTGATGGCTCGGATATCCACACACATGCGCCATGTTCCATCCTTTTTGGGTGTGAGAAGAGTCGGGACGGCACAAGGGCTTTTGCTAATTCGGAGGAAGCCCTTCTTGATGAGTTCCTCAATTTGCCTCCTGAGCTCGGCATGCTCGGTGGGGTTGAGGCGGTAGTGTGGGAGGTTGGGTAAGGTAGCTCCGGGTACAAAGTCGATGGCATGTTGCACATCGCGCATGGGTGGTAGCTTGTCCGGAAGCTCCTCGGGAAACACATCATGGAAGTCCTCAAGGAGTTGTTGAATTTATATTGGGTGTGGGTCGGTTGGGGTGGATTCCCCAAGGTAAATAATAATGGCACACACTTGTCCCCCTTGGTTGGCTTCTTCCTCAAATTCTTTCCTAGTGATGAGGTGTAGGCTCCTAGGAGGCTCATTGATCTTACTAGGATTAAGGCTTGATGGGGTGGGGTTTGGTGGGTTTGGAATAGTGGGAGGGGTAGGGGATCCCTCAAGGGAGGGAGATGCCTTCTTGGGAAGGGTGCGGGGTGGAGAAGGGTTGAGTTGGATTTTCTTTCCCTCATGAGTGAAGATGCAAGTGTTTGTCCTTCCAAGGAAGGTGGCATCTACATCGTAGATCCAAGGCCGCCTGAGGAGTATACTCCCAACTTCCATTGGTAGGATGTCACACCACACTTGGCCTTGATAGGATTGGAATGTAATGAGGACAAGGCAACGAGCACTAACGGGTATGGAGGTGGTATCAATCCATGCTACCCGATATGGGTGTGGATGTGGGGAGGTGATAAGGCCCAAAAGTTTGACGGTGTCGGGTGACACCACATTCACACTACTTCCATTGTCCAAGATGACCTTTCTAACATGGCTCCCTATCCGGATGTAGGTATGGAATATGGTGTTTCTTCTCCAATCATGCTCTTGTGTTTGAGTGAGGGTGCACCTAACCACTCCGAGGTGGGAGTCGGTGGGTGGAGGGAGTTGTTCTTGGTTGGTCTCCATGTAGTGGTTCTCATACTCAACCTCCCATTCAAGAGTGGGTTCATATATCTCAACCTCCCCTTCAAATTCAGCTTGGGGTTGGGGGTTGGTCTCCTCTATGAGCAAGTTAGATACTCCCTTGGTGGGGCATTGATTGGCAAAGTGTCCATACCCAAGGCACCTAAAGCGTTGCTGCCCACTTTGATGGTTTAGGCCATCTTAGTGTGAGGGGGAGTGGGTGCCGGATTAGGCCTATTGGGAGTTGTGTTTAGGGGCCCACTTGTGGGGCGGGGTGGTGGGGTGCCACTAGGAGGGGTGACCCGGGTGGGAGGAGCTCCCATGGGTGTGGGAAGGAGACCTCTTTGGAGAGGTGGGGGGTTGGTCCGAGGTGCCATGGCTTTGGGGTCCATCCCCCGAGAGGGAACCATTTGTGTGTACCGAGAGAATTTCTCGGCATCCCGAGCTACTTGGTAGGCTTGCTCTAGAGTGGCTACTTGACGCATGAATAACTCCTTTTTTATGTGGAATTGAAGTCCATTCCTAAAGCGAGAGAGTGTGACGGCGGGGTCCTCATGGACTCCACACTTAAGAAGGTAGTAGTCAAACTTCTCAATGTACTCCATAACGGTCTTTCCTTCTTGGGTTAAAGCTTGCCACTCATCTAGGAGGTTTTGATGGTAGGAGGGTGGGACATATTTGAGTTTGAGTTGGTCCTTCATGGCCCCCCATGTGGTGATGGGAGCTTCCCTCCTAACTATCCTTAATGCCTCAACATTCATCCAATGAGTCTTGTCTAATTTGGTTAGTTGCATCTTTGCAAGCCGGACTCTCCTATCCTCGGTCATTGGGTACCAATCAAAATATTGGTCCATGGCTGCCTCCCAATCTAAGTAGATGCTTGGGTGATGAGACCCATCAAAGGTGGGTGCATCGACTTTCACAAGTCTCATTAGTTGGTCATCCGGGTTGTCCCGGGGAAGTCTCTCATTCCTCCTAGGGGGTGGGTCCCTTTCCGGTTCGGGAGGGTGGTCAAGGTTGAGCTCTCTTATGGCTGGCTCTACATGTAGAGGTGGTTCCCTCCTATCTCCTGCCCTTGGGGCAGGCCTATTTTCCTCAATTTGTTCAAGCCGGGCCGTAATATCATCAAGCCGTCCCATAATGTTAGTCATGCCTTCCACAAGAAACCTCATGTGGTCGGGAAGCTCGTGCTCGTTGTGAGTGGGATTCCCTTGGAGATTGGGATTCATGGTGATATTGGAAGAGGATGGATTGACTTGATAAAGAGCTCCACTACGAGTGGTCCTGCAAAGTTGGGTGGGCTATGCAAGGGTGTGCGGATGCACCTATGGATGACCTAGTGTGACCCAAGACTAAACTTGCAAGGACAAGCCTATGACCGCTCTGATACCACTTGATGTAGCACAGCACAAGGATGACTAAGTTTGAAATGATGAACCTAGGACCTAGACCCGCAAGCAGAAAAGAGTAATCAAAAGCTTACACTAGCGGCTCACTCGCAAGGCGCACATGATCTCCCGATGGTGACCGGGGATGATGGCAAGGGTCCGAGGGGGAACCCAATCGCTTCTAAAGTCCTAGCGGGCTTAGGCTGACCCCTAAAAATCTGGGTTACCCAACTTCGTGGGCGGCTGGCCCGCAGGGCGGGGTTTGGGTGGCACTCACTCCCGTGCCGCGGTGGACACAATCAAGGTAGTATATAAGATCGGGCTCTCTTCTCACCGTCGACGGGCATTCAAAGCAATACTAAATTTGCAGAATAGAGGCAATCAAGGATAGTACCAGATGCTCACCTGATCGGTGTGAAAACACCGATTCCGCTCGGAGACGAGGGCGCGCCGGGAAGCATGGGTATACACCCGAACGCTATGGCGATGGCGCTTGACCTGAAAATTAGAAGAAGTACAGCACTACGCCTCTCATAGGAGGGGGGGTCTTGGGGTGGGGGTTAAACTTATTACAACCAAAACTACCTCCACGCAGGGAGGGGCCTTCAGCCGACCAAGCGGGGTGGGGGAATTATGCAAGAAAACCCGACTTTCCGAGCTCCGCCGGTTCTGCCAATCATCAGATTCGCTAGACAAGGTGTCGGTGATGGCGCCGCCACGGACTCCACGGAACTCAGATCTTGACGAAACTAGTGCCAAAAGTTCCCCAACTGACCGAGGATGATGTCTGAATTTTTTGGGGAAGCTCTGAAACTCGGGGCTGATCGGGCCAGTGACTGGAGCAGGACAGCAACGTTCTGCCTCTGGCTGGTGCAGGACTAGTGCAGTCTGTTGCAGAAGGCGCTGCGGGCTCTCCCAAACTTCAATTGAGATGAAACTGACGGCGACGCGATCGTGGTCGGAGTAGCTTCGAGCAGGAGTTGACGGGGACACAATCGGAGGTCAGAGAAGAGAATGGTGGCCGGATAAGTGGGGACTGGTCGAACCTGGAACCACAGGGAGCAGTCTGCACACTCCGGCGAAGAAAATTGGAACTGGGAGCTCCGGTGGTCGATTGAGTCCCTTCATCTTGGATATGAAAGCTAACTGGACGTAGTTCCTTCCCTCCGAAAATGGCGCTCAGATCTTTCCCGTACTGGCCGTGGTGACTTCTGATTTCAGCTTCAGGTCTTCAGACAGGGGCAGAACGCGCAGTCGGACGAGATATGCACCACCGAACAGCTCCGACCTTGGAAGCCAGCGTGACCACCACCGTTGGAAAGCCGACTCGAAGACGATTCCAGAAATATAAGGCTTGCCACCTGAATTCTTGAGGGGAAGTCGTGGCTGCCTCTGCAAGTAACTGCAACTCTGCTGCCTGAAACAGAGACAGAATATAGTGGAGAAGAGGGGGTGGGGAAGGGGATGGTCAAGAGACTAAGGGGTGGAGGTGGTGATGAGTGACTGTGGGAGGGATATGGAAGGTGTTTAGGGGCTGTGAGGGCTGTGGAGATGAAGGTGGGGAGGGCGAAATGGGGCTGGAGAGGGTTGTGAGTGGAGTGGAGGGGAGGGTGTAGCCTAATGTGAACAAAGGGGAGGGCAAGGGGAGGGGCGAACTTGGCTTGGGTGTAGTGAGATGGGGGGCGAACTAGGGTGATTAGGGGTGGGGGAAGATGAAAGGGCACAGCCCTAAGGGAGGGAATTTCAAATTTGGGGTCTTGGGAGGAGCCCCTTCAGCCTAGGGGAGGTAGAAAGGTGCTTGGGAAAGGGAATGGGGTAGGTGGTGGTTGGAGGGTGGAGTGGAGATTGGTGGAAGCTTTCTTGGGACTAGGGGGAGTTAATGGGGTGGTGGGTGGTTGGGAGGGGTCTTAAGTGATGGGAGGGGAGTTAAGAGGTAGGTGGGAGAAGAGGAGAGAGAGAGGGGTTCGCCCCTTGCTTGATGAGAGAGAGAAAGAGAGAGAATGAGAGAGATAATGAGAGGGACAGAGGAGGTGGAAATGCTATTTCAATATTCATGCCAAAAGTGATTACATGGAGAGAGATGGGGCCTATTTATAGGCAACCACTCTTTACATGACCAAAATGACCCTGACAATAAGACAAAAGACCCAACAAGTCCTAGACTCAGTCCATTAGGCCCAAAACTAAGGTACAAAGGCCTAATTAAGCATAATAAGAGGAATAGACTAGAGCAACATGACTCAATAAAGGAAAATACATAAGATAGGACTCAATAAAAGGAAAATACATAAGATGAAACTTAGGAAATGAAGATAACAAGTGTAGATCATAGTCAGTCCACATCAAGAGTGTGCAGGCGACCCGAGCCAAAGGGAGTGTCGTGAGATGTCCTCATCAAATAGTTTTATTCCACAGTTGACATACTTCTCGTTCAATGATCTTGACTGGCTTTTGCTCGTATGTCAAATCCTTCTTAATCTCCAGATTGTCATAAGTGATGACATGAAAAAGATCAGGTACATACTTCTTGAGCATTGAGACGTGAAATACATCATGAACTTAACTGGCTTTTGCTCGTATGTCAAATCCTTCTTAATCTCCAGATTGTCATAAGTGATGACATGAAAAAGATCAGGTACATACTTCTTGAACATTGAGACGTGAAATACATCATGAATTCCTACTAATTGAGGGGGCATAGCAATACGATATGCAACTTCTCCAACCCTTTCAAGAATTTCAAAGGGCCCAATGAATCTTGGAGTAAGCTTGCCTTTGATTCTAAATCTTCGAATACCTCGACCTGGAGAAACTTTAAGGAACACATGATCTCCTGTTTGGAATTCTAGATCGCGCCTTCGATTGTCAACATATGATTTCTACCTATCCTGGGCCATATGAAGTCTTTCTCGAATAAGTTCAATCTTCTCGGTAGTATCCCTAATGATGTCGGGACCGAGAAATTGCTTTTCTCCTACTTCATTCCAATAAATAGGGGAACGACAGCTTCTTCTATATAAAGCTTCAAACAGTGTCATTTGTATGCTAGCTTGGTAGCTATTATTGTATGAGAATTCCACTAAAGGTAAGTGATCGTGCCAACTTCCTCCAAAGTCAATAGCACAAGCCCTGAGCATATCTTCCGCCACTTGATTTATCCTTTCCGTTTGACCATCAGTTTATGGATGGAATGCTGTGCTAAAGTTGAGTCGGGTCCCTAATGAATGTTGAAGCCCCTTCCAGAATTGTGATGTAAACTGAGGGTCTCGATCAGATATGATGGTGACAGGGACACCATGTAATTTAATAATCTCTCTCATGTATAATGCTGCTAATATATCCACAGACCATCGACTTTTGATTGATAGGAAGTGTGCAGATTTAGTCAACCGGTCTATGATCACGCATATACCATTGTGTCTACCTCTTGTCTTAGGTAAACTCATGATAAAATCCATCCCTATACTTTCCCATTTCCACTCAGGAATATTCAAGGGGTGTAACTTCCCAGCGGGTTTTAAATGTTCTGCCTTTACCTGCTGACAAGTGAGGCAGAGAGACACGAATTCTGCCACTTCTTTTCATGTTGGGTCACCAAAAGTTTCTCTTCAAATCGTGATACATCTTGGTAGCACCAGGGTGAATAGCATACCTTGATTTATGCGCTTCCTCCATGATCAGTTTCTTAGTATCATCATGATTCGACACACAAATTCTATCCTTAAATAATAATCTTCCATCATGTGAAATAGAGAATTCCAGTCTTTGATCAATGTTATCCTTAATCTCCATTAACGTAGGATCATTTTCTTGCAATTTGACTATATCCTCAATCAATGTAGGTTGGGACCTTATATTGGCAATTATACATCCTTCTTCTTCCCTGTCAATATCAAGATATAAGTGAGAGACATCCTTGATAAGACAAGTCATACCTTCTCTGAGGCTTGCTAGGTTCACCATTGGTTTCCTGCTAAGAGCATCTGCTATATCATTTGCCTTTCCTGGATGATATTGAATAGTGAAGTCGAAGTCCTTGAGATACTCCAACCATCTACGTTGTCGCATATTCATCTCCTTCTAGGTGAAAAGATATTTCAGACTTTTATGATCTGAAAATATAGTGAATTTCTCCCCATAAAGGTAATGTCGCCAAATCTTTAATGCGAATATAACCGCAGCCAATTCTAAATCATGCATAGGATAATTTTCTTCATGACGCTTCAACTGCTTTGAGGAATAACAAATCACCTTTCCTTTTTGCATAAGAATGCATCCTACGCCAATGCCAGATGCATCCGTGTAGACTTCAAAACCACCACCTTCAGTTGGTAATGTTAAAATAGGGGCTTTAGTAAGGTGATCCTTAAGATTTAGAAAACTCTCTTCGCAATCCTTTGACCATATAAAAGAATTTTCCTTTCTTGTGAGTCTAGTCAAAGGAATAGTGATCTTTGAGAAATCTTTAATAAATCACCTATAGTAACCAGCCATACCAAGAAAACTTCTAACTTCTGACACGGTCGTTGACCGGCTCCAATTTTTAACAGCTTCAACTTTAGAAGGATCAACATCGATTCCTTCCTTTGAAATAATATAGCCAAGGAAAGAAACTTCCTTTAGCCAAAACTCGCACTTACGAAGCTTTGCATAAAGTTTGTCCTCTCTTAGCGTTTGCAAGCCTATTTTTAAGTGTTCTTCATGCTCTTTCTTAGTCTTTGAATATATAAGAATGCCATCAATGAACACGACCACAAATCGGTCGAGATAAGGCCTGAGGATGTTATTCAGAAGTTGCATGAATGCTGTCGGGGCATTGGTTAACCTGAACGACATTACTACAAATTCATAGTGACTGTACCGACTCCGAAAAGCCGTCTTGTAAATGTCTTCATTTTTGATCCTGAGCTGATGATATCCTGACCTGAGGTCGATCTTAGAGAAATATTCTGCTCCTAAAATCTGATCAAAGAGCTCATCGATACGTGGCAATGGATACTTGTTCTTGATAGTAAGTTGATTCAGTCGCTGGTAATCGATACATAGCCTGAGAGATCCATCTTTCTTCTTGACGAATAGAATAGGCGCACCCCAAGGGGATGTGCTAGATCGAATAAAACCCATGTCTAATAACTCCTGAAGTTGTTTCTTCAATTCCTTGAGTTCTGTGGGGGACATCCTGTAGGGAGCTATTAAAACAGGTGCTGCTCCGGGGATGAGTTCAATGGAAAAGTTTACTTCCCTTTCGGGCGGTAAACTGGGTAAATCTGATGGAAATACATTCAAAAATTCATTGATAATGGGAATATCATCTAAGATGATTTCCTTGGATTCGGTGAGGATTACGGAAGCAAGAAAAGCTACACATCCTTGCGAAATTAATTTGCAAGCGTGCAGAGATGAAATGATGGCAGGGTGCTTCCTATATTTGATACCAAGGAAAGAAAATCTTGGAAGATCAGGTTTCCAAAAAGAGATAATCCTATTCCGGCATATTATGTAGGCATCATGGTCTACAAGCCAATCTACCCCTAGAATAGCATCGTAGCCCTCCATGTCAAGGCATACGAGGCTTGCTGGGAGATTATGACCTTCTACCCTTACCTCACTATCGGGGTAATAATTTGTGAGTTTTGTTCCGGGACCTAAAGGTGTAGTAATAACAAGGTCCGAAGGTAAAGAAACTGATGAAATAGGTAATGTTTTTCCAAAAGCAGTGGATATAAAGGAATGAGAAGCACCAATATCAAATAATACGAATGCAGGATGGGAATAGATCTGGATAGTACCTTCCATTAGCCCATCATCCTTAGGCGCTTCATTATCCTCTAAAATAGCATTGAGATGAGCCTATTATTTACGTCCACCATCGGACAATTGTTCCTTCATGTGGGGGCAATCCGGCATGCGGTGCTCCCTGCTGCCACAACGTAAACAAGCGCCAAGGTGCTTCCAGCATTCTTCGGACAAATAACCGAACTTTTCACAAAACGTATAGGCCGTCATGACCTGCTTCTCTTCTTCCTTGACTTTCTTGTTTTTGTGGTAGTCACTAACACTCCCGTTCCGAGATCTTTTTTTGTTATCACGGGATTTGTAGGGTTCCATGATACTTAACTTTCTTTTCTTGTCATGCCGAACAGACCTTCGGCTAGGCTCCTCGCTCTTGCTTTTTAGTTTCTTGACCTTCTCTAAGGTCCTTTCGCATAGGTGTGCCCGTTGAACCATCTCCGTGTAAGTACGTATATTTTGAGTCCCAAGTTGCTGAATATAATCAGGCCTCAAACCATCCATAAATCGATTAGCTTTCAATAAGTCGGTGCTAATCAAATGAGGAGCATAGGGTGCTAGCCTGGAAAATTGAAGTTCATATTCCGCCACCGACATCATGCCCTAGCGTAACGAAGCAAACTTCATAGCCTTTCTCTCCTTGACATGCTTGGAGAAATACTTGGCTCGAAAGAGCGTAAGAAAACCTTCCCATGTATGAGGTGCATCAGCTGGTGGTGTTGGGACAGACTTCCACCACGTACGAGCATCTTTATTTAATTGAAAAGTAGCAAGGCGAACCTTATCCTGATCCGCACATTGCATAACTTCAAAAATATGGTTCATCTCATCAATCCAGTTCTTAGCCTCGTCTGGATTTGAAGAACCAGAAAATCTCGGAGGATTTAAGCTCCGAAAGTTTCGATGTAAGTCACCGGCCCTTGCTCCTGCGCCAGCTTGCGCCCTTGTTTGTAATGCTTGAGTCAGACCCGCAATAGTTTCTTACATACCGTTCCAGTCTACGCGATGAGCGATTATGAGATTGAAGTACCTGAGAAGAGCAATGAACTTGTTAATTCTAATGGAATGAGTGGGGTTAATCTTAGAAATAATTCTAATGACTATCTCATCCAAGGTTCTACCCAATTCCTCTCATAAGTTGAAAATTTCTTTCCTAGTTTCATAGGTGTAGGTCCTTAAACCTTGGACTTAACCTATGACATGACTTTTCCCTAGGACTTCTAGTCCTAGTGCTCTGATACCACCTTAACTGTCACACCCCGAGATTATGCAGCGGAAACAATCAGGAACGCGAACAGCCGGCATGGTAAGCCTCGAGCAAGCAATATAATCAGAGCGCAATAACAATGACACAAAGTAATTACACAACAATTTAATCAAACTTTCACCTTTATTTCATATCATATAATCATAATCCAAATACACGAATATTCAACTCTTTCTGATCTAGACTCAATAAAAATTAAAAATTACATGTAACGACTCAATCTAGACATATTTTGACATTCTAAGTCTTCACTCGAATCCACATTTCCTTCAATCGCTCTCGGATCCATCACTCGAGTAATCTGAATCCGTCCCACTAAAATTTCCTAAAAAAGATTGAAAAGTAGGGTAATGAGCACACTTGTCCAGTAGGTATCTTCGTATCAACATGATTGGCAAATTTAAGTAATTAGCATCTTAGCTCTAAAGGATAAGATAAATCATGCAAATATGATGAAACATGAGAATAAAGGCAAAATAACAAGATACGATCAAGCTTGAGATATGAGAATATGATATGATCAAGTATAGAACAAGAATATAAATTTGGCCTTTCAAGAATGTAACAAGAATATACTTTTCATAACCATGAAGGTTATGCACTAGAAAGTCATGTAACAAGCAAGAATGTACTCTTTACTTAGTAATAAGTACTTCGTGAAATAATGTGAATTTCTGTGGATATTTCATTTATTTGTAAAGAAAGTACTCCCAGTGCAATGCGACGCCAGTAGCATCATACCCCATGGTTTTTATAGTATGTTTCTGACAATCAGCCGAGGGGACTAGTATAGAGCCCTTGAACACAATCAGTGCTCGAACTGCATCTTCAAATATAAATCAAGCTACTCCCACGTTTATGTCAATAATATGGCCAAGAATGTACAATTTCAACAATAGTTCCATGATAAAGTAACCAAATATAAGAATGCTTCTAGTGAGAATAAGGAATTTTAATAAATACATTTAATAACTAGGTTATGCCATGAAAATAAATCGGCAGCATAACGGTACATTCTTTAACTTTCAAAATTACTTAGATATCTTTGGAATAATATGACAGGTTCTAGATAATCAATTGGACCATCTAGGAATGTAGGAAAATCAACCCTTGAGTCAAACCCCAGGTTAATCAAATTCAGAACGCTAACGGTCATTTACTGAACCGTCTCTTGCTCCTGGCGGTCTAGTACAGGATCGTTAATGATAAGACAATTCGATATTTTAAAACAGAATATCTAGAGTCTTAGCGGTCTAATGCAGTACCGTTTAGGATCCGTTAGCGGTCAAGTGTAGGCCCGCTAGCAGTAATTGGCGGTCAACCAGAAGGCTGCTAATAATCCAGAATATAAAACATCGGTATAAGTGCATTCTAGACAAGTAGACTTTAATGGTACAACCAGCTCGGCGTCCTAGTGGGAATCCCAGGCTCACGGAGTCTTACGGAGGCCTTGAAACAAAATTTCCTAATCTATTAGAAGGAATATCCAAGAGAGAGGTCATCATGTCCAAGATTGTGTTCCTAATGTGCAATAGTGTAACTAATGACAACATACCGGGATATGTGCCATGTACTTAAGAAAATGACACTTAGATAAGAGAGAAAATTGAAAATAAAACAATGATCAAGTTAAATCATGAATCTTTTAGAAACATGTATTTAATTACAAGAGTATATGATTTTTGGGCATAAATTAACATAAGTTAAAATAAAACCAATGTACATGAAACATGATATCTATTTTGATAAACAAGTACATTAATTAAGTATATAAAATCAGTAATTAAATCAGGCTTAAAACTTAGTTAACTAGGCTTAATATATATTAACTTTAGTTAATTCTGTAATATGGTTCGGATTACCAATATTACAAAATCAAAAATCAAAAACGGTCAAATGGACGCCCGCCACTTGCAGTTAGCGGTCTATCGTACGACCGTGACAGTTCGCTGGCGGTCTCTAGGAAGACCGTTTCTTCCTGTGTCAATCCGAGTTCCAAAGATAACTAAACAAAAATGTTAATTAAGACATATCATGTCTGGAAATCAAAATATTCTAACTTCCATGATCATGATAGAATAATTTAAGGCCAACAATATGCATAGGTTTATGTGATCACAAGAAAAACTCATACTTTTACTTCATTGGGGCTAGTTCATGCATGAAGAATATATTAAATGCAGTCTTAAGTAAAACATGAAATTCACAAAGTATAATGTATGAAAACGAATGAAATAAGAGGGCTTTTATTCCTGACTTCAAATTTGAGCCTTTCATAAGATAACCTACCTTTAATAGTGCCTCTAAACTTCGAATTTATGACTAAGATCACGCCCTAGTTTCTGCACTTTCTTGCTCTAAATCAGTAACTTCACGTCCCTCTATCTCCTGATTCCCTTGACCTATGGACGTGAAATTTTGAGAGTAAGTAGAGGATATATAAGGGAACATAAAGTTTTAAAGAGCCTCTATCTAATTACCTCGTTTTGGGCTCCGAATTCCTTGATCTTCTTGGGTCGGACGCACTAACTCCTGAGTTCTTAATGTAGAAACAACAACTTTGGAAGCTTCTAACTTCACATAGACTTGATCTCCTAGAATGAAATTTGGAGGGTAGTTAGTTCTAAGTATAATGAACAAATTCCTAGAAGAAACTTACTTCTAATTCGGTCTCCTTACCTGAGTTCCACGCGAGCCAAAGTAGGGGTCGCGCATATCAAATCTGGGACCTATTTATAGGTTTTAGTTAGGGTTTGAGGATTAGAATAAATTTAGAGTCCCAATTAAACACTTCATTCGATCTATAATCCTTATAGACATATCTAATTAGCTGATAGAGTTGATCCAAGATGATTTGGACGCTAAAAATCTATCCTTTTTCACGTTTTCTCTCTCACGGAATCTGCATTCATTAGCGGTCATTAGACGGCCGTTTACAGCCCGTTAGCGGTCTTGCGATAGACCGTTTTATGCTGTGAGCACCAAATTTGAAATACTTCAAACTTTTTTGATATTATTCCCAATATTATCCTTTTATTTATATGCCAAGGAGTAATTATCTCCTTAATTATGTGATTTCACCTATTTTAAGGTTCTAGAACATGTGCCAAGGTCCAAAACAATCTTTTTGGGCATATTGGGTTTATTATATGGGCCTAATCCACTTTGATTAGTGTAGGGCCTAATTAATTAGATTTAATTCATTATAAATTCAATTAATAGACTATTAAATGATTAATAATTATATTTTAAATCCAAAAAATTCTTAGAAAATTCTCGGGCGTTATACCTTTTCTTCTTGAGTGGGACTATGTTGGCGAGCCAGATTGGATAGATACACGACTCGATGAAGTCAACCTCCGCCATTTTATTGACTTCGGCTAAGACCTGGAGTTCCAGCTCATGGCGCATGCGCCGCTGTGGCTATTTGACTGGAGTGACTGAGGGAGAAATAGCTAGCTCGTGCTCCGCTACGTAGGGATCTAGCCATGGCATCTTCTTGTATGTCCAGGCGAAGCAGTCTTTAAACTCGAGTAGGAGTTACTTGTAATCCCACCTTTCTGCCTCGGTAAGGAGAGCGCTGACGAACGTGGGCCGTCGGGCTTCATCTTCACCCAAGTTGATTTTGATGAGTTCATCAACAGTCACCGGACCGCCGTCCTCCAACTCAGGAGGAGCGGGTTGGAAGTCAATGAAATCCTCATCGTCGATGCCGGCTTCATGCATTTCTTGATTCTCGAAGCCACTGGTTGCCGCCGATGGGATTGGAGAGTCGTTTTTGCTGGAATCCATCAAGGATTGATCTGGGCTGCCAGCTTCTGGCCAGCAGTTGTCAACTGGGGTCGCTAATGTTTCCCTGGAGTTGCCTGCTAAAGCTGACAATCCTTCACAACTAGTATTCTATGATAGAGTAGATGGACGCTATGATACCAAGTGATAGAGTAGATGGACGCTCTGATGCCTATGGATAGAGAATCTATAAACGATCTAGAGGGGGGTGAATAGATCGGTCACCCACTAAAATTTACTAAAGCAGAAATAGTTGCGGAAAATAATCAAACTGTTGTAGGACGATCGAAAGGCACTCAATCACAACCAGAATGAAACAGATCAAACAGATTAGCTCTCATGCGATCTTAGCCAATCGTCTACTGAGCGATGAACAAAGATAAAGGACAAAAGCAAACCACAAACAATCACACAGTGGACAGAGGATTGTTAAGGTGGTTCGATCTTAAACGTGAGATCTACGTCCACCCCACACTCAAA
Source organism: Amorphophallus konjac (assembly GCA_022559845.1). Classification (NCBI taxonomy): domain Eukaryota; kingdom Viridiplantae; phylum Streptophyta; class Magnoliopsida; order Alismatales; family Araceae; genus Amorphophallus; species Amorphophallus konjac. The sequence goes on from CM040118.1 coordinate 436,517,406, forward strand.
CTAGAGTGTGGCTTAACTGCTGATACACAGCTTCCGCTGATCCACAGCTTCAGGGTACAAACCCTACAAACCGCTGGGCTTTACAGCTTCCGCCGACCAGAGGAGTCCTCCTCTACAACCGCTAGGGCTTACAGTTTTACCCATCCAGAGGATACCACACCTCCGCAACCGTTGGGGCTTACAGCTTTACCCGTCCAGAGGATACCACACCTCTGCCCACTGAGCGTCACAGCTTGCTCCGCTGACAAACAGCTTGAAAAAGAGTTTCTAAAACAAAAAGGAAACAAAGCGAAAAACTAAAAACCCACGAAGTTAATGTAGCTCACACTGAGTAAATTCAGCTCTGGTTCTGAACTTGGAGACTGAAGAATAACTTTTCTCTCTCAATTCTCTGAAAACACTTCTCTTATAACTCTCCTTCTTTTCTGCTCTCTCTGTCTTCTTTTATTTTCTCTGGATCGTGCAGGTGCTGGCTCTCTTAATAACGCAATCTGCTCTTCTGGCTCGATCAATCTTTTCTCGAAGGAGAAGCTTCTTATTTATAGTATCAGCAGAGAGGTAGGGCGTGTGCTCTCCACGATTCATGCCCAAACACCTTGGTCACGTGGCAGCATCCCAGCTTACTGCTTCACACATGTCCCGATCCTGGCACCTCCTCCAATCTTGGATCACATGCCATTCTTAATCTTCAGAAAAAGGCATCTGTCAAGGCATCAGACATAAAGTCACCTTCAGACAGTTATACGAGTTATAAAGAGATTACACGGAGTAAATATTCTGACAGAACTAAAATGCACCGACTCAATGTGGTGATCACACACACATGCACAGACTCAACAGTCATAGATAAGCAGATGCATAGACTTCACTCTAGTACACGGCTAACAGATGCAAAGACTTATGCATGAGTGAGTTGCATCGAATGCACCGAGTGCGTATCTGCAACATGCATCAGTTGCCTAAGACATGATGCACGAACTCTAAGTCCCCGGTGCAAGTGTTGCACAGACCTTATCAACCCATGAGAGGCCTTGCTTAGACTGTGTTAGTGTGAAGATGAGAATTGCACAGACATAATGTGCTCAGTGCAAGTAAGAAGGAATGCACAGACTTTATGTGCATGGTGCAGATATTGCACCGACTCAAATGCGTGCGACTACGGTTATTGCACCGACTCACCACAAGCAACGAATGCACCGACTTAGAAACTCATGTGCACAAGACAAGCAAGAGGCAAAAAAAATGCACCGATGTAAGGGTTGCACCGACCGTGCTTGTGCTAGACTAAAAGATTGTAATGACTATATGAACACAGAATGTGCACCGACTTGTATACCTATATGGTAGATGAAACATGATATATGCAAATGGTAACTTATGGTGTTTGCTATCATCAAAACCATAGGGGCACAACAATATCCCCATTTTTGATGATGGCAACACCAATGGACAATGCATTTGCAGACTAATTCATCTTTAAAAAATGCTCCCCCTGTATAAATGACTCTCCCCCTGTGTGACTCTCTATCTCCCTTTGCCATGAATTAGAAAGAAAAAGTTCTCCCCCGTTGATGAAGTAAACAATTCTCCCCCTTTGACTTCAGCAAAAAGGAGGAAGGGAAGAGAAAAGATATATGGAAACCAGGGATGAGACTGAATAACATTCTATGCAATGGTTCAGGAAATGAGTAAATTATAAAACAACCCTTAGGATATAAGAATCAACAATATGCATTCTTAATTAAGGTCGAGTTTAACAGATATAGAAAGTATAGTAAAGCAACTGACTTCCTGAAATAGGGTTATAGACTCCGTTTATAGCAATGAACCTAAAACACATAGCCATAATAAACTAAGTCAGGACAGTACCCTACTGATTTCAGAGACAGTGAATATCAAGGGAAGTCACTTGAATTTGTATTGAAGTTAAACAATTGACACTCAATGACCTTTGTTTGCCAAGGGTTACAGCAGTTCTTTTTCACTTCTGGTTTCTGAATCTAAACTCAGTGAATAGACAAGTGTCATTTATGCCGTTGACATTAGGTGTACACCTTGATTGGAGGCTAGTACCCCTAGTTACTAAGCATAAACTACTATATCTGTTTCTGATCAAAAGCTACAAAGATAGTTTGCACCTTTGACATTAAGGGTACACATTGATTAGAGGCGAGTACCCCTAGTTACTTAGTGCAACCACCCCTATAGATTTGATCAACTGAACAGAGTTAACTTGAATCACTTCATGACTTAAGGTATTCTCCATTTCTTTGATGGAGATCTCAGTTTTTTAGTGTAATTCAGTTATTGCTCTGCCACTTTGTTCATTTCTTTTCTTTTAATGATTTATTTCTGCTGCCCTTATAACTTTTAGAGTGACTGTTTAAAGACAATGCACAGTCTAGTTTTCTCCATCTAGACTTCACTAAGTCTTTTATGTTCAGGTATGGTGAAGACCTTTTCTATTATAACTATGAGAAGATAAGCGGTTAAGAGCTATAAACAGTTTCTAACACCTTATTTTCTGATAAATAGTCTCTGAATTTTTCAGTCTATTTAGGTTAAACCTTCAATTCAGTCAAGAAGCAACTGTGATTCTTATAAATGAAGAGTTGCGATAACTGCAGCTTACTGTAATGAACCGAAAGCAAGACTGGTATTCAATCAGAATGAAAGAATTAAGCATGAAAGCACAGGAGCAGCTCAAATGATTTTCAAGAATAAGTCAAATGAAGGTGATGTCATGAGATAGTAACTTATGAGATTGAGGAGAGAGAGGGGAAATAATTAACTTTGGTCAGACATCACTCAACTCCCCCTGACAACATGATGCATCAACCCTAACGTGCAGAATGTAGACAATGCACCGACCTATGTATATGTGCGGTATGCAAGTGCACCGACCTACATGCGGCTTGTGTACAATATGCACCAACCTATATGATGAATGCTCATGCAATGCATCGACTATGTCTAATACATGCCATGACTTATGCTCGATGCAAAACATGCAATGACTAGAATGCTCACACAATCCAACTTGTGAAAATTAAATACTTGCGCAATGCATCGACTAGGTGCAAGACGTGCATCAACTAAGACTCTGTGCAGCTCATGCACCAACATCAGAAATAGACTGTGCAAGACATCAGACGCCTAATGTACTCAGTTCAAAATAATTATTCAAGCATCAAACATTCTTTATTCAAAATTTAAAGAACAGGCTGACACAATCATCTCAAAACATTTCAACAAACAGTTTAAGAATGAAATTATTCATCATTTTCCTGCTGAAATTTGCAAAGCCCCAATTCTCTTCTTAGATATTTAAATCTTTCATTTCCAATGGGCTTGGTAAATATATCAGCAATCTATTTTTCAGTTTCAACAAACACTAATTCAATTTCATTTTTTCTCACTACATCTCTAAGAAAATAGTGTTTAATTTTGATGTGCTTAGTCCTAGAGTGGTGAACAGGATTTTTAGTTAGGCAGATGGCACTAGTGTTATCACACAGAAGTGGAATTCATCCTAGATTTATCTGATAATCTGAGAGCTGGTGTTTAATCATAGTACTTGGGCAGCACAGTTCCCTACAGCAACATACTCTGCCTCTGCAGTGGAAAGTGCCACTGTGTGTTACTTTTTAGAAGCCCAAGATACTAGGCAACCACCTAGGAATTGGCAATACCCACTAGTGCTCTTCCTATCTACCCGACACCCAGCATAGTCTGCATCAGTATAGGCTAGAAGCTCTAGCTCACACCTAGCAGGATACCATAAGTCTAGTTCTTGGGTGCCTGATAAATACCTAAAGATCCTTTTCACTGCACTAAAGTGTGATTCTTTAGGACTAGCTTGAAATCTAGCACATAAACACACTACAAATTAAATATCAGGCCTAGATGTAGTGAGATACAAAAGGGATCCAATCATACCTCTGTACAGCTTTTGATCCACAGGGTTACCTTTGGTATCTTCATCAAGACTCGTTGAAGTACCCATTGGAGCTGCAATGTCCTTGAGGTTGTCGAATTTGTACTTCTTCAGGAGGTCCCTTATGTATTTGGACTGAGTGATGAAGGTTCCATCCTTAGTTTGTGTCACCTTGACCTTCATTTACCTTCCCCTTAACAGCAGACTCCTCTGCATTGATCTCTTCAGCTTCTTCTTCTTGATATTATTGGTCTTCAGGTTTTTCTTCCTTAAGGATTTCTCCATCATCTTCTTTCCTGCATTGACCAACATCAGAGTTATTCAGGGACTCATCAAAGACAATGTGTGAAGATTCCTCAATAGTTTTAGAGTTAAGATTGTACACTCTATATGCTCTAGTGTTTTCAAAATATCCAAGGAAAATTCTTGGATCACTTTTAGGTTCGAATTTATCAAGGTCTCTTTTATCATTAACATGAATGAAACATCCACAGCCAAAGACCTTGAAATAAGCAATTGAAGACTTCTTACCTTTTAAAATCTCATAAGGAGTTTTCTGAGTGAAAGGTCTTACCATAGCTCTGTTGATTACATGGCATGCAATGTTAACTGCCTCTACCCAGAATTTTCTTGGTAAGCCACCTTCAACAAGTAGTGTACGGGCCATCTCTACAAGTGTCCGGTTCCTCTTTTCCACCACTCCATTTTGCTCAGGTGTTCTTGGGGAGGAGAACCGATGAGTAATCTCATTGTCCCTGCAAAAATCATCAAATTGTGAGTTTTCAAACTCACCTCCATGATCGGACAAAATATTTTTAATCAAATTTTCATTTTTTTATTTGACATTCAAATAGAACTCCTGAAATTCAGAAAATACATCATTTTTGTCAGTGATGAAAAAGACCCAAGTATACCTAGAGAAGTCATCAACTAAGACATATCCATATCTCCTACCTGATAAGCTGACTGACGTGTGGGTCCAAAAAGATCCATATGTATCAGCTCATAAGGTTTGGAGGACATGTTTTCAGTTCTTGATTTAAATGACTTCCTAGTCTGCTTGGACTGTGTACATGCATCACACACTTTATTTTCTTTCTTAAAAGACATTTCAGGGAGTCCTCTAACCATGCTATGTTTGTTCAATTTGTGCAATACAGTGTAGCTAGCATGGCCTAACCTACGATGCCACAAAAATGCCAAGTCCTCGTTATTAGCAGTGAGGCATAGGTTAGAATGTGCAAGATCATCTAGATTTACCATGTAAATGTTATTTATTCTTTTTCCACAAAATTTAACAACATCGGAATCAGGTTCAAAAATTTTACAATTAAGAGCATCAAATACTACCTTGTGTATTTATCACAAAGTTGGCTGATACTAAGTAGATTATATGCTAATCCATCCACCAGCAGGACTTCATCAATGCAACAGGTAGTGCACTTACCTACCTTACCTGATCCGATGATTTTACCCTTTGTGTTGCTGCCGAAGGTGACAAGGCCTCCATTCTTCTCTGTCAGCAAGTAAAACTTGGCCTTGTCTCCTGTCATATGCCTGGAGCAGCCACTATCTAGGTACCACATGTTGTTCCTGGCTGCTAGGCATACCTACAAACATAATCAGGGAGAAAATTTTGGAACCCAAAAGTGTTCGGGCTCCGAAACATATACAGAACAATTTAAACAAGATAATAAACTCTTGGGAATCCACATTTGTTTAAACATGGTTGGCTTAGTGGATTTCCCAATATTCTTTTCATTGTTTCTTTTCTTCTCAGCACCCATAGAGTGAGCCTTCTTTTTTTGATGCTGTGTGATGGCACCATTGTTACTAGAAAATTTGGTGTTTTTGTGCCAGTGCCTAGGCCAATAAGTATTCAGAAAATGGTGGCCATAGTTGGTCCTAGGCTGACCAAAGAAAGATTGTCTACTATGATTGCATGTCCTAGTCTGACCAACCCAATTTCTAGCCTGAGGTCTATAAGACTGAGTGGGAAAAGACTAATACCTAGACCTCCCTTGAACTTTATTCCATCTAGACCTATAGGATTGTTGTGGCTGTCTATAATGGTAGGTCTGGACATTGGGTGGGGTGTGCTAGGCTCACCAACCTTCTGCTTACCCTTGTCCTTAGCACTGGACATTTTGAAATTAGCGATGTTAGCAGCAGAATTTTCATTATTCATTTTGATAAGGGGTCTCTTCTCCTTTTTTGCTACAAATGAAATTGTCTTGACAGAAAACTTTTCTTAGCAGTAGGATTGTACCCGAGACCCTCTTTCCTGAAATTTACTCTTGACCCCAACAAAGCATTCAGATTATCAGATCCTTGGGTCATTTTTTCAATGATTTTTTCTTTGTCAGCATTTTCTTTTTCTAGTTGTACGATTGAATTCTTTAATTCATTATTGACACCTAGGACAGCTTCATATTTTTCATCAACAATTTTCATTTCATTCACAAATTTTTACAATTTCAGTTTCAAATCATCAATAACATTTTTTAGTATTTCATTTTCTTTTCTACAGTCAATCAAAGCATGCTTTAAATCATCAAATTCAGAGCAAGAATTTTTTAACCTATCATTCTCAGATTGTAAACAGGCAAGTTTATCAGACATTGTCTTATCATTCGAAATAGAATTAACCTTCTTCTTCAAATGCCTGTTCTTTTCCTAATATCATCTACTTTGTCTAACAAATCTCCGTATGCATCTTCCCAATCAGAAATAGTATAATGCTCAAAGGGAGATGATACCTCATCGGAGTCTTCTCCTTTTTCTTCATCATCTTTTGCCATCAGGCAGATGGGCTTTTCTTCGTCCTCGCTCTCAGATGTGCAGCTGAATGTGCCCTCGTCCTCGTCGCTCCATGTGCTCAACATCACCTTTCCTTTGGGAGCTTTCTTTTTTGACTTCTCTTTCAGCTTCTAGAGCTCGGGACAATCTGCCTTCATATGACCGACCTTCCTACAGTGGTAGCAAACATTAGTGTCAACTTTCTTGGCAGGGTTAGATATATACCTTGTTTGCCTCCTGCCGCCACCAAACTGCCTTCAGCTAAAGTTTCTTCCCTCCTTTCTCAGAAATCACCGAAATTCTCTGGTCAGCATGCCCAGTTGGTCTCCATCGATCTCTAACCCAGACGGGCTTTCCTCACTTGATGATCCACTGTGGGTGGATCTGCTCGATCTGCTGAAGCTGACCTTCAGAGCAATAGGCTTCTTCCTCTTCTCGAGCTCCTCAGTCTTGGTAAGGTTCATCTCGTAAGTCATTAGTGAACCAATAAGCTCGTCAACCTTCAAGTTCTGCAAATCCCTTGACTCCTCAATAACTGTAGCTTTTGTATGCCATACTGGAGTGAGGGACCAAAGGATCTTCCTCACAATTTCATAATCCAAATAATTCTTTCCCAGACTCCTAAGACCATTAGTAATGATCATGAGGCGCGTATACATTTCTGTGATGGTCTCACCGGGCTTCATTCGAAAGGCTTCATACTCTGAGACCAGCAAATTTGCCTTGGTCTCCCTTACTTGAGAGGTTCCCTCATAGATGACCTCCAACTTATCCCACATCTCCTTCGCAGTGGTGCATGATGAAACCCGGGAGAACTCGGTGGGATGAAGTGCCCACTGAATAGCATTGATTGCGCTCCAATTGAGGGTAGATCTCCTGATCTCCTCTCTTGTCCAAACTTCCTCATTCTCATGAAGCTCGAACGGACCTTTGCTGACTACCTTCCAGATCTCATAATCTTTCACCCTCAGAAATACTTGCATACGATTCTTCCAGTATGCATAGTTGGATCCATCGAAGTATGGGGGCTTGGCAGTGGAGTGTCCCTCATCCGTCATCCCTTTAGCATCCATGGCCGTTGACTCTTCAGAACATTGATCCCTGCAGAAGAGTTAGGCTCTGATACCAAGTGATAGAGTAGATGGACGCTCTGATACCAAGTGATAGAGTAGATGGACGCTCTGATACCAAGTGATAGAGTAGATGGACGCTCTGATACCAAGTGATAGAGTAGATGGACGCTCTGATGCCTATGGATAGAGTATCTATAGATGATCTAGAGGAGGGATATAGATCGGTCACCCACTAAAATTTACTAAAGCAGAAACAGTTGCGAAAAATAATCAAACTGCTGTAGGACGATCGAAAGGCACTCAATCACAACTAGAATTAAACAGATCAAACAGATTAGCTCTCACGCGATCTTAGCCAATCGTCTACTGAGCGATGAACAAAGATAAAGGACAAAAGCAAACCACAAACAATCGCACAGTGGATAGAGGATTTTTAAGGTGGTTCGATCTCAAACTCAAGATCTACGTCCACCCCACACTCAAACTAGAGTGTGGATTAACTGCAGATACACAGCTTTCGCTGATCCACAGCTTCCGCTGATCCACAGCTTCGGGGTACAAACCCTACAAACCGATGGGCCTTACAGCTTACGCCGACCAGAGGAGTCCTCCTCTACAACCGCTGGGGCTTACAGCTTTACCCGTCCAGAGGATACCACACCTCTGCAACCGCTGGGGCTTACAGCTTTACCCATCCAGAGGATACCACACCTCTGCCCGCTGAGCGTCACAGCTTACTCCGTTGACAAATAGCTTGAAAAAGAGTTTCTAAAACAAAAAGGAAACAAAGCAAAAAACCAAAAACCCACGAAGGGAATGTAGCTCACACTGAGCAAATTCAGCTCCGATTCTGAACCTGGAGACTAAGAACAACTTTTCTCTCTCAATTCTCTAAAAACACTTCTCTTAGAACTCTCCCTCTTTTCTGCTCTCTCTGTCTTTTTTTTTTTCACTGGATCGTGCAGGTGCTGGCTCTCTTAATAACGCAATTTGCTCTTCTGGCCCGATCAGTCTTCTCTCGAAGGAGAAGCTTCTTATTTATAGTATCAGCAGAGAGGTAGGGCGTGTGCTCTCCACGATTTCCGCCCAAACACCTTGGTCACGTGGCAGCATCCCAGCTTACTGCTTCACACGTGTCACGATCCTGGCACCTCCTCCAATCTTGGATCACGTGCCATTCTTAATCTTCACGCAAAGACATCTGTCAAGGCATCAGACATGAAGTCACCTTCAGACAGTTATACGAGTTATAAAGAGATTGCACGGAGTAAATATTCTGACAAAACTAAAATGCACCAACTCAATGTGGTGATCACACACAGATGCACAGACTCAACATTCATAGACAAGTAGATGCACAGACTTCACTCCAGTACACGGCTAACAGGTGCAAAGACTTATGCGTGAGTGAGTTGCATCGAATGCACCAAGTGCATATCTGCAACATGCATCGAGTTGCCTAAGACATGATGCACGAACTCTAAGTCCCCGGTGCAAGTGTTGCACAGACCTTATCAACCCGTGAGAGGCCTTGCTTAGACTGCGGCAGTGTGAAGATGAGAATTGCACAGACATAATGTGCTCGGTGCAAGTATTGCACCGACTCGATGTCATGTCACGAGAGGCGTTGCACTGACTTAGCTATGTGTAACTGCAACTAATACACCGACTAGCTTAAGAAGGATTGCACAGACTTTATGTGCATGGTGCAGATATTGCACCGACTCAATTGCGTGCGACTACGGTTATTGCACCGACTCACCACAAGCAACGAATGCACTGACTTAGAAACTCATGTGCACAAGACAAGCAAGAGGCAAAAAAATGCACCGATGCAAGGGTTGCACCGACCGTGCTTGTGCTAGACTAAAAGATTGCAACGACTATATGAACACAGATTGTGCACCGACTTGTATACCTATATGGTAGATGAAACATGATATATGCAAATGGTAACTTATGGTGTTTGCTATCATCAAAATCACAGGGGCACAACATTCTGGACCCCCCCTTACCAGGAGACTTTGTTGAACTGAGTCCTTCGATCGGCTGGGTGACAGGGGGAGCTTCTTCGGCCCCAAGGTCATCGCAGGAAGGCGAGGAAGGTTCCTTGACTGCTTGGACTAGAATGCCGGCTTTGACGGGGATCAAGATTAGGATCTCCTCCTCCTCGTCCCCGGAGCTGTCAAATTTGGCCTCGACTTTAGCCCGTTCGTCGATCGGCTGTGTCAAGCCTATGACATTGACCGCGTAGTAAACGCGGAAGTCCGGGTGTTGGTCGTAGCCAAGCCCCCTGGTATCCTTATGAAAGGATGGGGGTTGCCCCTGGACCTGGGAAGGGGTCCACAGTTGGTGAAAATAGTCACGTTGGGCGGAACCTTGCCATTGGAGGATGTGTTGCTTCAGACACATTTCCCGAATGTGCGGCGATAGGTCATCCAGTACTTGGACTGCTTCAGGGGCATCATCGGCTCGTTTGGACCAGCCGAAGCCGTCATCTGGCGGGGCTTGAGGAACCATGTCTCTCTTATAGAAGACAATGGGTTTGTCCCTGTTGGCCTTCTTCTTGTTTCTAAGTTGTCGCTTGAAGGTGATAATGAATGTCGCCAGCGACTCCACGCTGTGCTCTTCGGATGCACATGGAAACCGGATGCAGTCTGGTGGCAGACATATACTCTTACCAATAGCTCGACTAATGAGGTTGGCCTCAAATTCAATCTTGTGCCTTACGGGACGATCTGGGGTTGATTTGGAGCTGAGGCGTAGCTGATGAAGCTTGGCCTTCTCCTCATCAATGGAGAAGAGATCCTCATCATCTTCCTCTAAGAGCCACCCATTGCTTTTGCTCTTGATCGGGGTATGGACTAATCCCCTTGAAGTAGAGCGCAGCGTCGGCCAGATTGCATTCCGCTAGAGTGAATGGTGACAGGTCTGCGAAGACCGTGTGTTGCTCCCCGCCCTTGGCATACTTGATGCACTGGTGGAGAGTTGACGGGACGAACCAATTTTCATGGAGCCAGGGTCTGCCCAGTAGCACCTTATATGATGTCTTGGCATCGATGATGTAGAATGTCACCTTAGAGGTGAAATCATCGAGCACCAGATTGACATCCACCCGGCCGAGGACATCCTCGGTGTCTTGGTTAAAATTGGATATCTTGACCGCTTGAACATTCTGGAGGTATGGGGTCAGATATAAAGTCTTGAATGTTTTGAGCGGCATGATGTTGACAGCGGCACCGGCCTCTACCAGGATCCAGTTCACATCATGCCCATTGACCTTCCCCTTCATGTACAGCAGACGGTTGTGCCACGGAGGGGATAGCAACATGTCCTTCTCCGTGAAGGAGACGGTGGCTGTGAAGGCTTCATAGGCAGCCGCCTTCATTTCCGTGACATGTGCTTCATAAGCTTCTGGCTCTTGGAGTATCTTGATAGGAGTTTCTCTTAACTCTTTACTCCAAGCGATGGCTTCCTAGAGTGTAATACTTGCGGGAAAGCGCTTCATCAGGTGCAGGACTTTTTGATCGGCTCAGGCTCGAGCATCCTCTAAGGAGGGTAGTATGTCAGGCTGAGCTTTCTGCGAGCTGCCGCGCTGCTCCCCGCCAGGGAGTTGCACTGTCTTGCCTTTACCACCAGGATCGGACTGACTCTGATCACCCGCGGACTCCTGGAACATGTGTAGCACCCCAAAAATTTTAATAGAAAATAAATGATAATAACTATGTAATAGCCATAGAATAAAAACTGAGAATAAAATTTTCATAAATGTACAGTGCTAGAATAAATCAAAGGACTTGAATATCAATTAGAAGGCTATAAATAATTCCTTCAAAGATTAAAAAGGCCCAATCATAAAGCTAAAACTCAATGGGCCTCACTAGAGATACAAGTGATTAATTGAGTAAAGTGACATTGGATCGAACCCGACTCTGATACCCGAGACAACAATAAATAAATAAAATTTTAAGAAAAATAAAATCCTTATATAAAGTTCTACTCTCGAGTAAATGAAAGGACCTTAATATTAATAAGTGGTCTATGAATGAATCCTCAAATAGTTAAAATACTCAACTCGCAAATTTAAAGAAGGGCTACGTCTAATACATAAACGGGCCTCATACAAGATTCAAAAACTAAACATGTTAACTAGCTAAATACCCATCATAACTCGAATATGTATAGTAATAAACTTTTAAACTCTCCAAATTGTAAAGCAGCTAAATGGGCTGAGGATACATAGATATGAGATGCGTATAATGGGCTTAGTGAACTCTAACGTGAAGGGCTTGGTTTAGGTGTATAAATAAAAATACTTGGGCTTTAACATAAACAAAACAATACAATAGTTGGGGCATCCAACAGAGTATGTGTACGAACGTTGAAAATCAACCCAACGTGATAAAGGAGGATGGCCCATGTAAACCCTACGTTGTTAACCCATGAAGAAACCCTCCAGATGAACCTCACGTTTACAATAATGAATGGGCCATGTTAACAGAAGCCCCTCAAACCAAACCCATTGCCCTTTTAAAACCACATCATAAATAGGCTACTAATGCCCACGACAAAGGCATGTTCAAAGCCATCACAACCACCCTTGTCAATGACGTAACCCATGTTACCACGTTCGACGTTGAATGGGGCTAGGCTTAAGGTTTCACTCGCAAAGCATGGCAGGCGGCGGGTTATATGGCAGGTAATTAACAAGATGGAGCAACGCACGGTATGATTCTACAACCTTGCCTTCGATAGTTTTCGAGCCCTTGGGATTTTTCAACCCTCATAAATAACCCCTCCCAAGAACAGGCAGCAACTATTGCTGCAGTTGCTCTTCGTCGAAGTTGTTCATCCATCTTCCTCCTGCAACGTGAAGAAGTTGTTCTTCTTCCTACTGCCAAGGAGAACCGGCCGTGATCCTCTTACAACCGTGATCGTGAAGGAGCCTAAAGATCCTCTTCCACTGCTTCCTTTTCTCCTTGATTAAAGTGACGTAAAAAAAAGTAGACAATCTCCCAAGTAAAATCACCACTAACTAGCATGTTAGATGATAGTGCATCTAGATATTCTCCATGAACTTCCTGCTACTTATTTTTCTTGTTTATTGTACGTAAAAATGTAGATTTCCTTATTTAATTGATAATTATTACAATCTTTAAAAATTGATATCAATTGAACCATGATGATAAAAATAACGAAATGCATATTTTTATGATCCTTGAATTTTTCTCTAAATTTTCATATATTTATTTCTTTAAAAATTTCACCGGAATAAAAGTGACCCTATTTATCTTGTTAACATCCGTACCACCTTTGCCGATTTTTATCTTTAAAATTAGATGAAATAAAGTGATGATATTTCATGATTATGATCATTGGATTTTTCTCTTATTTATCGTATAATTAGTTTTACTAAATTAATAATAAAGAAAAAGTGACACTATTCATCTCCTGGATGGAACATCCAAATGAAGAATGAATGACACCATACGTTGTCGCCAATTCTTCATATATATATATATATATATATATATATATATATATATATATATATATAACGTAATGCTTTTTATACTCATCTTCAAAATTTTATATCTATAAAACCATGCAACATAAAATTGTAATATATATATATATTTGGAACCTCCATTTTATTCTCCTAATTTTCATATATTTAGATCCATGAAAAATTGTTAATTTAAAAGTGACTCCGTTATTCGGTTAAAACTCCGCATGAACTTTAAGAATTTTTATCTTTAAAAATAGATGGAATAAAACTATGATATTCTATGTTTAAGATACTTAGATTTTCTCTTATTTTTTATATAATTTATTTTGTTAAATTTCTCTTAAATAAACAGTGACACTATTCTTTTTTTTAAAGCACCAACCAGTAGTGTCGAAGTCCAGTCGAGTGCACCATCCCCCAGCAGGGAATGATGTTCTCACTCCCCTAGACATACACTGTGGCCAAGAAAATTTTATTGCTTTTTGTAAAGAATACAAGATCAGCGGGGCATTGCCCCTGTATGTTCCGATTTACATCCTTGAGTTATACCTACAAACCCAAAGATAGTCTGTTACAGATCCTAACAGCAGGTAGGCCAGCTTTGTCCACTTTGAGGGCACCTCTGGCCAGCCGAGGAAGTTCTCTGATATGAGTATAAATGCAGTTGTTGTGACCGATACAAGCAAAGGAGGCCAAAGCATCAGCAACTTGATTGCCTTACCTGAAGATGTGCTGAACAGTGGAGCCGCATTTAGATAATAGTTCAAGAGTAACCTTCCACCATGGAATAGTTAACCAACTTGGAGCCACCCCTTTATGGATGGCATTAACCAGTAGAGCACAATCACAGTAAACAGCACCCAACTGGAGTCCACAGAGCAAAGCTAATTGTAGACCATCGTGCAAAGCCCTTGTCTCTGCTAGGAGACTGCATCCTTGACCATAATTAAAGGCAAAACCTACAATCAGATTACCCACATGGTCATGGATACATCCACCTCCACCACTCCTTCCAGGATTACCTTTAGAGGCTCCATCAACATGCAGAGTTAACTTGGAGGAAGATAATTTGCATCGTACAAGGATTGGCAGCTTCTGAACAACCTTCGGATTAAAATGAAATTGAGATAGACAGTTCTTATGTGATGTGGATAAAGCACCTGGAAATTTGATTTTCTCAAGAGAGATGGTGACAGCTTCACTAATTCTCCTATTAATACCACTTATGTTAGGCCTGATATTGTCATTTCTTGCTATGCATCTAGTTTTCCATATTTCTCAATGCATTTGTCGTTATTTGTCATTTTCTACCTCCTTCAGTGATCTTCTTGCCCTGCCTTATGTATATCTTTGTGTTGTAGCGGTAGGAGTGGTTAATACTGTGGTTGAGACGCCTACTGTGGATGCTCCTTTACAGCATGAAGGACACAAGACTGTGTTAAAGAAAGGTGGCATCCTGTCGCGGCATGTAATCACCCGCTCAGCGGCCCGTAAGGCGACAGAGGAGGCGGGCCAACCCAAGATTAGCATAGACATCTCCTTCAGTAGTTCTGCCACCCCTTCTGATGAAGAGGTTGATTATGCTTCTTCAGAAGGTGACGCACAAGCACCTGCGGCGGCCAGCAAAGGGGCAGTGGCACCCTCCATGCTGTTGAGTGTTCCATTAATATTTAGTCCCCCAAGGTTGCTGGCACCATCATGTGAGGGAATGTTGCAGGAAGAATTTGCCGGAATAGACATGGAGGTGGAGATAACTCCCCCTTTTGTTGCTTCATCTACAAGGTTAGAGTCTTCTATACAGGCACTCGAAGAGATGGGTGCTGTGGCCACAGTAAGTTCTGCCCACCCTTTCGCCGAGCGGCATGGCTTTTCATTCTTCTTTGCCATCCCGGTGCTTATTGAAACCTTGTTCCAGGAATCTAACACAGCCGATCGCCTTTTGGTATAATCTTCGGATGCCATCATTGTGCCATCGGAGGCTTTGGATATGCTACCGCTTGCCACTGTGTCTTCTTCGGAGGCAGTTACTATACTTCGCCCTGTGCCAGTAAGAGTACATGCAGCTGCCAAAGTATCATCAATGGAGTTGAGCCCACTGGGACAAAGTCTCGCCCTGGTGCGTGCAATAGAATTGAGAGCTGAAGTTGATCCGTCGAGGGGTTCTGCCTTCGTCCCGGCGGCCATAATGACTATTGCGCCTAACCTTGCGGCTCTATCCGTGCCAGTAATAGAGTCGAGACCTCTGCCTCTTCTAGCACCTGGAGAAGAGAGTTCTTCAAAGAGCCCGACGGAGCATGAGCACGCTGCTGTGGTGCCTGTTACCTCGGCTTTGGTGGCTGTCCCATCTTCTTCTTCCGAGCCCGACACCGGGTTATGGGCTTCCATAGATAAGGAGGTGACCTTTGAGGTGGCACAGGTAGCTTCCCTCGGCTTTACTTCGTCAAAGGACTTTGTCTGGCAGCATTTAGAGATATTACGTCAAGTCGTAGAATCTCAGCCGACATTATCTTACCTCCAGCTGAAGGAAGTGGCTGAACGACTGACGGTTGGGCTGCAGGCACTAGGCTGCCCCTTGGATATCTGGACCCAGCGGGTGCTGTTCCTGCTGAAATTTGTAAACCGCCGGGACTTTCTCCGGAGGATAATGAATGACCAGCTGGCGGCCCTCAGATTGCAGAAAGCTGACTGTCAGACGGAGCTAGAGTCTCTGGCTTCTGATCTCCATAGGAACAAGGCCCATGTTGAAACCTCAGCTGCTCGTGCACGATTCCTACGTAGCCGACGGGAAGAACTTCGGGCCGAATTGGATGCTGTTGAAGCCGAGATACCACTGCTGGAGGCTGCAGAAGTTCTGGGCATCGAGGAGACCACCTTGCAAGAGGGTCGAGTTGCATCCCTAGAGACTGAGATGACTCGCGTTCAGGAGGAAGAAATGCAACTCCGTGAACTGGGAGTGGCTCCACATGTTGGGCTCATTGACTTTGAAGATATCTTCATGCGGTCTTAGTTGATCTGCCCTTTGTAATCCATCCCCCTCGAAGGGCCCCTATTGTATTTTCTCCCCTTTTGTAATGAAATACAAGTTTCCCTTGATGCTTCAAGGTGTCCTCTTTCACTTGTTTTCTGACAATTTTGGCGACCTGTATGGACGTATACCAGTATCCGTACCACAGGAGAGCATCCACCCTTTCAAGGAAAGGATGGGGGCCTCGCTCCACCGCGTGCCGAGGTCCCAGAGGTTGCCAAATTGGTATAAATGTAAGTCTCACTGGCAAGAAATGCCGAAAATACGACTGCCGGCTGATGAGAGGTCCATTCGGGATAGGCTTTATTACCGGTGGGACAACTGATGGGAGTGTCACCAAGAGGTATAGCATATGTTTTATAGTAACCACATTTCTGATCCAAGCGCCCTTTCGGGTTTTCACCGAGGCCAGCCCCCCCTTGCTTTTGCCCACGCGCCCTTTCGGGTTTTCACGTGGCGAGGTACCCGATTTTGCCTGCGGCGCCCTTTCGGGTTTTCGCCACAGCCGGGTTTATAGCCATTTTTACCCTTGCCCCAGTGTAGGAACAAGGCCGGCGAGGCACCTCTATTTTAAGTCTCATTTTTTTATATTCATCATTTATTATATATATATATATATATATATATTGAACTCAATTCTCGGGGTAGAGCCAGGCTTGAGAAAATGCTGGCCGACCTTGCCGATGGTGACAAGGACCGCGAGGAAGTTGACCGATCTTGTCGATGGTGACAAGGGTCGCAAGGAGGCTGACCGATCTTGCCGATGGTGATAAGGGTCAGGAGGAAGTCGACCGATCTTGCCGATGATGACAAGGGTCACAAGGAGGCTGATCGATCTTGTCGATGGTGACAAGGGCCAGAAGTAAGTTGACCGACCTTGCCGATGGTGACAAGGGCCAGAAGTAGGTCTACCGGTCTTACCGATGGTGACAAGGGTCAGAAGTAGGTTGACCGATCTTGCCGATGGTGACAAGGGCCAGAAGGAGGCTGACTGATCTTGCCGATGGTGACAAGGGCCAGAAGTAGGTCAACTGGTCTTGCCGATGATGACAAGGGTCGCAAGGAGGCTGACCGATCTTGCCGATGGTGAAAGGGCCAAAAGTAGGTTGACCGGTCTTATCGATGTTGACAAGGGTCAAAAGTAGGCTGATCGATCTTGCCGATGGTGACAAGGGTCGTAAGGAGGCTGACCGATCTTGCCGATGGTGACAAGGGTCAGAAGGAAGTTGACAGATCTTGCCGATGATGACAAGGGTCAGAAGTAGGCGACCGATCTTGCCGATGGTGACAAGGGTCGCAAGGAGGCTGGCCGATCTTGCCGATGGTGACAAGGGTAAGAAGTAGGTTGACCAATCTTGCCGATTATGATAAGGGTCGCAAGGAGGCTGACCGATCTTGCCGATGGTGATAAGGGCCAGAAGTAGGTTGATCGGTCTTGCCGATGATGACAAGGGTCGCAAGGAGGCTGACCGATCTTACCGATGGTGACAAGGGACCAGAAGTAAGTTGAGAAAGATTTCTGATGGGGATCGGGGTAATTTCCCTTTTCGGAGTTTCACTAGAATGAGAGTGAGGCGGAACTTAAATTACCACATTATTGACTTAAGCGCCCTTTCGGGTTTTCGCCGAAGTCAGCCCCCTCTCGCTTTTGCCCACGCCCCTTTCAAGTGTTCACGTGGCGGGGTACCTGATTTTACCTGCAACGCCCTTTCGGGTTTTCGCCACAGCCGGGTTATAGCCATTTTTGCCCTTATCCTAGTTTAGGAATAAGGCCGGCGGGATATCTCTATTTTTAACCCCATTTTTGTTTCTTTCTTTTCTGTACTTTGTGGAGAATTCGGAACACGGGAGAGCTTGCCTGCTAGAGTGCCGACCGGCCTTGTCGATGATGACAAGGGTTGGACCCTGGTTTAGTTCATCGGCATTGGTTAAATGCCGAAGCAAAGGCTATATGGTTCTTAACATGGACGAAAGGTCCAAGTTAAGAGATAGAGGTTGACCAATCTCGCCGATGATGACGAGGGTCAAACATGGGTTTGTTCATCAACATGGGTTACATGTCAAAGCAAAGGTATGTTCATTAACAGGGGCGAAAGATCCTAGTTAAAGGTAGAGATCGACCGATCTCACCGATGATGACGAGGGTCGAAGTTGGGTTTGTTCATCGACATGGGTTACATGTCGAAGCGAAGGTATGCTCATTAATAGGGATGAAAGGTCCGAGTTAAAGGTAGAGATCGACCGATCTCACCGATGATGACGAGGGTCAAACCTGGGTTTGGTAGAAGATCTCCGGTGGGACTTTTGATGATCGTCCCTTCTGGAGTTTCATTAGGAGGAGAAAGAGAAGGAACTTTTAGATTACCACTTTACTGGCTCGAGCACCCTTTCGGGTTTTCACCAAAGCCAGCCCCCTCTTGCTTTTGCCTACGCGCCCTTTCAAGTTTTCATGTGACGGGGTACCCAATTTTGCCTGCAACGCCCTTTCGGGTTTTCGCCGCAGCCGGGTTATAGCCAATTTTGCCCTTGTCCTAGTTTAGGAACAAGGTCGGCGGGGTATCTCTATTTTTAACCCCATTTTTCTTTTCTCTCTTCTTTTTTTCTTGACTAATGTAACAGAAGGACGTTGAGAGGGTCAGCTAGGACACAAAGTCTTGCGCTGAGGAAAAGGGTTTATTCGTCAGCAATGAGACAATACTGACGCAAGGGATAGATTTTCGCCGATTCAGGCGTAAGGCCCGCAATGGCAATGCTGTAGAAGGGTCGGCTAGGACACAAAGTATTACGCCGAGGAAAAGGGTTTATTCGTCAGCAAGGAGACAATGCTGACGCAAGGGACAGATTTGAGCCGATTCGGGCGTAAGGCCCGCAATGGCAATGCTGTATAAGGGTCGGCTAGGACGCAAAGTCTTGTGCCGAGGAAAAGGGTTTATTCGTCAGCAAGGAGACAGTGCTGGCGTAAAGGACAGATTTGAGCCGATTCGGGCGTAAGGCCCGGATTGGCGATGTTATTTATTATGTGCGAGCTCGGCCAGGGCAGAGTGCCACTAGACTGAGGTGTGGGTAGCTCAATCAGGGCGGAGTGCCACTAGACCAAGATAAGGGTAGCTGGGTCAGAGCAGAGCGCCTCTAGACCAAGATATAAGTAGCTCGGCCAGGGCGGAGTGCCACTAGACCAAGGGGAAGGTAGCTCGGTCCGGGCGGAGTGCCACTAAACTGAGATAGGGGTAGCTCGATCAGGGCGGAGTGCCACTAGAACAAGGTGGAGGTAGCTTGATCAGGGTGGAGTGCCACTAGACCAAGGTGGAGGTAGCTAGATCCGACTAGACCAAGGTAAAGGTAGCTCGATCCGGGCGGAGTGCCACTAGACCAAGGTGGAGGTAGCTTGATCAGGGCGGAGTGTCACAAGACCAAGGTGGAGGTAGCTTGATCAGGGTGGAGTGCCACTAGACCAAGGTAAAGGTAGCTCGGTCAGGAGAGAGTGCCACTAGACCAAGGTGGATAGAGCTCAGCCAGGGCGGAGTGCCACTAGAATAAGGGTGGGTAGAGCTCGGCTAGGGCGGAATGCCACTAGACCAAGGATGGGTAGAGCTCGGCCAGGGCGGAATGCCACTAGACCATGGTAGGTGAAACTTAGCTAGGGCAGAGCGCCACTAGACTAAGGCAGATGAAACTTAGCTAGGGCCGAGTGCCACTAGACTAAGCCAGATGAAACTTAGCTAGGGCAGGGTGCCACTAGACTAAGGCAGATGAAACTTAGCTAGGGCAGAGTGCCACTAGACTAAGGCCGGTAGAGCTCGGCCAGGGCGGAATGCCACTAGACCAAGGATGGACATAAGTCACTCTGGGAATGCTGGTTGAACCGTGTGATACAGCTTCAGGTGTTTCCCATTAAGGGGGGAGAACTGGATGACTCCTTTGTGATCCACAAGGACATACGCACCCCCTTCATATACTCGGTAGACGACATACAGTCTGACCTAGTTTTTAACCAACTTCCCCTTGGGGTTGGAGGCCATCACTTCTCTTCTTTTAACCATTACTAGGTCACCCTTTTTAAATACCTGTCCTTTGACCAGCTTATCAAAAGCACGGGCCATGCGGGCTTGATAGAGTTGGATATTTTGTTGCGCCCGGAGACGCTTTCCTTCGAGCTCGGCGAGATCATCCAGTCTTCTTTCCACGTTGGTTTGCTCGTTGCGTACCAATCCGTGCTGGATGGCGATTCGCAACGAGGGGACCTCTAACTCAATTGGCACCACATCCTCCGACCTGTATACGAGGGAGTAGGGTGAGCAGCCAGTCTGGGTCTTGTAGACCGTACGGTAAGCCCAGAGTGCTTCGTACATTCTTTCTTCTCAATCTTTTTTATTAGCCTTGACAGTCTTTGCTAGCAGAGTGCATAGCATTTTGTTGACGGCTTCTGCAAGTCCATTGGCTTGAGGGTAGTAGGGAGATGATGCCCTCCAATCAATCTTGTATTTATCGGCTAGTCGGTACACGTTCTGATTCTTGAAGTGACTGCCGTTGTCAGAGATGATTCGGTTGGGTACTCCAAACCGGAATATTATGTTTAGTCGGAAGAACCTGGCGACCAGTTCTCCCGTCACTTCTCTCAATGCTACTGCCTCTACCCACCTGGAGAAGTAGTCTGTAGCTGCTAAGATATATTTGCATCCGGATGAAGATGCTGGTAGTCGTCCCACCACGTCCGTACCCCATTGAGCAAACGGCCAGCTTGGGATGGTAGGATGTAGTGGCACAGGTGGCCTTCTTGACACAGTGGCTTGTTCCTGAAACCTTTGACAGGCTTTGGCGAACTTGCAGCAATCGTCAAACATAGAAGGCCAATAGTAGCCCAGCTTCTTTATTTCAATTTTTATTTTCGGACCGGCCTAGTGTGCCCCGGCTGACCCGGCATGGACTTCTTGCATTACCTGTCTGGCTTCCTCTGGGGATAAGCAGCGAAGTAAGATCTTCCTTTGGGCATCCGCCATTATTCGGAACAATGTTCCGTTCCTCATCTCATAGGAGTCTTTGACTCGCTGGAGCTTCATTCTCTGTTCTTTTTCCTTCGAGAGTTCTTCGTGTCAAAACCAATGCAAGAGGTGCTCCCGCCAATCAGACTGCTGGATTGCTTCTACAGCTGTCACTTCATTTGCTAGTTCATCGGCTAGAACTTCAGTCACACTGGGGACCTGCCGCCGGTTGATCACTATTATATTCAGGCTTGTATCAGGCGGGACCGCCAAAGAACTGGCCAGCTTTGCGAGGGCGTCAGCTTGAGCATTCTATCCTCGGTAGATGTGCTTGATGCTAATGAAATAGAATCTTATCATCAGGCAGAGAGCCAAATGGTAATAAGGAATGAGTTCTTGCTTCCGTACATCGAACTCCCCTTCCAACTGTTTTATAACCAGCATGGAGTCCCCGAATGCTTCTAGCATTTGAATCCCCATGGACAGAGCAATCTGTAGCCCGATTATGAGGGCTTCATATTCTGCTTCATTGTTTGTGCAAGGCTTGTTTATTGAACAAGATGTATGTATGACTTCTCCTTCTGGAGATTTCAGAACTATGCCTGCCCCTGCCCGGACCCTGGCTGATCCAGTTGCTGAGGTGTCAATTCTGGAGGCGCCGTCAAAATACAGCTACCATAGAGAGGGCCGCACTTGGCCGACCTCTAAGGTTTCATCTTTGGGAAGCTCTGGTTCCAGGGGCAGTCTTCAGATACTGGATGCTCAGCAAAGAAGTCTGCAATAGATTGGCCCTTGACGGCCCTTTGCGGTACATAGGAGATATCATACTCCATAAGAATCAGCGCCCATTTGCCTAGGCGGCCTTTGAGGGCTGGTTGGGACATGATGTATTTAAGCGGATCCTCTTTGGAAATAAGCTTAACTTTATGCGACAGCATATAGTGTCTGAGCTTCTTGACCGCAAAGACCAGTGCCAGGCAGATCTTCTCAATATAAGTGTACCTCTCTCAGTTCTGACCATTCTTCGACTGAGGTAATAGAGGGCTTGATCTTTTCCTTCTTCATTATTTTGGGCCAGCATTGCCCCCAGGGAGTTGCATGTGGCTGCTATGTAGAGAATTAGCGGTCATCCTTTCACCGGTGTACCCAGCACTGGAGGAGTCTTTAGATAGTCTTTCAGCTTGTCAAAGGCCGTCTGGCATTCTTCATCCCAGTAGAAGGGAACATCTTTCATCATTAGCTTATGGAAGGGGTGGCATCGCCCCGACAAGTTGGATATGAAACGCCGGATGTATGCTAGGCGGCCTTGAAGATATCTTAGCTCGGAGAGGTTCCTTGGAGAGGGTAGCTCCTGAATTGCCTTGATCTTTGCGGGGTCTATTTCAATTCCCGGTATCTGACAATGAAACCCAAGAACTTGCCGCTCGATACTCCGAACGCGCACTTCATAGGGTTCATCTTTAATTCATACTGCCTCAGCCTCTGAAAATAACTCGGAGGTCTTACAGATGGTCTTCTTTCTTTCTGGTCTTGACTACCAGGTCATCTATGTAGCACTCGACCTTGTGGTAGAGCAGCTCATCGAATATTCTGGTCATTGCTCGCTGATAAGTTGCGCCGGCGTTCTTTAATCCGAACGGCATTCTCTTGTAGTGATAAATGCCTTTGGGAGTTCGGAAGGCAATGTGGACCCGGTCATGTTCGCGATCCATATTGGTTGTAACCGGACAACCCATCCATGAATGACAAGGCCTCATGACCGGTTGTTGCATCTATCATGACCTCCGTTATTGGTACTGGGAAGTCATCTTTGGGGTATGCTTTATTCAGATCTCAGAAGTCAACACATATCTGGATCTATCCATTTTTCTTTTTTACGGGCACAATGTTAGCTAGCCACGTGATATATTGATTTTCCTCGATGAAACCCACATCCATGAGCTTGTCGACTTCCTTGCATATTTGAGTGATGAGCTCTGGCCTCATGCGCCGCGGCGGCTGCTTCACCGGCTCAGCTTCAGGGTTTATGGTTAGCTGATGGTGTAAGACTGCAGGGCTCAGTCCTAGCATCTCCTTGTAGGTCCAGGCAAAGCAATCCCGATATTCTTACAGCAGCTGGATGTACAGCTTCTGTTCTTCAGCAGACAGTTGAGCACTAAGGAAGGTTGGCCTGGGGTCATCCTCGTCTCCCAAGTTGACTTCTATCAGTTCATCGACTGTTGCTTGGCCTCCGTCTTCTATCTCAGGGGGTGCGGGCTGAAGGTCGACAAAGTCTGGTATATCATCTTCGAGGTCGAGGACCTCGATCTCTTCATCTTGCCTTATCTGAGCTTCGTCAGGAATCTCTGGTTTGGCTGGTAGCGGCTGCATGAATTGCTCCGCCAACAAGTCCACCTCAATAGCAGTTCCGAGGGGTGAGTTGATTGCCTCCTCCCTTGCTGAGGGGGTTGCAGTCACTAGGGACTGGTGATTGTTTGTCATTAAGTCAGAGTAGCACTGTAGCTCCACGGTGCAGGGTGAGCAGGTCTCGTCCCCTTGGATCACCATATCTTCAGTGGAGGTAGCTATTTCTTTTCTAGCAACACCTATCTCTTGATCAGGCTTGGGAGAAGCTTCCCTGACTGGTTCAAGAAGTGCCGACATCATCAACAGAGGAGGGCTACTGGAGGAAGGTAGCCCCATTTCTTCAACATCTTCAGCTTCACTACTGCTAGCTGTATCAAATTTGGCTTGAAGAGCTGCTTCTTCAGGGTAGACCTGCTCCCAGCATCGGCAGGAGAATATGTCCTCTGATCCCAGACTTCTTGGTTGAGCTGGCTCAGTGTATTCGACTTCTGCTGGGTGTTCATCAAAAGTTGCCCCCAGTGGTTTATCCTCAGTTGGGTAGAAAGCAGAGATGGTATCCACTTCATAGCTTCCGCTGTAATAGTATTCCTCGAGGGTGAAGCCCAACCCTGGGTGTTGAGAGACACGTCTCATTTCTTTATCCAGGCTCGGGGGATACCATAGCTTCTGGAATGCTTCTTTCTTCTTGCGAGGTTGGCCAGAGGGGATGTGCTGCTTCTGGAACATCTTGGCCATTCGGCTTGTTATAAATGCCAACCCCTGTATAGGCACTAACGGGTTTTCTATATCTTCAGGCAGATGACAATCTGTATCCTCCTGTGTAGGGTGCTCCTCAGCTGTGTAGAACAGGCTGCTGGGACCATCTATCTGTGCCACCTCCCGAGCTCTGAAAGGCTCGACGGTGACATTATCGAGACTGAGAATTGGCTTGGTAAGGCCTTCTGGGATCCCGATGTGGTCGTGCTGCTGGTCGACCTTGACTTTAGTGGCTTCGGGGTAGATGGCGGGAGGTGCCATCCGGCCCACATCCCCGGTGACAGTGATGTGTGAGACCGTCTTGGGATTAACATATCCGCGCGGTGGCGGAGGGAACCATCCGGCTCTAGAGGTGCTTTTTGTTATGCTAGAAGAGGTCTTGGTTTCAGGGGCCTTCTACGATCGTTTTGCATATGGAGGGGCATCCGCCAAGTGGCATTCGAACACTTCGAATGGGTGGAGATCAGCAAATACTCTTTCCTCCTTCCCATCCAAGTTATATTTGATGCACTGGTGGAGCGTGGAAGGTACCACCATGTTCTCGTGTAGCCAAGGGCGGCCAAGCAGCGCCTTGTATGAGGTGCAAGAATCGATGACATGAAACTGCACCTTCGTGACAAAGTCCGCTAGAGTGAGTGTGAACTTTGCTACTCCTAGCGATACTTCACACTTTTGGTTGAAATCGGCAATATGCATATCTCTGACTTTCTGGAGATGCACGTTGAAGTAGTGCCTCTCATATATTCTGTAGGGCAGGATGTTGACGGCTGTCCCGGGATCCACCAGGATTCTGTTCAGCTCCCGGCCATTTAGATGCCCCCTCATATATAGAGGTCTGTTGTGGCTGGTAGTGGGGAGCAACATGTCCTCCTGGGTGAAGGTCATGCTGGCCTCCGGTAGTGCCTCGGCTAGGCAGGCTTCATATTGGGCCGGCGTCTGTAGGGCAGTAATGATCGCCTGTCGGGTCTCTTCACTCAGAGAGAGGATTTCACTGACAGTAAATCTTGCCGGGAGCTTTTTCAATAGCTTGACCACCTGACTTCCTGCTCGAACATTGGATAGATTCATTTCTTCTACCCACCTGGGCTTGGGAGATTCTTGGACTGCGGCCCCTGATGGCCCTGCTTCATCAGACTCTGAGACTGCACCCTTGTGCTTGGGGTCGTCTCCTTGTTGTTCTTCACTGGATGCTGCCGGGCGAGCTTCTGCTTCCTCTGGTAATTCGGTAGATTGTTGGAGTTGCGGGTATATACCCCCAGTTGCTGGTCCAACCTCTTGGCATAGTTGCTTCCCCTTTGACATCTTCACAAATTCTAGGAAGGAAGGAGCGGCAGTGCTGCCCCCACTCTAGTTGTATAGGCCAGACGGAGGAGGGATTTGGACTCCCCGAACCTCCGGAGGGGGTATTTTATAGGGTTGCTCCCCCCTGAAGCTAATGTTGTGGTTGGCGGGCAGTTGACGCCCCCACCTTCGGCCTGATCGGGTTGCATGTGCAGCAGTCGCGGCTTCGGCCTAACTTTCCTTGGCGGCAGGTGTGAAGCATATCTCTTCTTCATCCTCCTCACGAGCTAAATTAAACAGAGCAGAGAGGGTGTTGCAGGAAAGGATTGTACCCTTTGTAGCCTTGCTGGCCCTTCTCTTCTTTCTTCGTCTTCTTTTCTTTTCTTCGACTGGCGCTTGCCCCCAGAACAGGCTACCATCCCTATCTGATGCTTTGTCAGCTTCCTCTTCCTGCTTTAGTGAAAGCTGTTCTAGCTCCTTCCACGGGACATGATCCCGTACTAGCAGAGGTTCTAGCTCAGGCTGTACATACTCATCTAGCCCATTTATGTAGTCCTGTAGCCGCCGGGCTTCTGGACTGATTTCCTTGACTGCCGGCAATGGAGTCTGCCTCCTCCGGTTGTGGGTAGGTATTCTGATGACTACAGGTGGGCTGGTCCACACAGGTGTTCCCACTGGCAGAGGGGGTCATGGTGTGATGCCACGAATATGTGCCCCTATTGCTGGGTGAGACGTGCCCTTCTTCTTGGTTCTTGCGGGGACTTGCTGCCATCTCTCTTGTTCTTTCATTGGGGCCAAAAAGCAAGCTTCATAGGTGTGCTGAGTACTGGCTTCTGCGGTCTCCTCAGGCAGTGCTTGATATAGAGAGACCATGTTGACGGCGGCTCTTCTTAGAGGCGCCTCATGTGGTTGTGGAGGGTCAACCTTGTACTCCCCCAGCTCTATCTCTTCTTTCTTTATCATGCCTTCGATAATATCCTTGAAAACATAACATTCTTCAATTGGATGCCCCAGCATCTAGTGGTAGGGGTAAAATCTTGGGCTATCTCTTCTCTTCAGGTCTTCCGGCCTCTTTGGCTCAGGCAGGGTGACCTTATCATACTGGGTAACCCAGTCAAACAAGATCCTGGTCTTCTCCTCCGGGAAAGAGTAGGCCTTCTTCATCTTGTCCTGGAGTGATGGACCTTCTTTGCCATCCTCGGTCTTAGAAGGCTGAGGAGCGGCCGTCTTCTTGCCTTTGTCTTTTTGATGTTCAAACGCTTTGATATCAAGGGCGTTTGCTTCTTTAGGTGCCTGGCGCCGCTCTGCTGCCTTGCCTTTTTGTGCAGCGGCAATATTCGGTGTAGGGGAAGGTTTTGCCAGAAAGGCTTCTACCTCGGCCACAATATTATTCAGGCGGTCGAACGATCGAATTTTCATACCAATCATTTTTTCCAGCACCTCTCTCCTGAGGTTCTGCTTGCAGATCTGTACAGCGTCCTCCTGGTGCAGGGGGCCGCTTGCATCTCATTCCGAGGTTCCTCCACCTCTTGATGTACTCAAGGGCCGTCTCATCTACCCTCTGTTTTGTCAAATAGAGTTCAGTCACTGTGGCCTCCCTCTCTGTGACATGGAATCTTTCTTTGAACTTCCTCTACATGTCCGACCAGTCGCGGATCGACCCAGTCGGAAGGCTGGAGTACCATTCAAATGCGAGCCCTGTGAGTGAGGACCTGAAAAACTTTAGTAAATATGACTCGTCGATGGCAAGGTCACCCATGACGGTCATGTAGTAGGCGACATGTTCCTTTGGGGATCCCTTCCCGTTGAACTTGTCAAATTTTGGCGGCTTGCTAATCCCAGGAGGGAGCCGCTTGGCGGCATGATGCGGCAGGTATGGAACCCTATATGCATCAAATGCGACATAGTCGCCTTCGGCCCATTCAGCGAGCTTCAGCTCGATCATCCTTTCCACCATCATCTTGCTCATGACGGTCGGATCAACCGGTTCTGGGTAGAAGTGTGCTGGTTGCAAGTAGGGGGTGACCAGGGTGGTCTCCTGCGGCGGAGGATGCAGCAGTGGAGGTGTCTGGTGCACCTGTGGTAGTACTGGTGGCATCAGCGGCTGTGATGGGCGCTGTTGAGTTGTCGCCAAGCTTGGTTCCGCTTGCTGAGGCGGGGTGTAGAGTGGTGGGAAGTCATTTTGGTTGATGGCTCCCCTTGATGACTCGGCCTGCATATCAGGCTGCTTGGATGCTGAAGACTGCTCTGTATTCTCCATCAATTGCTTTTTTAGCTGTTCTATCTCTTGGCGGTACCTTTGGAGTATCATCAGTACGGTCGGATCCATGGCTGCTGTGCTGGGGAAAGTCTCTATCATCTCGCCGGATGCACCCTCAGGTAGGATGTCGAGCAAGACGTCTTCTTCTTCTGCTGCCGTCACCACATTTGTGGTGAGAATAATAGCCTTGTCATGCTGCTAGAGGTGGGCCAGTGTTTGCCTCCCCTTGGTTGCCGCCAGCTTCTCCTTTGTGGCTTCCGCCCTTCGAGTACTCGGCCCCGGTCTTCCGGCCAGCCGGGCCAACTCCTGAGGTTCTTCGGGTAATCTCCCATAGTTGCCAGATATCCCAGCCATGTTGCAGGTGAAAATCTGCATCTTTCTTCTCTATCTGCAAACCCTCCTTTTGACATTTTCTGGGAAGGAGAGCCTTTCAAATACAGAGACCCTCCTTCCTTCCCCCTGGTGGGGAGTAACTTCATCGGCTTGAATATCCAAGCCGTCTTCATACCCATTGTCATCGACCGATGATGTCATTCTTCTGCCTTCTTCTTCTTCCACTGCCATTGATGAGCAGTGATCTTCTTCATCCATGGCTACTTGTAACAGCTGTTGTTGGCCGAACGAGGGGTTGCCTAACCCCCTAAAATAGCTTCTGACCATATTGGTCATTTCTTCATGCCCTTGGCCAGGATGCAGGGTCGGTGATAGTTGTCGACCTCCCATCGGAGGGATGTAAGCAAGCCGAGCTCTTTTGGCAGTCTGCTGAAATCTTCCTCTCACAACGGGGATGTTGACCTATCAGGTGCAGGCCCTAAAGCTTCCACGGTGTGGAGGGTCCACAACCGTCTCTTCCTTCTTTGGGGCAAGGCCCCTCTTCTTGGTCTTGTCTGCTCCAGTATATTTGAAGCGGTGTTAGACTGGTGCATCTTGGTAGGCAGGCTGGACCTTCTTGGGGACCCAAACCTGCTTGAATCTTCTTGGCTTGGGAGCCAACCTTCTCTGGCCATGACGACCGGCTTCTTCCTCCTCGGGTCTTCTTCCAGATAGAGCCTGATAAGAGTTGTAGACTGGTACTATAGGGATCACCCGATCCGGGCTCACTCGAGCTGGGCGTCCATCCAGAAAGACGCGGAGCCCCCCTACCAGCATGGACTTGCCGGACGTGGAGAGGCGTCCGGTCGTAGTAGCAGCAACCTTCCTTCGGGGGTTCCGGTGTCGGCGCCTCCCAAAATTCTTGGAAGGGATGGGACGGGCCCCGTGAGCAATATGATGCACCATGTAGCTGGCAACTTGAATCGGGCTCGTAGGCGAGCTTGTACAGCATCAAGCCTTCGGGGCCTCAACCTTCTCAGCAATCTTCTTCTGTACGGGCTCCGAGGACTCCGTCTGCAGCATGTCAGCAAAGGCCAACCGCAAGAAGTTGGGGAAGCCTACGGCTGGTGGGAAGGAGTCGAAAACCGTGGGCACCGCCAGGTACCCGTGTTCCGCATGGCTAGCGACAATCGCGGGGCCTAAGTCAAGACCGGTGAGTCCAGATGACGCCATTGTTCACTTGAGACAAATAGAGAAACAGTCAGTATTCTTGGGGAAAGCCCCCAGAGGCATTCTTTCTTGGCAAGGAGATGAAGGGAGACTCGAGTCCCACCGGGCGTGCCAGACTTATGGGGACGGATTTTCATCTATCCTTTCGTTTGTTTATATTTATTTGATTTGCTTGTTTATTTGGTTTATTAATTAGGTGTGCCAGTCACTGGTGTGACAATTTATTGTGCGCTCGACTTGACTCGGTCAGTCGATTGTGAAGTTCGTGTCGGGACCCGGAGTCCGTCATACCATAAAGGTTATGACGTTAATTACGTCCTCTAAGAAAGAGGATAACCCTTGATTAATTGTCAAGAAAGGATGTCTCAAGGGAAAAACAAGATAAGACTACGGTGCCGGCTTCATTAGCAGGACGTGAAATGCGTGTGGATAATCATGCGATACAAGATGCGATAATAATGTGCGGAATAAATCCGGCAGCATATCCCTTATCTTGGTCTATGCCAAGTAGGAATATAGGTCATCCACCCACGGAATGCCGGGATGGAA
The DNA here is from genome assembly GCA_022559845.1 of Amorphophallus konjac. Taxonomy (NCBI): domain Eukaryota; kingdom Viridiplantae; phylum Streptophyta; class Magnoliopsida; order Alismatales; family Araceae; genus Amorphophallus; species Amorphophallus konjac. The sequence goes on from CM040118.1 coordinate 436,547,462, forward strand.
GCCAGAGGAAAGATGGGCGTAGCCTGGGATCCAAAAGGATCACAATATGACGGGACAATGTCCACTATCATGGTACTTGTTGATATCCCTTTTAGAGGCCATTGGTGGACGTGCAGTGGCAGAACTCCAAAGGCCAGCGGGGTTAGCAGAAAACATTGCAGTCAAATGGCATGGTGTGGGATAAGACCCCGTTAATTTAGCTCCTTTAGACTTGGATGAAGAACCATGATTCCCCCCCATGATATGATAAAAACTGGCATGATGGTCCACGGAGGTTAGGGTAGTAGGTCTAGACTGGATTTAGGCTCAGTAAAGTTGCTGGGAAGTTGGATGTTTTAGTGGTAGCTATTGTTAAGATGAAGCGGCACGGATGGGAGCCGGCGTGAAGACCAACCAGCGCGGTGGGGTCTCGGCGCGATGATGAACTTCCGGGTTGTCGGCACGGTAAGTGGCCGGCGCGACCAGCGTCTCGGTGCACTCGTCATCTGCCGCGGAACCCGCGCCCGGAGAGGGCTGCGCCGGGAGGCTATATGCCGCCGAGAAGAGGGGTTTCTTTAGGTTTCAAGGCTTTGAAGGCTTTGTGAGATTGAGGGGGGAGACCCTCTCATGTTCGGTGAGAATTTCATAGGTTTGTCCATGGTGGTAGTTGGGTAAGGTGGAAAGTGAGGGTGGACTCATCCATGGAAGGTCTAGGGAGACCGTATGATTGTAATGGTTATATTCCCCTATTATAGTGGGCAAAGGATCATGAGATGGTTTGCCTCAGATTTCTGCCACACAGCCGGGGGTAGATTCATAATTTCAGTGAAGGCGTCACACCATGCGATGGAGTAAATATCGTGGATGAATTTTGTCAGCATCTCCCCTTATTTTGGACTGTGCCAAGAGGGGAGTATAGGTCATCCACCAACAGAATGCTGGGATGGAAGCCAAAGGAGAGCCGGGCGTAGCCTTGGATCCAAAAGGATCTCAATCTTGTGGGACAGTGTCCACTGGTAGTGGGATTTATTAATATCCCCTAGATAGCCAACGGAGAACATGCAGTGGCAGAACTCCATGACTTGACGGGGTGGCAGAATGTAGGGGGGTTTAACCCCATGAATTTGGCTCCCACGAGGGTCGAGTGAAGGATATTATTTCCCCTAAAAATGATGGGGTCTTGTGGCCATGGGTCGTCGGGCTCAGAACTGTTGATGGCATCGGCACGAGGCTATCGGCCTGGATGGGGGTCGGCACGATAGAGAAGAAGGATCTCGGCGTGTCGGAAAGAGCTCAACCCATCGTGGGTAGCACCCGGCGTGAGACTCGCGCCGAGGGAGGGTCGCGCCAGGGGGCTTTGGGATCAGTGTTTTCAAAGGTCAGGAGTCGAGGGTTTCAGAGGGCTCTTTGAGGGTGTTAACGGGGGGTTTATTCAAAGGATCTTGAGATGTTTTACCCAAGGTTTTAGGGGGGGTTATTCAAAGGATCTTGAGATGGTCCTAGGGGGAACGAGGTTATCTCTGAGAGAAGGGGGTCTTCACTCGGGGGGGCCTTATTGGGAGTCGGGCCATGGTCTGATTCGTACAAACCTTGATAAGAACATATTCCCAGCTACCTCTGCGAGGGAGAAGCCATGAGATGGGTTGTCTCAGGCTCTCACTGCTATCGCGGGGATAAAATTGCGGAGACGATTCGACAGAAATCACTCGGACAATCCAAAGGATATGCGCTCAGTGAAGCATAATCTATTCACAACAGCTACCAAATACATTAGGCTCCGAAGGAACAGAGAGGGAGAAGATGACTTCACCATTGATATTTTATTTCACTACAAATGACTCATACATTCAATATAGCAGAAAATAAAGATAGAAGCAGACAATGAAGGTCTGAATACAGACGGCGCCCCTTTACGACCGGGCTATGCTAGCATTCGAGATCATCGAAAACACATCGCTGAGGCATAGAGCGGAAGAATAGAAACAAAAAGAAAAGGAGAGCTAGACTCAAATGAAAGTCGGGGATGGGGAAGAATATAGCCCCTCAGGGCATCTTGGAACCGATCCCACCTTGACTCTCTCATCCGAGCTTCTAAAACTATTTTCTCTCTTCAGCTCCTATAGAGGGCTCTCGGGCTCTCTTCTTTTCAGTGGCACCCTCTATCTATTCTCTCTTCTCTGATTCTTCTCTTCTCTGTTCTGGTGTGTTCCTATCTTCTGTCCGTCTCTTTTTTCTCTTGTTCAAAGGCAGCAGCCTTTATAGAAGGATGGCCTTCTGTTCTCGGCGTGAGCTCCCCGGCGCGCCTCAGCACGCATCATCTCAGCGCGCCTGGCTTCGTATTGGGCTTGGCCCATTTGTTCAGAACTCGGCGCTGGAAGAGGCTCATCTAATGGGCTTCTTTTCATTGCTCTAGTGGGCTTCTTGGTATATTCTTTTTGAGGCTTGTTTAACACCTTGCGTTCACGCCCACATGTGAGGCAGTGTGAACCCATTTTCATGAGAATCAGAATTATCTGAGGCTTCTCTTCAGTAGGCAGATGAATGCCTAGAATTTGTCATAGTTTTATCAGCCTGACTATTTGAATGATAGTCATGCTGGGTAGCGGCCTAGCCAGAGATGGCTTCAACCGAACAGAGTGTTTGGAGGGTAGTAAACCTCGTCTATTATGATTCTCAGAACCTCCGGGGATGGCACAGGAGCCGTACCCTTGATTGGTCTTCAAAGCCCTGAATTTGCTTTTGGCTTCTTCTTGTACATTTTAGGTGTCAACAAATTCCTGGGAGCCAGTTCTGGAAACAAATTGCATACCCATGCGTTAAATCTTAAGATTTTTCCTACTAACCTTGAAAATCCAAATTTGCTTATATGCCATGTGTGTATTCTCTGTATCTATTAAAAACCTTATCTATATATCCTTATTCTCTCAAAATGAATATAGAGTGTGATACAATGCATCTTTTTAAAGAGACGTCATTTTCTAAATTATTAATAAAATAATAAATTGATGAGACACTATTTGTTGTGAATTATTAAATTAAATAGAAATGAAATATAAATTAACGCCTCCTTAAAGAGACACAAATTAAGGTATGTAAGTTTTTGTATCTCATGGTTTCATCGACTTTTGGCCCATATTGCGGGTCCCTTGGCACTCATATCCCAGTCCGTGGATAGAGTCTCTATCTCATGAATGGTTCACATTACACACTTCAACTCTTGATGATGATTGGACCCTCCGCGGGATATTCCTTCCTCCGGATTGGTACTTTCTTCATTAAGGCCTCCGTAAGTCTACGCTAGCCTTGGATTCCCTCAAGGCAGTCGAGATGGTTGTACCCAATCACCTAGATTTTTAGATTGTCATGATTTTTATATGGTTTATTGATATATCATCCTTACTACAAGTTTTATCCTTGAACTCTATGCTTGATGAAATCTACCTTAATGTTCCTACATGCTTGATCCTTGGAACTTTTGGCCATTAAGGTGGAATTGGTCTAGATATAGTCGGGGCTATGGGTCCCAAACAAATGACATTTTAATGCTAGTGTATAAAAAATAAGGGGTCCTGATCTGATCCCATGGGCAAGGCAAAGTCCAAACGTGTACCGGTATCATGAATGATCGGGTGTTAGCATTCACCAAATATAGTAAAATCGATCTACGACTTATTTCTATTTGGGGTTGTCATATTGTTGTGATGTCCCTAGTGTATTGGCCAATCCTACATAGTGCTGGTAGAAGTAATTGCTCTACTTCTATACTTGTTTAATGTTCACCGTGATTGTTCTTGAATTGCCTTATTGAAAGTACTTGTTATCTCGTCATGAAAGCTCTTGATATATTCTTTCATCAATCTACTTGTTCTTATATCTCTTGAAAGTGTCTATCATCTTGTCTACTCTTATAGTTCTTGAATTTATCTCATGCACATATAGTTCTCGATTTCTATATCTTGCATGATTTGCATGAACATGTTAACTTATAATTAACTTAAACTAACTTGGAGCTTGAGATATTAAGTCCTACTGAACGTTCGCTCACCCAGTTTATTTCCATATTTTCGAGGTAATGACCATAGCGACGATGAGATCACACAAGATGGGCAAGGGCAAGAGTGATGAGTACTCCGACATCTAGACGAACCATCTAGTCTGGCTATCTTGTGTCTTATGTTAAGTCTAGTCAAGTATCTCATTGTAATTTTCCTTTATTGAGTCTTTCTTTTTATTTGGGTCCAAGTTGTAATAAACTTATATTTGGAATGAAAAGTCTATTTTGTTCAATTACATCTTGTCTTATGGTTATGCTCTGATTGACTCGACTATTTAACTATCACGTTCCGAGCAAACGAACACGTTCCGCTGCTATCGGTTCGGGGCATGACAGAAGGTGGTATCAGAGCCTAGACTTTCTAAATCCCTAGGTTATCAAGTTCAAGTCCTAGATCGAATATCCTTGTCGATTATCCTATAGGAATTCCGTGAGATTTGGGTAGAGCCATGGGCTAAATAATAAAATATGTTCCTTCTACGTTAGAGTAATGCCAAGATATGAGTAGTCATTAATTTAAAACTTGCCTTGTAGGCTAAAAATGGCTGCCGAGAGAGTTCAATGGAGAGAAATGCAACGCACTGTCCAAGGATTAACACAAGCTTTAAAACAAGTTGCCCAAGGAGGAGCACAACATGGAGCCAGGGATTTGCATAGGATGTTTCAAAAGATGAATCCCCCTAAGTTTAGTGGGTCTACCGACCCGAATGAAATAGAGAATTGGGTGCAAGAAATAGAGAGAACCTTTAAGGTGATGCAATGCACCGATGAAGAGAAAGTACTATTAGGAACCTATCAACTAGAAAAGGATGCCTGAGCATGGCGGGGATCCGTGGAAGCAATTTTACCTAATGATCAAGTTACTTGGGACGAGTTCTTAGAACTTTAACGAGAAATATTTCTCGGAAAGAATCTGCGAGAAGAAGGTTATGGAGTTCGTGGCATTGAAACAACGTAGCTTATCCGTAACAGACTATGAGGCAAAGTTTTCTAGATTAGCTCGGTACGCACCACACCTAGTTTGTACGGAGAAAATGAGGGCGAGAAGATTCATGAACGGTTTGAAGGTGGATCTCATTCCTCAATTAGCTCCACTGGAGATCCAAACTTATACGGAGATGGTTAGGAAGGCACAACTATTGGAAGAAGGTATGGATATGATGGAGAGAATCAAAGGAAAAATCGCCAAGAAAGAGTTAGCCAATGGATCCAATAACAAGGAACCCGTGAACGGCAATAAGAAGTCCAATGGAGGTAACAATTTCCGTAAGAACAAGAAACTCTGGAATGATGATCAACAAATTATTCCGACCAAGGAGAAGTGCGAGCATTGCAAGAAAGGAAGGCACAACCTGGACGAGTGTTGGTATAAACTCGAGAAGTGCATCCGTTGCGGAAGCGCAGAGTATAAGATTGCTCGTTGTCCACTCTTAAAGGAAGAAGCGCCGCAAGCATTGGGAGGTAACTTTGTAAACCTATCTCATCCATAATTACATAAATCGGATATGGTGATCTTAGCACTTAGCATGTTATGAGAATGATCTAGCTAGAATACATATTTTGGATATGGTGATTCCACCCCACTATTATGGAAAGAAAATCATGTGAATTTGGAGACCAATTCTTTTAAGTGGAGGAGGATGTAGCACCCCAAAAATTTAAATAGAAAATAAATGATAATAACTATGTAATAGCCATAGAATAAAAACTGAGAATACAATTTTCATAAATGTAAAGTGCTAGAATAAATCAAAGGACCTGAATATTAATTAGAAGGCTATAAATAATTCCTTCAAAGATTAAAAAGGCCCAATCATAAAGCTAAAACTCAATGGGCCTCACTAGAGATACAAGTGATTAATTGAGTAAAGTGACATTGGATCGAACCCGACTCTGATACCCGAGACAATAGTAAATAAATAAAATTTTAAGAAAAATAAAATCCTTGTATAATGTTCTACTCTCAAGTAAATGAAAGGACCTTAATATTAATAAGTGGTCTATGAATGAATCCTCAAATAGTTAAAATATTCAACTCGTAAATTTAAAGAAGGGCTACATCTAATACATAAACGGGCCTCGTACAAGATTCAAAAGCTAAACATGTTAACTAGCTAAATACCCATCATAACTCGAATATGTATAGTAATAAACTATTAAACTCTCCAAATTGTAAAGCAGCTAAATGGGCTGAGGATACATAGATATGAGATACGTATAATGGGCTTAATGAACTCTAACGTGAAGGGTTTGGTTTAGGTGTATAAATAAAAATACTTGGGCTTTAACATAAACAAAACAATACAATAGTTGGGGCATCCAATGGAGTATGTGTACGAACGTTGAAAACCAACCGAACGTGATAAAGGAGGATGGCCCATGTAAACCCTTCGTTGTTAACCCATGAAGAAACCCTCTAGATGAACCTCACGTTCACAATAATGAATGGGCCATGTTAACAGAAGCCCCTCAAACCAAACCCATTGCCCTTTTAAAACCACATCATAAATAGGCTACTAATGCCCACGACAAAGGCATGTTCAAAGCCATCACAACCACCCTTGTCAATGACCTAACCCATGTTACCACGTTCGACGTTGAATAGGGCTAGGCTTAAGGTTTCACTCGCAAAGCATGGCAGGCGGCGGGTTATATGGCAGGTAATTAACGAGATGGAGCAACGCACTGTATGATTCTAAAACATTGCCTTCGATAGTCTTCGAGCCTTTGGGGTTTTTCAACCTTCATAAATAACCCCTCCCACGAACAGGCAGCAACTATTGCTGCTGCTGCTCTTCATCGAAGTTCTTCATTCATCTTCCTCCTGCAACGTGAAGAAGATGTTCTTCTTCCTGCTGCCAAGGAGAACCGACCGTGATCCTCTTACAACCGTGATCGTGAAGGAGCCTAAAGATCCTCTTCCTCTGCTTCCTTTCTCCTTGATTAAAGCGACGTAGAAAAAAGGTAGACAATCTCTTAAGCAAAATCACCACTAACTAGTATGTTAGATGATAGTGCATGTAGATATTCTCCATGAACTTCATGCTACTTATTTTTCTTGTTTATTGTACGTAAAAATGTAGATTTTCTTATTTAATTGATAATTATTACAATCTTTAAAAATTGATATCAATTGAACTATGATGATAAAAATAACGAAATGCATATTTTTATGATCCTTGAATTTTTCTCTAAATTTTTATATAATTTTTCTTTAAAAATTTCACCAGAATAAAAGTGACCTTATTTATCTTGTTAACATCCGTACCACTTTTGCCGATTTTTATCTTTAAAATTAGATGAAATAAAGTGGTGATATTTCGTGGTTATGATTATTAGATTTTTTCTCTTATTTATCATATAATTAGTTTTACTAAATTAATAATAAAGAAAAAGTGACACTATTCATCTCTTGGATGGAGCATCCAAATGAAGAATGAACGACAACATACGTTGTCGCCAATTCTTCATATAACGTAATACTTTTTATACTCATCTTGGAAATTTTATATCTATAAAACCATGAAACATAAAATTGTAATATATATATTTTTGGAACCTCCATATTATTCTCCTAATTTTCATATATTTAGATCCACAAAAAATTGTTAATTTAAAAGTGACTCCGTTATTCGGTTAAAACTCTGCATGAACTTCAAGGATTTTTATCTTTAAAAATAGATAGAATAAAACTATGATATTACATGGTTAAGATACTTAAATTTTTCTCTTATTTTAAATATAATTTATTTTTTAAAATTTCTCTTAAAGAAATAGTGATACTATTCACTTTTGTAACATGTTAAAGAAATAACGACAAATGTATTGTCGTTAATTCTTAAGATTTTTCCCACTAACCTTGAAAACACATATTTACTTATATGCCATGTGTGTATTCTCTGTATCTATTAAAAACCTTATCTATATATCCTTATTCTCTAAAAATGAATATAGAGTGTGATACAATGCATCTTTTTAAAGAGACATCATTTTTTAAATTATTAATAAAATAATAAATTGACGAGACACTATTTATTGTGAATTATTAAATTAAATGGAAATGAAATATAAATTAATGCCTCCTTAAAGAGACACAAATTAAGGTATGTAAGTTTTTGTATCTCATGGTTTCATCGAGTTTTGGCCTATATCGCGGGTCTCTTGGCACTCATATCCCAATCCGTGGATAGAGTCCCTATCTCATGAATGGTTCACATTACACACTTCAACTCTTGATGATGATTGGACCCTCCGCGGGATATTCATTCCTCCGAACTGGTACTTTCTTTATTAAGGCCTCCGTAAGTCTACGCTAGCCTTAGATTCCCTCAAGGCAGCCGAGCTGGTTGTATCCAATCACCTAGTTTTTTAGATTGTCATGGTTTCTATATGGTTTATTGATATATCATCCTTACTACAAGTTCTATCCTTGAACTCTATGCTTGATGAAATCTACCTTAATGTTCCTACATGCTTGATCCTTGGAACTATTGGCCATTAAGGTGGAATTGGTCTAGATATAGTCGAGGCTATGGGTCCCAAACAAATGACATTTTAATGCTAGTGTATAAAGAATAAGTGATCCTGATCTGATCCCATGGGCAAGGTAAAGTCCAAACCTGTACCAGTATCATGAATGATTGGGTGTTGGCATTCACCAAATATAGCAAAATTGGTCTACGACTTATTTCCATTTGGGGTTGTCATATTGTTGTGATGTCCCTAGTGTATTGGCCAATCCTACATAGTGCTGGTAGAAGTAATTGCTCTACTTCTATACTTGTTTAATGTTCACCTTGATTGTTCTTGAATTGCCTTATTGAAAGTACTTGTTATCTCGTCATGAAAGCTCTTGATATATTCTTTCATCAATCTACTTGTTCTTATATCTCTTGAAAGTGTCTATCATCTTGTCTACTCTTATAGTTCTTGAATTTATCTTATGCCCATATAGTTCTCGATTTCTATATCTTGCATGATCTGCATGAGCATGTTACCCTGTAATAAACTTAAACTAGTTTGGAGCTTGAGATATTAAGTTCTACTGAGCGTTCGCTCACCTAGTTTATTTCCATATTTTACAGGTAATGACTATAGCGACAACGAGACCACACAAGATGGGCAAGGGCAAGAGTGATGAGTACTCCAACATCTAGATGAACCATCTAGTCTGGCTATCTTGTGTCTTATGTTAAGTCTAGTCAAGTATCTCATTGTAATTTTCCTTTATTGAGTCTTTTTTTTTATTTGGGTCCAAGTTGTAGTAAACTTATATTTGGAATGAAAAGTCTATTTTGTTCAATTACATATTGTCTTATGGTTATGCTCTGATTGACTCGACTGTTTAACTGCCACGTTTCAAGCAAATGAATACGTTCCTCTGCTATCGGTTCGGGACGTGACAACAAGGGTGCCAATGACGGCTCTTCTGGGAGTGGCTGGCGGGCTGGCTCGTCCTTGTCGGACGGTCCTGCTTGTTCTACAGAAGAAGCTGGAACTGGTGCTGGGACTGGGATGCTGGCAGGAATCTCTTCAATGTCGGAAAGATCGAAGATGCCCGGTCCCTTCTGAATTTCTACTTCCGGAATGGGGGCAGGTTCCTCTCCTCGAAAGAGGATGATTCGCTCCGGGTCATAGGTGGACGGGTGAAGAGGGAGCTCGGGAATTCTCCCTCGACCTCTGCCATGTCTCCGACCACGACCTCGGCTGCGGCCTGAGTGTTCTAGAGCTAGCTGTAACTCGAGCGGGGTGATGGTTCTTTGTCTGGTTCAAAAGGCCACTGGCTCGCCTTGTCAAGAAGCGTTGATGTTATCGGGAGGCGGAATGGCCACCATGTTACAGGTGCAGCTCCGAAGCATTTCTTCCAGCTGCTCTGTCGTGATCTCCTTATCTTTATAGCACAAGGAAATCTCATCTGGGATCAGAAGTCTTTCGCCATTCTTGAGCTTTTGGATCATCTCTTGGACCCAGTCCTTAAGGTGGGCTCGCTTCTGCATTTCCTCCCACAGGATATAGCTGTCGAGTGGGAGAGCACCGGTAGGACGAGGAGGAACGTATTCCTCCAGGTCATCAATGAGCCGTTGGAGCCTCTAGAGAGGCATTGGCTCGGCTGGTGATTATAGGGCGGCCGCTTGTTCAGCTTGTTTCTTGAGCCACCTTTTGAGGTTCTTCCTCCTATTTTTCTCATGTTTCTTGGCGATAGCCACCTCCAAGGGAGTAGGAGGGAGAGGTGGTGGGGCCGGAGTTGATAAATCCCCATTAGGGTATCTCCGAGCTGGTGCCTTGGCATGGTGAGGTCGACAACCTTTCTTTGCCCGGATTTCAATCCATGCTCCTTCTGCTTGTTGTATCTGGAAGGTAGCGATAATTGCCTGCTCGACCACCTCGAGTGGCAACTCCTGGTATGCTGGAATATTGGGACTGGCGCCCGAAGACGTGTGCGCGGTTTCGTGCCTTAACCGTGATGGCGGTAAGAGTCTACCAGGAATCGGCAGGCTGGTGCTGGCGTCCGAAGATGTATGCGCAGTTTGATGCCTTAACCGCGGTGGCGTGGGAGGTGTCTTCTATTGAGCTGGTACACTGGAGCTAGCATCCGAAGACGTATGCGCAGTTAGATGCCTTAGCCGTGGCAGTGGCATTTTTTGCTGAGGAGCAGATTGGAAGACATGCTTGTTGTCTTGCTCCTTAGTCTTACCTTCGTGACCATGCCGAGAGCAAGGTCCGGCGATAGTCGAAGGTACTGTGGGATATTGCCGCTCTGGGTAGTTACCTCGACTCTATGCATTGACTAGGCCTCGTGGCGATAGGACCGTCGCACGAGCCGAAGTCACTGAAGACTCCAAAGATGTCTTCTTTGCGGTCTGTATTGGGTTAGAGGATAAGCGGAAAGGACCCGATGGCTCACCGGCTGAGGGAGCATGACACGATTGGGCCGGGACCTCACCCTGATTTTGCTTCCCCTTCCTATCCCCGGATGCTGGAGATAGAGGTACGGTAGAGGGACCTGAGGAGCCCATCGTCGTCTCGCCCACCAGAACATTCTCTCGGCAAAGAAGGGCCCGGAGAAGCTTGGCGGTGTCTTCTTCGGAGAAGGGGAGAGATTCCAACTCCCTCTAAGGCCGCCATTGCACGGCCGAAGTGGCAGGGGCCGACTGGTTGGCTGGTGGTGTCTGGGAGCCAAGAGGGGCCGGAGGAACAGAGGGATGGATGACGTTGACCAAGAAGTGGCTCGGCTCTGTCTCTTGACTGGCGTCCTGCTCCCTGCGCCTTCACAGTCGCTCGAGAGCTTCCCGATTATCAATTTGAAACTTGAGCCATTCTGGAGTGTGCTTGTAAGGCAGCCCATGCCCATTTTCTTGAGGGGGATCTGGCCGCTCCGGCGCATCCCTGGCGATGCTCAGGGTTTCATCGATAGCTTGCCGAAGTCTTACGAGCGCCATGGAATTTCCCTCCGCATCGATCGGCTCCCACTGGATCTGTTCCTAGATGAGGTATTGAACTTCTTCACAGGACTCGATCGTGTGGCAGATTCTGGCGTGGAAAGGGCAGTACTGGGGGTGACTAAATTCTCAGTGTGTGTAGTCTACCGGCAGATCACGGGGCATAATTTGCCCCCTCTCGACGAGGACATCGAAGAGTCACCGGGTTCTCTCCTTTGGGAAGGAGAGGGGTACGTGATCATTCTAGGGTCTCCACCCTAGATACCAGGGAGAACGCTCGCCCTGACTGGTGCGGGGCTCTCTCGCTTCGATGTCGAAGAGGGAGAATGCGGCCATCATATGGATCATGTTGGCAGAGTAGTGAACCACACACGCTGCTTTAGCGGGCCTGGACCACGTGTGTGGTTGCGGAGGATCGTAGAGACCACTCTTCATTTTAACTAGGCTTTCTCGGATCAGCTTATGTGCCTGAGTCTTGAAGACATAGCAATCTTCAATTGGGTGACCCAGCATGCGATGTTATGGGCAATAGCCGAGATCATCGATCTTCAGAGCCTCGTCTGATTTGCAAATTTCTGGCAACTCGATGATCTTCTGGGTCATGTAGAGGTCGAAGAGCATCTTCGTGTGTTCCTTCTTAAAGGAGAAGGGTGTCTTCATACACTCCGAGAAGGAAGGAGCGGTCAACTTATCGGCTAGCTTCTCGCCAGAGCCGCTTGGCTCAGCCTTCTTGCTAGCTTTGGCGGCGGGGGTGAACTCGATGGTGTTCACCTCCTTACCGGACTGGCATTCTCGCGTTTGTTTACCCTTTGCTTAAGTATAGCTCGAGTTATCGGCGAAGAACATCTCTATTTCGGTGACTGCCGAGTTGAGCTGGTCGAAGCCTTTGATATTGGTGCCGAGGAGATGCCTGGACTGGCGGGTTGACACACCTCATGCTGGGGTCTCGCCATTTATTGATGAAGTCGAGGGCGCTCTCACCCTTCTTCTGTCGGAGAGAGCAGAGCTTGGCCAGGGAGATCTTTCGCTCGTCCGTTTGGAAGTGGTCGAGGAACTTCTTATGGAGATCTACCCAGTCGATGACTGAGTTGGGATTCAGGCGAGAATACCATTGAAAGACCGTTCCCATAAGTGAAGTGGCGAAGTAGCGGAGGCGATATGACTCATCCAACGCTAACTCCCCCATGGCCGTAATGTAGTAGGCCAAATGCTCATGTGGAGACACTTGCCCGTTGAAATTCTGTAACTTCGGGGGCTTGGCATACTCCGGAGGGAGCTTTTTCATCTGGTGGTGAAGCGGGTAGGGCACACTGTAGAGATATATAGTGGCACTCCCTTGCTATACTGGGCGAGCTTTGTCTCAACAATCTGCTCGATCATCTGGCACTGTGCCATGAGAAGTTTCGGCACTGGTGTGTTGGAGGCTCGTGGTTGAGCTTCAACTGGGGGCGTGCCAAACCCGGCTGCTATCGGGGTTCGGGCAATTGCCGCTGAGGTATTGGCACCATCGCGCCCAGCTGGCGGCGCCAATGCTTCGGCCGGAGGCCTAACAGGTGGCTGGGGGTAAAGGTCCCGTTCTTGAAGGAGATCTTGTAGGAGGGCCTCCAGATGATGGTTCTCTTTCACGAGAGTCTCGAGGGTCACCTCTTGAACCTCGTTTGCGGGAGGGTCATTGTTGACCGGCTCCGTGTTGATAGGTGGGTCACTGTTCTCAGCTGGGACTTCTTCTGCACGTTCCAATGCCTGTGGTCTGGCAGAAGTGCCAATGTGACCTATTGGGACAGGATGCTGGACCTGATGACGCGGCCTCCTGAAATGGGACAGGGGCTGGTTCAGGTCATCGGACTGGGTGCCAGGTTGGTGTCCCGTTGTATAGCACGCGAACACCCGAACCGCATCATTGATGAACCGGACCGTCCGCTTCCTCCAAGGGTGTTCCTTAGGGCGGACGGGTGCCCCCAGTCTGTCCAAGACTGAGGTGCGTTGCAGAGGAGCCTCCTTCCCGATGTCGGCCTGAGGAGAGCTCGGGACGGGTTCCTGGCAGGTCTAAGAACGGGCCCCTCCTTGCCTCCGCTTGCCCGAGCGGGGGACGTTGGATGACTGGGTGTCGTCGGATGCCCAGTTGTGGAATCAGCCGCGTCTTGCCTGATGCCGCGTCTGAGTGCTCGCAAGGGGTTTATAATATGCACCCTTCGAACGGCTTGAGCTTCTTCCGAGGTGACCCAGATTCTTCTCAAGTCGAGTTGCCAGTCTCCCTTGTCGCTATCTCTCCGACGGGCTGACTTGGGAGCTCATGAATCGGGCTGGAGCGGCTGCCCCTGGGCTGCTACCGGGGCACCTCCTCCTCTAAGCTTAGCCTTCTCCTCTCGCGTTCGCCGTAGGAGGTCAAAACGGTTGGAGGTAGGAACCGTAGGAATAGTCCGTTCCTGAGGTACGATTGGTTCGCCTCCATTGAGGCAAATCCGCAGGTCACTGACAAGAATGGTCTTACCTGAGTTACTGGTTGTGGCTGCGAGTTACCTGCCTTTACGGCCATGGCGGCGTTTCTTCTGGGGAGTCGAGGAAGACCCTACCCCAAGGTGATAGACCGAGAAGACCGGATCTATCAGTGCTGACAGCGTGGGACTGCCGAGCAAAAGTCCTGGGGTCGACCTTCGAGATGCGGAGCCCGTACCAGGAGTCAATGGCTGAGTGACTCGAGAGTAAGCTCTCGCCCGCGCTGACAGGGGTGTCGTCGATACCCGAGGTGGCGCTCTTGCACCAGGAACTGTTGTTGTGGAAGCTACTGGAGCGTTGACAACCAGAGGTCGTGAGCCTGTGTCAGGTGTCGGGATAGCCGAAGCGTGAGTTTGAAGGCCCGTAGTGGGCGCTGAGGTTGCCGTATCCCAAAGGGGAAGACCTGTGCTGGGAGTTGGTATTACTGGATTGTAGGGGGAAAGACCCTGTGGTAGGGCTGGAAGGCCAGGGACCCAGTGCGGAAAAACCGTGTTGGGTGCTGGCCTTGACAAGGACTGGGGTTGTTTGCCCGGGCTGAATGCTAGGGAGCCTTGAACTCGGGGTTACGGACCCGTGCTGAGTGTCGACTTGGTCTGGGCACGGGTTAGAGGGCCCCAGTAACATGCTGAAGAGCCTGGAACCTGGGATTGGAGATCCGCATCAGGGATAGGCTTGACCGGGACTCAGGGTCGGAAACCCGAGCGAAATACTGAGGGGCCGGGAATCCGGTGTAGAGAGCCCGTATCGGATGCCGGCTTGACTAGGACTCGGGGTTGAAGGCCCGAGCGAAATGCTGAGGGGCCGAGAATCGGGGGCAGAGAGCCCGTATCGGATGCCGGCTTGACTTGGACTCGGGGTTGGAGGCCCGAGCAAAATGCTGAGGGGCCGGGAATCCGGGGCAGACAGCCCGTATCGGATATCGGCTTGACTGGGACTCGGGGTTGGATGCTCGAGGAAGATGCTGAGGAACCACATCCCCTGGGTGGAAGACCCGCGGGGAGGGCAGGTTCGGTTGGGACTCGGAACTGGGAGCCCGAGTAAGATACTGCGGAGCCGCGACCCGGGGCTGGGAGCCCGCGTCGAGTGCTGGCTTTGCCAGGGCTCGGGGCAGAAGTCTCGAGCGGAGTGCTGGAGTAGTGATCGAAGTTCGAAGCGCGAAGCCCATGCGAGGGGTCGGTCAGAGTTGGGCCCGAGAGCTGACCCATGTCCGGGCTGGAGATGGCCGGGGGCCCCTAAGGGGGCCGGCGGTGTCGGTCCCGAACCTGGTGCCCGGGTGGGCCACCGGTGCTGGCGATGTGCGTGGCGATGTGCGTGGCATATTGGCCAGTAGAGCCAGCGGAGGAACTGGGATCGGCTGCGGAGCAGCCACAGGGATCACGCCCAAAAAGTAGGGTGATCCAATGACAAGGGCGAAGCTACCGAAAGCAATCGGTGTCGCCAAATAACCCACCCGTGCATGGGTGGCGATGACAATGGGGCCATAAGTGACGGCCGCCATGGTCACTGAGATACTAGAACACTTGTGACTCGGGAGGCGACTGTCGCTGACAGTTGCAGGGCGCGGTCTGACAGTCGAACGCGAACTGAGAGCTGCTGGAAAATGCGCGCGAGTACCCTCCTCTGCCTCACCTGTAAGGACAGGAAAATGGCACCATGACTTCAGGACTGGCACAGACTTTTCTTCAGTAAATAGAAGGAAGGTGGGAGACGTCCCACCGGGCGTGCCATCCTCTTTGTTACGGGGGTTTTTTATGCCGATGATCGGGATGAAGGAAGGAATACAGCGGGGAAGAAAAATACGGGAGTTTGATATATCTCGGGTATCCTCCTTTACGGTTGTATGCCCCTCACAGCGGTATCGGGCACTCTCTTTTTGCGGAAAGTCGAAAAGGGTCGAATGGCATGGAAATATCGGGGTGTAGGTTAACTGGATAGGGTGCGGGCGTGCCAGTCGATTTCTCGACAATCACCTATGGAACCAAGGGTTGACAGGGGAAGCTTCGCCAGGATGCGGCACGTGGGCTCGAGATGTTGGGCGACACATGGATAAAAGGGGTTCCACAGGTGCAAGTGCACAGGCGATTGTTGGAATTATGTACTGGACATCTTTCCCCTCCGACTGCAAGCAATCCGTGTTTATTTACATCGGATTGAATCAGAACACCTTCATTTTGTGCTGAAGAGAAGTCTGTATATGTCTGAAGCCATGGGTAGAGGGCCGGGAGCATTCCGCAGTTGTGGGCACGCTTCCGACTGGGGGGTGTTTACTCGGGTCAGGGGTATTAGGCACGCGTGCCGAGTGGTGTAGGTAGAAAACCGGGGCCCGCATACAGGCGCTTGTATTCAACTAGTTTTATGCTATATGAGAGCCACACGAGCTTTACAAATGGGCCAAGGAGGCCTAAGTACAACTGGCGCAAGACGCGGGACACTTCCGACCCGTGGGTCGGTCCCTGGGTCAATGCGTAATAAGGCGGATATCCGTGTGTTTTACAGAGGTTCTCCATGAGAAGATTGAGACAAGCTCGACCGCCTAGGTGGCAGGGGCTATCGCGGGCCGGCGCCTGACGGCGGTCGGACGCGGCTCAAAAATGAGCAATCGGGTCTGGGCCTCGGGAGGCGAGTGTCGTCGTACTGGGGAGTAGAGGCCGGCCCCGGGAATATCATTGCCCTGCCAGGGGTCCGGCTAACTCTAGTCATCAGTCAGAGCGGTCGACGGCTAGCTGAGATCGAGCGGTGGGCACGTAGTTCCGTGTCAGAAGTAGGTGCTGCATCATGGCGTGTGCATAGCCACTATGGGTTGTTACACACGGGCGGACCAGGGATGCGGGTGTATTTGCCGTTGTCATAGCGCCTTACGTATGACGGGAGTGGATAGGTGTGCGATGGCTAGACGCCGCGTGAGGGCAATACGTGTGACATACCCTCGGCGTGTACAAGCTGATCAACAAGCCAACCACGCGCGCACTTGGCTCCTCGCGTCCTCGACCCGTGTTGCATGCCTGCGGAGGAACTCCGAGGGTGCAGCAGTTAGGTCGTGGGTTCTCCTATTGCTGTATGCATGCCTCTGCCCCTTGAGCTTCTAAGGGGTGGAATTTATAGGAAGTTGAAGGGGCAGGGAAGGGTTTAGGCGGACCAGGTTGAGGGTTGGGTTTGGTCCGGGTAAACCCTTAGAAAAAAAGTTTTTTTTATTTACGGAGTGGGGGAGGGAGAGTTTAGGCGGACCGGCCCAAGGGGCTGGTCTGGTCCGCCTAAACCCTCCACGGAGGGATTTTTTTATTAAAAAAACTTTTTTTTGGTTTGGGATGGGTTTACGCGGACCAACCCTCGGGGCAGGGCTGGTCCGCCTAAACCCTTGGGGTTTGGCAGCTGGGGCTGGGTTTTTTTTGTAAAAAAAGCTTTTTTTTTATTTTTACCAGGGGTTTAGGCGGACCAGTCTGGGGGGGCAGGCTGGTCCGCCTAAACCCCCTCCCCCAGGGGGTTTAGGCGGAGTACAGTGAGGGGGAGAGAGGGGGCGGTCCAACCTCTATAAAAATTGGGTTTTCTCCTATTTTCATCCTAATTTGACCAAGAGGAAGAGGACAAAGGATACTAGAAGGATACTGGCCGCTGGAGGATACTGGGATTGATATTGCCCATGTGTGTGGACCCGACGTGTGATGTTGTTGCCGAATCCTTCCATGCACGGTATGCCGGTCAACCTTGCAAGATCTTTGCACGAACCGGAAATCATTGGGAATGGGGTTGAGAAATGGCCGGGAGGCCACCGGACTTGGAGGAGGGTGCGCTCCCTGAGGGAGGGGTTCGCCCTCCCAGGGCGCGGCCGCGCCCGGGGTGAACTTTCCCTGGGTGAGCTGTGGCCCCGAGAGGTGGCCCTCGAGGGTATTCTTTTATCGTCTGGGGGTGTCCTTTAAAGGATAGAGGGCTCCGGGATGCTGAGATTATCCCATGGGGGCTGTTGTTGCGAAGTCATAGTTGTCGCTCGCAAGGTGTCGGGTAAATGCCCGACACACCCCGAGTTGTCGAAAGGCGTGGATAGTTGGGTGAGAGGCATTGGAATGGGCCTTGCGCTGAGGATATGAGCTAGTGGGAGCTGAGAGGAGGCACTTTGGGCACTTGGGCCTGGCCTCGATGTTGGGTTCGATGCGGTGGATTCAGAGGGGGGTTGAATGAATCTCCCCTTAAAAATTTTGCCCAATTAAAATCTAATGCTCAGAACTGCGGAATTCAAGTTCACTAAGTCAACTGATATGCTTATAGATGAACTGACTAGTGACTTAGGAACAAAGTCAAAGGACTCTCAAAACTACAATCGAACACACAGTGTGCAATCAAACCATATCGTGCCTAAGCATTCATCTAGCGCCAATCAGATAGAAGAAATCAAACCAAAATGCAAGAGGAGTTTTAGGTGGTTCGATCCTCCAGACCTACATCCACCCCACACTCAACCCGAGTATGGATTACTGCTGACTCACAGCTTGAACCACTGGGCATCACAGCTTGCCTACAAACCGCTGAGCCTCACAGCTTGCTGTCGAGGTATCCACCTCGCCCGCTGAGCCTCATAGCTTGTTGTCCAGAGGAATCCTCCTCTGCAAAACCGCTGGGCAATACAGCTTAGCCATCCAGTGGAATCCTCCACTGCAAACGCTGACTAACAGCTTGAATAAAGGTAGAAAATGAAACAAGAAAATGGGAAACAAACGACGACTGAAAGCTGTATACGATAAAGCACAAACTATATCCCTGCACGGAATGAAGCTCAAACAATTGAGCAAACTCAGATCTGGTTTTGAACCAAAGATCTGAGGAACGAACTCCTTCTCTCTCTCTCTTCTTTCTCTTATGCTTCTTCTCTACTCTCTGTCTCTCTTTCTTTCTCTTCTGCTTCTTCTCTGCTCTCTGTCTCTCTTTCTTTCTCTTCTGCTTCTTCTCTACTCTCTGTCTCTCTTTCTTTCCTTCTTCTTCTCTGCTCTCTGGATCGTGCAGGCTAACTCTCTGCTCTGCTCTTCTGCTTCGATCAGCCTCCTTCTGATAGAAGAGGCTTCATATATATAGAGCAGCAGGAAGCAGATAGGGTGTGTGTCTTCCACATTTCCCGCCCAGAAGCCTCAGTCCACGTGGCAGCATTTCAGCACAGTGGTTCCACGTGTCACGATCAGGGCACTCCTATTATCCTTGGATCACGTGCCTTCATTAAGCTTCACGAAGAGTACCTGTCAGTCAGTCAGATAGAGTTATCAGTTTAAGACTGAAAGCTTGTACAGACTTCGTTCAATGCATGAAGCAATGTATAGACTTAGAGTGAAGGTGTATGCAATGTATAGACTTGATGCAGTGTATGCAGTTCACCAATGCAGTGTATGCAGCGATGCATAGACTTGATCAGTCATCAAAACACACAAGTGCTCATGAGTGTATAGACTTGCTACGGCATCAAAGCAACCATGACAGTGTACAGACTTTAAATGTGTGCAGGCAGAACGATGTACAGACTTGTTTGTTTGTGCATGCTACAATGTGTAGGCTTAGTGTTTGTGCAGCTAGCCAATGTATAGACTTGGCGTTATGAAGCACACAAGCTGTACAGACTTGTGAATGCAAAGCTAGACAGTGCATGAAGAACAATGTGCATACTTGGTAGCATGCAATGTATAGACTTGTGCAGACTGGATATCATGCGAGTGTATAGACTTGAGCAGACTGGCTATCATGCGATGACCATGACTGGACTTGTGTGTGCAGGCTGTATAGACTTGATAGCTCGAAGCACACGATGTATAGACTTTGAAGCATGTGAACACGGCGCTGTACAGACTTGTGTATGCATGGATGCACTGACTAAGCCATGAGCCAAGTGGCGATGTATAGACTTGTGTTATGCACCCAGACAATGTATAGACTTGCACATAGTGACGCTGCATGAGACGATGCAATGTATAGACTTGGTATTACAATGCATAGACTTGAAAGACGATGCATCAGAGATGCATGAGATGCATTGTATAGACTTAGCGATGCAATGTTCACACTCACTTAGACGCTGAGTGAGACGCTGGACAATGTACAGACTTTACTTCGTGCAAGCTACAAGACAATGTATAGACTTTGAAAGACGATGCATGCATTAGCCAATGATGTACAGACTTGAAGAAATGCATGCAGCAATGTATAGACTCTAAGTGAGACGGAAGAATGTATAGACTTGCTAACATGCATGAACAAGTGGCGATGTATAGACTTGGCCAATGCAGCGATGTATAGACTTGCACAGTTCTAGCTAAGGGATGTATAGACTTTATGTGATAGCCCAATGTACAGACTTGCTGAACTGAACGTAGGTAAAGATAAGGAATGTATAGACTTGCTCAGTTCAGAGCGTAGGTAAAGATGCAATGTATAGACTTAACATATGCATTGGCTGTACAGACTTAGCCACGAGCTGAACTATCGGATGTATAGACTTTGCTCAGTTCAGCTGGTGGATGTACAGACTTGAGATGAATGCATGAACAAGTCGATGTACAAACTTGCCAAAGGAGTGATGCGTGAGCAGGCAATCAATGTATAGACTTTAAGAGCAATGCAAAAGGCTGTACAGACTTAGAGACTTGAATGCATGGTGGCGAATGTACAGACTTTATCTGTGATGTGCAGCCTTACTATGTCTGCGACACATGCAATGTACAGACTTGCCATGTCTGCGATGAGGCGATGTACAGACTTGCTGCTGCCTGCAACTGGATGATGTACAGAGTTTGCGACCTAGCATTAATTCATGGGCTGTACAGAGTTCCTATATGCTCAAGTCCAATGTATAGACTTGCTGAGATGATGCACCTGAAGAATGTACAGACTTAATGAGCTGCAGTATAAACACATCAGCAGAGAATGTTTAGACTCTGCATGCATAAGGCAAGCATGCGATGCAACAGAATGTATAGATTTTGTGGCGTGAAACTGATGAATGCACCGATGCAGAGTGCGAATAAACAGAGAAATGCACTGACTATGCCATGCCTTGCAATGCATATAGTAGTGAACAAATTCAATGTATGCTAAACACAATGACTGGGTCACTGTGATGCTCTCACTATGTTGCTATCATCAAAACAAAATATCATATGCTTGTGCCTAAGGGGCACAACATTCTCCCCCTTTTTGATGATGGCAACAAAGTGACAGTGAGTCACCAATCCAAATTTTCTCCCCCTTTGACATAATCAAAAAGAGGGAAACACATGAGTGTAATATGCAGAATACATTTTAGATTTCCCTTAGAACAGCTCAAACTCCCCCTGAATGAATAACTCCCCCTGAATTATTTCTCCCCCTTTGAGAAGGAATATGGATGGATGAAATAGATAATCAAAAGGTAGAGAAGGTAGGAGGGAAGGAACATGAATAAAGAAGGGGTCACTACACAACAGCTGAAGCATTGGTTCAGAAGGTGAGCATGATTATAAACAACTGTTAACGCATAAGAATCATCAATATACAGTATTGAAAAAATTCAGGTTTAATAGTGATAAAGATAGAGTAAAGCAACTGACCACTGAAAAGGGGTTATAGACTCCATTTATAGCAATGAATCTAAGGCACATGGTTTTAATAGAAAAGTTAGAAACAATACCCTTTGTGATTAAACATGGAAGTTCAAGAAGGGCAACTTGAATATGTATTGAGAAAAAATAATTTTCACTCAATGACTTTTGATTTCAAAGGGTTACAGTAGTTTGTATTTCACTTTTTAATTTTTCAGAAACTGAGCTAAGTGAATAGACCAGTGGCATTTATGCTGTTGACATTAGGTGTACACCTTGATCAGAGGCAGGTACCCCCAGTTACTAGGCATAAACTACTAGCTCTATTTCAGATCAAGACCTACAAGGAACAATTTTCACCTTTGACATTAAGGGTACACCATGATCAGAGGCCAGTACCCCAAGTTACTTGGTGAAAACTCCCCCTATAGATTTGACCCTATGAACAGAGGTAGTCTGAAGCACTTCATGACTTATGAATTCTCCTGCTTCTTTGGAGGAGATCACAGTTTCTCAGTGCAATTCAGCCATTGCTCTGTCACTGTGTTCAGCTCTTTACACAATGTTCTTATTTACTGCTGCCCTGATTTCTTTTAGAGTGATTGTTCAAAACAGTACACACTCTTATTCACCTTTCCTAGACATTACCAGTTTAACACGTTCAGGTATAAAAAAAACCTTTTCTATTCTAACCATGAGACAGAGATTAAGAGCTATAAAGGTTTTCTTTTATCTCAAGTTCTGAAGTGCAGACACTTAACTCTTCAATTTATAAAAGTTAAACCTTTAGTTCCTTTCAATTTGCAAGTGTGATTCTTATAAATGAAAAATTGCAATAACCACAGCTCAATGCACTAAACCAGAAGCAATACTATTGTTCAGTGTAGGTGATAGGGAAGTGATAGCAATAGGCATTAAGGTTCAATAACATTTGATGTCAAAGAATATGACAGAATTGAATGGGGACTATGAGAAGTGAAAAGAATTCAATGTATGAACTCAACTCCCCCTGACACCATGATGCAACAAAATGCTATGCAATGCTTTCACCTAACTAAATGCAGACTATGCAACAATGATACATAAAGCAAGGATGCAATCATTTCAAGTTTATGCACCCAAGTCATGAACATTTTATCCTTTTTCAAAATTTTCAAATTTAATGATATGCAGTACACTGCTCTATATGAAGACTTGACGCTTGGTACTTGACGGAGAACCTGGTCTCAAGGACCATCTCACATATAGTAAGAACCTCCAGGCAGATTTCCCTACCTTTTAGTAACTTACCATTTAATATACCAGGGTTATGCAAATTATGTATGCAGTGCACATCAGTCCTATATGCATTGAAAGGCATGCAGACTACAACAATAAGCAAACGAAAGTCATGCAAAGTAGTCATATATGCATTGATAGTCATGCAAATGATATATGCAGACATTAGGTATGCATCGACTACAACAATGGTTGTGCAGTGCATCTAGCATCCTATGTGCACAGTGCAATATTTGGCAAGAGAAGAGCATCAAATTTGTGCAGAATTAAATTCATTAGCTGAGTCTGGAATGCAGACTGATCAGCTAGACAAGAAGAAGACATCAGAAATCAAGCAAACAAATCAACAATTTCAGATGATGAAATTTAAACAAAGTGTTCAGAACTGACCTGAAAAGTAGGATCCTGGGGTTTCCATTTGAGTGCCCTGGTTTATTAACCCCTGTTTATTCCTTAACCCAAGGCACACCTGCAACAGCTGAATTATTTTGATCCTGCAGGAACCCAAGCAGCTTTGGGTCCTGCGTGAACCCTGACAGGGGTTCTAAACAGTTTCTTAGCAGCATGATCATCAAATTCCATCAGACAACAATCAAACATAGAATGTCCAAATTTTCCACAATAATAACATGAAGCCACAGAATTAGCAGAAGCATGATTGTTTCTTTTATTTGCATGAAAATTTTCTTTTCCATAATCAGCCAGCCAACAATTAGCAGCTTTGTGGCCTAGCTTACCACAGTTAAAACATGCACTATGCTGAACTTTTGAAACAAGAATATTTCCATGAGAAGCATTGTTTACAAGAGATTGAGTGTAGCCAAAATCATTTCTTTTCACAGGGAATTTAACAAATTCAGAATTAAATTTCTTTCCCTGAACATGCCAGTAATCTTTTGCAGTATGGCCTGGCTTCTCATACTTGAAGCATCCTGGGTGCTGACCTCTAGAAACAATATCATTTCTATTAAAAGTATTTTGATACACAGGGGTTTTAGCAGATTTGTGACGATTGTTACTCCCCTGTGCATGCCAGCACTGTGCGATAATGTGTCCTAACTTCCCGCAACAAAAGCAATTCAAATTCTTTTTCCTAGAAACATAATTTCTAGCATGAGTTTTCTGTTTAATAGCATTTAGGTCATCAATTCTCATTAAGTTGCATTCATGCATAAGATGACCAAGTTTGTGACAGTAAAAACATTTAACATTCTTTTTAACAGCAGATGAATTTGCTTGAAATTTTTCAGCATTCAAATTTTTTCTTCTCTTTTTATTTTTCACATTTTCATTTCGAGTTTGAACCTTTTTAGCAGCAGCTTCTTTCAGTGATTGATTTGAGGGACCAGCAACTTTAGAACTCGGCACAAATGTGGTGTATAGCTGGTTTCTAATAACATTCTTAACTTCAGAGCCACTATCAACCCTTTCACTTTGATTACTCACTTCATCTTCAGGAATTATTTTCATTTTCCTTTTATCCTTGACTTTTTTTAGATGAAGTCTTCTTCAATTCAAGGATTTCAATTTTTAAGGAGTCAATAAGACTTTCTGAATCAGCTTTCTCCTTTTCATAGGCAGTCAGTATTTCTTTTAGTCTTTCAAATTCACCTTCCAGAGAAGGAGTCACTGACCTATCTCTTTCTATTGCAAGCCATTTTTCAGAGAGAATAGTATTCAGAACCATTAACTTTTTATTTTGATCCTTGAGGTACCTATTTTCTTCAACCAGCTTGTTTTCAAATTCTTCAGCTTCAGTTTTCTTTTCTAGCAATGATTTATTTTCTTCTTTCAGAGATTTGATTAAGTCCTTTTGAAGATTATCATCCGAATCAAGATCATTTATCATGTCCCTTAAAACAGCACATGTATTGCAATAATTTTCTCTAATGAGTTTGGTTCTGAGGTTCTCATTTTCAGATTTCAAATTATTCAACTCAGTTTTTAGGCAAGTGATATCATGACTCATTTCTTTTCTCATTTTTCTCTTTTCAGATTTTAATTTTTCACATCTATCAGACAGTTCCTCGTTTATATCCCATAAATCATCAATCGAGATTTCTTCGGATTCAGATTCAGAATTTACCTGGCCTTCTTCATTGCTTGAGGTGCTTCCTCCTGCCATGAGACATTCTTCTTCTTCTCCATTGTGGATACGAAGCAGTTCATCCAATATTTCCTTTGCCGAGCTACAACATGAGATAGAGGAAAAATCATCAGAACCGATTGCAGCCTTCATTAGATTTAGAGCTGTCACATTATCATCATTTTTCAACTTGTGAACAGGAGTCCACTTGGACTTATCCTTAGGAATTTCATGTGGACCTTGAGAGATTACCTTCCACAGTTGAGGATTCACAGAATTAACAAGCCTACGCAAGAGCCACAGCCAGAGTTTAATATGTAAACCAGAGAATATAGGAGGATTATCCATCAAAACAGATTCTAAGCAATTCAAGGCAATAGACTAAGATCGTTAAACCGCAGCCAAAAATAGCACCAAAAATAGCAGGATCAGATCTGCAGGTCGTTGGACCCTCTGTGCAGACACCCGCTCTGACACGCACCACAGAAGATGCAGGATCTGCTGCGGATTGTTAGATCCTATGCACAGCAACCCGCTCTGATACCAAGTGTTGGGTTCGATGCGGTGGATTCAGAGGGGGGTTGAATGAATCTCCCCGTAAAAATTTCGCCCAATTAAAATCTAATGCTCAGAACTACGGAATTCAGATTCACTGAGTCAACTGATATGCTTATACATGAACTGACTAGTGACTTAGGAACAAAGTCAAAGGACTCTCAAAACTAAATCGAACACACAGTGTGCAATCAAACCATATCGTGCCTAAGCATTCATCTAGCGCCAATCAGATAGAAGAAATCAAACCAAAATGCAAGAGGAGTTTTTAAGTGGTTCGGTCCTCCAGACCTACATCCACCCCACACTCAACCCGAGTATGGATTACTGCTGACTCACAGCTTGAACCGCTGGGCATCACAGCTTGCCTACAAACCGCTGAGCCTCACAGATTGCTGTCTGAGGTATCCACCTCGCCCGCTGAGCCTCACAGCTTGCTGTCCATAGGAATCCTCCTCTGCAAAACCGCTGGGCAATACAGCTTAGCCGTCCAGTGGAATCCTCCACTGCAAACACTGACTAACAGCTTGAAGAAAGGTATAAAATGAAACAAGAAAATGGGAAACAAACAGTGACTGAAAGCTGTATACGATAAAGCACAAACTATATCCCTGCAGGGAATAAAGCTCAAACAATTGAGCAAACTCAGATCTGGTTTTGAACCAAAGATCTAAGGAACGAACTCCTTCTCTCTCTCTCTTCTTTCTCTTCTGCTTCTTCTATGCTCTCTGTCTCTCTTTCTTTCTCTTCTGCTTCTTCTCTGCTCTCTGTCTCTCTTTCTTTCTCTTCTGCTTCTTCTCTACTCTCTGTCTCTCTTTCTTTCCTTCTTCTTCTCTCCTCTCTGGATCGTGCAAGCTAACTCTCTGCTCTGCTCTTCTGCTTCGATCAGCCTCCTTCTGATAGAAGAGGCTTCATATATATAGAGCAGCAGGAAGCAGATAGGGCATGTGTCTTCCACATTTCCCACCCAGAAGCCTCAGTCCACGTGGCAGCATTTCAGCACAGTGGTTCCACGTGTCACGATCAGGGCACTCCTATTATCCTCGGATCACGTGCCTTCATTAAGCTTCACGAAGAGTACCTGTCAGTCAGTCAGATAGAGTTATCAGTTTAAGACTGAAAGCTTGTACAGACTTCATTCAATGCATGAAGCAATGTCTAGACTTAGAGTGAAGGTGCATGCAATGTATAGACTTGATGCAGTGTATGCAGTTCACCGATGCAGTGTATGCAGCGATGCATAGACTTGATCAGTCATCAAAACACACAAGTGCTCATGAGTGTATAGACTTGCTACGGCATCAAAGCAACCATGATAGTGTACAAACTTTAAATGTGTGCAGGCAGAACGATGTACAGACTTGTTTGTTTGTGCATGCTACCATGTGTAGGCTTAGTGTTTGTGCAGCTAGCCAATGTATAGACTTGGCGTTATGAAGCACACATGCTGTACAGACTTGTGAATGCAAAGCTAGACAGTGCATGAAGAACAATGTGCATACTTGGTAGCATGCAATGTATAGACTTGTGCAGATTGGCTATCATGCGAGTGTATAGACTTTAGCAGACTGGCTATCATGCGAGTGTATAGACTTGAGCAGACTGGCTATCATGCGATGACCATGACTGGACTTGGGTGTGCAGGCTATACAGACTTGATAGCTCGAAGCACACGATGTATAGACTTTGAAGCATGTGAACACGACGCTGTACAGACTTGTGTATGCATGGATGCACTGACTAAGCCACGAGCCAAGTGGCGATGTATAGACTTGTGTTATGCACCCAAACAATGTATAGACTTGCACATAGTGACGCTGCATGAGACGATGCAATGTATAGACTTGGTCTTACAATGTATAGACTTGAAAGATGATGCATGAGATGATGCATTGTATAGACTTAGCGATGCAATGTTCACACTCACTTAGACTTAGACGCTGAGTGAGACGTTGGACAATGTACAGACTTTACTTCGTGCAAGCTACAGGACAATGTATGGACTTTGAAAGATGATGCATGCATTAGCCAATGATGTACAGACTTGAAGAAATGCATGCAGCAATGTATAGACTCTAAGTGAGACGGAAGAATGTATAGACTTGCTAACATGCATGAACAAGTGGCGATGTATAGACTTGGCCAATGCAGCGATGTATAGACTTGCACAGTTCTAGCTAAGGGATGTATAGACTTTATGTGATAGCCCAATGTACAGACTTGCTGAACTGAACGTAGGTAAAGATAAGGAATGTATAGATTTGCTCAGTTCAGAGCATAGGTAAAGAGGCAATGTATAGACTTAACATATGCACTGGCTGTATAGACTTAGCCACGAGCTGAACTATCGGATGTATAGACTTTGCTCAGTTCAGCTGGTGGATGTACAGACTTGAGATGAATGCATGAACAAGCCGATGTACAGACTTGCCAAAGGAGTGATGCGTGAGCAGGCAATCAATGTATAGACTTTAAGAGCAATGCAAAAGGCTGTACAGACTTTAAGACTTGAATGCATGGTGGCGAATGTACAGACTTTGTCTGTGATGTGCAGACTTGCTATGTCTGCGACACATGCAATGTACAGACTTGCCATGTCTGCGACAAGGGGATGTACAGACTTGCTGCTGCCTACAACTGGATGATGTACAGACTTTGCGACCTAGCGTTAATTTATGGGCTGTACAGACTTCCTATATCCTCAAGTCCAATGTATAGACTTGCTGAGATAATGCACCTGAAGAATGTACAGACTTAATGAGCTGTAGCATAAACACATCAGCAGAGAATGTATAGACTCTGCATGCATAAGGCAAGCATGCGATGCAACAGAATGAATAGACTTTGTGGCGTGCAACTGATGAATGCACCGATGCAGAGTGTGAATAAACAGAGAAATGCACTGACTATGCCATGCCTTGCAATGCATATAGTAGTGAACAAATGCAATGTATGCTAAACACAATGACTGGCTCACTGTGATGCTCTCACTGTGTTGCTATCATCAATACAAAATATCATATACTTGTGCCTAAGGGGCACAACATTCTCTGTTGCTATCATCAAAACAAAATATCATATGCTTGTGCCTAAGTGGCACAACACTCGAGGCGTGTGCTGCGTTGCACGGATAGTCGACAGGGTAGCATTGGGTTGGCCCGAGAGCTAAAGATAAACTGCTCGTCGCAGTGTGTCTGAGGGTCTAGAGCGGCTCCGACTTACTGGAGGGTTGTTGTAGAACCAGGTTGGTGTGCTGGAGCCGTGGGTTGACCCACGGTTTGTTGTAGAAGGGCAGGGACATATGCGCCCACAAGGTGTTCGGGAAAATGCCCGACACCCATGCGTAAGCCGTATACACGTGCTGTGGGCCTCCAAAGTATGTGGTTGACTTAGTTAAGTCTCCCTTTAACCTTGGAGGGCTAGAAGGAGGCATCTCGGGGTGCTCCCCGGCCTTGTTGCCGGGTGCCGTGTGGCATGACTTGTAGTCGGGGCAACCCCGGGTTGGCCCGGGTGGCCGTGTAGAATGCTGGAAAAACTCGCAACTGAGTGATCAGGGGTAGCCCCGACTGATTGTTGATGTCACCGTATGGCACGGCTAGCTGGTCGGGACCCTTGGTAGGGCCGGCAAGTTGTAGGAGAGGCCGGGTAACATATGCCTTAAAGGTGTTCGGGGAAATTCCCGAACTCTTATACTTTAATATTTTACTAGGAAATTATCTGGGTACAACAACCCCTTTACCCTTCAGCGTTCAGCCAAGAACACTTCCTACCCATGTTAATCAGATCTTTCCCTCGGGAGAAGTTTGCGTCGCGGTGGGGCGAACCCCTCATGAAGGCATGAGCACTCTCTTGCCCTAGCAGCTAATGTGCCCTGAGCTTGATAGATTATCAATATTTACCTATCCAGTTGGACCAACAGAAAGAAGAAGAAATGGGGGTGATTTGGCAACAAATGTGCAAGGTGGAAATTGGAGAGACTTCATTGCACAAAAAGAGAATACATGAAATCACGGGGCGTCCCCCAGTATACATGAAGTGCGCGAAAGGAAAGCAAAAAAAAGGGGGGGAAAGGCAAAGGAACAGAACGAATCAGCTACTCAGACAGTCGACAGAATATATCTTCAAATTCAAGGATCCCCATGGAAGGGTGCCTGGCGAGTTCCTCCATGCGAGATTCCTCGGCTTCGAGCCTTCTTAACTCCTCTTGGAAAGAAATGGCCTGGCCTTCTGCAAGCATGGCTTCATCTAGGCTCCGTACCCGCACTTGTTCGGAGTCTTACGGGTCCTCTTCGGCCTGAGCAAGTTCGGCCCGAAGCCCTAATATCCTTTTCTGTAGATTGTCAATATGGCAGCGGGCAGTCTCGACAGCCTCCCTCTGTTGCTGCGCAGTTTCCTCAGACGATTGGAGAGCAGCCCGACACTCGGCACACTGAAGTTTTAGGGAAGCCGCCTGGTCCCCCGAAATGTGGTCGAGATACTCCGTTCGATTGACAGATTTTAGTAGTAGAAGCACCTACTACGTTCACACTTCCAAAGGGCATCCCTAGGCTTGAAGCCCTAAAGTAACGCATTCCACTATGTCCCGCAATTGCAAATAAGTCAAATCTCTGTGGGTTAAGACAGTATGATGCAACATGTTAAGATTCTGCCATACCATCTCGTCTGAAGAAGGCAACCCAAGGGGTGCAGCTTTAGGCAAATGAAACTCCACTCTACTGTCAATTTTAGCCCAAATTGCATCAGATAGCTCCGATGAAGAGGATGGCAACGTCATTGACAGGACTGAAACTATTGCCACCTTCTTCGAAGCTGTTACCAACTCCTCCCGACTCTCCTCGATAGATGCAGGCGAGGTAGGAACAATAGCTGCAGGCTCACCCCTGGCTTCAGGTGCCGAGCTAGAAGTTTCAAGTATGAGGTCAGAAGTTTGCTCTAGGCCGATGGGAGAGTATTCCTCATGCTCTCCTGTCGGAATGGTTTCTTCAAGCTCTGCTCCGACAGTAATCGCCAGGTTAGGTGCTTCATCGGCCACCGTCTGCTGAGGTTCCGACGGTGCTGCCCCGACGTTAGTAACATCATCGGTCGACCCTTGTTCAATGGCCAATGGGGGAGACTGTAGCTGCTCCATGATGTGATCAAGCCATGGAATGCTCATTGGCTTGCTGAGGCTGCTTATCTTGAGGTATCCACTAGGAAGCCACAGCACGAGTGGCCTCCACACAGGCACCACACCTTCACCAGGGGAGAACTTGAAAGACTCCAGCTGGGGAGCAGGGAGCGATGGCGCTGCGCCCCCCGTAGATGGAACTAGCCCTATCGGGATAATGGGATCCTTCACAAAGTAAACAAACCAAAGGAAGAAAAGACATGTTAAAATCCCCGTTACAGCACACAGACAATAACAAAGAAACCATATGAAATTTGGGTCTCACCTCAATTGGCACAAGGTCCATCTCAGCTGCTGCAGGAGCCTCCATCGATAGCTGTGTCAAGCCAGAGGTAACCTAACCTTCCTCCAGAGAAAGACTCGGGGCACTAAGAAAACCTATTTTAAGTCGTGCTGGGATGAAGGCTAGGAGATCACTCGGTAAGAAGTTGATGGAGTAGTTTCTCTCGACCTTACTTCCGGAAGCTCCTCACCCCTTGAAGTGCCGTAATCCACTGGTTCATCAGAGGGTGGATGATAGAACGAAGAGTGTGGGCTAGAAGGGGGGATGAATAGATCACACCCGATTTAAAGCAATTTGAATTAGGAGCTAAGAAAACCCAGACGCAGAAAGAGAGTTTCTCTAATTAAGTCACGGAGAAGACCAATGAATAGAAGTTTAACGTGGGGAGGCCGATACAGAACAGTAAGCAAAAAGCTTATGAGCTTTAGACACAATCAGAAATCACCCATACACATCAAGCAAGAGATCAAACGAGCAAACCACACAAGTGAGACAGAAAATTTTTAAGGTGGTTCGATTGCGATCTGCAATCTACGTCCACCCCTTTCTCCTTCGGAGAAAGGCTTCCTTGCACTAAGCAAAATTAAACACGCAGACTCAGTCTGCAACACCTACTACCAAATAGCTTGCCACAAGGGAACAAATCCCTCTACACTGATCTTGTAACCCACAAGATCTGAACCTGACCTTGCCCCAGCAAGATCAAAATCGGAGGACCAACCTCCCTTCCTCTAAGCCAGAGGGTACACACGAGCAAATTCCCTACACTCGCAACTGGAGAACCAATCTCCCTTCCTCTAAGAACAGTTATAGGGTAACAAAGCAATATAGAAGAAATGAGTGAAACAACTTGAAAACAAAGAAATGAAAAGAAAATAGTCACACAAAATAGCAAAAATGTAGCTTCTAGAGAAGCAGTCTTTCAAGCTCAAAATAAAGAAATGATCACTCAGACTCTCCCATGACTGGACAGGCTCTTCTCTCGAATAGGGAGGTTTCAGCACTCGCAGTGGCTTCAGATGCTCTCAATTTTTTTTCAATCTTCAGCGACTTTTTCTTGCATTCTTCAACCTCTTTTTATAGCCAGATAATAGGGCGTGGCTAACACAATTCCCGCCCATTTCTTCTCACAGATCTGATCCCTTTTTGGTTCCACGTGTCAGGATCATCCTATCTATTCTTTGCCTTAGATCACGAGCCCTTAAACCTGGTACATTGACTTCCACGTGGAGTGACCTCACTGGTTTTGGGTTCGCTCAACACATGCTCGACCAGGTGACGACCCTGCCAAGCAAGAGAAGATATTATTGAAGGCAATATAGACCAAGGTCATGCACAGACTTTACGTATCATATAGCGAGACAAGCACAAACTCTAACTGACATGCACTGACCTTAAAGCTAATGACATAGACACATGCACAGACCGTATCTCAAATAATGCTTAGACCATGTGTCGTGAATTGCAAGATAAGCACAAATTTTACAGCAATGCACAGACTTTAATTATGCACAAGCCAAGACATGCACAGGCCTTACGTGCGTGCATCCACAAGGATTGCACCGACCTTGAGTAGAGAATAGCACAGACTTGTTAAGTACAGAACAAGAATTGCACCGACTTGATCATGCGTGGAAGACTCTTGCACAGAGGTGCTAAAGCAAACATTGCACCGACCTCTAGCATGAGACACAGATAGAGACGCTGTGTAAAACACAATACATGCACTGAGATTAGACCTATGACTTCTTATGCATGGACTTAGCAAAGAGGTGTGCACAGACTTTATGTGCATGGTGCGAGAGTTGCACCAACTTGATTTCGTGCAACAATGATTGTTGCACTGACTTGCTGTGCTAGGAATACAACATGCACGGACTTAGTCGCGTGCCTCAGCGAGAATTGCACCGACTAGCTGCTAGCATGCACAGACCCTATTCAGTTAAGATGCAACATCTTCATGGACTGAATATGCGTAAAACAAAGGATGCACCAACTTGATTCCGTAACACAAAAACTGCACCGATTGTGACATGCACGAAATACCGGATTTGCACCGAGTTGACAGTGAATGCACCGACCTGAATTTCATATTAGCAAAGTATGCACCAACTTTCATTTCATGAGAGCATTTCCAAACAACTCAGTGTAAATCAGACAAAAACACTATGTAAAGTAAATGTGTTGATAGGCTAAACAAGTTTGACTTATAGTGTTTGACATCATCAAAACCGTAGGGATGCAACAGTCTCCCCCTTTTTGATGATGGCAACACTATGAGTCAATCTCTGACAATGCACCTAAAAATGAGTGATCAAGCATGCTTGCTCCATGTCACACTAACTCCTGCCAATGCAAAACACTCTCCTCATCACTTGACTCTCCTCCCCTTGACTCTCCCCCTTAAAATTCTCCCCCTTTGACATCATCAAAAGGAGATGAAAGAGATATGCAGCTGTTGGATAAGTGAGAGTAAAATGCAGTATTTTCACAGTGAGAATGACCCATGAGCCGATCTTAAAAGATTAAGTAGAGCACTAAAACAAATGAAGATTCTTCAAATCAAGTAATCAAGAAAGGCCTGGAAGAGGAAGTGAAGTTTATCTGCATACAAAGGATATGATGAGAAATCAAGGGTGAACAGATATGCCAAGAGAGAGCTGACCAAAACTATACTAGTTAGACTCCAAGAGACTGTTTCTCAGAACAAAGTTCTTGAGGTATTGAGGACAAATAGTCCAGAAACTAGTAGTAAGAACCAGGGATTTGACTGAAACATATTTTTCATTAACGAGCAGAATATTGATCAATAGATAACTTGGTAGTTCACATCTTTGACATTAAGGAGACACCTTGATCAGAGGCCGGACTCCCTAGTTCTCAATGTGAGAACCGTATTACCTCTCTTTTTAGAGAAAAAAGTTAGTAACTGTGGCTTTTTATGTGAGGAGACACCTTGATCAGAGGCCAGACTCCCCAGTTACTCACCACTTAATTACCATTGCTCTGTCATGATAGCAAATTTTGCACTTCTTAACAGAGATAATCTGACACCTCATGACTGAGGAAAATTTTCATTTCTTTTTGATGAGACACTCAGTTTCTCAGTAATCAGACCATTGCTCTAAGCAAGTAAATTTTTGTTTTGATCCCCTTATATTGTTTTTAATATGAATGTTTGAAAACAATACCTACCAGAAGCACTGATTCTTAAAGAATGTATTCCTTGAAGTCTAGGTTTCAAGTTTTTAGCAGATATCATGACATATAAGTTTAGCTTGTTCCATGATCATGAAATGTGTAAGGAGATATACTTCGAACACCTTATCCAAGTCTTTGCTAAATTACTAGATAAAAGATTCTAGCTGAGCTTTAGTTGTTCAGACTTAAGGATTTAAGACAAGTATGGGATTCTACTTGTTGTGAATGAACTGTATTAAATCTTTCATAAGAAACAACAGCAACATACATCTCTCAAATGCTTCTAAGTCAGTCAATCTTCACATACTAACCAACTCCCCCTTACAAAATGGTATGTTATTCATATATGACTCATGCAGTATATGCAAATGCACAGACCCCTCAGCTTAACGGCTCGCATATAGACATAGACAGAACTCCCCCTCACACTATGCCAAGATATAAAGACATACTCATGCTGAGTGGTTAAGAACATAGAGGAAGGATAGGTTATTCATGGAAGCAAAACATTTTACTCAAGAACAATGTAAATGTAAATACTGAAAACAAAATCATGAGGGTATTTTATTCATGGAGCTAAGATTTAAAAATACCTAACTCTCTCCTCAAAGATGTGAATTTTTCATTATCCAGTGGCTTAGTGAAGATGTCAGCTATTTGGTTTGCAGTGCCTACATGGATTAATTCAAATGTTCCTTGGGAAACCTCATCTCTTATAAAATGATGTCTTATTTCTATGTTTTTAGTTCGAGAGTGCAAAACAAGATTCTTGGCTAGATTGATGGCACTAGTATTGTCATAATATATGGGTGTGCACCCCAGGTCTACTTGATAGTCTTGAAGTTGGTGTTTGATCCAAATGACTTGTGTACCACAACTCCCTGCAGCTACGTACTCAGCCTCTGCAGTAGAGAGTGCCACAGAGTGTTGTTTCTTGGAACCCCAAGAGACTAAACACCCACCTAGAAATTCACAATGCCCACTAGTACTTTTTTTATCTAGCTTACACTCGGCATAATCAGCATCCGTATATGAAACAAGATCTAATGTGTGTGATGCAGGAAACCATAAACCTAGGGTGTGTGTAGCAGATAAGTATCTGAAAATTCTTTTTACAGCTGCTAAGTGTAATTCAATGGGTCTAGATTGGTACCTAGCACACATTCCTACACTGAACTGTATATCAGCTTTCGAGGCAGTTAAGTAGAGCAAAGATCCAATCATACCTCGGTATATCTTTGCATCAACTTCTTTACCTAATTCGTCTACATCCAATGATGTGTTGGTACCCATTGGTGTTGTGATGTGCTTCAGATTGATCATGCCAAACCTCTTGAGGATGTCCAATGTGTATTTGGTCTAGTAGATGAAGCATCCATCCTCCAACTGCTGTACTTGCAAGCCAAGGAAATACTTTAATTCACCTACCAAACTCATCTCAAACTCAGCAGACATCAATTGAGAAAACTCATTGCATAGTTCAGTATTTGTTGAACCGAAGATAATGTCATCTACATATACCTGAACTATGATGAGGTCTTTATTTGAACTCTTGGTAAATAAGGTTTGATCCACCTTACCTCTGTGGTAGCCCTTGCTGATCAGAAATTCTATCAGCCTTTCATACCAGGCTCGAGGAGCCTGATTTAGATCATACAAGGCTTTATTAAACCTGAAAACTTGGTTAGGTTGAGGAGAAAATTGAAATCCGGGAGGTTGTTCAATAAAAACTTCTTCTTTAATAACTCCATTTAAAAATGCACTTTTAACATCCATTTGTTGAAGTTTTATATTTTTAGAACAAGCGAAAGCTAATAAAATTCTAATTGCTTCCATCCTAGCAACAGGTGCATAGGACTCATCAAAATCAACTCCAAATTCCTGATTGTAGCCTTTGGCTACTAGTCTGGCTTTATTTCTCGAAATAATTCCATCCTCATTCATTTTATTCTTAAAAACCCACTTAGTTCCTATGACATTTGTATTTTCTGGTCTTGGAACTAGCTCCCAGACATTATTTCTTTCAAATTGACCTAACTCCTCACACATAGCATTAACCCATGATTGATCATTTAAAGCTTCTTCTACTGATTTGGGCTCAATCTGTGAGACCAAAGCAACTAGGTCCTGATTATGAACATTTCTAAAGTGAGACCTTGTTCTGAGTGGATCTTCAAGGTTGCCTATGATGTTATCTACTGGGTGATCTTTCAAAACTTTCAGATTTGTTGAAGACTCACCTGCTTCAGCTGAGCTTACTTGGTTGGAGGTACTTGATACTTCAGGTGGTTTAGCTTCTTCATTCTCTTTGTCCTACAAGAATTCTCCATCTTCTTTTGAGCACCTGTCATCATTAACTAAGTTAGTGAATTGTTTGATTCATCCAATATGATGTGAGGTGTTTCTTCTACAGTCTTATCTGTGCAGTTGAAAACCCTATATGCCCTAGTTGTTTCAGAGTATCCTAGAAAGATTCCTAGAGTACTCCTTGCATCAAATTTGTCTAGGTCTCTTTTATTGTTGTTGTGGATGAAACATTTTGAACCAAAGATTTTGAAGTATGAAACATCAGGCTTCTTACATTCCAGGAGTTCATAAGGTGTTTTCTTATGGATGGGTCTTACCAAGGCTCTATTAATGGTGTAGCAAGCGGTGTTGGCTGCCTCTACCCAAAATCTTCTAGGTAGCTGACTCTCCATCAGCATGGTTCTGGCCATCTTAATGATTGTGCGATTTCTTCTCTCCACTATACCGTTCTGCTCTGGAGTCCTGGGAGAAGAAAATCTGTGAGTCAGTCCCTCTTTATTACAAAATTCAGATAATGTAGCATTTTCAAATTCTCCTCCATGGTCAGACTGGATCATGGAAATTTTGTGAATTCCTTCTTGTCTGACTTTTTTGAAAAGATGTTCAAACTTCTGAAAAGCATCATTTTTATTTGCCAAGAAAAATAACCAAGAATATCTAGTAAAATCATCTACAATAACAAATCCGAATCTTTTACCATTCAGGCTCTGAGTCCTGGTTGGACCAAAGAGGTCCATATGCAAAAGCTCCATTGGTCTGGATGACAGAGACTCAGATCTCAGTTTGAATGATTTTCGGGTCTGTTTGCCTAGAGCACAGGCATCACATGGTTTTGAAATAGAACAAAATTTGATTTTTGGCAATCCTCTAACTAAATCATGTTTAACCAATTTATTCAAAGAGGAGAAGCTAGCATGACCTAAACGTCTGTGCCACATGAAAGCATTATTCTTAAGATCAGTAGATAGACAGAGATTAGTTTCAAATTTTTCATTTAGATCAACAATGTATACATTATTAACTCTATGAGCTTCAAACATGACTTTGCCAGAATTTATTTAAAGAATTTTACATGCATTGTTATCAAACAAAATTCTGTGACCCTTGTCACATAGCTGACTAATGCTGAGCAGGTTGTGTTGAAGACCTTCCACAAGAAGAACTTTTTCAATGGAGTTTGTGGAGGACTTACCAACTGTTCCAATGCCAACAATTTTACCTATGTTCTTTCCTCCGAATTTGACCAGACCCCCTAACTTCATTTCCAGCTTGCTGAATTTGGATCGGTCACCTGTCATGTGCCTGGAGCAGCCGCTATCTAGATACCACTTGTTGTTCTCGGTTGCTAGGCTAACCTGCATAGATCAAATTAAGCAAAGTTGTTTGGAACCCAAGATAGATTGGGTCCAAAGACATTATTTAACTCTCTAAGCAGACATTTGGGAATCCAAAGCTGTTTCAAATTATTCTTCCTTTCCGCTTTGTTGACAGTTAAGCTAGAATTGTGTCCACCTGATCTAATGGAGTGAAACATGTTCCTGTTGTTAGACCCTTTATTCCTCGGGTATTCTCTGTACCCATCATGTTTAGTAAAGAATTTATGAGAGTGAGCATGATTTCCCCAGTTTCTTCTGTACTGACCCATGTTCTTATTATAATATGAATTTCTGTTGTGGGTCATTTGCCTGGTTCTGTTAACACTCTTGTTCTGGTTGACGGGCATGGGAGCTTGTCTAGTTAAGTTCTTCACAGTTTTAGAGTGTTGTTGAACATGTTTTGTTGACTTATTCCTAGTTTGCTGGACACTCTGAACATGACTAGAGCTTGATGGTGTGTCCATTTTCTCTTTTCCCTTTTCTGGACAGAATGTTATAGTTTTGAATTCAAAAGGTCTTTTCTGTGCCGGATTGTAGCCCAAACCCTCTTTGTTAAAATTAACTCTAGTACCCAACATAGTATCTAAGTTTGACCTTCCTTGAACAAATTTTTCTAGGGTTATTTGTTTATCTTCCAGCTCTTTCTGCAATGTTTTACACTTTTCTTGAAATTCAGAGTTGACCTTCCTAACAGCTTCATATTTTTTAGTGATCAAGCTGTTTTCACTTTGACTCTCTTGAAACTTTGACTTAAGTTCATCAAGCTGTTTATGAACTTCCTGGTTTTCAGACTTAAGGTCATCATTTTCTTTTCTGAGAGAGTTCATCTCTTCTAGTTCTTCCTTGAACTTCAGATTCTCTTTGTTAGTCCGAACCTGCTCTTCAGTGGCAATATTCAATTTTCTCTTTATCATCCTATGCTCTTTGCTCAAAGCATTAAATTTATCTAGCAGTTCAACATATGAATCTTCCCAATCATCAATTGTAAAGTTCTCAAAAATATTGGTTACCTCTTCGTCGCTTTTGGCCATGAGGCATATTCCTTCTTCGTCTTCCTCTGAAGAGCTGGCCTCTGGGTCTTCCTCCTCGTCACTCCACATGCAGACCATAGCTTGAGGTTTCTTCTTCTGCACCTTGGAGGCCTTCTTCTGGAGTTCGGGACATTCACCTTTTATATGTCCTGTCTTCCTGCAGTGACAACATGTAATCTTCTTAGTGCTCTTGGTTTTATCATTATTGGAATCAATCTTCTTACCAGAAGAATACGACCCTTTTCTTCTGAACATTTTTCCTTCGTTCTTAGAAACTGTCGAAACTGACGAGTGAGCATAGCCTACTCCTCTTGATCAAGATCTGACAAACCGTCAGACTCCCCACTGCTACTACCGCTGCTGCTGCTACCTTTACTGCTGGAGACCTTGAGGCAATGTTCTTGCCCTTCTTCTCACTTCCTTCACCATTCCTTCTGAAGTTCATTTCGTAGGTCATTAGGGATCCTATCAGTTCAGCGACTGTCATCTTCGACAGATCCCTAGACTCTTCTATCACTATGGCCTTAGTGTGCCAAGCGAGGGATAGCAACCTAAGAATTTTCCTGACAATGTCCCGTTCTGAAATTTGTTTCCCAAGCCCATTAAGACTATTAGTAATCAATGACAACCTGGCATACATTTCAGTGATCGTCTCCTCAGATTTCATTTTGAACAATTCATATTCAGAGGTCAGCATATTTACCTTAGTGGCCTTCACTTGGGATGTACCTTTGTAGATTAGCTCCAATTCATCCCACATCTTCTTGGTGGTTTTGCAGGCTGAGATCCGGGCGTATTCATCAGGGTGAACCGCACACTGAATGATGTTCAGGGCCGACCAGTTGATGGTGGAAAGTTTGACGTGATCCTCCGTCCACGCATCTTCATTCGGTGGAAGATCATAAGGCCCTACAGTGATCACTCTCCAGAGCTTGCGGCTCTGTGCTCTCATAAACACCTCCATTCAGCCATGAAGCTTCGAGGACCACTAGATCCAGAATTACCATGGCCGTTGGACCACATGATGGGTAACCTGTTCTGATACCAATTGATAGAACGAAGAGTGTGAGCTAGAAGGTGGGGATGAATAGATCACACCCGATTTAAAGCAATTTGAATTAGGAGCTACGAAAACCCAGACGCAGAAAGAGAGTTTCTCTAATTAAGTCACGGAGAAGACCAATGAGTAGAAGTTTAACGTGAGGAGGCCGATACAGAACAGTAAGCCAATAGCTTATGAGCTTTAGACACAATCAAAAATCACCCATACGCACCAAGCAAGAGATCAAACTAGCAAACCATACAAGTGAGATAGAGATTTTTAAGGTCGTTCGATTGCGATCTGCAATCTACATCCACCCCTTTCTCCTCCGAAGAAAGGCTTCCTTGCACTAAGCAAATTTAAACACGCAGACTGAGTCTGCAACACCTGCTGCCAAATAGCTTGCCACAAGGGAACAAATCCCTCTACACTGATCCTGTAACCCATAGGATCTGAACCTGACCTTGCCCCAGCAAGATCAGAATTGGAGGACCAACCTCCCTTCCTCTAAGCCAGACGGTACACACGAGTGAATTCCTTACACTCGCAACTGGAGAACCTGATGGGGACATCGCTTACTCCTTCACATACCTCCGAGGGTCCTGCTACTCGCCATTTTGCTCGCCATGATTTTTGGAGTCTAGCTATATAATTTCCACAATTTTCTTGAGTCATTATCATGTAATTTTGCCTTTTATTGAGTCTATTACCTAAGTTAGTTAGTCATTTACCTAAGTCCAAGTTTCATTAACTAGCTTAGTAGGCTATTGGGCCTGGCCCATGGGCGCCCCCTTCCCCAACCTTTGGTCTTCTGTCAGTTGTCCATAATGTGAGGACTTATTGTAAATTGTGGGTTTCCTATATAAGGACCCCAATCCCCCACTTGAAGAGGGTAATTGATGAATGAATGAAAATTGAACCCACTTGAATCCCCTTGAGTCTTCTCTCTCTCTCTCTAGCTCTCTCTCTCTAATTCTCTCTCTCCCTCTCTCCTAGGGGCGAACCCCCTCTCTCTCCTCCCTCCCTCTCTCTCTAAAATTTGAAATTCCCCTCTCTCCTCACCCCTTGCCACCTCACTTGCCACCTAGGCAAGTCTCTTCACCTCCCAAGACCCCCATTACTTCACCATTAATCACTCCACCTCCCCAAGCACCCTTTCACCTTCCCAAGGCATCCCTCCCCCTTCCCCAAGCAATCTCCCACCTCCCTAGGGCCCTTTCCCCTCCCCAAGGAGCCCCTTCACCTCCCTAGGTCGTCCACCCCCTTCCCCTCCCTCCTAGGGTCGACCCCCTCAACCCCTCTCCACCCTCCCATTGCCTTGGCCGACCCCTCCACCCCCCCCTTTGTCAACTTCAGTTCTGTCTGCAGGCTGACCTGCAGACCAGCCTCGAGTTGCAGCGACTACCACGACAACATCTTGAAGCTTCTGGGGGCGTGGCCTACCTTTCTGGAAAGGCCTCCCTTTCCTCTTCACAGGCAAGGTGGAATCGCCCCATTCTGAGTTCGTGGCCGTCCGGGAAGGCTGTTCTACCCCAACTGCGCAGAGCTCCATCAGTAGAGTCCCTGAACCCTGTTCAAAGCTACACCACGGCCGACGGTGAGAGATTCAAGTTGTGAGTTCTTCTACAAATATCTTCCTCCACCAGTCCTCTTACTGGATAAAGAAGCAGAAGTGCGTTCGCCATCCGGAGGTCAGAGTTTTGGTCTTTCTCCCTCGACTGGTCGGGTCTGCCTCCCACAGTGGGCAGTGACCTGCCTCCACTCATTGGCATCCCCCAGTCCACCCTGACATTAGAAGGCTTCCCCGTCAGTTTAGCAGCGCAGAGGGATTGTGCACGGTTCCAGCAACTCTGGTGGCTCAAGATTTGGCATCCGGGAGCGGCCGGGACAACGTCTGCAATCCACTGTTTGTTTCTGGTAGCCTCTGTGGCCAGAGTCTGTAACCCGGTTCATTGCTGCACCACGACTAACTGTGGAGGAATCAGGCTGAACTCTCTTCTTCAAATTCTTCCTCCATCTGTCCACGACCAGAAGCAAGAAACGGAACGACATTCGGCGTCCAGGATCCAGAGTTACAAATTTTATCCCTCCGTCGCGCGGATCTGCCTCCTGTAGCCTGCAGCGACCAGTGACTACTCTTCAGGGCACACCGACCGTCCACGCCTTGGATCGCAGCCCCATCAACTCCAGCTGAAAGCTACCTCGACCACGGAGACGACGACGCTATTTTCGTGCCATTCGGAGTTCGGGAGAGCTCACAACAGCGTCTGTAACCTGCTGCTACAGAACAGGTCCGGCCAGAGACCACATCAGTCAACTCGGTTCAGTCGCTGGTGTCGCCAGTCCCTGGATCCAGAGGCCGCCCAAAAATTCAGACAACACCGGCTTCAAGTCAGGAATCATTGTGAGGTGGTTTCGCTCAATTCGGAGTCCGGACGAGCCCGAGACAGAGCCAACAACAGCACCCTATCCAGCAGTCCAGATTGCAGCTGAACCCACATTGATTTCCTTTTTAACCACTTCGGTCCGTCCTCCCATCCCCGCCTGGCCGGCTTACCGCCCCACCCTGCGTGGTGGTAGTGTTTGTCTGTAATTAACCAACTCCCACCCCCGAGATCACCCTCCTGCGCGAGGTGTAGTAATTGTACTCTTGAACAGGTTTTGAAGCTTCACAGGCGCAGTGTGCGGGGAGCACACTTCCCCGCTCGCCCTCGTCTCCGACCGGGATCGGCGTCTTCACGCCGATCAGGTGAGCTCCTGGCCACTCTTCGCTGCTGGTTATTACCATTGCCAGCTTAGTATCGCTCTTAGTTGTCCGTCGGAGGTGAGACGAGCGCTCGATCTATAATTCAATCCAATCAAGTGTTCACCGCGGAGCGAGTTGAGAGAGAGCCATTGCATCCCACGCCCTCGGTGTGCCGGCCGCCCTTGAAATCGGGCATCCCTGGCCCATTGGGGTCCCTTCCAAGCTAGCCAAACCCTTGGAACCTTGAGGTCCAACCCCGGACCCTCACCGTCATCGCCGGTCCTCCTTCAGACCTGAGTGTGCCTACACGAGTGAGTCCGCTAGTACGACGTTGCCAACTCATGTGTTGCTTGCTATCCTAGGTCCAAGGGAGCCATATCACATCAAATTGGTATCATTGTCCTCCGCTGCATGTTGTGTCACATCAAATTGGTATCAGAGCAAGTTCTAGACTTGTCTCTACTAAGTCTTGTCCTAGGGCAGTTGCATTCATCACCCGATCATCATGCATCCCCCTCGTTGGCCAAATGGTCCGATTGACCCCCTCCACATGGACTACATTGTAGATGAGGACCTTCATTTTGATGGAAATCCTCATGCCTATCTTAGGTGGGAGAATACCATGGAAAGGGACTTTGAGAGTACTTGGGTATATGGATCCGAGAGAGTTCGCAGGGCCAAGGCACGACTTCGGGGTCTTGCTAAGAAAATGTGGGAACACAAAGAGAGATTCAGAAGGGTTTGGGGGCAAGAGCCCATTCACTCTTGTTCTGGTTGACGGGCATGGGAGCTTGTCTAGTTAAGTTCTTCACAGTTTTAGAGTGTTGTTGAACATGTTTTGTTGACTTATTCCTAGTTTGCTGGACACTCTGAACATGACTAGAGCTTGATGGTGTGTCCATTTTCTCTTTTCCCTTTTCTGGACAGAATGTTATAGTTTTGAATTCAAAAGGTCTTTTCTGTGCCGGATTGTAGCCCAAACCCTCTTTGTTAAAATTAACTCTAGTACCCAACATAGTATCTAAGTTTGACCTTCCTTGAATAAATTTTTCTAGGGTTATTTGTTTATCTTCCAGCTCTTTCTATAATGTTTTACACTTTTCTTGAAATTCAGAGTTGACCTTCCTAACAGCTTCATATTTTTTAGTGATCAAGCTGTTTTCACTTTGACTCTCTTGAAACTTTGACTTAAGTTCATCAAGTTGTTTATGAACTTCCTGGTTTTCAGACTTAAGGTCATCATTTTCTTTTCTGAGAGAGTTCATCTCTTCTAGTTCTTCCTTGAACTTCAGATTCTCTTTGTTAGTCCGAACCTACTCTTCAGTGGCAATATTCAATTTTCTCTTTATCATCCTATGCTCTTTGCTCAAAGCATTAAATTTATCTAGCAGTTCAACATATGAATCTTCCCAATCATCAATTGTAAAGTTCTCAAAAATATTGGTTACCTCTTCATCGCTTTTGGCCATGAGGCATATTCCTTCTTCGTCTTCGTCTGAAGAGCTGGCCTCTAGGTCTTCCTCCTCGTCACTCCACATGCAGACCATAGCTTGAGGTTTCTTCTTCTGCACCTTGGAGGCCTTCTTCTGGAGTTCAGGACATTCACCTTTTATATGTCCTGTCTTCCTGCAGTGACAACATGTAATCTTCTTAGTGCTCTTGGTTTTATCATTATTGGAATCAATCTTCTTACCAGAAGAATACGACCCTTTTCTTCTGAACATTTTTCCTTTCGTTCTTAGAAACTGTCGAAACTGATGAGTGAGCATAGCCTACTCCTCTTGATCAAGATCTGACAAACCGTCAGACTCCCCACTGCTACTACCGCTGCTG
Source organism: Amorphophallus konjac (assembly GCA_022559845.1). Taxonomy (NCBI): domain Eukaryota; kingdom Viridiplantae; phylum Streptophyta; class Magnoliopsida; order Alismatales; family Araceae; genus Amorphophallus; species Amorphophallus konjac. Next base: position 436,591,882 of record CM040118.1, read on the forward strand.
CTGCTACCTTTACTGCTGGAGACCTTGAGGCAATGTTCTTGCCCTTCTTCTCACTTCCTTCACCATTCCTTCTGAAGTTCATTTCGTAGGTCATTAGGGATCCTATCAGTTCAACGACTGTCATCTTCGACAGATCCCTAGACTCTTCTATCACTATGGCCTTAGTGTGCCAAGCGAGGGATAGCAACCTAAGAATTTTCCTGACAATGTCACGTTCTGAAATTTGTTTCCCAAGCCCATTAAGACTATTAGTAATCAATGACAACCTGGCATACATTTCAGTGATCGTCTCCTCAGATTTCATTTTGAACAATTCATATTCAGAGGTCAGCATATTTACCTTAGTGGCCTTCACTTGGGATGTACCTTCGTAGATTAGCTCCAATTCATCCCACATCTTCTTGGTGGTTTTGCAGGCTGAGATCCGGGCGTATTCATCAGGGTGAACCGCACACTGAATGATGTTCAGGGCCGACCAGTTGATGGTGGAAAGTTTGACGTGATCCTCCATCCACGCATCTTCATTCGGTGGAAGATCATAAGGCCCTACAGTGATCACTCTCCAGAGCTTGCGGCTCTGTGCTCTCATAAACACCTCCATTCAGCCATGAAGCTTCGAGGACCACTAGATCCAGAATTACCATGGCCGTTGGACCACATGATGGGTAACCTGTTCTGATACCAATTGATAGAACGGAGAGTGTGAGCTAGAAGGTGGGGATGAATAGATCACACCCGATTTAAAGCAATTTGAATTAGGAGCTACGAAAACCCAGACGCAGAAATAGAGTTTCTCTAATTAAGTCACGGAGAAGACCAATGAGTAGAAGTTTAACGTGAGGAGGCCGATACAGAACAGTAAGCCAATAGCTTATGAGCTTTAGACACAATCAAAAATCACCCATACACACCAAGCAAGAGATCAAACTAGCAAACCATACAAGTGAGATAGAGATTTTTAAGGTCGTTCGATTGCGATCTGCAATCTACATCCACCCCTTTCTCCTCCGGAGAAAGGCTTCCTTGCACTAAGCAAATTTAAACACGCAGACTGAGTCTGCAACACCTGCTGCCAAATAGCTTGCCACAAGGGAACAAATCCCTCTACACTGATCCTGTAACCCATAGGATCTGAACCTGACCTTGCCCCAGCAAGATCAGAATTGGAGGACCAACCTCCCTTCCTCTAAGCCAGACGGTACACACGAGTGAATTCCTTACACTCGCAACTGGAGAACCTGATGGGGACATCGCTTACTCCTTCACATACCTCCGAGGGTCCTGCTACTCGCCATTTTGCTCGCCATGATTTTTGGAGTCTAGCTATATAATTTCCACAATTTTCTTGAGTCATTATCATGTAATTTTGCCTTTTATTGAGTCTATTACCTAAGTTAGTTAGTCATTTACCTAAGTCCAAGTTTCATTAACTAGCTTAGTAGGCTATTGGGCCTGGCCCATGGGCGCCCCCTTCCCCAACCTTTGGTCTTCTGTCAGTTGTCCACAATGTGAGGACTTATTGTAAATTGTGGGTTTCCTATATAAGGACCCCAATCCCCCACTTGAAGAGGGTAATTGATGAATGAATGAAAATTGAACCCACTTGAATCCCCTTGAGTCTTCTCTCTCTCTCTCTCTAGCTCTCTCTCTCTAATTCTCTCTCTCCCTCTCTCCTAGGGGCGAACCCCCTCTCTCTCCTCCCTCCTCTCTCTCTAAAATTCGAAATTCCCCTCTCTCCTCACCCCTTGCCACCTCACTTGCCACCTAGGCAAGTCTCTTCACCTCCCAAGACCCCCATTACTTCACCATTAATCACTCCACCTCCCCAAGCACCCTTTCACCTTCCCAAGGCATCCCTCCCCCTTCCCCAAGCAACCTCCCACCTCCCTAGGGCCCTTTCCCCTCCCCAAGGAGCCCCTTCACCTCCCTAGGTCGTCCACCCCCTTCCCCTCCCTCCTAGGGTCGACCCCCTCAACCCCTCTCCACCCTCCCATTGCCTTGGCCGACCCCTCCACCCCCCCCTTTTGTCAACTTCAGTTCTGTCTGCAGGCTGACCTGCAGACCAGCCTCGAGTTGCAGCGACTACCACGACAACATCTTGAAGCTTCTGGGGGCGTGGCCTACCTTTCTGGAAAGGCCTCCCTTTCCTCTTCGCAGGCGAGGTGGAATCACCCCATTCTGAGTTCGTGGCCGTCCGGGAAGGCTGTTCTACCCCGACTGCGCAGAGCTCCATCAGCAGAGTCCCTGAACCCTGTTCAAAGCTACACCACGGCCGACGGTGAGAGATTCAAGTTGTGAGTTCTTCTACAAATATCTTCCTCCACCAGTCCTCTTACTGGATCAAGAAGCGGAAGTGCGTTCGCCATCCGGAGGTCAGAGTTTTGGTCTTTCTCCCTCGACTGGTCGGGTCTGCCTCCCACAGTGGGCAGTGACCTGCCTCCACTCATTGGCATCCCCCAGTCCACCCCGACATTAGACGGCTTCCCCGTCAGTTTAGCAGCGCAGAGGGATTGTCCACGGTTCCAGCAACTCCGGCGGCTTGAGATTTGGCATCCGGGAGTGGCCGGGACAACGTCTGCAATCCACTGTTTGTTTCTGGTAGCCGCTGTGGCCAGAGTCTGCAACCCGGTTTGTTGCTGCACCACGACTAACCGTGGAGGAATCAGGCTGAACTCTCTTCTTCAAAATTCTTCCTCCATCTGTCCACGACCAGAAGCAAGAAACGGAACGACATTCGGCATCCAGGAGCCAGAGTTACAAATTTTCTCCCTCTGTCGCGCGGATCTGCCTCCTGCAGCCTGCAGCGACCAGTGCCTACTCTTCAGGGCACACCGACCGTCCACGGCCTCGGATCGCAGCCCCACAACTCCAGCTGAAAGCTACCTCGACCACGGAGACGACACCTCTGATTTCGTGCCAATCGGAGTTCGGGAGCGCCCGTGACAGCATCTGCAACCTACTTCTACAGAACAGGTCCGGCCAGAGACCACACCAGCTGTCCTGGTTCAGTCACCTGTGCTGCCAGTCCCTGACTCCAAAGGCCGCCCCAAAATTCAGACAACACCGACTTCAAGTCAGGAAGCATTGCGAGGTGGTTTCGCTCAATTCGGAGTCCGGACGAGCCCGGGACAGAGCCAACAACAACACCCTGTCCAGCCGTCCAGATTGCAGCTGAACCCACATTGATTTCCTTTCTACCACTTCGGTCCGTCCTCCCATCCCCGCCTGGCCGGCTTACCGCCCCACCCTGCGTGGTGGTAGTGTTTGTCTGTAATTAACCAATTCCCACCCCCGAGATCACCCTCCTGCGCGAGGTGTAGTAATTGTACTCTTGAACAGGTTTTGAAGCTTCACCGGCGCAGTGTGCGGGGAGCACACTTCCCCGCTCGCCCTCGTCTCCGACCGGGATCGGCGTCTTCACGCCGATCAGGTGAGCTCCTGGCCACTCTTCGCTGCTGGTTATTACCATTGCTAGCTTAGTATCGCTCTTAGTTGTCCGTCGGAGGTGAGACGAGCGCTCGATCTATAATTCAATCCAATCAAGTGTTCACCGCGGAGCGAGTTGAGAGAGAGCCATTGCATCCCACGCCCTCGGCGTGCCGGCCGCCCTTGAAATCGGGCATCCCTGGCCCATTGGGGTCCCTTCCGAGCTAGCCAAACCCTTGGAACCTTGAGGTCCAACCCCGGACCCTCACCGTCATCGCCGGTCCTCCTTCGGACCCGAGTGTGCCTACGCGAGTGAGTCCGCTAGTGCGACGTTGCCAACTCATGTGTTGCTTGCTATCCTAGGTCCAAGGGAGTCATATCACATCAAATTGGTATCATTGTCCTCCGCTGCATGTTGTGTCACATCAAATTGGTATCAGAGCAAGTTCTAGACTTGTCTCTACTAAGTCTTGTCCTAGGGCAATTGCATTCATCACCCGATCATCATGCATACCCCTCGTTGGTCACATGGTCCGATTGACCCCCTCCACATGGACTACATTGTAGATGAGGACCTTCATTTTGATGGAAATCCTCATGCCTATCTTAGGTGGGAGAATACCATGGAAAGGGACTTTGAAAGTACTTGGGTATATGGATCCGAGAGAGTCCGCAGGGCCAAGGCACGACTTCGGGGTCTAGCTAAGAAAATGTGGGAACACAAAGAGAGATTCAGAAGGGTTTGGGGGCAAGAGCCCATTCACTCATGGGATGACATGAAGAGGGAACTTAGAAAGATCTATGCTCCCCGACATTCCCCCACCCACCCGAGAAGCCCTCCCACAAACCCGTTCCCGCCCAGTCCATCTAAACCCTCCACTAGGACCAAAACCCCACCACCCAAAGGACCCCAAGACTCATTAGAAGAACTAAGGATTGAGATTAAGAATATCTTCACCTCCCATAGGGTCCAAACTCCACCACCCCAAATAATTCCAACTTGCACCACCCCATCGCCAAAAGGCCTTCCCACTCCCTTGGAGAGCAAGACCCCCACACCACAAAGGAATGAGATTGAAGTTGAGGAATATGAGGCCTCCCCCGATTGGGAAGAAGAGTATGAATCACAATATCATGGGTTAGGCCAAGAAGTTCCCATCCCAAGTGGAGGAAGCATCATGGCTCACTCCACCCTCACCATTCCAACCCGTATGGACCCCATGTCCACTCCACCTAGGCCCATGATGGCCACCACCACCCCACCCAAAACTCTCCCACCAACCCACACTCCACAAACTTCCTTGGTCCCCAAAACCACCCCTCCATCTTCCCCTAAAAGAGACACACCCCCTAAAACCAATCAACCCAATCCTCCTCAACCCATCCATCTTCCACTACCAATCCCTACCCAACCCCAACCTAGGCCTCCACTTCTCCCCTTACCGATCCCAAACCAAGTTCCCCTTTACCTCCCACCCCGGGGGTACCACACACCTACCCTCACCACCCCACCCTCAAGGAACCATCTCACCTCCTTGATAGAGGAACCCATGATTCCCATACCCGACCCCATAGAGGTGAACACACCAACCCCCGCCATAGAGATCGCCCATGTCCAGGAAGAAGAAGGAACTTCACATGGTGGTCTTCACCTTACACCACCCTCCTTAATAGGGACCGAGCTTATCTTAGGAGAACCCCTTTCACGTTGGCTAAAGGAGAACCCATTTGGAGATCTCATGGTCCATGCTTACCCACCCATGGAGCAAAACCTTCCTATAGTACCCTTATCCACCTATCACACCACAATCCAATCATCCTATCAGGTGGAAACATTAGGGGATTTTCTTGAGGGTCTAACTTGGCAAATGAAGCTAACTGGCATGTTGACCACTGTAGCCGACCAACCTAGGAGTCTTAACCTCCTACATCTATGTGTCGGGTCCATCTCTTCCATTTACACTGTGGGTTGCTACACTAGCGACCTTCTTTTATCCCTCCCCATACCCGAAGAGCCCGATGCTATCCGCGAATTGGAGTTACTTATTTCGGGTAGGATGCCAAGCCCTCCAAACATGACCAACCAACCCTCCTCGAACTTCGGTTCAATTACTACATTTGAGGAGGAGGACTCACCATCATTTGGAGACCTTGAGGTGAAAGAATACCTCACCCTTGGTAACACATTCCATGACCCCTTTGATCCCACCCTGTGGAAGACAATGAATCCATGGGACCTGACCGCCCTACCCACCACCCACTCCCTCCTACCCTCACCAACCATGCTAGAACCAACACACCTCGTCCTAGACCCAGTCCACACCAAGGGAACCATGACCATGGGCAGTATACACCTAGGGAACAAGGTAGTGCCCCACCCCATGATGCATACCTACTATGATCCCTTCGACCCTTACAAATGGGAGCTTAAAGGTCACCCCATACCCACACACATGGTCATCATCTCTAGGAGAAGAAAGCACCCATCTTGGCATGTCACATCATTCGACAAGGGTCATGAGTCCAGCCCTCCCATGCATGTCACGCACAGTTTAGGCTCAATGCATAACTGGCCTACATTTGGTTGTGCTGGCCCACCCACATTCTTCATAGCCCTTACACTTGAATGGAGCACACATGGATGTCCGGGTCCCCCGGTAATTCTCACAGCCATACACGATAGATCCACCTATGGTTTCCCAGGCCCCCCTGAGTCCACAAGATGCCTCATCACATCCATGAATGATAGGTCTATGTATGGTTGCCCCGGTCCCCCTCTGCATACCACATACTTCCCACCCCCACCGCACCATCACTCAAAGCATACTCATTCAAGCAAGCATCCAAATATGGGTAGTGACGATCATAATGAGCGGGCTATAACTCACGGGTGGCACTTTGAAATCCAAGGAGGTAACCTCGCGATGGTGGCATTGGAACGACTCTATCTTAGGGCCACCTCCAAATCGAGGGCACGAGGACTTGGACCTTTCATGTTCCAAGTGGCTTTGGCAAACCTGGCTTATGGATTAGATTTACTAATGGGCTATGGGATATACCCCAATTATCATGCGGCTGATCCGGCACCCTACATGGGCACCGCGGTGAATCCCAGTGAGTACTTTGAGCCTATAACTTCCTTTAAGAGGGACACCCCGGAGTGCTTCCACAAAACAGCCTTGAGAGCCCGACGTGTACACAGAGGGGCAATACTATGCAAGCAGGGTTCCATCGCCAGCATGAGGGTGTGTCCGGGCCGCCTTGAGAGGATGAAGAGCCGTCCCCTGGTCGCAGGTGCAGGTTGGTTTTGGAGATTGCAGGACGCCCTGAGCTGCTCCCCCGGTGGGCCCTTACTCGACGGAGTCGAGTTCTCCGCACCCCGGGAGTATGATGGGGACATCGCTTACTCCTTCACATACCTCCGAGGGTCCTGCTACTCGCCATTTTGCTCGCCATGATTTTTGGAGTCTAGCTATATAATTTCCACAATTTTCTTGAGTCATTATCATGTAATTTTGCCTTTTATTGAGTCTATTACCTAAGTTAGTTAGTCATTTACCTAAGTCCAAGTTTCATTAACTAGCTTAGTAGGCTTATTGGGCCTGGCCCATGGGCGCCCCCTTCCCCAACCTTTGGTCTTCTGTCAGTTGTCCACAATGTGAGGACTTATTGTAAATTGTGGGTTTCCTATATAAGGACCCCAATCCCCCACTTGAAGAGGGTAATTGATGAATGAATGAAAATTGAACCCACTTGAATCCCCTTGAGTCTTCTCTCTCTCTCTCTAGCTCTCTCTCTCTCTATTCTCTCTCTCCCTCTCTCCTAGGGGCGAACCCCCTCTCTCTCCTCCCTCCTCTCTCTCTAAAATTCGAAATTCCCCTCTCTCCTCACCCCTTGCCACCTCACTTGCCACCTAGGCAAGTCTCTTCACCTCCCAAGACCCCCATTACTTCACCATTAATCACTCCACCTCCCCAAGCACCCTTTCACCTTCCCAAGGCATCCCTCCCCCTTCCCCAAGCAACCTCCCACCTCCCTAGGGCCCTTTCCCCTCCCCAAGGAGCCCCTTCACCTCCCTAGGTCGTCCACCCCCTTCCCCTCCCTCCTAGGGTCGACCCCCTCAACCCCTCTCCACCCTCCCATTGCCTTGGCCGACCCCTCCACCCCCCCCCCTTTTGTCAACTTCAGTTCTGTCTGCAGGCTGACCTGCAGACCAGCCTCGAGTTGCAGCGACTACCACGACAACATCTTGAAGCTTCTGGGGGCGTGGCCTACCTTTCTGGAAAGGCCTCCCTTTCCTCTTCGCAGGCGAGGTGGAATCACCCCATTCTGAGTTCGTGGCCGTCGGGAAGGCTGTTCTACCCCGACTGCGCAGAGCTCCATCAGCAGAGTCCCTGAACCCTGTTCAAAGCTACACCACTGCCGACGGTGAGAGATTCAAGTTGTGAGTTCTTCTACAAATATCTTCCTCCACCAGTCCTCTTACTGGATCAAGAAGCGAAGTGCGTTCGCCATCCGGAGGTCAGAGTTTTGGTCTTTCTCCCTCGACTGGTCGGGTCTGCCTCCCACAGTGGGCAGTGACCTGCCTCCACTCATTGGCATCCCCCAGTCCACCCCGACATCAGACGGCTTCCCCGTCAGTTTAGCAGCGCAGAGGGATTGTCCACGGTTCCAGCAACTCCGGCGGCTCGAGATTTGGCATCCGGGAGCGGCCGGGACAACGTCTGCAATCCACTGTTCATTTCTGGTAGCCTCTGTGGCCAGAGTCTGCAACCCGGCTCGTCGCTGCACCACGACTAATCGTGGAGGATTCAGACCAACTGGCTCTTCTTCAAAATTCTTCCTCCATCTGTCCACGACCAGAAGCAAGAAACGGAACGACATTCGGCATCCAGGAGCCAGAGTTACAAATTTTCTCCCTCTGTCGCGCGGATCTGCCTCCTGCAGCCTGCAGCGACCAGTGCCTACTCTTCAGGGCACACCGACCATCCACGGCCTCGGATCGCAGCCCCATCGACTCAGCTGAAAGCTACCTCGACCACGGAGACGACGCCTCTGATTTCGTGCCAATCGGAGTTCGGGAGCGCCCGTGACAGCATCTGCAACCTACTTCTACAGAACAGGTCCGGCCAGAGACCACACCAGCTGTCCTGGTTCAGTCACCTGTGCTGCCAGTCCCTGACTCCAAAGGCCGCCCAAAAATTCAGACAACACCGACTTCAAGTCAGGAAGCATTGCGAGGTGGTTTCGCTCAATTTGGAGTCCGGACGAGCCCGGGACAGAGCCAACAACAGCACCCTATCCAGCAGTCCAGATTGCAGCTGAACCCACATTGATTTCCTTTCTACCACTTCGGTCCGTCCTCCCATCCCCGCCTGGCCGGCTTACCGCCCCACCCTGCGTGGTGGTAGTGTTTGTCTGTAATTAACCAATTCCACCCCCGAGATCACCCTCCTGCGCGAGGTGTAGTAATTGTACTCTTGAACAGGTTTTGAAGCTTCACCGGCGCAGTGTGCGGGGAGCACACTTCCCCGCTCGCCCTCGTCTCCGACCGGGATCGGCGTCTTCACGCCGATCAGGTGAGCTCCTGGCCACTCTTCGCTGCTGGTTATTACCATTGCTAGCTTAGTATCGCTCTTAGTTGTCCGTCGGAGGTGAGACGAGCGCTCGATCTATAATTCAATCCAATCAAGTGTTCACCGCGGAGCGAGTTGAGAGAGAGCCATTGCATCCCACGCCCTCGGCGTGCCGGCCGCCCTTGAAATCGGGCATCCCTGGCCCATTGGGGTCCCTTCCGAGCTAGCCAAACCCTTGGAACCTTGAGGTCCAACCCCGGACCCTCACCGTCATCGCCGGTCCTCCTTCGGACCCGAGTGTGCCTACGCGAGTGAGTCCGCTAGTGCGACGTTGCCAACTCATGTGTTGCTTGCTATCCTAGGTCCAAGGGAGTCATATCACATCAAATTGGTATCATTGTCCTCCGCTGCATGTTGTGTCACATCAAATTGGTATCAGAGCAAGTTCTAGACTTGTCTCTACTAAGTCTTGTCCTAGGGCAATTGCATTCATCACCCGATCATCATGCATACCCCTCGTTGGTCACATGGTCCGATTGACCCCCTCCACATGGACTACATTGTAGATGAGGACCTTCATTTTGATGGAAATCCTCATGCCTATCTTAGGTGGGAGAATACCATGGAAAGGGACTTTGAAAGTACTTGGGTATATGGATCCGAGAGAGTCCGCAGGGCCAAGGCACGACTTCGGGGTCTAGCTAAGAAAATGTGGGAACACAAAGAGAGATTCAGAAGGGTTTGGGGGCAAGAGCCCATTCACTCATGGGAAGAGATGAAGAGTGAGCTTAGGAAGATCTATGCTCCCCGACCGTCCCACTCCTACCTAGACCATACCCGAGGAGCACTCCCACTCCCCTTTCCGCCCAGTCATCTAAACCCTCCACTAGGACCAAAACCCCACCACCCAAAGACCCCAAGACTCATTAGAAGAACTAAGGATTGAGATTAAGAATATCTTCACCTCCCTTAGGGTCCAAACTCCACCACCCCAAATAATTCCAACTTGCACCACCCCATCGCCAAAAGGCCTTCCCACTCCCCTGGAGAGCAAGACCCCCACACCACAAAGGAATGAGATTGAAGTTGAGGAATATGAGGCCTCCCCCGATTGGGAAGAGGAGTATGAATCACAATATCATGGGTTAGGCCAAGAAGTTCCCATCCCAAGTGGAGGAAGCATCATGGCTCACTCCACCCTCACCATTCCAACCCGTATGGACCCCATGTCCACTCCACCTAGGCCCATGATGGCCACCACCACCCCACCCAAAACTCTCCCACCAACCCACACTCCACAAACTTCCTTGGTCCCCAAAACCACCCCTCCATCTTCCCCTAAAAGAGACACACCCCCTAAAACCAATCAACCCAATCCTCCTCAACCCATCCATCTTCCACTACCAATCCCTACCCAACCCCAACCTAGGCCCCCACTTCTCCCCTTACCGATCCCAAACCAAGTTCCCCTTTACCTCCCACCCCGGGGGTACCACACACCTACCCTCACCACCCCACCCTCAAGGACCATCTCACCTCCTTGATAGAGGAACCCATGATTCCCATACCCGACCCCATAGAGGTGAACACACCAACCCCCGCCATAGAGATCGCCCATGTCCAGGAAGAAGAAGGAACTTCACATGGTGGTCTTCACCTTACACCACCCTCCTTAATAGGGACCGAGCTTATCTTAGGAGAACCCCTTTCACGTTGGCTAAAGGAGAACCCATTTGGAGATCTCATGGTCCATGCTTACCCACCCATGGAGCAAAACCTTCCTATAGTACCCTTATCCACCTATCACACCACAATCCAATCATCCTATCAGGTGGAAACATTAGGGGATTTTCTTGAGGGTCTAACTTGGCAAATGAAGCTAACTGGCATGTTGACCACTGTAGCCGACCAACCTAGGAGTCTTAACCTCCTACATCTATGTGTCGGGTCCATCTCTTCCATTTACACTGTGGGTTGCTACACTAGCGACCTTCTTTTATCCCTCCCCATACCCGAAGAGCCCGATGCTATCCGCGAATTGGAGTTACTTATTTCGGGTAGGATGCCAAGCCCTCCAAACATGACCAACCAACCCTCCTCGAACTTCGGTTCAATTACTACATTTGAGGAGGAGGACTCACCATCATTTGGAGACCTTGAGGTGAAAGAATACCTCACCCTTGGTAACACATTCCATGACCCCTTTGATCCCACCCTATGGAAGACAATGAACCCATGGGACCTGACCGCCCTACCCACCACCCACTCCCTCCTACCCTCACCAACCATGCTAGAACCAACACACCTCGTCCTAGACCCAGTCCACACCAAGGGAACCATGACCATGGGCAGTATACACCTAGGGAACAAGGTAGTGCCCCACCCCATGATGCATACCTACTATGATCCCTTCGACCCTTACAAATGGGAGCTTAAAGGTCACCCCATACCCACACACATGGTCATCATCTCTAGGAGAAGAAAGCACCCATCTTGGCATGTCACATCATTCGACAAGGGTCATGAGTCCAGCCCTCCCATGCATGTCACGCACAGTTTAGGCTCAATGCATAACTGGCCTACATTTGGTTGTGCTGGCCCACCCACATTCTTCATAGCCCTTACACTTGAATGGAGCACACATGGATGTCCGGGTCCCCCGGTAATTCTCACAGCCATACACGATAGATCCACCTATGGTTTCCCAGGCCCCCCTGAGTCCACAAGATGCCTCATCACATCCATGAATGATAGGTCTATGTATGGTTGCCCCGGTCCCCCTCTGCATACCACATACTTCCCACCCCCACCGCACCATCACTCAAAGCATTCTCATTCAAGCAAGCATCCAAATATGGGTAGTGACGATCATAATGAGCGGGCTATAACTCAAGGGTGGCACTTTGAAATCCAAGGAGGTAACCTCGCGATGGTGGCATTGGAACGACTCTATCTTAGGGCCACCTCCAAATCGAGGGCACGAGGATTTGGACCTTTCATGTTCCAAGTGGCTTTGGCAAACCTGGCTTATGGATTAGATTTACTAATGGGCTATGGGATATACCCCAATTATCATGCGGCTGATCCGGCACCCTACATGGGCACCGCGGTGAATCCCAGTGAGTACTTTGAGCCTATAACTTCCTTTAAGAGGGACACCCCGGAGTGCTTCCACCAAACAGCCTTGAGAGCCCGACGTGTACACAGAGGGGCAATACTATGCAAGCAGGGTTCCATCGCCAGCATGAGGGTGTGTCCGGGCCGCCTTGAGAGGATGAAGAGCCGTCCCCTGGTCGCAGGTGCAGGTTGGTTTTGGAGATTGCAGGTCGCCCTGAGCTGCTTCCCCGGTGGGCCCTTACTCGACGGAGTCGAGTTCTCCGCACCCCGGGAGTATGATGGGGACATCGCTTACCCCTTCACATGGTCCTGCTGCTCGCCATTTTGTTCGCCATCATTTTCTGAGTATAGCCATGTAGTTCTCTCATTTTTCTTGAGTCTTATCTATGTAATTTTCCCTTTATTGAGTCTATTACCTAAGTTAGTTAGTCATTTACCTAAGTCCAAGTTTCATTAACTAGCTTAGTAGGTTATTGGGCCTGTTCATTGGGCCTGGCCCATGGGCGCCCCCTTCCCCAACCTTTGGTCTTCTGTCAGTTGTCCACAATGTGAGGACTTATTGTAAATTGTGGGTTTCCTATATAAGGACCCCAATCCCCCACTTGAAGAGGGTAATTGATGAATGAATGAAAATTGAACCCACTTGAATCCCCTTGAGTCTTCTCTCTCTCTCTCTAGCTCTCTCTCTCTAATTCTCTCTCTCCCTCTCTCCTAGGGGCGAACCCCCTCTCTCTCCTCCCTCCCTCTCTCTCTAAAATTCGAAATTCCCCTCTCTCCTCACCCCTTGCCACCTCACTTGCCACCTAGGCAAGTCTCTTCACCTCCCAAGACCCCCATTACTTCACCATTAATCACTCCACCTCCCCAAGCACCCTTTCACCTTCCCAAGGCATCCCTCCCCCTTCCCCAAGCAACCTCCCACCTCCCTAGGGCCCTTTCCCCTCCCCAAGGAGCCCCTTCACCTCCCTAGGTCGTCCACCCCCTTCCCCTCCCTCCTAGGGTCGACCCCCTCAACCCCTCTCCACCCTCCCATTGCCTTGGCCGACCCCTCCACCCCCCCCTTTGTCAACTTCAGTTCTGTCTGCAGGCTGACCTGCAGACCAGCCTCGAGTTGCAGCGACTACCACGACAACATCTTGAAGCTTCTGGGGGCGTGGCCTACCTTTCTGGAAAGGCCTCCCTTTCCTCTTCGCAGGCGAGGTGGAATCACCCCATTCTGAGTTCGTGGCCGTCCGGGAAGGCTGTTCTACCCCGACTGCGCAGAGCTCCATTAGCAGAGTCCCTGAACCCTGTTCAAAGCTACACCACGGCCGACGGTGAGAGATTCAAGTTGTGAGTTCTTCTACAAATATCTTCCTCCACCAGTCCTCTTACTGGATCAAGAAGCAGAAGTGCGTTCTCCATCCGGAAGTCAGAGTTTTGGTCTTTCTCCCTCGACTGGTCGGGTCTGCCACCCACAGTGGGCAGTGACCTGTCTCCACTCATTGGCATCCCCCAGTCCACCCCGACATCAGACGGCTTCCCCGTCAGTTTAGCAGTGCAGAGGGATTGTCCACGGTTCCAGAAACTCTGGCGGATCGAGATTCGGCATCCGGGAGCGGCCATGGCAACTTCTGCAATCCACTACTCATATCTGGTAGTCGCTGCGGCCAGAGTCTGCAACCCGGCTCGTCGCTGCACCACGACTAATCGTGGAGGATTCAGACCAATAGCTCTTCTTCAAAATTCTTCCTGCATCCGTCCACGACCAGAAGCAAGAAACGGAATGACATTCAGCCTCCAGGAGCCAGAGTTACAAATTTTCTCCCTCTGTCGCGCGGATCTGTCTCCTGCAGCCTGCAGCAACCAGTGCCTACTCTTCAGGGCACACCGACCATCCACGGCCTCGGATCGCAGCCCCACCGACTCCAGCTAAAGCTACCTCGACCACGGAGATGACGCCTCTGATTTCGTGCCAATCGGAGCTCGGGAACGCCCGTGACAGCATCTGCAACCTACTTCTACAGAACAGGTCCGGCCAGAGACCACACCAGCTGTCGTGGTTCAGTCGCCTGCGCCGCCAGTCCCTGACTCCAAAGGCCGCCCAAAAATTCAGACAACACCGGCTTCAAGTCAGGAATCATTGCGAGGTGGTTTCGCTCAATTCGGAGTCCGGACGAGCCCGGGACAGAGCCAACAACAGCACCCTATCCAGCAGTCCAGATTGCAGCTGAACCCACATTGATTTCCTTTTTACCACTTCGGTCCGTCCTCCCATCCCCGCCTGGCCGGCTTACCGCCCCACCCTGCGTGGTGGTAGTGTTTGTCTGTAATTAACCAATTCCCACCCCCGAGATCACCCTCCTGCGCGAGGTGTAGTAATTGTACTCTTGAACAGGTTTTGAAGCTTCACCGGCGCAGTGTGCGGGGAGCACACTTCCCCGCTCGCCCTCGTCTCCGACCGGATCGGCGTCTTCACGCCGATCAGGTGAGCTCCTGGCCACTCTTCGCTGCTGGTTATTACCATTGCTAGCTTAGTATCGCTCCTAATTGTCCGTCGGAGGTGAGACGAGCGCTCGATCTATAATTCAATCCAATCAAGTGTTCACCGCGGAGCGAGTTGAGAGAGAGCCATTGCATCCCACGCCCTCGGCGTGCCTGCCGCCCTTGAAATCGGGCATCCCTGGCCCATTGGGGTCCCTTCTGAGCTAGCCAAACCCTTGGAACCTTGAGATCCAACCCCGGACCCTCACCGTCATCGCCGGTCCTCCTTCGGACCCGAGTGTGCCTACACGAGTGAGTCCGCTAGTACGACGTTGCCAACTCATGTGTTGCTTGCTATCCTAGGTCCAAGGGAGTCATATCACATCAAATTGGTATCATTGTCCTCCGCTGCATGTTGTGTCACATCAGAACCAATCTCCCTTCCTCTAAGATCACTTAGAGGGTAACAAAGCAGTATAGAAGAAATGAGTGAAACAACTTGAAAACGAAGAAATGAAAAGAAAATAGTCACACAAAATAGTGAAAATGTAGCTTCCAGAGAAGCAGTCTTTCAAGCTCAAAATAAAGAAATGATCACTCAGACTCTCCCATGACTAGACAGGCTCTTCTCTCGAATAGGGAGGTTTCAGCACTTGCAGTGGCTTCAGATGCTCTCATTTTTTTTTTCAATCTTCAGCGACTTTTTCTTGCATTCTTCAACCTCTTTTTATAGCCAGACGATAGCGCGTGGCTAACATGATTCCCGCCCATTTCTTCTCACAGATCTGATCCCTTTTTGGTTCCACGTGTCAGGATCATCCTATCTATTCTTTGCCTCGGATCACGAGCCCTTAAACCTGGTACATTGACTTCCACGTGGAGTGACCTCACTGGTTTTGGGTTCGCTCAACACATGCTCGACCAGGTGACAACCCTCCCAAGCAAGAGAAGATATTAGTGAAGGCTATATAGACCAAGGTCATGCACTGACTTTATGTATCATATAGTGAGACAAGCACAAACTCTAACTGACATGCACTGACCTTAAAGCTAATGACATAGACACATGCACAGACCGTATCTCAAACAATGCTTTGACCATGTGTCATGAATTGCAGGATAAGCACAAATTTTACAGCAATGCACAGACTTTAATTGTGCACAAGCCAAGACATGCACAGGCCTTACGTGCATGCATCCACAAGGATTGCACCGACCTTGAGTAGAGAATAGCATAGACTTGTTAAGTACAGAACAAGAATTGCACCGACTTGATCATGCGTGGAAGACTCTTGCACCGAGGTGCTAAAGCAAACATTGCACGGACCTCTAGCATGAGACACAGACAGAGACGCTATGTAAAACACAATACATGCACTGAGATTAGACCTATGACTTCTTATGCACGGACTTAGCAAAGAGGTGTGCACAGACTTTATGTGCATGGTGCGAGAGTTGCACCAACTTGATTTCGTGCAACAATGATTGTTGCACTAACTTGATGTGCTAGGAATACAACATGCACGGACTTAGTCCCGTGCCTCAACGAGAAATGCACCAACTAGTTGCTAGCATGCACAGACCCTATTCAGTTAAGATGCAACATCTGCAGGGACTGAATATGCGTAAAACAAATGATGCAATGACTTGATTCCGTAACACAAAAACTGCACCGATTGTGACATGCTCGAAATATCGGATATGCACCGAGTTGATAGTGAATGCACCGACCTGAATTTCATATTAGCAAAGTATGCACCAACTTTCATTTCATGAGAGCATTTCCAAACAGCTCAATGTAAATCAGACAAAAACACTATGTGAAGTATATATGTTGATAGGCTAAACAAGTTTGACTTATAGTGTTTGACATCATCAAAACCATAGGGATGCAACAGTGGACTCTCCGATGAACCCTCTGCCTCTCTAGTTGACCCCTTAAGCAGTGCTGAACTATCCTGCGCTGCCTCTAAAGAGCTTCCTTTGGTCGTAAGAGCAGCCAGTCGCTATGATGAACGTCAGCTCGACAATGCTCCATGAGCTGGAGCGCTAAGAGGAGGAGCCTCCACAGGAACAGAAGGGCCAGTACCTGCTTGGCAAAATCGGCCTCTAAAATTAAGGTGACTCCTAATGAATTCAAGAAAGGTACTAACCATCAAGTACCTTGGCCTTCGTGGCTGGGTGTCGGTGAAGGCAAATCTTCTTCTTTCAAAATGATTGTCGTACCACCTCCTCCCTCTTCAGCTCCACTGGTGATGGCAACTTCCTCCGTGGCTGGAGTGGGTCGAGACACTGGAACTAAAAATAAAAAGGAGGAAGACAAAAAAAAAAGAATAAAGATTAACTCATGGCCAACGCAAGATGGCAAAGTGTAAGATTCTACCTATAGCCAGGCATTCTTGTGCCTACAAGGCCTCAAACTCTTCAAAGGTCAGGATCCTCGGAAGCGACACTACAGGTTCTGCTGCCGCGACCTTCTCCTTCTACTTTGCAGTTTCTGTTCAGGCCTGTTTAGCTTGAGTCATAGCCTCCTTAAGGGTAGGCCTTTCTCGTTTCTTTGAGCCACCAACCGGCAGAGGGGTCGTCATTGGCACAACAGCCGGAGTCTCAAAATAGCTTGGCTTCTGAGCTTGCAATATTAATTTTTTATGCTCCCTGATTCTCTTCGAATCAGGTTGATCTGCATAAGATATACCCACATGGTGGTCACAAAAATGGATGGCAATACATGTCTGAAAATGAATAAGACATACATGAATAAATAAACTCGGGGAAGTGTACCTGCCGACCCTAAGAGCAAAGGCGAAAGGGGCCAGTAGAATATCGAGGGCTCCTTATTCTGGGATGCCCCTTCACGAACTAGCCAGCAAATGTCCCCTATCAACGTGCAGTGCTCGGCCGAGAAAGCTAGGTCTTCGTGACCACAGACTAGCAAGCAATGATACAAGCCGAGGTGGTCCATACCCCACCCATCAGCATATTTGAAAGTAACAAACAGCGGCTGGCTCAGTATGACCTCAGCTTTGTCATTTATCGATAGGTTGCGAATGCGTAGCAGCACAAACAACCAGGAAGTCTGGCTATAAAAGGTGGGCTGCCGGTCTTCTCTCTTGATAAATGTCCTGTGAGGACAATGGCGATCGACCTCCGGACGCCAGGAGGCAGTGGACACAAGGGGTTCCTCCACTGGCAGAGGGAATTGTTGGAGCGCAAGCCTTTCACTCCCTATTCAGCACAAGCCCTGAAGAGTTTTCAGAAATTCATCCTTATTAATCTCAAGGAGTTCAAAATATGGCCTGGGCGTATCCTACTTGGCAGCTTTCCATGCAGCCACGTAGGCCTGCACCTCGGCCTCCTTCCGATACTTCAATCTCCTCAAGTGAACCGGGTCTATTTCAAAGACCGGGGACGACTGGGCGTTTAGGAATTTCCGCTCAGCTGCATCCCAGCAATCATTTCGGGAGGTTCGAAGGAAGCCTGTTCGAGAGTTCCACCACTTGATGTATTCTGGCGTCACGCGGGAAAAATGCCCAGGGGCAGGCACCCTGAATGAAACAGCTTCTCTGCGGTGGAAATAATCCCACCAGGTGTGAGCCTCCTCAATTGCTACTGACCCTGCCCTCACCCAATGTTCCAATGGGAACTGTGCTGAAGATGGGGGAATATGCTGATCATAACTGAAATTCCTGCCAAAACTGAAGGGGTAATATGGCTCCAAGTAGGTGCTCCCTCTCTTCCAGAAAACTAAGACACTGGGTCTGATAGATAGAGCCCAATCCACCAATTCTGGCTCTAAAGAAGGCCGCGTACAGACCGCTCCAGAAGCTGGGTGGGTGTACTCCTCAACATCCCCAAATTTACATTCCCGCGAATGATTCACCAGCGGACGGGAGTGAGCAGCTAAACTCCAGAAGTGTAAAGCACCAGGGGGGTTCATGGAGACTTTTGTTAGTTGCCCTCTGTTGGAAAACAGCTGGTCTGTGGATCGATTCGGCTCCACACTGGCAAATTCTAACATTCTCGGGAACAAGTTTGATGACTGCAATGACCTGGGAGCAAACTCAAGAAATAAAGCACACACCCAGGCAATAAATAAATGGAGTGGGCCCACAGTCCATAGATTTCTCGGGAGATGTGAATGGTGAAGGTCTCCCAACATCTTATAAGTCAAGCACAGTGCGACCGGGAAGAGAGACATCTTCACTCCCCACGCCATAAGACACGCCAGATATATAGCCTTGGCACGAATTACAGTCTTATCACCTTGGGGAAGGGCAAATTCGCACAGCTAGTATGTCACATATGCGGCACAGTGCGTGATAGGATCTACTCCAGCTGGATTGAGGCCACTGTGCCACCCTTTGTGCAAGGAGGAAGAAAGATGAGTTTTCCTCCGAATGCGCTTCTTCAACTTGCTCGGAGCCGCTGCAACAGAAGGAAAATCTTTGTATTTATGGTCACCTCCGAAGAAGTGTTCCAACCATAGGCCCATCCTCACTCGTTTCCTTTCCTTTCGAGAGCGAGCACAGGAAGAAGCGGCCTCAGTAATGTCGTGAACCGACCGCCACAAAGTCCGGTATACTTTCATCAAGTACCTGTAAGCAAACCCAATAAAATAACGACCTTCCCCATCTATGTGGTCCTTCAGCCAATCTGGCCAACAAACTTCTTCATAAGGTTCACCGTCAATCGGGAGGCCGCTCAACTGGGATAAACTCCACAAGTCCAACAAAGTTTCCCCTTCCGCTGTAAAGAAAGTGTTATACTCAGGGTAAAATACCTCCATCATGTCGCAACAAAGGCCCTTTGAAATGGGATAGTAGAAACAGGAAGCATAAACGTTATGGTATACCCCAGCCTTCATCAGAATCGGGCCATAATTCTGGAGCACATAATCTATGCACTTGACGGCTTCGGCCCGAAACCCATGAGAGTCGGTGGCTTTGAAGTCAGCAAACCACCCAATGGTGATCTGGTGCTTGAAACATATCACCAAACAATCCAGCAAAAATGGCTCTTCTCAGAATTCCCATTTCAGCGGGGCCAAGAACAAGCCGAATGAGGGTCTCTCCCGATGCACATTACCTGCCGACAAATCCCACTTGGCGGGGGTAAATTCAGGGGCTCGTGTCAACAGACCTTCTGACGGGGTCAACTGTAACACTCTGATAACAACATCCCACTTTCGGGGCTCCCCAGAAAAATATATGGGCTCACCCCTCACTACTGAGTCTACCGTGTTGTCTCGGCCGAGGAGAATGCTATGTTCAGCTACCCTTACTACATGGGTGTCCCTCTTGCCCAGGAGATTGAAAGCATGAAGGAAAGACATAAGGTGCTTATCCTTTGGAAAATCAACTCTGTAGCCCCGACTACGGTCAAACTTGAAATGATCATTGTTTGAAAGAGTCAGCCACCCAACGTCCATCGTGTTGGTCTCTGAGTCAGAAGAGTCGGCCACAACAGTAAGGCGATCTCGCCCTTTATCAAGATCATTAATATTCTGCCAAGTTACAACTGGCCTTACTCCCAATGGAGTACAGGTCTTCTGCACAGATGCAGAGGGAGCTGTCGAAGCCATTATTATACCTGTAATGAAGATAATGAAATAAAAAAAACACTTCCCTAGATATAAGAAATTTCTGAAGAAATTTTGGCAAAGTTTCTCCTTAACCGAGACTGTGCCAAATGCAAATGGGAACTCATCTACACACTATGGTGAGAGATCCCTAAAAACAAGGACACGGGCGATACACCTAGGCCGAATGGACATTGGGGAATGTTGGTTCCGAGGGATAGCCTACAAGGAACCACCCCGGAGCCATAAAGTAAGAAGGGGATGAACCCCTTAATAGCCAAGCGAGCAAAACTTTCACCGCCCCATCACTTCTCACACCGTAGCCGTCGAAGGAGAGAGGGGGCCCATCATCACCCCCACCGGGGTCCTCACGGAGCGAAAAAAGATAGAAAGAGGGGAGGGCTCACCGCTTCTCCTCACCATCCGTAATGAAAGAGGAGGAGGAGGATGCCGTCGCCTCCACCATGCTCAACGAGAAGAAAAGAGGAGGCTCACCGTTGTTACCGCCTCCATCGTCCTTGAGAAAGAGAGAGAGGGACGATGTCGCCGCCTCCGCCAAGAGAGGAAGGAAAAGAGACGGAGCTCATCCCGCCGCCACAAACTTGCTCGTGGTCGGAGAAGGAAGTAGAGCTCGCCGCGGCTGTTGAAGGAGAGGCTGATGGCAAAGATGAACGGCGAAGGATAGGGTTTTGAAAAACCCTACGAAAGGGTTTAAAAAGAGAAGAAGGAAAAGGTGAATCGGTGATGCCCGCACATACTCGCCGCTCCGCAAGTCGAAGGCCCGCCACTGACTCACCTCTCTGGGTGCGACACTGACTCATCGCAAGCCCGCATTGATTCAAGAAGATCAAGCGCATCACCGACTTGGCACTCCACCTGCCACCAACTCAATCGAGTCAAGAAAGTCAAAGTCAATGACCCACTCACCCCTATGTGATGAGTCTCCGAATGACGTGGGCCCCACTTTCAATAGCCCTAATTAAACAAGCACATCCGCGGGCCCCGTTCTGCTTGTCCCTCGCTCGCGACACCCGCGGCTGGGGGGCATTTTTGTTGACATCTAAAATATTGCCATACGGTGATCACACTGCAAGAGAAATCACTAGCCAAGCAAGAAGAAAGTTCGAAGAAGTGTCCTCTTAGACTGCTGAAGCCTCAAGTCACCCGACAAGAGCATCAGGGACTCTGCTACTCATCATCTCAGGATAATGGAAGAAGTCTACGGCAAACTGTCAATGCCTTATGTCGGTCAAAATCAACAAACACAATGAACCGGCATTGACTCGGTCGTGCCGAACAAAACTGGTGCGGACACCCGAGCAGTTGAGCGGTGTGATACGCCGAGCCACCGGTACCGCACACGGAGCACGACTCGAGCCACCTCAGCATCCTTCTGGCTCAGAGACAGCCTGGAGACTCTACCTTGAGCCTCCCCATTTATCATATTTAGTTAGACTTTATGTGTGTAATTTGTGTTCATTTCGTTGTATTCGGTTTGCTATTTTGATTGTAAGAGGGGCTTATGTGCAATTTGGACCCCGTGGGCCCCACGGGCCCCCCAGGCCCCATCCCATTGAGCCACCTCAGCCTAGGGTCCCATGTGGGGTCAGTCAACCTTCCACATGGAGGCTTCTAGAAGGGTGGGCCAAGTGGGGGACAAGTGGCTTGGAAAGTCCACATTTTGGCCACCCACCCCACCTACCAAGTCAAGCCCACTCTCCTTGGTCCAAGGGCCGCCCCCCTCCCCTTATTTTTTATTTATTTTTTTGTGTGTGTGTCACATGCCATCCTAGCCCTTCATCTCCCACCCCTAGATCCTACGGTTGTGGATGGATGTGAGATGTAACCTATTTAAGCTTGTATTTTTCATTTTGGAGGAATTAATGCCATTTGAATCAAACAAATTCCAAGAGCAAGGGCTGGTGCGCCCCCCTCCTCTCTCCTCCCTCTCCCCCTTGGATGCTGTGAACGCTTCCATTCTGAGGTGTGACGCCTCGTGTATCGGTTCCGATGATCGCCGCCGCCACCACGAGCCGCCATCGCACCGCCATCGCCATCAACGGAGTTCTGCCTGCGCAGTACCACAGCAGCTTGTTCGAAATTCACAGGTCTTCCCCGAGCTCATTTGGCTACCAAATTTGGAGGAGTTGTTCCTGGGATGTTCCTCTCCACCCACAAAAATCAGGCCAGCATTCAGATCACGTTTTCTATTTTATGATTCGCCCATCTCATATTTTCTAAAAATCATTCTCAGACCCATCTACAGTTCTGTCCACCTGTTCCCAGATCCGACCACCAGTCACCCCAAAAATCATAACAAATCGCAGCCACCTCCAAATCAAATTCTAAAATAGTCCCCGTTCCGTGGTTTGATTACCTACAACTTTTAAGATGAGCTCGAAGTCTGAATCCAACTGTACGTAGGCGGTCAACGGCCATTTACAGTAAATTGATATGCTGATCTGAGATTTCGGGAGTTGTGGAGCAGAGAATTGAAAAATAGTTAAAGCCCAGGTCCGCACAGGTTCAGAAGAGTCCACTGACCCTAGATTGAAGGATTTTGAATCCTCTTTCCAACGGCGCTGGTTTCGTCGCATTCCGGCGACGGGGCTGATCGCAGCGGCCGTTTTCGCCGGAGCGCGCGCTGCTGAAACAACAACATCAGCTCGTGGACAGCATCCTCCCCACTTGGGAACCGGGGCACCCGGCCTCCGGTGAGTGTCGCCGGCTGACCGCCATCTAGGGAAGTGTGCTCCCAGGGGTCCCCATTACAGTGGGACCCACCCCGCCGGACCCGGAGGATAGGACAGCGTGTGGGCCCCACGGCCCATTGATTTCGCCGTCCGGAAAGCACGAGAACGCGGAGTTCGGCGCGTCGAGACGACATCAAGATGCTGCCCGTCAACCTGATTTGCGTGATCCCCGGGGCCCACATGTGACCTTTTACCTCCATGCGTGGAGTTGGTCGAATCTCTTTGTACCGCTGTGAATTATGTTAACCGGGGGCCCGTAAGTCAGTCGGGCTGTCTTCGCCACGTCGGGTGCGTGGAGGTAAAGGTCTTAACTCTTTGGCGTTACATTGCTTAGCTAGTATACGGTCTTAGGCCGCTACCGAGCGTGTAGGTACTAGCCCGTGTGTCCATGTCACCGCTGTGAGAGTGAGAGTGACCCATCCCGCGACTCGATCCGAGTCCGGAAGTTGAGTCGGACTACCCTTAACCTCCGCCGGTTCCTTAACCACGCACGGTCCGCGCTTTCCCTCGCTTGGGACGACGAGTGAGCTTCCACTTCTGTTAGCGATGTTTCGCCCCTAGGAGCTCGTAGTGTCAGGCTTAGTGTCTCCCTGGTGTGTGTTGCTAGTCACGTCCACATCTAGAGTCTGAGGTCCACCCCACGTAGAGTCGCCTCCCGTGCCCGTCCTGCATCAGTTTGGTATCAGAGCGAGTTGAGTCTAGGGTAGTCATTGCATAAGTCTTGCATGCATCATGGTCTAAGTCGAGTCTAGGACCATCATTACTTTCAAAACAAAAAAAAAAGTGTTTTCAAATTGCATTTCACCCAATAGCTCGGTATATTAAAAGGTGTTGCCCGAATATTAGGTTATGCCTATCGAGAGGGTAGCGTACTTGCGCGAGTCATCTTCGGATCGCTTGTCTCCGCCTCGTACCGGATATTGGTTAGGTCTAAGTGCATCATCTAGTGAGTGTTTGCATTAGTCAGTGTCTTCTAGGGCGTGTGTCTTTGCATGCCCACCCGTCGAGGCACCCAGTACTCGCCACCACCACTTATGGCGGACTCCCGAGCCCGTAGCTCCGATGAGTCCTCGACGGCCGAGATGTTCTGAGCCATTATGGAACGTCTTGACACGCATATGGATGGCCTTAGTACGCGTATGGATGGCATAGGAACGCGTCAAGAAGGGCGGATGAAAGCCCTCGAGGATCGGGCCGAGAGTTCGGATCAGTCCATCTAGGGCTTAGTTGGGAGGATTGCCATCCTCGAGAGGTGCCCAGTAGCGGCGCAACCCGCGCCGACGAACGGCCAACAGGAGCCGGTTCAGCAACCTGCTGTACCAAGAGCTCAGGCGGAGAATGTTGGGGTTCAACAGGTGCATGTGGTGGATGATTATGCATCTGATAATGATCAAGGGGGTAATGGTTGCCGTCATCAACGACGGAATCGTGATGACGAGGAGGACGACCGCATTCTTAGGGGCGTGCGTGCGGACCCTCCCACTTTTAGCGGGTCCTTGGACCCTCGGGTGTATTTAGCTTGGGAGGCCGGCATGGACCGGTACTTCGAGTGGTTTGAGATGACGGACTACCGAAGAGTCCGATACGCGAAGATGAAGCTGCAAGGGCAGGCTCAAACTTATTGGATCAATGTGGAGAGCCTGCTCAACCAGTGACGTCAACCCCAGATCGGTACTTGGGATGATATGAAAACCAAGTTGAGGGAGAAGTACCTTCCCACCTCATATCGCCAACGTCTCATAGACAAGTGGCAAAGCATCTCCCAAGGGAACCGATCCTTGACCGAGTACACCGCCGAGTTCGATGAGTATTACTTACGGTGTGGGGTCACGGAAGAGAGCACTATGACTATATCCCGCTTTCGAAGAGGTTTGCGGCCCAATTATCAATATGAATTCTTTCGCTGCAATGCAACCACTTTGGAGCAGGCATATCAGATAGCTCTCGAATTGGAGCAATTCGAGACCGAGTTCGAGTCACCCCATCGGTTGGGCTCTTTTCCCCTTCGTAGTGTCGAGCCCCGTGGCTCATCTGGCACGTATCCGAGGGCCCCCATGGCTCGACCTCAGGAGCCCGCTCGTCCCGAGCCGTTTGCTCCTAGGCCTCGTCCTCCACCCCCGAGGGACCTTCCTCGTCCCCAGCATCTTAAAGCCCCACCCATAGCCCGTCCACCGGCACCCGTACCTCCTGCACGTCCTTTGTTGCCTACGCCTCCTATCCGTCGGGAGGATAAAGGTAAAGGACCTATGATTGGGGAGCCTAGTGGATCACGGCAGCAGTGTTATCGCTGTAATGGGTTTGGCCATTTCGCCAACCAGTGTCCCACCCGCCCATCTCTTCACATTGGGGACACACAGGCCGAGGATACCACCCCTACGGGCCTCGAGTTAGTCAGCTATGAGGCCGATGAAGAGCTAGCTGACGAGTACTATGAGATGGGAGGTGAGGCCCAGGATGCCCAGCATTCGGACGATACCCACGTGGGGGTCGTCAGATGTATCCTCACCCAGCCATAGGTCAGTGATGACTGGCGACAGACTAATATCCTTCATGTATTCTGTAGGCTGGGAAAGCAAATTTGTAAGGTGGTCATCGATAGCGGGAGTTGTATCAATGCAATCTCCACGAACGCTGTCACTCGTCTTGGTCTCACACCCGTAGACCACCCTTGCCCCTATCAGGTATCATGGGTGGATACCACTTCCATTTCGGTCAGGCTGCGGTGCTTGGTCCCGCTGCAGCTCCACTCCTACCATGACGAGATCTGGTGTGATGTTCTCCCCATGGAAGTGGGCAGTATCATTCTTGGTAGGCCGTGGTTATTCGACCGGGATGCCATGCTCCATGGCCGGTCGAACACCTGTACCTTCGACCACGCTGGCCAGCGGGTCACCCTCCAACCCGTTCGGCCCAGGAGCCCATCAGTCAGGGGTCCTACTGGCCCTAGTACTCCGAAGCCTTCCGTTCCCGGGCCCAGTACCCCATCCCCAGCTCGGGCTATGACCGTTACCTCTGGCCCAGGAGAGCCCTCGACGAGGAGATTGATGATGATTAGCTCCCGGGAGATGGAGCAGGAGCTTAGTCAGGGCTGTCCGGTGTTTGCCATTACGGTCCGAGAGGTGGAGCGGGACTCCGAGGGTGAGCTCCCACCCGAGGTTGTTCCCATTCTGCAGGAGTATGCTAATGTCTTTCCCGAGGAGCTTCCCGAGGGACTCCCACCTATGCGGGATATTCAGCATGCCATCGACCTTGTTCCGGGCTCTTCTTTGCCCAACCTTCCTCATTATCGCATGAGTCCCACGGAGCATGCCGAGCTTAAACGGCAGGTCGATGAGTTAGTGCAGAGAGGATCTGTTCGGGACAGCATGAGTCCATGTGCAGTACCTGCATTACTCGCCCTGAAGAAGGATGGCACGTGGAGAATGTGCATTGATAGTCGTGCCATCAATAAAATCACCGTGAAGTACAGGTTCCCTATTCCCCGCCTTGATGACATGCTAGACATGATGGCAGGTGCCACTATCTTTTCGAAGATTGATCTTAAGAGTGGCTACCATCAGGTGAGGATTAGGCCAGGTGATGAGTGGAAGACCGCATTTAAGACCAAGGATGGTCTATATGAGTGGTTGGTCATGCCTTTTGGGTTGACCAATGCCCCTAGCACTTTCATGCGGCTCATGACTCAGGTCCTTCGACCTTTCATTGGAGTATTTGTAGTGGTGTATTTTGATGATATCCTTATCTATAGTCGCACCACAGGGGACCACTTAGACCACCTTCGGCAGGTCTGTCTACTTCTTCGGCGAGAGCAGCTGTTTGCGAACCCACAGAAGTGTGCCTTCATGACACCTCAGCTTACCTTCTTGGGTTTTATCGTGTCTAGTACTGGGGTCTCCGCCGATCCAGAGAAGGTCCGGGCCATTGTTGAGTGGCCGGAACCCTGTACGGTTCATGATGTCCGCAACTTTCATGGCCTTGCGACGTTCTACCGTCGCTTCATCCGCGGATTTAGCTCCGTCACCGCCCTGATCACGGATTGCATCCGGAAGGGCACATTTGTATGGACGAAGGCCGCATCTGCCGCCTTCAAGGACATCAAGGAGCGCATGACCCAGACACCTATCCTTCGATTGCCTGATTTCTCGAAGGTGTTTGAGGTCTCTTGTGATGCGTCGGGTGTTGGGATTGGAGGAGTTTTGAGTCAGGAGTCCCACCCGATCGCATATTTCAGCGAGAAGCTGAATGACGCGAAACTGCGATATTCCACGTATGATAAAGAATTCTACGCAGTTGTTCAGGCTCTTAGGCATCGGAGGCACTATCTTTTACATCAGGAGTTTGTCCTATACTCCGACCACGAGGCATTGAGGTACCTCCATTCGCAAAAGAAGCTTAACTCGCGTCATAGTCATTGGGTCGAGTATCTCCAGCAGTTCACCTTTGTGCTGAAACATAAGGCTGGAGTGGAGAACAAGGTGGCTGATGCCTTGAGTCGGCGAGCATGTTTGCTTACCACCATGAGTGCCGAGGTCATAGGGTTAGAGAAGATGAAGGAGGCCTATGTTGATTGTCCTGACTTCGGTCAGATTTTTACCACCCTCCAGGCCGGACCCTCGAGAGACCTTGATGAGTATGTGCTTCAGGAGGGTTACCTCTTTCGAGGTAGCAGGCTATGTGTTCCCCGAACTACGGTTCGAGATTTCTTAGTATGGGAACTACATGCGGGAGGTCTAGCTGGCCACTTTGGTCGGAACAAGACTATCGAGGCAGTAGAGCATCGATTTTATTGGCCGAGCTTGAAGCGCGATGTTGCTAACATCGTGGCTCAGTGCCGTACATGTGCTACGGCCAAGATAAAGAAGCAAAGCTCGGGCCTTTATATGCCTCTCCCCGTGCCTGATGCCCCGTGGCAGGATGTCAGCATGGACTTTGCTTTGGGATTGTCACGTACCTCCAGGAAGCATGATTCGGTCTATGTGGTGGTTGACCGTTTCTCGAAGATGGCCCTCTTTATTCCTTGCTCGAAGACTTCGGATGCTTCGAGGGTAGCCCGCCTTTTCCTTACGCATGTGGTGTGCAAGTTCGGGTTGCCTCGCACTATAGTGTCTGACCGTGATGTTAAATTCACTTCCTATTTTTGGAAGACACTATGGCATATGATGGGTACTCACCTCAAGTTTTCTACTGCATATCATCCCCAGACAGATGGCCAGACCGAGGTAGTCAATAGGAGTCTGGGAGATCTTTTGAGGTGTCTAGTCAGGGACCGCATTGGGGATTGGGATCTCATTTTACCCATGGCTGAGTTTGCATACAATGATTCGGTGAATAGGTCTACCGGCATGAGTCCATTTGAGATTGTCACAGGTCGTAGGCCTAGGAAACCCGTTGACCTTGTCCCCATGCCTATCCATGCTAGAGTGTCGGAGTCGGCCGAGTCGTTTGCTAGGCATGTTAGGAGTTTGCATGACGACATCCGTCGTCACATTGAGGCCAGCAATGCACGGTACAAGGAGTTAGCCGATGCCCACCGACACCACCGAGAGTTCCACGAGGGCGAATACGTCATGATCAGGGTAAGACCTGAACGGTTTCCCTCTGGAACTGTTAAGAAGTTGCAAGCTCGCAGAGCCGGTCCCTTTAGAGTGTTGAAACGCGTTGGATCCAATGCGTATGTTGTGGACCTGCCCGAGGAATATGATATAAGCTCTACCTTCAATGTATCGGATCTTGTTGCATATAGGAACCCAGCGGTGATCCCTAGTGAGCCTTTTGAGCCATCTCCTCCCCTTGAGAGTGATCCCACACCTGAGTGTCCACTTCCACCTCCAGCCCCTTTTTCACGGCAGCGTGAGCATATAGATCGTATACTGGACGAGCAAGTGACAGTTACCAGGAGTGGATCTTACCCACGCTACCTAGTGCGATGGAGAGGACGGCCCGCTACTGAGGACACATGGATCACACATGGCGAGTTACAGCGGATCGATCCGGACCTTCTGGAGCGATACAGGAGCGATGCAGACCCTTACTCGACAGGGTCGAGTTTCTCCCACCCGGGGAGAATTGGTGCGGACACCCGAGCAGTTGAGCGGCGTGATATGCCGAGCCACCGGTACTGCACACGGAGCACGACTCGAGCCACCTCAGCGTCCATCTGGCTCGGAGACAGCCTGGAGACTCCACCTTGAGCCTCCCCATTTATCATATTTAGTTAGACTTTATGTGTGTAATTTGTGTTTATTTCGTTGTATTCAGTTTGCTATTTTGATTGTAAGAGGGGCTTATGTGCAATTTGGACCCCGTGGGCCCCACGGGCCTCCCAGGCCCCATCCCATTGAGCCACCTCAGCCTAGGGTCCCATGTGGGGTCAGTCAACCTTCCACATGGAGGCTTCTAGAAGGGTGGGCCAAGTGGGGGACAAGTGGCTTGGAAAGTCCACATTTTGGCCACCCACCCCACCTACCAAGTCAAGCCCACTCTCCTTGGTCCAAGGGCCGCCCCCCTCCCCTTATTATTTATTTATTTTTTTGTGTGTGTGTCACATGCCATCCCAGCCCTTCATCTCCCACCCCTAGATCCTACGGTTGTGGATGGATGTGAGATGTAACCTATTTAAGCTTGTATTTTTCATTTTGGAGGAATTAATGCCATTTGAATCAAACAAATTCCAAGAGCAAGGGCTGGTGCGCCCCCCTCCTCTCTCCTCCCTCTCCCCCTTGGATGCTGTGAAGGCTTCCATTCTGAGGTGTGACGCCTCGTGTATCGGTTCTGACGATCGCCGCCGCCGCCGCCACGAGCCGCCACCGCACCGCCATCGCCATCAACAGAGTTCTGCCTACGCAGTACCACAGCAGCTTGTTCGAAATTCACAGGTCTTCCCCGAGCTCATTTGGCTACCAAATTTGGAGGAGTTGTTCCTGGGATGTTTTTCTCCACCCACAAAAATCAGGCCAGCATTCAGATCAAGTTTCCTATTTTTTGATTCGCCCATCTCATATTTTCTAAAAATCGTTCTCAGACCCATCTACAGTTCTATCCACCTGTTCCCAGATCCGACCACCAGTCACCCCAAAAATCATAACAAATCGCAGCCACCTCCAAATCAAATTCTAAAAATAGTCCGCATTCCGTGGTTTGATTACCTACAACTTTTAAGATGAGCTCGAAGTCTGAATCCAACTGTACGTATGCGGTCAACGGCCATTTATAGGAAATTGATATGCTGATCTGAGATTTCGGGAGCTGTGGAGTAGAGAAATGAAAAATAGTAAAAGCCCAGGTCCGCGTAGGTTCAGAAGAGTCTACTGACCCTAGATTGAAGGATTTCGAATCCTCTTTCCAATGGCGCTGGTTTTGTCGCATTCCGACGACGGGGCTGATCGCAGCGGCCGTTTTTGCCGGAGCGCGCGCTGCTGAAACAGCAACATCAACTCGTGGACAGCATCCTCCCCACTTGGGAACCGGGGCACCCGGCCTCCGGTGAGTGTCGCCGGCTGACTGCTGTCCAGGGAAGCGTGCTGCCAGGGGTCCCCATTACAGTGGGACCCACCACGCCAGACCCGGAGGACAGGACAGCGTGTGGGCCCTACGGCCCATTGATTTCGCCGTCCGGAAAGAACGAGAACGTGGAGTTCGACGCGTCGAGACGACATCAAGATGTTGTCCGTCAACCTGATTTGCGTGATCCCCGGGGCCCACATGTGACCTTTTACCTCCCTGCGTGGAGTGGGTCGAATCTCTTTGTACCGCTGTGAATTATGTTAACCGGGGGCCCGTAAGTCAGCCGGGGTGTCTTCGCCACGCCGGGTGCGTGGAGGTAAAGGTCTTAACTCCTTGGCGTTACATTGCTTAGCTAGTATACGGTCTTAGGCCGCTGCCGAGCGTGTAGGTACTAGCCCGTGTGTCCATGTCACCGCTGTGAGAGTGAGAGTGACCCATCCCTCGACTCGATCCGAGTCCGGAAGTTGAGTCGGACTACCCTTGACCTCCGCCGGTTCCTTAACCGCGCACGGTCCGCGCTTTCCCTCGCTTGGGATGACGAGTGAGCTTCCACTTCTGTTAGTGATGTTTCGCCACTAGGATCTCGTAGTGTCGGGCTTAGTGTCTCCCTGGTGTGTGTTGCTGGTCACGTCCACATCTAGAGTCTGAGGTCCACCCCACGTAGATTCACCTCCCGTGTCTGTCCCGCATCAAAAACCCCATTCCTCATCTAACGAGGACAAAAATGTACCGGGTGTTTCCCCACCTGATAAGAAATCTTCTCGAGATGAAGAAATGTCCGTAGTGATCTGATCAAGACACGCGGGATGCCGGTAGTGGTCCATAAGTGGCCGAAGAGTTACCCCATGGGGGTGAAAACACCCTGAATGGTTGCCCACTTGATGAAAACGCTTCCTACAGGCATGAAGCAGGCCTGAGGGCATGATTTGTAGTGCCGAAGGTGATATCAGTGAAAATTTGGATAATCCGAACAGTACATGTGGAATGCCAGAACGGGCCGTAGGTGGCCGAAAAGTCATCCAATCAGGGCGAGAATGCTTCGGGGGATAGTCCTCTCGATGAAGATACTCCACATACCTATGAAATGAAGTTGGCGGCACAAATCGCTATGCCGAAGGCTAAATCAGAGGAAAACCCGAGCAACCCGATTAGGGTACACATTGCACCGGAAAGGTCTGAAGGTGACCAAAAAGCTGCCATGTCAGGGCGAAAATGCTTGGAGGGATAGCCCACTCGATGAAGAAGCTCCACATCTTCTCAAAGAAGGTCTGGCAACACGAATCATAGTGCCGAAGGCCAAATCAGGATAAAACTTGAGAAAATCGGCGCGAGTTCGGCACGTGCCGAAAATAACCAAAAACTACAAATCAGGGCTCAAAAACGATGAAATCCATACTCCGAGGCCACTGCATCAAACCCAAGGTTGATCCGAACGTCAGGCTTCCATCGGGGTCAGTTCCGGGGTGAAATGACAAAATTATAGAAAATGCCACTGAATGAGTCGGCGGCACCCTTACATGCTTTGATTCGGTGACACCCTGCTTGTGCCATTGAGTCGGCGGCACGCCCTTGCTTTACCATGAGTCGGTGATGCCTGTTTAGTTGAGTCAGTGGGGCATTCCCCACGTGAATCGGTGGCAGGCCATCGGTCCCATCCCTCCACCGATACTCTATTTTCTATCTATAAAATGGGCATCTACCCTCGACGAAGAGAGACATCAACAGTAAGAGGAGGGAATACACAAGAGAAGACAAATAGACATGAGAGAAAATATACGAAGACATACACAGAGAGGAGGAGAGAGCAGAAGGAAAGAAGCGAAGGAGGTGGGTCTCCACTACAAGAGCCCCCCCCCCCCCGGAAAGGGGGGGGTAAGTTTTCTTCTATTTTCTTGTTCTTTTCTTTCATTGCTCCCATGTACCCTCTGTAATTATTGAAATGAAATAGAAGAATTGTTGCCTCTTTCATGTTTTGATGTCTACGTGTTTATGTCGTAAATGTTTATGTTAGATCATGTGGCTTCAGCCCGTTCGAGTTATTTTTTTTTTTTTGGTAACCTTGGTTTCTGCCTCTTGGACGGGCGATGAGTTTCATATCCCGATCGTGAGGAGGCCCGAAAGGGGCTATATCCATTCCTAAGATCCTAGGATCGATCAGGAGATATAATTCCCGTTCAAAGCCTATTCCTAAAATGGCCAACGGCCATGCCCAATGGGGCGACAGTAACCTTCCCTCCCCGGGATCTGTCGAGTTTCATTGTCTATTTCTAGTGCACACGGAATGTTTGTGAAGTGATCAAACAAGGAGGGTGTGTCTATGAGTGTGGGTGTTATGTTGATGGTAAGCTGGTGAATGCTCTGGTAATGGGAGACCTCCGAATGCCCTTTCACCCACTCCAATGGGTTGTAGGGGTATCGGTGTACTGCAACACTCGTTCCAGCCGCAGCATTGTCCATTCTTTGAGGGTCGTAGCGCGTCTCATGTGTGGTGTTCGACGAAGTGCCCTTGAAGGCTTCACCCTCTTAGCTCCTTCTTTTGATGCACTCTCACAGGTGGGCATGAGCCCATTCCCATGGGCTGGGATTGTTTGCTTTGATCTCGCAAGAGAGTCCTCATAATTTCACTGGTTTCACTGGCTCGCCAATGTCCACCCCTGGTGGGTATGTAATTCTGCTAGTTTCATTAGCAGGAGTGGCATTGCCCTTGGCCCAAGGCAGAATGACGTTTTCTCTCTGATTATGTCAATTGTTCATCGAGGATGTATGAGGATCCATTAGCGGGGAGGGGAAATCTTCCATTCACTAGTTTCATTTTATTTGATGGTCTTGGATCACTCTAGGTTCTTGGAGGTCTACCTTACCATGGTTTGTTCTCCTAGAAGCCCTTCCTACAGAGTGAACAATAAACAAATGAAATGCCACCCAGTTGGTAACATTGGACACCCACGTTTCTAAGTTCCAACCTGGATTGTAAGTACCCTTAGCAGGCTAGTCCTCAGGGTCTCCATAATCAATTCAGGTTACAAGATCGCCGCATTTGGCATCTCGATTATTGAGTTTCATCTCATATGATTCTCAATTGCATCTCCCACAATCCTCAAAAAAAAGGGGAGATGCTGCCCAAATTTTCCTAGATTTCCTCTCAATTATACGCCTTAATTAAATATTTTATGTCCTAATCTGAACTAGGTTTGAGATTAACAGCATGTTCGAATGATGCTGTATGAATGGCCTCAGTGGGGCCTCAGTGGCCCTTTGCTCCACACATGAGAGGCTTGCAACTTGTTTGCCTGTGCTTGAGTATGAACCTCGCACAGATGATGGACCATGAAACTAAATTGAATAAAGAAATTCTAATATGTTAGACTTGTCAAGGCTCTTTCATCCCTTCAAGGCCAAGCTAGTGAAGGCGATTACGCAAATCAATGGTGCCCTCAGAACCCTTCATTGTGGTCAGTCTGACCCTTCAATCCCTTCAACATTTTCCTCAAACCCTGCTAAGCCAAGCTAAGACTCCCTTGCATCGACTTTAGGTCACCCAAATCATTTTTCATGGCCCAAAGAGTTGTATCTCCTGCGAATCGGTGCCACTTCCCCCTTCTGCGAGATAAGTCAGCAGCGGACTTGGCGAGTCGGTGCCACTGGCACCGACTCACCCCTTTACCACACCGACTCACTCGCCTTCTTCATCCCTCCATCACGCCGATTCACCTCATCCCTTCATAGCACCGACTCACCTCCCTTATTCTCTTCGAAAAGCGCCGACTCATCCCTTCATCGCTCCGATTCACCTCATTGACACTCAGGTCGACCTCATGTGAGCACAGGGGCCTCTTGTGTTTTCTTTTTTTTTCTTCTGCTGTCGCTGCTGTTGCCATTGTGCTATCACCCGCCACTGCCATCGACGTCATTATCACCGCAGCTACGATGTGGTAGGGAGAGGGCTGGCGCATAGAGGCCCCTTCGGTGGCGCCTCTAGTGTGAGCCACGTAAGGGAGTGGCCATTCGACGAGATGGACATGCCACAGGTTTCACGCGAAGTCAGCGCCATGGGGAAGATAAACAGTGAAAACACGGTGAAATGGCATCCATCACGTCTGCCACCAATTATTCAATTCGCGTCCGTGTAGTGAACGCTGATTCTTTGTCTTGTATATTTTCACCAATCTAGAATATCACCATGAATTGGCGACCACTCGCAAGGGCGTCCATTACTCAATTCATGTCCGTCTAAAGGGGCGCCCATTCTTTGGATTACAAAAATCCAAAAATTTCAAGAAATCCAATAATGCCAAGAATTAGCGTCACTGTGAGAGGGCGCTCATTTCGAAAATGACGTCCATGTGGAGGAGCACTCATTCCATGGGTCGACCTATTCGAGCATTGAGTTAACCTGAAAGAATTGGTAGGGCGCTAATTCTT
Organism: Amorphophallus konjac; assembly: GCA_022559845.1. Taxonomy (NCBI): domain Eukaryota; kingdom Viridiplantae; phylum Streptophyta; class Magnoliopsida; order Alismatales; family Araceae; genus Amorphophallus; species Amorphophallus konjac. Next base: position 436,626,720 of record CM040118.1, read on the forward strand.
TAGGTGCTCGTTTGTCAGCCCTGTAGAGCTATTTGTCACCCTTATCAGCTTATTTTTCACCTTTATCATCCGTGAATCTGCGCCTTCATGAAGGGCGCCATTTCTTCAGGTTAATTCTCATGGCAATGGCATCTGTACAGGAGGCGCGAATTGAGGAATTAGCGCCCACTGTGTTGGTCACTAATTCTTCGGATCGAAATCCTCTCGAGATTTTGTATATGTACTTTTTGTCGCCAACAGGTCTCTGACCAGGCCGTGTTCAAAATAGAATTGGCAGAACTCGGACAGAACCTGGTTCTGCCCTTCCATAGGTTGGTTGAACCCTTTCCTATCTAGTAGGACGTGGGTTCGAGTGGGTTTCAAGATTTTTAGGGTACAACCTACCCGGAGTCCTAGTGGGAATCCCAAACTCGCAGAGACTTACGAAGGCCTTGATGTAGTGGTTTCAGGCCGACGGAATGAATATCCGACGGAGGGTTCTAGCTACACCAAGAATTAGGGTTACAGTAACATAGAAATCCAGGAGCAGTGGTGAGTCAATACCATTAGGGTGGCATGACCCTTAAACAACACTTTTAGAATCTTACGTTATGAAAAAGTACCGAAATATCATTGAGGCTAGCATGTCATGAAAGCACAAAAATCTATGATCATCTAATAAGTGGAATAGAAGGTTAATCTACTCTTTTTCTACATGAGATAACATGGAGATAATATAACATCAAGAAGGATGAGATAAACATAGAAGTTAATCAACTTAAGATAGCTTAAAAAATATTTCATGACCCCTAGTTATATAGTGCATTTTGAATCATTTTTCATCTTTGAACATGCTGTCTAACATTGATTAACAGAGATCAAACACGGGAAAAACTAGGGTTTTACTGGTAAACCTGAGGCCAGAACGTGGTCTGGACCCTGGCCGCGATCCTGATAGACGTGATCTATCTAGAGGCTGCGTTCATTCAAAACGCTTTTTTAAAAACACACAGCCTATAGGAACGTGGTCTATCGGGGCACCTAGTTCATGAATGCGGCCCTTGTTCGTACCGTGATCTGAAATAGAACCTCTCCCTCTGGCGAACTCTGACACACCTCAATTCAAACCACGATTTTGATCAATACAATTAATAAAAATTGGTCAAAAAGGTAGAAAAAGAAAGAGCACTTAAAGATGAACATTTTGATATATATAATTGTAGGTTTGGCCTGAGAGAACACCTACCTTAGTTGACTTAAAAGGAGGAAGAGAAAGAACTATGGAACCCTAGACGCTCTTGTTACAATCGCTAGAATCTCCCTTTGATCTTGCACGCTGCCGCCGTCCTAAGCAAATAGGGTTTGCTAGGAGGCATGGCCCTCAATTTATAGGGCTAGGAAGCCCTCTAGAGCCCAATTTCGATCGAGGTTATCAAGGGGAGAAAATTCTACCCCAAATCCATGGTTTGCCTTATCTAGCACTGCCAACTCAAATTTAGGGCTCCTAGGGTTAGAGTTTCAAGGGATGATTGTCCACCAATGATGGGTTAGGGTTTAGGCTTTGATTTGAGCCCAATAGGTCAAGGATTGGGGTCCAATTAGGCAAGTTTTGGGTGAGTTTTTCCCAAACTCCGAGTTTAGCCCAAAAGCCCTAATTTTGCCTAATAACCCTATTTTCAAATTTCTTTTGGGTTTTTCTTTTCAATAATTAAGTTAAAAATTCTTTTCTTGAGGTTTTACCTATTTTTATATTTTTCCTATTTTTCTCGTTTTAAATTTGAGAAGATAATTAAATAATTTTATTTTATTTATTATTTTATTCTGGGTTGCTACCGCCTCCCTCACTTTAAGGAATTTGGTCCTTCAAATTCACCTAACTTGTAGAAATAAAAAGGAAATACTAACATTGACTTGAAAATAATTCCGGATGCTTCTTCTTAAGAGTCTCTTCCGATTCCCATGTGGCTTCCTCAACTCCACATCTACTCCACTGAACCTTGACCATCCGTATGGACCGATTTATGAGTTGATGTAGCTTCAAGTCTAGAATCTTGATAGCCTCCTCTTCATAGGATAAGTCCTTCTGCAGCTCCAAATCCGCATACTGGATTACGTGCATCAGATCATACACATACTTCCTTAACATCGATATATGGAAGACGTCATGATTGTCCGACAATTGAGGTGGTAAAGCCAGCCTATATGCTACCTCTCCCACTCTTTCTAAGATCTCAAAAGGACCAGCAAACCTTGGACTCAATTTATCTCTGATCCCAAATCTTTGAATTCCCCTCATAGGCGAAACCTTTAGGAACACATGCTCACTGACTTGAAATTTCTCTTCCTGTTATCGGCATAACTATCCTGTTTGGCCTGAGCTATCTGTAGACGGTCCCTGATGATCTAAATATTCTTGGACGTCTCCGAGGAGAGATATGGTCTCAACCATTGCTTTTCACCCACTTCATCCTACCATAAAGGTGATATGCAACTTCTTTCATACGACGCCCAAAAGGAGTCATCTGAATACTCGACTGGTAACTATTATTGTAAGCAAACTCGATTAGGGGCAAGTGCTCATGCCAACTGCCTCTAAAGTCAATCATACAGGCTCTCAACATGTCTTCAATGATCTAATTTGTCTTCTCAGTCTACTCATCAGTTTGAGGATGAAAAATTGTACTAAAATTCAACTGACTTCTCAAGGATGCCTACAATCCTCTCCAAAAATGAGATGTAAACCTCGGGTCTCTATCAGATACAATGGATGTAGGAATACCATGCATCCTTAATTACAACTTTCTTCATGTATAGAGTAGCTAACACGTCCATAGTCCACTTGGACTTAATGGGTAAGAAGTGGGCAGACTTAGTCAGCCTATCCACGATCACCCAAATAGCATCATAACTACCATGAGTCCTTGGCAACCCCATGATAAAATCCATGCCTATGCTCTTCCATTTCCATTTTGGTATTTCGAGGCGTTTCAATTTCCTAGCAAGTCTAAAATGTTCAGCCTTGACTTGTTGACATACCAGACACCTGCTTACAAATTCGACCACTTCTCTCTTCATGTTCGGCCACCAGAAAGTCCGCTTAAGATCTCTGTACATCTTTGTAGCTCCAAGATGAATGGCATACTTAGATCGATGGGCTTCTTCTAAGATCTTGCCCTTAACTTTAGCAAAATCTGGAACCCAAGTTCTCCCACGGAATAACAATCTACTATCCTCAACTAGTAAGAAATCTGGTTGGCTGTCCAAGCTCTCCTTAATCTCCACAAGCAAAGGATCATTACATTGAAGCTCCTTGATCTCCAAAAACAACTCAGAGTGAAGTCTGACATTGGCAATCATGACCCGCTCTTTCTTCTCTTCGATGTTTAAGTCCAAACTTGCTAGTTGCTCCAGCATTCGCCATTCTTGGAGCATTAAACTTGACAACATAGCCACCGACTTTCGACTCAGGGCATCAGCCATGACATTCCCTTTTCCTGGATGGTATTGAATGGAGAAATTGAAATCTTTCAAATACTTTGTCATTCCCGGCATATGGCAATCAACAGGAGAGGGGTGAATTGATTGCCTTAAAAACATTTCAGCCCCTTACACAAATACTAAAGAGTGCGATAGAATAGGATGAAACTAAGACTCTGACTCACCCTCAAGTGGTCTCACACGTAACGATAATGTGATAGATAAAAGATAGATGAAAGAGGATATATATCACTCAACTCAGCAGAGAGCCCACATGATATATCACAACAAAAAAGCAAACCACAATGAACTCGGCAATTTTTAGGTGGTTCGGGTTCACCACTATGCACCCTACGTCCACCCCTCACAGAGTGAGGCTTACTTTCACTATCAAGTGAAAAACACACACATGTTGTGATCCTCATAACTTACACACACTGCAAAGTGCAACCACACACATACACACTTGAAACTCGAGGAATGAAAATAGGGTATCAAAAAACACACAAGTGACTGAAATAAAGGCGTGGAGAACAACGAATGGAAAGCTATAAATCAATGTAGCTCAGATGAACATAGAGGCTTTGGATCTGATCCAGAAGCCTTCCTCTTATACTCTTCGGACAGACTCTTTCTTGGCTGGTCACTCTCTTTCTTTCTTATTTCTAGCTCAGATCTTCATAGGGCTGCTCACTCTATCTTCTTGTTTCTCTCAAACTTTCTTTTCTCTCATAAGGCCTCTGAAGATGCTTGTAGGTTTTATCAAGGATGCTCAAGACAATAGCACATGGCAGTGCTCTTCTTCTTTTCGCACTAGCTTACTTCTTTTCCAAGGCGAGCAGGTACTATATATAGCATAGCAGAATCGATAAGCTTTTGTATCCAAAGTGTTTTTTGATTGGTCCAAATCTAAAAATGGAGCATTCTTTTTGAGAACCTTTTTAGAAGCTGATAGTAGAGAAAAGGAATAATCCTTTAATCCCAAAACATTTTGTGATGTGTCCACATGAAAAGTGAGAATATCCTTTGTTGGGGGCTTTCCAGAACCCAAGGCACGTGCTTGAGATCAGGCGCCAGTCACTTGAGCTAGCTGCCTCATGACCATCTTGAGTAGCTCACGTGCTGAGCTTGTTTTCTTATATTTGCTCTGATGTGTCGACGCACAACTTCTATTGTGTCGACTCTTGCTGCTATTCACAATGTTGGCTGCCTCTTGTTGCGTCGACATCATTACCCCATTGAGTCGACTCATTATAGATGCTTCAATAATCATTGCCCTAAAGTCAAGAGATTGTTCTTCAGTTGCGTCGACTCCATGGCTTGATTGAGTCAAAGCAGCCTTAATGAAGCCTTGCTACGCTATTTGCTGTTGTTGCTGCTTTGCTATTGCGTCGACGCACTGGCTTCATTGTGTCAACGCATGCTACCATATCTGTTTGAAAATCAGTCCATTGCGTCGGCATATGAAGCATGACATTATTAAAATCATGAAGAGTTCTTATCATAATGACTCATTGTGTGTGACATCATCAAAACCATAGATTAATGAGTCATAGTGTAAGACATCATCAAAACCACAGGGACACAACATATAGCATCCATAAAAAAAATTGGAGAACAAGGAAAAACCAACAGTGATAGAGCATGTCACGCCCCGAGCGCGGAAGGAACCCGGAGACGTGACGAGTTTATATCATTCATGTCAATCAGAGCGCTAAGAATTTCGACATAACGATAGAGTGCACTAATAATTCAATCAACAATACCATTACAGTGATACCACTTAATCAATAATCCATAATGTCAACAACCATAACGACCATGAATTTCAATCTACTAATATCCAGATGACATAAACTTATTACATCACGACTTGAATAAATGTAAGAGACAAAAAGACATAGACTCTGAAAGAAAAGACACGACGTGGCAAGACTTTGCACGATGCTCAAAAGCTCTACACTCATCGTTCTTGGTCGTCCCCATCTGGTTGCGATTCAGTGTCCGAGTTACCTAAAAAAAATAGGGGAAAAATACTTGATGAGCGAACGCTCAGTAGGAATTATATCTCTAGAACCAGACTAGCTTTAAGTGATTAATACATTATGCAATATGTCATGTTCATGCATGAAGAAAAGCAAGTAAATGACCAGAGTGGAATAACAAGAGATATCAAGAATGAACTAGCAAGATTTCAAGTGTATCAAGTAAAATTAACAAGGTTAACAAGCATGTAACATCAAGTCATGTCACGAGATAATGGCTACTTATTATTCAAGTACTTGCCCATTTCGGGCCACGCAAGTCAAGCACGTCAAGTCATGTAATATCAAGCACGAGAGAATGTAGAATGTCATAATCAAGATAGTCAAGTACTTTGGTGCAATGTCACACCGTGATCATTAAACTCCCATGGGCACAAGTACTTTCGGGTGCTCCTCCCAGGACCAGATCGGGCCCTATATGCACAGGCATTGGGTCATGTATTTTGACATCCACTATAGTTTAGTAGCCAATAGAATTCCAAAGAAAAGATATATGTAGGATGGTAAGGTAGATTTTCAGAATTTTGAATTCAAGGGCAGAAATCATGTAGAGATGACTTAACTAGAAATCTGGGACATATTCATAAAACTGGGTAAATGGCGTCCTCTATGGGAGCCGCTGATAAGAATTGGCGTCCATAGGGATGGGTGCAAATTCTGGAAACGAGATAATTAAGCACGAGTAAATAGCGTCCGTCACACAGGGGTGCTATTTGTAATTAGCGTTCACTCTTCTGGATGCAGATTCTAGAAAGTGACATTTTCTCAAAAATGCCAGAAACAGCATTAATTGAGGGCAAGTTTGTCATGTTTCTTCAGAGGGACATGACTGGAAATTGATGTAAAGGGTTTTTAGGGTACAACTTGCTCAGCTGTCTTGAGAGAATCTAAGGCTAGCGGAGACTGACGGAGGTCTCTAAGTTGAAATCGCTAGTCCGAAGGAACGGAATGTCCAATGGAGAGCTTGATCATCTCGGAGAGTTGAGGGTATACGATAGAACCAAAACATGGACCTCATCCATGGAAGTGCGATGAGAGTGCCAAGCGGTGCCCCATGGTGGGGTTGGAAACTCGAGGAAATCAAGGGATCAGGAACAATTGGCATCCTTCCTGGCAGACACTATTTAAATTGGCGTCTATCATGGAAGACGCTCATTAGTTCATTTCATTTTATCCAGAATTGTTAAAATTATTTCCCAGAATAGAGCATCCATCTAGGTGGACATTAATTCCTCATGTTTTTAATTAAACAAAATTTTACATCTATTTTAAAAGACGTTATTTCACTTTAATAAGTTTAGAAAAGAACATTCCTTTAAAAGGACATATATTATTTAATAAAAATTTTGAAAATAAAAAAATATTATAATTAGAAGAAAAATTCAAGGATTCCAAATATATAATTTTTATAATTTTATTTTACATAGTTTGGTAGATATAGATTTTTAAAGATATAGTTAAAAGTTACACACACACACACACACACACACACACACACACACACACACACACACACACACACACACACACACACATTTATATATATATATATATTAAAGAAACAACGACCGCGTATATGGTCGTTATTTCGTTAAATAGTCTAAAATTTTTTGAAACTTATGTTCTTGAGGTATACACATCGGAATCGCGCAATTTATATACCAAAATAAAGGGCTCAAAAAACTCTACCTAACCAGATGTTCAAAAATATTTTTACTTGAGAGATGGGAGATCTTGAGATAGGAGGATCAAAAAAAGAGGTACCACTCTCACTACCTCGGTCTCCACCCCAATAATACGCCCATAAATTTTCATGACCAACGGACACTCTCGTGCCCATGAAAAGAGTATGGAAGCGAAATTTATAACTACTGTATACAGTAACCAACCTTATTCACCGTGTAAACTTTTGCTTCGTATTGATTAGTTGATAAATTCATTAACTGGCAATTATTATCATATAAGGCATGAAAATTTGAAAAAAAAATGCAGGGATTCTAGTCACGTATTTTTGATGATTTTTAGATAGGTGATTACATGGATAAATTTTTTTTTCTTTAAGCATGTAATGCATATTATTTAACTAAGGAAAACATGTAACACACCATACGTAAATCATGCTGAAGATCGTGACGGAGATGAGGTTAACATCCAATGTATGTTGTTAAGGAATTTTTTGTCTGGGGAGAGAAAACTACCTTTTATGAAGATCAAAGGGGTGTACAGTGAAGGTCTTTTCTTGAAACGGTACATTGTTCCTTTAACCGTGAGCAGAGGATGAATATCCACTGCAACAAGGGAGGAAGAAGGATGAAGAATGGTTCGGTATGCCTCTTCTTGAATCAACAGGAGGAAGAGGAAGAATGGCTTGCTTCCTTCTTGCTATTGGCGGATCGCAGGAGGAAGAAGAAGAATACCCTTCAGGTATCAGCCAACAAGAAGAGGATGGAGGGGAAGAAGAGTCCATGCGCTCTTCTTTGTTGCAGGCAGTCCGCAGGAGGGAGAGGAAGAAGATGGAGGGGAAGAAGACCCCACGTAGCAGCCGCACAGCATCAACAGCTTATCACTTTGAGGGGGTATGTTCATATAGGAGGGTAAGGTTTCTAAGAGGGATCGAAAGGCCATTTAGTGGGAAGGTTTTTAAGACTTCCGTGAATTGCCATTCCCTGCCTATATTAACAGTCGCTTGCCAAATATTGTTATAAAACCCTAAAATTCATTTGCATGGCTTGTTTGTTCGAATGGGCATGTGGCCATCCTGGTTGGGTTGGCCTTTGTGCGAAGGCCCACATACGTGGGTTTTGGGTTAGCTATTTGTGGTGTTTGAATGGGTATGAGAGGCATGCAATTGGGCTATATATATGTGAACATGGGTTGGGTTTAGGTGTATACGGGTGGCATATAAGTGGGTTAATATATGTAAACTTCATGGTTTAGGGCCCATTAATGTACATATATGGGTTGTATTATTTTAGCTAAGGTTTTATATATTTTTATATAAGTGGTTCTATATTGTATTATATAGTTATATATATATATATATATATATATATATATATATATATATATATATATGGGTTGTTCTAAGGCTTTGTATATATCATGTTAATGGAAGAAGACAATTTATGGGTTAAAGCCCATTAAGTGCATATCTATACAACTTAATTATTTTTATTTGCCCTTCCCAGGCATGTTTAATTTATTTTGGATATATTTATTCCTTGATTTTTATCAGGGGTGCTACACCCTCCCACACTTAAAAGAATTTGGTCCCCAAATTCAATTGCATGAATGGAGGCATGGATGGTATAGGGTACTTATAGTCTAGAATAATTCTGGATATCTCCTTCGCATAGCTTCTTTTTTTTCCCATGTAGCCTCTTGTTCTAAGCATCTATTCCACTGCACTTTTACCATGGGAATGGTCTTGTTTATCAAAACTCAGACCTCTCGATCAATAATCTTCATTGGCTTTTGTTCATAGGTGAGGTCCTTTTGAATCACCAAATCATTATGATCAATGACGTGGAAAGGGTCGTGCACATACTTTTTCAGCATAGAAATATGGAACACATTGTGCATTTCTGATAGTTGTGGAGGCAAAGCGATGCGATACGCTACTTCGCCAACTCTTTCCAGCACTTCGAATGGACCAATAAACCTCGGTGTAAGCTTACCCTTAACACCAAATCTTCTAATGCCACGACCAGGAGAAACCTTGAGGAAGACATGGTCCCCAACTTGGAACTCCAGGTCTCTTCTTCTGTTGTGAGCATAGGACTTCTACCTCGACTGAGCTATCTTGAGTCTATCCCTGATGAGGTTGACCTTCTCATTGGTATCTCTAACCATATCTGGGCCTAGTATCTGCTTTTCACCAACTTCATCTCAGCAGATTGGAGATCGGCAACTTCTGCCATAAAGTGCTTCGAATGGAGCCATCTGAATACTGGCCTGGTAGCTATTGTTGTAAGCAAACTCGGCCAGGGGCAAGTGGTCATGCCAACTTCCACCGAAGTCAATGACACAGGCTCTTAACATGTCTTCAACAATTTGGTTTGTCCTCTCTGTCTGACCATCTGTTTGGGGATGAAAGGCAGTACTGAAGTTAAGTTTGGTCCCCAAAGAGTGTTGTAGACCCTCCAGAAATGAGAGGTAAAACGCGGGTCTCGGTCAGACACAATAGATACAGGTACGCCATGCAGTCTCACAATCTCCTTGATATATAATGCGGCTAAGACATCAACCGACCAACGTCTCTTGATAGGTAAAAAGTGTGCCGATTTGGTAAGGCGGTCGATTATTACCTAGATACCATCATGTCTGCCCTTAGATTTAGGTAAGCCCATGATAAAATCCATACCAATGTCTTCCCATTTCCACTTGGGAATGTCAAGAGGATGTAATTTCCCAGCAGGTTTTTGATGTTCCGCCTTTACTTGCTGGCACGTGAGACAACGAGATACGAAGTCCGCTACCTCCCTCTTCATGTTAGGCCACCAAAAAGTCCTTTTCAACTCCTTGTACATCTTGGTCGCTCCAGGATGAATAGTGTACCTAGAGCGGTGAGCTTCTTCTAGAATCTTCTTCTTTAATTCAGGATAGTCTGGTACACACGTCCTCTCATGGAGTAATAGTCTACCGTCAGCCGCCGACTTGAAGTCAGGTCTCTCACCTAGCTTATCTTTTATTTCTACAAGTAAAGGATCTTCTTCTTGAAGTCTCCTGATCTCTGAAAGTAAGTCCAGATGCAAACTCATATGTGCTAGAGTAATGCACCTTTTCTCCTTGTTCATGCTTATATCGAGCTCAGAAAATTTCTCCAATATCTTTCATTCTTGAGTCATAAAATTGGCCAATATTGCTCTTGGTTTCCGACTCAGGGCATCTGTGACAGAATTACCCATACCAGGGTGATATTATATAGTAAAGTCAAAATCCTTGACGTATTCAAGTCAACGCCTCTGCCTTATATTAAGTTCCTTTTGAAAAAATAGGTACTTGAGGCTTTTATGATCGGAGTACACAGTAAATGGTTCTCCGTAGAGATAGTGTCTCCAGATCTTTAAGGTAAATACTACCGCGGCTAGTTCTAGGTCATGTAGCGGGTAGTTTTCTTCATGTTTCTTCAGTTGCCTAGATGAGTATGCAATAACTCTTCCTTGTTGCATCAACACACACCCGAGGCCAATACTGGAAGCATCGGTATATACCTCGTACTTTTCTCCTTCAATAGGTAGGGCCAAGACCGGAGCAGTGGTCAAGTGGTCCTTTAAAGCTTGGAAACTTCTTTCATAATCTTCATTCCATTCGTATGGTACTTCCTTACGAGTCAGCCTAGTGAGGGGTACAACAATCTTCGAGAAGTCCTTGATAAAGTGTCAGTAATAACCAGCTAGACCCAAGAAACTCCATATTTCCGTTGCATTTGTTGGTCGTTCCCAATTCTTCACGGCTTCGACCTTTGCAGGATCTACAAAAATGTTATTCTTCGAGACTATATGGCCCAAAAAAGCTACTTCTTCCAGCCAAAACTCGCACTTACTAAATTTAGCATATAATTGATTTTCCCTCAAAATTTGTAATGTTGTTCTCAGATGCACCTCATGATCTTCTTCAGTCTTTGAATATATCAAGATATCATCGATGAAAACCACAACAGATTTATCCAGATGCAGTCTAAAGATGCTATTCATTAGCTGCATAAAAGCAGCAGGGGCATTTGTTAGTCCAAATGGCATAATAGTAAATTCGTAATGCCCATACCTGCTTCGAAATGCAGTTTTGTGAATGTCCTCATCCTTGATTCTTAGTTGGTGATAACCCGATCGAAGATCAATCTTCGAGAAATACTTTGCTCCAGATATTTGATCGAAGAGTTCATCAATCCTCGACAGTGGGTACTTATTTTTGATAGTGAGGTGGTTCAACTGCCGATAATCAATTCATAGTCTTATCGATCCGTCCTTCTTTTTGACGAATAGCACGGGTGCTCCCCACGGAGAAGTACTCGGCCTGATGAAACCCTTCTTCAATAACTCCATTAACTACTCTTTCAATTCTTTCAGTTCTGCGGGGGACATTCTGTAGGGTGCTTTTAAAATAGGTCTAGCACTAGGAACAAAGTCTATAGTGAACGAGACTTCCCTCTATGGTGGCAAACTGGGTAAATCTTCTGGGAAAACATCGGGAAACTCCCGAGCAACTTGAATGTCTTCTAATCTGGCCACCTTAGCTTCCGTGGCAGTTACAAATGCTAGGAATGCCACACAACCCTTGTTGATAAGTTTACAGGCTCGAAGATCCGAGATAACTGGTGATCTCTTCCGAGGACTAACGTAAGTTAGCTCTGGGTAATCTACAAAGGTTATTTTTCCATTCCGACAGTCTACAGTTGCCCGATGGGTGGACAGCCAATCAGTGATAGGATCGGTGCAAGGATTCAGAGGGGGGGGGTGAATGAATCCCACCCTTAAAGACTTTTTGCTCAATAAAATCTAGAATGCTATCAAGGCAAATAGACAATCTGAATATCTAATCAACTACTCTTTTGAACCAAAGAACAAACATGTAGTGCGAGCCTAAACAATTAACATGCGGAAGCAGAAGAAGGTAATCAACCTACAGCACTGATAGCAATATGAAAGCTTAGACAACCTGTGAAGGGTGGTAGAAGATATGGAACAAGCGCACAAGCCCAATCACATAGCACAGAAGAGTTTTAGGTGGTTCGGTCACCAAGACCTACATCCACCCCTCACTCCCAACCGGAGTAAGGATTCCACTAGCAACGCTAGCACAGCAGACTCAGTCTGCAAACACTTGCTGCCAAATAGCTTGACTAGGGGAACAGCCTCCCCTCTTCCTCCAGATCGGAGGGACACCCCAAGTGACTCCCAGCCACTTGGAAACCAGAGACCGAAGTCTCTCTTCCTCCAGACCAGGAGGGAACCCACCAGTGACTCCCCGTCACTAGCAAACCAGAGGTCGCAGACCTCTCTTCCTCCAGACCAGGAGGGACCCCTGGACTTGCAACCCACAAGCCCAGAACCGGAGATCAGATCTCCCTTCTCCTGAGTCCACAGGAGGAACCCGATCCCCAACAGGGCAATCGGAAGAACAAGGATTAACCAAATGAAAAAAGGAAAAATACACAGCGATCAGAAAGCTGTAAAGAAAGATAACATAGATGTGGCTCGCATGGAGCTGACTGGCCTGGATTTGATCCACGGTCCAGTAGACAGATCTTCAGGTAAGCTTCTCTTCCCTCTCACTTTCTTTTTCTTCTATGCTGCACTTTTCTTCTTCTCTCGATCTCTGCTCTCCTTTTCTCTCTTTCTCTTTTTCTTCTCTTCTTTTCTTCTCGGTGGCTCTCTATCTCTCTCTTTCTTTTCTTCACTCCTTTCTTCTTTGCTTCTTTCTTCTTTCACTCTCTGCTGCTCTCCACCTCACTTCTTCTTCACTCACAGTCTCGATCACCATATTCATCTGTTGGATGACGGCTTCCTTTTATAACAGCAGCCAGCAGGAGGGCAGCACTGGGCGCGTGTGGCTTCCACATTTCCCACCCAGAACGTTTGGCCACATGTCAGTCTCTCAGCCAGCTTCAGTACACGTGTCACAATTCTGTCTGCCCTTCCAGCCTCGGATCACGTGCCGCCCAGTCACTGGGGAATATTCTTGCTCGGACCACCTTCTTCTTTTTGTTTTTCTTCTTCTCCTGCAAAGAGATTAAAATCATTAATACTCAGGGTTCTCTATATATATATATATACATGAAATAAGTCGGTTGACACTCAAGCTAAAGCTGCACGAGGTGTGTAGGAACAACAAAAGGTGCACTATACTGAGAACGACACGAGGTACATAAGATGACTACAGCACGAGATAAAGAGAGAACGACACGAGGTACCACAGTAACAAAGCTAACACTACAAAGAGAACGACACGAAGTCAGATGAGAACATTACGAGGTAAAGAGAGAACGACACGAGGTACCACAGTAACAAAGCTAACACTAAAAAGGGAACGACACGAGGTCAGATGAGAACAGCACAAGGTAAAGAGAGAACGACACGAGGTACCAGAGTAACAAAGCTAACACTACAAAGGGAACGACACGAAGTCAGATGAGAACAACACGAGGTGAGAAGGAAATAACACGGAGTAAAACGGTAGTAACACACGCGATCAGAGGAAATCCGGACGAAGATAGAAAGAAGCAACACGAAGACATAAAAACAACACTAAGACACAAACACAGAAATAACATGAAGACTCAAACACAAAAATAACACGAAGACATAAAAACAACATGAAGACACAAACACAGAAATAACATGAAGACACAACAAGAGACGGTCAACGAGACGCTGACTCTGTACAGACTTAAGCTAAAGCAAGACAGTCGATGTATAGACTTGATGCTAAAGCCTTCAAGTGATGTGTTGACTTTGACCAGATGAGACACTGCAAGAGACGGACCAATGTATAGACTTGACAGTGATCTCTGCAGCGAATGTATAGACTTTGTAAACTGAGACGTAAAGTGAGACGATGAAAGACACCATGGATGTTCAGACTTTGGCAAGTGTAAGCGAAGCAATGCAGATGCTGTACAGACTTTGTGGATGCAGTCGAATGTATAGACTTGATGGAGCGAAGCCAATGTGTAGACTTCACGCTGTATAGACTTTCCAAAGAGAACGTAACGTTGTACAGACTTGAACTGAAGACCAATGTATGGACTTCAAAACAGATGCTAAGGCCAAGAGGAGTGTATAGACTTTCACGATGTATAGACTTGGTGATCTTCAAAGCACAATGTCCAGACTTTGCCATTATATGGACTTGAAGAAACAGTGCAACGTATGGACTTGATCTCAAGAAATGTAAGCGATGTACACACTTAGCCAATGTATAGACTTTGAAGTGAAGTCCAGTGAATAGACTTTGTGAACAGTCGATGTACATACTTGGCCAATGTACAGACTTGAGCTATGCACGCTATGGTGCCGATGTGCAGACTTTAGCATGCAATGTCTAGAGTTGATATGAAGGAGTGCAGGAGACTCTGTACAGACTTGATGCAAACAGGATGCTTGTGTATGCATGAGGGCAATGTACATACTTGCGAACTGGGGGGTCGACCCGAAGAGTGCAGACTGTATGACTGATGCAGTGAAACACAATGCATATAGCAGATATGAACTGAATGTATGCAGGAGAACTTAACAAAACATTACCTGATCTGAGCATTCACCTTACCTGTCATGATTTAACTTTGACTCTTTGACTTGGGTTAACTTCATGACCTGTGAGACATCCTCAACCCTGTTCTGACAGTTTCTCATAATGCAACATGATTATATCATCAAGGATGTAAACATAATGAGACATAATATATGTCATCATCAAAACTCCAGAACCACAGGGGACACAACAATCTCCCCCTTTTTGATGATGGTAATATTAATATTATGATATTATGAGTCATTGCAATAGGTCCATCCATCATGATGATTATGAAAGACCATGTGACAGTTCATAAACATGCACCCATAATGACTAATGCATGCACCAATAAAGACTAATGACTCACACCAAAAATTCTCCCCCTTTGTCAACATCAAAAAGAATGGAGTGGTCATTGACTGTTTAAGAATTTGAAATAGGAGCTATTATGCAAACAGAGTTACTATCATCTAAAACTCCCTGAATGAACATTGAACCACAGGGACATGCAAAAGTTCTCCCCCTGAGATGGACAGTGATTGGAATGAAGCACAGGAGATAAAGAAGTCAACAGTTAGGTCTAAAATAATGGAGTCCATTGTGAGAAAGAAGGCACTTAGAATAAATGAGAAAGGTTTTCAATGGGATATCAATTTCATAAATCTAATTTAAATAGGTATTTCAGACTCTTCTATTATGGAGACTTATGAATGATCTTCATTGACAAGTCAGATCAGAATATGATGTATGCAAGGCTTGTTCATAAGCTTTCTATACTCATATCTGAAATTAGTTTTAATAAAGGTGAACCTTGCTTTCATATTGACAGTCTTGTTTAACCTTCTTCTTCCTTACTCACTTAATTTCAAAGATTCCTTTAGGAGATGCAATCAATAGTAATGAAGTTAAACACATAAGAAAACTTTTGTTTCTGTCAAGGGTTCCAATAGAATATTTCTTTTGCACACATTTTCAAATGATATACTAGATTAGTAGTAATATTTTTTCATAACATTCTTCATGAGCACTTGAGTTTAGTACACCCTTGTAACTAGAGGATACACGTTATTTAGATGCCAGTATCCCTAAGCACTTGGAAGGACTAACTGTCATGCTTCATAGGAGCAGAGATTGCTTTTACACTTCATGACACATTACAAATCATTTCTTTGATAAGTGAGATATATTTCTTAGTGTGCATGCCATTGCTCTGCCAGATTATCAATCATTTTTTAAGCAG
Source organism: Amorphophallus konjac (assembly GCA_022559845.1). Classification (NCBI taxonomy): domain Eukaryota; kingdom Viridiplantae; phylum Streptophyta; class Magnoliopsida; order Alismatales; family Araceae; genus Amorphophallus; species Amorphophallus konjac. The sequence goes on from CM040118.1 coordinate 436,642,695, forward strand.
AGTTAACTATGGCACCTCATGACACAGTCCTTTGAACATGGTTTCTCAGTGACCAAAGTCATTGCTCTGATAGGATTACCCTTAGACATAATCCATATTCTCAGATGTTTAAAAATCAATACTAACTTCATACATATCAATCAAGGAATATCATGATATCAGAATTTTTAGAATTCAGAAGAGTTTAAAAAAGGACACAACATGAAAATGTTGGTTAAAGTTTATTAAGCCTAACTCAGATATTTTCACGATATGTTCATAAGCAAACACAAGACATACATGAAACTTCAACCGGCTGAAAATATCAGACATTCATAGTCCTATATAATAGAAGATTCCTCTTTAAGTTCTTTTCAGATTTATGATCAGGATATGCACAGAGAAATCTTTCTGAATTTTCAGGGAAGGCCGAAACATTTTAAAGAATAGCCAATTCAACAGATACCAATGGATAGGTTGAGTGAAAGTGGCTGAAAAACAGTTGAAGAATCTGAAATGTGTTGCATTACACATTCATCACAGGGATTTGAGCAAGATAGCAGTTCAATCTGAAGATGGGAAGTTCAGTTGATAGAGTATGAATGATGCTCCCCCTAAATGTATGCATGAGCTAGCATTCCTACATGTATGCAATTCTGACCTATGGTACCAGGCGGAGGACTTGGTCTAAAGACCACCTCACACACAGCAAGCACTTCCAGACAGAATTCATCAGCCCTTTAGTATCTCACTATTTATATACCAAGAGTCATGCATGACAATCCAATGCATATGCAGTCCTACATGCATCTTAAGCTGACATAATGCTATTTATATGCAATTGTGAATGCATGTGCATGTCAAATGTGCAGATGAACAATTTTTGAGCATGAGACATCATCCAAGCAACAGATTTATTCAATTCAGCTTTTCAGATTTTTCAGAATGTAATTTGTTTTCAGTGATTGTGCATTTTAACAAATATCAAACAACTACAATTGTCATATGTATGCATCAAATGCAGACAACCTTTAAATCTCATGTATGCACCAGTGCATGATCAGACAAAAAGAAATTACAAATGGCAGATGCAGTTATGGACATGTATGCATGAGATCTTAATTGACATATTAAGCATGATGTTCAGCTAGAACAAAGATTCAGGTGAACAAGCATTTAATCAGCAGAGTTGGGGTTTACCAAACTTTGGATGCCTTGGTTTATTTGACCCCCTTTTATTCCTCATCCTCAAGGCATACCTGCAAAGCACATATCTCATTTTGTGTTTCTAGGTACCCAAGACTTCTTGGGTCCTACTCTGCTAGTAACACCTCTGATAGGTGCTTTCCATAATCTTTGGGCATGTAAGTCATCAGACTTCATTAAATTACACCCTCATGGAGTGCCCAAACTGCCCACAATAATGATAGGAAACAGCATATCTTGAATTCTTTTTATGCACAACATTGTTAGCATAGAATCTGTGTGCATTATCATGAAAGTTTCTGTTATTTGCATGCATATACTGTTTTCCATCTCGTGCCAGTCAGCATTCAGAAGCTCGGTGGCCAGGTTTTCCACATTCAAAGCATATAGAAATCTTTCTCTTAAAGGCAGATTTATTCCTAACAAAAACATTTCTATTTGCAGGGAATTTTATATTTTGAGAAAATGTTTTTCCCTGAGCATGCCAGCAGTTCTTGACTGTATGGCCATGTTTTCCACAATGAGAACAGTTAGAGAGGGTTTTTCTATGAGAATCTAACCAGCATTATGCAGCAACATGTCCTATTCTTCCACATTTATAACAATGAATTTTCCTTTCCCTAAAGACATGCTTTCTACCCTGATTGATGTGTGCAGCTGCTAGGTCATCCTTTTCCATCAAATTACACTCATGCATCAGATGTCCATATTTGTGACAGTAGTGACAGATCATTTTCTTTCTAGATGCATGTGAGTGTGTGGGTGAAACATGCAGAGTGGGAAGAGGAACATGTTGATGCTTTTCTTTCTATTTTTCTGTTGTTTTCTTTTGAGCAGTTGACTGATAACCGGGAAGGTTCTGAGGGCTATGAGAAGTTGTGATGGGGACATCACCTCCCATTGCATCCGGCATGGTCTAGTCATTTAATTTTGAGTCCTATGTAATTTTTATTTGAGTCATTTGATGTATTTTCCCTTTTAATTGAGTCATGTTCCTAGGTCTTGTGTTTATTTCCCTAAGTTTGAGTGTCATTAGATTGTCTAGTTAGCTATTGGGCCCAATTCATTGGGCTTGGCCCAAGGGCTCCCCCTACCCCCTCGGTTATTTATCATTGAGTCAATTGTCAGGGACTTTTGTAGAAATGTGGGTTTCCTATATATAGGACCCCATTCCCCCCCATTTCAACTTAATGAATCAATGAATGAAAAAACTTACCATTTTGAGAGTTTACACTTCTTATCTAGTGAAGAGATTCTATTTTTTGGGTGAGAAACCCTAGGGGAGAGATTCCCCACCCATCTCTCTCTTAATCTCTCTTTTTCACTCCACTTTCTCTCTCCTCAACACCCAAAGTCAAATTTTCTTCTCTCTCCTCCCTTCCCAACCACCTCCACTCCCCACCTACCCCATTTAAGCCTCTTCCCATTCCCCACAACCCTCATCAATACTCCACCCCTTCCCAAGACCCCCTCCACCAATCCTCTCCTCACCATCCAACCCCCAACTACTCCTCCCACTTTCCCAAGCACCCTTCCCACTACCCCAAGCACCCCTTCCCTTCTCCAACACAACCCCCCCATTCCCAAGATAAAAAATTAACCCCACCCTTAAACCTATTTTCGAATATCCTTTCCCTCTCTCCATTCCAACCAAATTCACAGCCCCCACTACCACCATCTATTGGACCCTCTTCCAGACCTTATTCTCCACCTCCCACACCTTAGAACACCCCCTCCAAGACCCCCTTACAACCAGGGGTCACTCCCACACTCATCTACCCCCTTCCCCTTCTTCTTTCTTGGTGATTGGAAGCTACTTCGAAGTTGCAGTTTGCTGTCCAGAGGTTGCAGATGAACTAGTAACTTGCAGCAGCCACCACGACTTCCTCCAGATGAGTTTGAAGACCCAAGAGCCATCGTCGGAAGCGTCTACCAGTCTCCTTCGCAACAGAAGTGGTTTCATCTTCTTCCGATCTCCGATCCGTCCAGGAGGTCCATTCTCCCACAACTGCGCAGTTTTGCCTCGGCTGCGGACCTGAGCCAGATTAGAAGCTCTGCCACGATGAACCCCGATGGAATCAGTCCACGAGTTCTTCTTCAAAGTTCTTCATCGCCCGTCTACTTCCAGAATCAAGAAACAGAACTTCATTCGCCGTTCGTGATCCAGAGTTCTCATTTTTCTCCCTCAGCTACGCAGATCTGCTACTCATAGTCTGCACCAACCAGTCACCATTGTTCTGCATCCCCTAGTCTTCTCCGACATCGGTTGGCTTCTCCGTCAGTTTTTCTGCGAAGAGGACTCGTCCACGATTCCAACAACTCTGACGGCGCTTGATTCCGAGGTCGGGAGCTGTCGGGGCATCCTCTGCAACCTGCTGTTGGAAACCAGGAGCTAGCTCTGCAGAGATCTTGATTCGGAGAGAAAGCTTCACCACAACAAACCCCTGAGGAATCAGGCCACGAGCTCTTCTACAAAGTTCTTCTCCTTCCTGTCTACTTTCGGAATCAAGAAGCAGAATCCCGTTCGGCATCCGTTAGCAGAAGTTATCAATTTTATTCCTCAGCAGTGCGACTATACTTCCCCACAATCTGCACCGACCTCCCCTCACTCTTCTGGATCGAATGTTCTTCTCCGGCATCGTTTGGCATCACCGTTTATTCTGCTGCAAAGAAGACCCGTCCACGGTTCTAACGGTTCTGGCGGCACCTGATTTGGAGTTCGGGAGTGGCCGGGGCAACCTCTTCTTCCTGCTGTTAGTAAATAGTTGTTGTCAGTCTGAGAATCAGCGACCCTGTTCGAGCTCCTGCCCAGGCCAGCAGCGACCCCAGAAGAATTCGGAAAAATTCAGAGGCACTCCAGTTCCAGTAACGAAGATTTCATCACTGGTCTCGCCCTCGGAAAAATTCCTGATCAAGTTCTGCAGCCACAGTACCGACTGTCTATCCACAATTACCAAGAGAAGGCAGATTCGGCATCTTCACTTCATCATCGTTTTAGCCCTAGTTTTCCCCACCCCGCTTGGCCGGCTAAAGGCCCCTCCCTGCGTGGAGGTAGTTTGATTATAATCCATTAACCCCCATCCCAAGATCCCCCTCCTGCGAGAGGTGTAGTGTTGTAATTTGGTTTGATCAGGTCAAGCTACCCCGGCGCGGCGTGTGGGGAACCCACGCTTCCCCGCTCGCCCTCGTCTCCGAGCGGGACCGGTTTCTTCAAACCGGTCGAGTAAGTGCTCTATAACCTTGCTCTAATTCATGCTTGTTCTTTCAATATTAGTTCATAGTTCTGCTGGCCGTGAGAGTGAGAGCTCGATCCTCAAGCCCCGTTGCTTTGAGTGATCACCGTGGGAAGAGAGAGTAACCTGGTGCCTTTGGCACTTTGTCGGCCCCATTGAATTGGGCATCCACAACCTTTGGGATTCAAATCTTGGCCTTGCTGGCCCTCTACCAGCAAGGGCCCAACCCCTCAACCTCACCATGGCATTGCCAAGTTACCCCGGGTCTTGGTGAGCAACGGGTGAGCAGTCGTCGACATCGGTCCGTTTGATTACGATTGTGCTTGTTTGTTTAAGTCCTAGGTTGTGTCACATCAATTGGTATCAGAGCAAGTCATTGACTTTTCTCTATCAAGTCAAGTCCTAGGGCATGCTTGCATTGGAGTCATCATCAATCCGACCCTTGCATTGATTTCCCCGATCATCATGGCCACCTACTTAGCCTACTCACCACCCATGGACTTCATCCTAGATAGGGATATTACCTTTGACAGATCGCATTCTGGTGACTATCTTAGGTGGGAGGCTACCATAGAAAAGTACTTTGAAAAGACTTGGGTATATGGATCCGCGAGAGTCCGAAAGGCCAAGGGACGACTTCGATGTCAAGCCAAAAGTAAGTGGGAACACATAGAGGGATTAAGGAGGGTTAGGAGGCAAGAGCCGATTTCCTCATGGGATGATATGAAGGTTGAACTTAGGAAGATATACATCCCAAAATATTCCCACCCCTTCTACTCAAACACCCCTAGCCCGAGGTGCACTACCACTCCTCCATCCCCACCCGATCAACTTGATACCACCTTTAGGCCTCCTCCCCCACCACTCCCAACAAATCACTTCTCCACCATCATAACTTCACTTCGCAACCAAGTCCTCTCCCTTAAGGCCCAAATAAACCAAACATCCACCTCTCCACCAAATCCCCTAAGGGTCCCCACATTCCAACCAAAACCCCCTTCCGCAAACCTCACTATCCAAACTCAATTGGCCCCCACTTTCCCCCCTCCACAACTGGCCGATCCCAAGGGGAAGAGACCCCTAACCAACCCAGTTTTCCCAATAAGGACTACCACTCACCCTATTCTCACCATTCAAACCCAAGTGGACCCCATTTCCATCCCTCCACCTAGAACCATGTCGGCCACCACCACCCAACCCAAATCCCATCACCCGACCCACCTTCCACTTCCAACCCCAATCCTATCCCAACCTAAGCCTCCAATACTTCCACTCTCAAACCCCACACTACCAATCCCAAACCAAGTTTCCCTTTACCCTCCACCCCGGGAGCACCACACACCAACCCTCATCACCCCAAAAGACCCTCTCACCTCCTTGGTAGAAGAACTCATACCCAATTCAATAGTTGAGGACACTCCAAACCCACTCCCCACCTTGGAGGAAACCCAAGTCCAAGTTGAGAAAGAAACATCACACGATGGTCCTCACCTTACATCACCCTCTCTAGTTGGGACCAAGCTCATCTTAGGAGAACCCATTGTTAGTTGGCTAAAGGAGAGCCCAATTAGAGAGATCCGGGCCCATGTTTTCCCTCCCATAGAACAAGATCTTCCCTTAGTGCCCTTCTTCTCCTATCACACCACAATCCAAGCATCCTATCAAGTGGAGACCTTAGAGGACCTTCTCAAGGGCATAGCATGGCAATTAGAGATGACTAGCATGTTGACCCCTATGGTAGAACAACCTAGGAGCCTTAGCCTCCTACACCTATGCATAGGGTCTATCACCTCGGTTTACACCATTGGTTGCCACACTAGCGACCTCCTTCTATTCCTCCCTACACCCGATGAGCCCAACCTTCTCCTCGATTTAGAGCTTCTTATCTCGGGTAGAAAGTCAAGCCCTCCACTCATGGCTGACCCACTTGCCATGAACATTGGCCCAACTATCATGGAGAAGGATGACTTAGCACCTTTTCAGGATCTTGAGGACATAGAGTTCCTCTCCCTAGGTAACCCATTTTATGATCCATATTATCCATTCCAATGGGAGTCAAGAGACTCGTGTGACCCAAACACTTTATCCACCACCCACCTTTCCCTAAACCAACTCACAATGATTGACCCAATTCACTCCATCTTAGACCCGAGTTACACCTTGGGAGCCATAACCTTGGACCATATATCCCTAGGTAATAAGGTGGTGCCCCACCCCATGATGACCACCTTCTTAGATCCATTCGATCTTTTCCAATGGGAGTTCAAAGGTTGTCCCACACCTATACACATGGAAGTCACTTTTGGGAAAAGTATGCATGTGTCTAGGCTTTCCACACCCCTTGGCATGAACACGATGTTGGGTCCATTCATTCATATCACCCACATGTCAAGTAGAAAGTATGAGTGGTCCATATTCGGATGTCATGGTCCACCTTCATTCATCATGGGTCTTAAGCATGTCAAAGGCATCTACGGATGTCCGGGTCCTCCTATATTTATCACCAATTTGCATGATAGGGCCACCTACGGGTGCCCCGGCCCACCTAGGCTAACCAAAGTCTACACTGTAACATTACACGATATGTCTACTTTTGGTTGCCCAGGTCCACCCATCACCCCCGGAATGTCTGCATTCATAACATTGCATAAAGAGATCTGCAAGCACATTAGCAAGAAGAATGTGACTTATAAAAGGCGAGCCGACTCTCATCGACGTCACCAAGAATCCAATGAGGGTGACTTTGTGATGGTAAGAACAGAGAGGCTCTCCCCGGGAGCCATCTCCAAATTGAGGCCACGTGGGGCTGGTCCCTTCCAGGTCCTGAGGCGCATTAGTGCACATGCCTATGAGTTAGATTTCCCCGAGGAATATGGGGTAAGTCCCACATTCAGTGTCGCCGACCTAGTGCCGTACAAGGGACCCACGGTGGTACCTAGTGAGGATATTGAGCCTATTCCCTCCGTTGAGAGAGCACCCACCCGTGAGGAGAGTCCACTAGCCAAGAGAGCCCAGCGTGAGCGCATTGAACGAATATTGGATGAACAGGTCACTACCACCAGGAGCAAAGTATACAAGCGCTATCTCGGCAGGTGGATGGATCGGTCTCGTTCGGAAGACTTGAGGGCAGTACCACTTCTACACCGTCCAAGGAGGGAAGGACACTTACTCGACGGAGTCGAGTTCTCCGCACCCCGGGAGTATGATGGGGACATCACCTCCCATTGCATCCGGCATGGTCTAGTCATTTAATTTTGAGTCCTATGTAATTTTTATTTGAGTCATTTGATGTATTTTCCCTTTTAATTGAGTCATGTTCCTAGATCTTGTGTTTATTTCCCTAAGTTTGAGTGTCATTAGGTTGTCTAGTTAGCTATTGGGCCCAATTCATTGGGCTTGGCCCAAGGGCTCCCCCTACCCCCTCGATTATTTGTCATTGCGTCAATTGTCAAGGACTTTTGTAGAAATGTGGGTTTCCTATATATAGGACCCCATTCCCCCCCATTTCAACTTAATGAATCAATGAATGAAAAAACTTACCATTTTGAGAGTTTACACTTCTTATCTAGTGGAGAGATTCCATTTTTTGGGTGAGAAACCCTAGGGGAGAGATTCCCCACCCTTCCCTCTCTTAATCTCTCTTTTTCACTCCACTTTCTCTCTCCTCAACACCCAAATTCGAATTTTCTTCTCTCTCCTCCCTTCCCAACCACCTCCACTCCCCACCTACCCCATTTAAGCCTCTTCCCATTCCCCACAACCCTCATCAATACTCCACCCCTTCCCAAGACCCCCTCCACCAATCCTCTCCTCACCATCCAACCCCCAACTACCCCTCCCACTTTCCCAAGCACCCTTCCCACTATCCCAAGCACCCCTTCCCTTCCCAAACACAACCCCCCCATTCCCAAGACAAAAAATTAACCCAACCCTTAAACCTATTTTCGAATATCCTTTCCCTCTCTCCATTCCAACCAAATTCGCAGCCCCCACTACCACCATCTATTGGACCCTCTTCCAGACCTTATTCTCCACCTCTCACACCTTAGAACACCCCCTCCAAGACCCCCTTACAACCAGGGGTCACTCCCACACTCATCTACCCCCTCCCCCTTCTTCTTTCTTGGTCATTGGAAGCTACTTCGAAGTTACAGTTTGCTGTCCAGAGGTTACAGATGAACCAGTAACTTGCAGCGGCCACCACAACTTCCTCCGGATGAGTTTGAAGACCCAAGAGCCATCGTCGGAAGCATCTACCAGTCTCCTTCGCAACAGAAGTGGTTTCATCTTCTTCCAATCTTCGATCCGTCCAGGAGGTCCATTCTCCCACAACTGCGCAGTTCTGCCTCGGCTGAGGACCTGAGCCAGATTAGAAGCTCTGCCACGACGAACCCCGAAGGAATCAGTCCATGAGTTCTTCTTCAAAGTTCTTCATCGTCCAGTCTACTTCCAGAATCAAGAAACATAACTTCATTCGGCGTTCGTGATCCAGAGTTCTCATTTTTCTCCCTCAGCTACGCAGATCTGCTACTCATAGTCTGCACCAACCAGTCGCTATTGTTCTGCATCCCCTAGTCTTCTTCGACATCGGTTGGCTTCCCCGTCAGTTTTTCTGCGAAGAGGACCCATCCACGATTCCAACGAATCTGACGGCGCTTGATTCCGAGGTCAGGAGTTACCGGGGCATCCTCTGCAACCTGCTGTTGGAAACCAGGAGCTAGCTCTGCAGAGATCTTGATCTGGAGAGAAAGCTTCACCACGACAAACCCCTGAGGAATCAGGCCATGAGCTCTTCTAAAAAGTTCTTCTCCTTCCTTTCTACTTTCGAAATCAAGAAGCAGAATCCCGTTCGGCATCCGTTAGCAGAAGTTATCAATTTTATTCCTCGGCAGTGCGACTCTACTTCCCCACAGTCTGCACCGACCTCCCCTCACTCTTCTGGATCCACTGTTCTTCTCCAGCATCGTTTGGCATCCCCGTTTCTTCTGCTGCAAAGAGGACCTGTCCACGGTTCCAACGGTTTTGGCGGCACCTGATTTGGAGTTTGGGAGTGGCCAGGGAAATCTCTTCTTCCTATTGTTAGTAACCAGTTGCTGTCAGTCCGAGAATCAGCGACCCTATTCGAGCTCCTGCCCAGGCCAGCAGCGACCCCAGAAGAATTCGGAAAAATTCAGAGGCACTCCAGTTCCAGTAACGAAGATTTTCTCGCTGGTCTAGCCCTCGGAAAAATTCCTGATCAAGTTCTGCAGCCACAGTACCGACTGTCTATCCACAATTACCGAGAGAAGGCAGATTCGGCATCTTCACTTCATCATCGTTTTAGCCCTAGTTTTCCCCACCCCGCTTGGCCGGCTGAAGGCCCCTCCCTACGTGGAGGTAGTTTGACTGTAATCCATTAACCCCCACCCGAAGATCCCCCTCCTGCGAGAGGTGTAGTGTTGTAATTTGGTTTGATCAGGTCAAGCTACCCCGGCGCGGCGTGTGGGGAACCCACGCTTCCCCGCTCGCCCTCGTCTCCGAGGGGGACCGATTTCTTCAAACCGGTCGAGTAAGTGCTCTATAACCTTGCTCTAATTTATGCTTGTTCTTTCAATATTAGTTCATAGTTCCGCTGGCCGTGAGAGTGAGAGCTCGATCCTCAAGCCCCGTTGCTTTGAGTGATCACCGTGGGAAGAGAGAGTAACCCGGTGCCTTTGGCACTTTGTCGGCCCCATTGAATTGGGCATCCACAACCTTTGGGATTCAAATCTTGGCCTTGCTGGCCCTCTACCAGCAAGGGCCCAACCCCTCAACCTCACCTTGGCATTGCCAAGTTACCCCGGGTCTTGGTGAGCAATGGGTGAGCAGTCGTCGACATCGGTCCGTTTGATTGCGATTGTGCTTGTTTGTTTAAGTCCTAGATTGTGTCACATCAAGTTGAGCTGGAAACAAAGGATGTTTGAACCTTGTTTTGAAAACTCTTCTTGTTTGAAGGGTTATAGCCCAACCCTTCTTTCTGAAAATTAACCTTTGTTCCTAGTATCTTGTCCAGATTATCTTTTCCGTTCACAAATTTTGACAAGGAATTATTCAAATCTTCAATTTCATTTTCCAGAGAAACGATGTGTATTTCATAACTGGCAATCTCTTGTTCATTGCAATTTACACATTCGCTTAGTACCTTGTTTGCAATTTTACCCTCCTCAACTTCGTGTTCCAGATTTCTCAATTTTTCAGATTCTTCAATGTAAACCGATTTTCCTTTTTCTAAGAGAAGAAGTTTCTCTGACATAGCAGTGTTCAACTACTTCAATCCTTCAACCTCTTTGATTAGTTTGTCATTTTTTGATTTCAGATTTTCAATTTCTTCAACAGAGCCTTTATCAGTTTTCATTGAGCTCATTTTATCATTCAACTCTTCCTCTATCTGTTCAAGCTCCAGAATCTTATTTAACAGATCTTTGTTTTCTTCCTTTAGGGAAACAATAAACTCCTTCTTCCAATCTAAATTTGAGTGAAGATTTTCATTTACTTCTTTGAGAAATGGACACTCATTGCATGCAGATTTAACAGAACATATTGTTTGAACCTGAAGTTTTTCACATTGTTTCCTAAGACATTCATTTTCAGATTTTAGAGCATCCAATTCAGCGCTAACAAAATCAAATTCTTTCAACAGTTTTTCATTCTGAACTAAATCATTAACATGAACCTGATCATTCTCAATTAAGCCAAGTTTTTCTTTTAGTTCAGAGATTTCACATACAAGTTTTTGATTTTCTTCTTTAAATAGGCCAATTTGTTTCCTTGAACTTTCTAACCCAGTTTCAAACTCTTTTAATTCTTTTTGCTATTTTTCAAGATCTTTCTCCAATTCCATGTTTACAGATTTGATGGCTTCAAATTTCTCGGTCAGCAGAGTGTTCTCCTTTTTAAGTTTCTCTAAACTTTCTTCATTTTCTTTGACAAATTTTCTAAGAGAGTCATTTTCAGATTTCAGCCTACTTAGTTCAGAGCAAATACATTTAAGTTCATTCATCAATTTTTCATTCTGGTTTTTATGGATATGGATATCTGACAAATAGGCATCATGAAATTGCTTCATATTTGAACAATTTTCACATGGTGAACTTGAACTACCCCGATCACTTTTCTTTTTCAAGTTCTGGTATTGTTTTCTTAATCGTTCATGAGATTCAAGCAACTCAGAATAAGCATTGTCCCAATCATCTAAAGAAAAATTATCGAAGGGATTTACCTCCTCATCATCATCCTCTTCTTCATTTTGGCTGCCACTTTGATTGCTTCTGTCAGCCATCATGCAACTGACCTCACTTCTTATCTGAGTTCGCTTCAGCATATCCAGGATGTCTTTAGAGGACCTGCAATCATGAAGGCAAGACCATAAGGCTCTGTCAGTAGCTACTTTCATCAGATTAAAGGTTTTCTGATTTTCTCCATCCTTTGATCTGTGTCTGTCGGTCCATTTGGACACTTTCATTGGTAATGTGTGAGGACCTTGTGAAATTAATTTCCACAGATCTGGATCAACGGATTTAACATACGCACGAAAAGCACTGTGCCACTGACTGAAATCAGAACCACTAAAGACGGGTGGATGAGCCATTGAAAATAAATAGCAAGTAGATTCAAAGCAACAGGAATATTGATGCACTAAAAATAAATTAGCACCGAAGACTGCAAGTTCGGATCTGCAGGTCGCAAGACCTTCTAAGCAGACACCGCTCTGATACCAATTGATAGGATCGGTGCAAGGATTCAGAGGGGGGGGTGAATGAATCCCACCCTTAAAGACTTTTTGCTCAATAAAATCTAGAATGCTATCAAGGCAAATAGACAATCTGAATATCTAATCAACTACTCTTTTGAACCAAAGAACAAACATGTAGTGCGAGCCTAAACAATTAACATGCGGAAGCAGAAGAAGGTAATCAACCTACAGTACTGATAGCAATATGAAAGCTTAGACAACCTGTGAAGGGTGGTAGAAGATATGGAACAAGCACACAAGCCCAATCACACAGCACAGAAGAGTTTTAGGTGGTTCGGTCACCAAGACCTACATCCACCCCTCACTCCCAACTGGAGTGAGGATTCCACTAGCAACGCTAGCACAGCAGACTCAGTCTGCAAACACTTGCTGCCAAACAGCTTGACTAGGGGAACAGCCTCCCCTCTTCCTCCAGACCGGAGGGACACCCCAAGTGACTCCCAGCCACTTGGAAACCAGAGACCGAAGTCTCTCTTCCTCCAGACCAGGAGGGACCCCTGGACTTGCAACCCATAAGCCCAGAACTGGAGATCAGATCTCCCTTCTCTTGAGTCCACAGGAGGAACCCGATCCCCAACAGGGCAATCGGAAGAACAAGGATTAACCAAATGAAAAAAGGAAAAATACACAGCGATCAGAAAGCTGTAAAGAAAGATAACATAGATGTGGCTCGCATGGAGCTGACTGGCCTGGATTTGATCCACGGTCCAGTAGACATATCTTCAGGTAAGCTTCTCTTCCCTCTCACTTTCTTTTTCTTCTATGTTGCACTTTTCTTCTTCTCTCGATCTCTGCTCTCCTTTTCTCTCTTTCTCTTTTTCTTCTCTTCTTTTCTTCTCGGTGGCTCTCTATCTCTCTCTTTCTTTTCTTCACTCCTTTCTTCTTTGCTTCTTTCTTCTTTCACTCTCTGCTGCTCTCCACCTCACTTCTTCTTCACTCACAGTCTCGATCACCATATTCATCTGTTGGATGACGGCTTCCTTTTATAACAGCAGCCAGCAGGAGGGCAGCATTGGGCGCGTATGGCTTCCACATTTCCCACCCAGAACGTTTGGTCACGTGTCAGTCTCTCAGCCAGCTTCAGCACACGTGTCACAATCCTGTCTGCCGTTCCAGCCTCGGATCACGTGCCACCCAGTCACTGGGGAATATTCTTCCTCGGACCACCTTCTTCTTTTTGTTTTTCTTCTTCTCCTGCAAAGAGATTAAAACCATAAATACTCAGGGTTCTCTATATATATATATATACCTGAAATAAGTCGGTTGACACTCAAGCTAAAGCTGCACGAGGTGTGTAGGAATAACAAAAGGTGCACTATACTGAGAACGACACGAGGTACATAAGATGACTACAGCACGAGACAAAGAGAGAACGACACGAGGTACCACAGTAACAAAGCTAACACTACAAAGAGAACGACATGAAGTCAGATGAGAACATTACGAGGTAAAGAGAGAACGACACGAGGTACCACAGTAACAAAGCTAACACTAAAAAGGGAACGACACGAGGTCAGATGAGAACAGCACGAGGTAAAGAGAGAACGACACGAGGTACCACAGTAACAAAGCTAACACTACAAAGGGAACGACACGAAGTCAGACGAGAACAGCACGAGGTGAGAAGGAAATAACACGGAGTAAAATGGTAGTAAAACACGCGATCAGAGGAAACCTGGACGAAGATAGAAAGAAGCAACACGAAGACATAAAAATAACACTAAGACACAAACACAGAAATAACATGAAGACACAAACACAAAAATAACACGAAGACATAAAAACAACACGAAGACACAAACACAGAAATAACATAAAGACACAACAAGAGACGGTCAACGAGACGCTGACTCTGTACAGACTTAAGCTAAAGCAAGACAGTTGATGTATAGACTTGATGCAGAAGCCTTCAAGTGATGTGTTGACTTTGACCAGATGAGACACTGCAAGAGACGGACCAATGTATAGACTTGACAGTGATCTCTACAGCGAATGTATAGACTTTGCAAACTGAGACGCAAAGTGAGACGATGAAAGACACCATGGATGTTCAGACTTTGGCAAGTGTGAGCGAGACAATGCAGATGCTGTACAGACTTTGTGGATGCAGTCGAATGTATAGACTTGATGGAGCGAAGCCAATGTGTAGACTTCACGCTGTACAGACTTTCCAAAGAGAACGTAACGCTGTACAGACTTGAACTAAAGACCAATGTATGGACTTCAAAATAGATGCTAAGGCCAAGATGAGTGTATAGACTTTCACGATGTATAGACTTGGTGATCTTCAAAGCACAATGTCCAGACTTTGCCACTGTATGGACTTGAAGAAACAGTGCAACGTATGGACTTGATCTCAAGAAATGTAAGCGATGTACACACTTAGCCAATGTATAGACCTTGAAGTGAAGTCCAGTGAATAGACTTTGTGAACAGTCGATGTACATACTTAGCCAATGTACAGACTTGAGCTATGCACGCTATAGTGCCGATGTGCAGACTTTAGCATGCAATGTCTAGAGTTGATATGAAGGAGTGCAGGAGACTCTGTACAGACTTGATGCAAACAGGATGCTTGTGTATGCATGAGGGCAATGTACATACTTGCGAACTGGGGGGTCGACCCGAAGAGTGCAGACTGTATGACTGATGCAGTGAAACACAATGCATATAGCAGATATGAACTGAATGTATGCAGGAGAACTTAACAGAGCATTACCTGATCTGAGCATTCACCTTACCTGTCATGATTTAACTTTGACTCTTTGACTTGGGTTAACTTCATGACCTGTGAGACATCCTCAACCCTGTTCTGACAGTTTCTCATAATGCAACAGGATTATATCATCAAGGATGTAAACATAATGAGACATAATAGCTGTCATCATCAAAACTCCAGAAACCACAGGGGACACAACAATCAGCACCTAAAATGACATCGTAGTCCTTCAAATCTAGGCACACTAGGTTGGCAGGTAAATTGTGACCTTTAATCATGACCTTATAGTTTGAGTAATGGTGTGTAATATCGAACTCATTCCCTAGAGGAGTGGAAATTACTAAGTCCATCCATTCCGGTTCCATAGAGAATGAAGCAGCAAATTTCTTTGAAATAAAAGAATGGGTTGCACCGGTATCAAATAGAACTTGAGCAGACTTGGAACAAATAGTTAGAATACCTTCCACCAGTACACCTTCAGTTGGTTCCGTCTCCTGTAGAGCTTGGAGACGTTCTTGCTTCTCGGCTGGGCACTTTTCCTCCTTAGTCACTGGCTCAGTTTGCTCATTCAGCAAAGGGCAATCAGGAATCCTGTGCTCCCGACTCCCGCATCGGAGGCATGCTCCCAGTTTCCTCCAGCATTCATCGACCTTATGGCCAGGCTTGTCACAATACTTGCAATTCTCTTTGGGTGGTGCAATGATAGAGAAAGGCTTGTTGTTACTCTTAGGCTTCTTTTCTTTGGAAGATTCTCCTCCATTATTGGGCCGCTTCTTGTTAAAAGAAGGCTTGAAGTTGTTAGAGGTAGTAATGTTCTCCTTCTTGTCCTTACCACGGATTTTATCGGATAGTTCTGTGGCATCCTCAAGCAGTTGTGCACGTCAGACTATCTCCGGATACACCTGGATGTCCATTGGTGCTAGCTGGGTGATAAATTGGGGCCGAAGCCCATTCAGAAAGCATCTTGCTTTCATCTTCTCCGTACACACCAGGTGAGGTGCGTACCTTGACAGCCTTGAAAATTGGGCCTCATAGTCAGCCATAGTCAGGCTCCTTTGTTTCAGGGCGGCAAACTCCGCTGCCTTTTTCTCTTGGACGCAGTCGGAGAAATATTTATTGTTGAAATGATTAACAAAGTTTGCCAAAGTAACATTATCCTCCAGTAAGGTAGCTTCAACAGATTCCCACCAACACCTCGCATCTTGTTCCAGTTGGAACGTAGCTAATAAAACATTCTCATCATCCGTGCACTGCATGACACGTATCCTTTCAATCTCTTTGAGCCAGTTCTCTGCATCATCAAGGTTGGAAGAGCCCATGAACTTAGGTGGGTTCATGTTTCGGAAGCCTCTGTGGAGATCTCCTGCTCCACGGTTTGCTCCGCCCTGCGCCACTTGTTGTAGCACCTGGGTAAGACCCTGAACAGTGCGCTGCATTTCGCGCCATTGTGCACATTCCGCGGCCATACTCCTACAAGGGATTTAAAAGTTTTAATTAGTTTCATATTTATTTACAAGGTTGGACGTCCTATCTTGACTTAATCCCATGGCTTTACCCAATCTCACGGGTTTAAGAGTTGACCTATCCTTGGACTTGGGTTTTTCCTAGGAATTTAAAATCCTAAGCTCTGATACCACAAAAACTGTCACGCCCCGAGCGCGGAAGGAACCCGGAGACCTGACGAGTTTATATCATTCATGTCAATCAGAGCGCTAAGAATTTCGACATAATGACAGAGTGCGCTAATAATTCAATCAACAATACCATTAAACTGATACCACTTAATCAATAATCCATAATGTCAACAACCATAACGACCATGAATTTCAATCTACTAATATCCAGATGACATAAACGCATTACATCACGACTTGAATAAATGGAAGAGACAAAGAGACATGGACTCTGAAAGAAAAGACACGACATGGCAAGACTTTTCACAGTGCTCAAAAGCTCTACACTCATCACTCTTGGTCGTCCCCATCTGGTTGCGATTCAGTGTCCGAGTTACCTGAAAAAAATAGGGGAAAAACACTTGATGAGCGAACGCTCATAAGGAATTATATCTCTAGACCCAGACTAACTTTAAGTGATTAATACATTATGCAATATGTCATGTTCATGCATGAAGAAATGCAAGTAAATGACGAGAGTGGAATAACAAGAGATATCAAGAACGAACTAGCAAGATTTCAAGTGTATCAAGTAAAAGTAACAAGGTTAACAAGCATGTAACATCAAGTCATGTCACGAGATAGTGGTTACTTATTATTCAAGTACTTGCCCATTCTGGGCCACGCAAGTCAAGCACGTCAAGTCATGTAATATCAAGCATGAGAGAATGTGGAACGTCATAATCAAGATAGTCAAGTACTTTGGTGCAATGCCACGCCTTGATCATTAAACTCTCAGGGCACAAGTACTTTCGGGTGCTCCTCCCAGGACCAGATCGGGCCCGATATGCGCAGGGATTGGATCATGTATTTTGACATCCACTATAGTTTAGTAGCCAATAGAATTCCAAAGAAAAGATATTTGTAGGATGGTAAGGTAGATTTTCAGAATTTGGAATTCAAGGGCAGAAATCATATAGAGATGACTTAACTTGAAATCTGGGACATATTCATAAAACTAGGTAAATTGCGTCCTCCATGGGAGCCGTTGATAAGAATTGGCGTCCATAGGGATGGGCGCAAATTCTGGAAACGAGATAATTAGGCACGAGTAAATAGCATCCGTCACACAGGGCGCTATTTGTAATTGGCGTTCACTCTTCTGAACGCAGATTCCAGAAAGTGACATTTTCTCAAAAATGTCAGAAACAGCATTAATTGAGGGCTAGTTTGTCATGTTTCTTCAGAGGGACATGACTAGAAATTGGTGTAAAGGGTTTTTAGGGTACAACATGCTCGGTTGCCTTGAGGGAATCCAAGGCTAGCAGAGACTGACGGAGGTCTCTAAGATGAAATTGCTAGTCCGAAGGAACGGAATGTTCAACGGAGAGCTTGATCATCTCGGAGAGTTGAGGGTATACGATAGAACCAAAACAGGGACCTCATCCACGGAAGTGGGATGAGAGTGCCAAGCGGTGCCCCACGGTGGTGTTGGAAACTCAGGGAAATCAAGCAGTCAGGAACAATTGGCGTCCTTCCTGGCAGGCACTATTTAAATTGCCGTCTATCATGGACGACGCTCATTAGTTCATTTCATTTTATCCATAATTGTTAAAATTATTTCCCAGAATATCGCATCCATATAGGTGGACGTTAATTCCTCATGTTTTTAATTAAACAAAAATTACATCTATTTTAAAAGACGTTATTTCACTTTAATAAGTTTAGAAAAAAACATTCCTTTAAAAGGACACATATTATTTAATAAAAATTTTTGAAAATAAAATATATGATAATTAGAAGAAAAATTCATGGATTCCAAATATATAATTTTTATAATTTTATTTTACATAGTTTGATAGATATAGATTTTTAAAGATATAGTTAAAAGCGACCATGTATATGGTTGTTATTTCGTTAAATAGTCTAAAAATATTTGAAACTTCCGTTCTTGAGGTATACACATCAGAATCGCACAATTTATATACCAAAATGAAGGGCTCAAAAAACTCTACCTAACCAGATGTTCAAAAATATTTTTACTTGAGAGATGGGAGATCTTGAGATAGGAGGATCGAAAAAAGGAGGTACCACCCTCACTACCTCAGTCTCCACCCCAATAATACGCACATAAATTTTCATGACCAACGGACACTCTGATGCCCATGAAAAGGGTATGGAAGCGAAATTTATAACTACTGTATACAGTAACCAACCTTATTCGCCGTGTAAACTTTTGCTTCGTATTGATTAGTTAATAAATTCATTAACTAGCAATTATTATCATATAAGGCATGAAAATTTGAAAAAAAAAATGCATGGATTCTAGTCACGTATTTTTGATGATTTTTAGATAGGTGATTACATGGATAAATCTTTTTTTTCTTTAAGCATGTAATGCATATTATTTAACTAAGGAAAACATGTAACACACCATACGTAAATCATGCTGAAGATCGTGACAGAGATGAGGTTAACATCTAATGTATGTTGATAAGGAATTTTTTGTCTGGGGAGAGAAACCTACCTTTTATGAAGATCAAAGGGGTGAACTGTGAAGGTCTTTTCTTGAAACAGTACTCTATTCCTTTAACTGTGAGCAGAGGATGAAGATCCACTGCAACAAGGGAGGAAGAAGGATGAAGAATGGTTCAGTACGCCTCTTCTTGAATCAACAGGAGGAAGAGGAAGAATGGATTGCTTCCTTCTTGTTGTTGGCGGATCGCGGGAGGAAGAAGAGGAAGAAGAAGAATGCCCTTCACGTATCAGCCAGCAAGAAGAGGATGGAGGGGAAGAAGAGTCCCTGCGCTCTTCTTTGTTGCAGGCAGTCCGCAGGAGGGAGAAGAAGAAGATGGAGGGGAAGAAGACCCCACGTAGCAGCCGCACAGCATCAACAGCTTATCACTTCGAGGGGGGATGTTCATATAGGAGGGTGAGGTTTCTAAGAGGGATCGAAAGGCCATTTAGTGGGAAGGTTTTTAAGACTTCCGTGAATTGCCATTCCCTGCCTATATTAATAGCCGCTTGCCAAATATTGTTATAAAACCCTAAAAATCATTTGCATGGCTTGCTTGTTCGAATGGGCATGTGGCCATCCTGGTTGGGTTGGCCTTTGTGCGAAGACCCACATACGTGGGTTTTAGGTTAGCTATTTGTGGTGTTTGAATGGGTATGAGAGGCATGCAATTGGGCTATATATATGTGAACATGGGTTGGGTTTAGGTGTATACGGGTGGCATATAAGTGGGTTAATATATGTAAACTTCATGGTTTAGGGCCCATTAATGTACATATATGCGTTGTATTATTTTGGCTAAGGTTTTATATATTTTTATATAAGTGGTTCTATATTGTATTATATAGTTTATATATATATATATGGGTTGTTCTAAGGCTTTGTATATATCATGTTAATGGGAGAAGACAATTTATGGGTTAAAGCCCATTAAGTGCATATCTATACAACATAATTATTTTTATTTGCCCTTCCCAGGCATGTTTAATTTATTTTGGATATATTTATTCTTTGATTTTTATCAGGGGTGCTACAGAGCACCAAGATCTTTTCTCTGCAGACGATTAAATTTGAAGAAGATTAGAGACCCGCTCTGATACCAATTGTTGGGTGCGCAGCTAGGATCTAGAGGGGGGGGTGAATAGATCCCTTATAAAAATTATACTCAATTCAAAACCACATTCACTTCAATTCAAGCTGAACTAGAATGATAACAAATGCAAACAACCAATGATGGAAATATTACTCTAAACAAAGGCAGATCTAAACAACACTAGAGATTCATTTGCAGCAATGACCTTGCTTAGTCAATTAAATCCACGGCACTCACACACATGTACATAGCAGTTCTATCAAGCACAATTCCACCAAGCAATTGATCATTCAGACATAATCATAATTTAGAAACCAATTCAATGATGATGCTTTGATTAGAACTAATATCAAACACTTAGCAGTTCGCACTGAATATGCATCTCAAACACTAGACAAATACTCTAGATCTGAATACTGAACTCGAAACAAGCTCACACACAACAACTTGTGAATTGGAGGTAGAGGAGAAGGATCAGTCACACTAATCAAACCATAGACTCGGGAATCTTTTAGGTGGTTCGGTCTGTATTCCACAGACCTACATCCAACTGTCACTCAACCTGAGTGAGGCTTCCCTTGCAATCACAAGACGTGGAGAACCCTCCACTACAAGTGCTACTGAACAGCTTGACCGAAGGAAACAGATCCCTCACCTTGATCTTGCACTAGCAAAGACCAGATCCACTGCTACGAGCAGTGACCGGAGGAACTCAGTCCCCCCTTCTTCTGCAAACATAGAAGGAACTGTGAACAGCAACCCACTGCTCACAAAATCCCAGAGGATTCAATCCTCTCTTCCTCTGAAGCCACAGAGGGAACTCGGAGAAACACTACTCCCTTCTTCTGAACACTCAGAAGGAATCCGATCCCTGGACATAGTATCAGAAGTAGAATGTAGAAATGAAAGAGAAAAACAAACTGAAAATGAAAACAAAAGAAATAATATAGCTCCTCAGAGCACAATGGCTTTTGGATTTGATCCAACAAGCCATACTTCGAACAGATCTTCAACAAAAGTTCAAGGCTGCTCTCAATTCATTCCCTCACGAACTAGATCTGTAGGTTTCTGCAACAGGCTCTCCATCTCTTCTTTCTTTCTTCTTCTTCTCTCAGATTTTCTCTCAGAATTTTCTTCAAACTGATCTACCCAGATATTTCTCTTTGACTCACGGAAGCTCTTTCTCCTCTAGCCCTTCGCGGCCCTTCTCTCTATTCTCTTTTTCACTTTTTTAGAGGAAGAAGGTTTTATATATTACATATAGCAGAGAATCACCCTCCGCATAAAATCTGATCCACAGCCAAATTAATTCATTGGTCCAGGTGGCAAAGTGAATATTCTAACAATTCAAACCTTCCAGAGCTCAGCCACATGGATTAGATTGTGCGCCAAGGATTTGAGGTCGCTGGCACGTGATCCACTTGAGTTCCTCACGAGCTCGGTTATTTTTCAGACTTGCAGAGCCATTTATCACCCAAACGGTTTATTTTTCACCATTGTGAGGCTATTATTCACCCTTATTCTCTTGAAGCCGTCGCTAGTACTTATGTTATTGAAGGTTGAATGAGGCTGCATCGACGTGCTTCCTTGTTGCATCGACGCTGTGTAAATGAAGAACCTTTAGACAGAAGGCTTCGAATGCTGGCATTTGACTTAGTGCATCGATGCACTTCCTTGATGCGTCGATGCTTTAACGAAGACAGAGTTTTGGAATGCTTCTGGGAGCATGACTGCGTCGACGTAGTGGTGATCCTACATCGACATTCTGATAACAAACAGAATGCTTGTTCTCTTAAGTTCTGTTCTGGGAACATTATTGCGTTGATGCAGTATTTGTCCTGCGTCGACTCCACCTCGCATTTTCTTCTTCTCATTTGGTTTTTTGTCGTGCCAAGCCATTTGTCACTTCTATTCCTTATTTGTCACCTTTGACAGGTATTTGCGACTTGAGTGAACTCTTTTTCACCCTTAGCTGCAAGGTTCTCTCTGGTGACTTCAGTTGACCGAAATGAACAATTCGGTCGACCAAACTTAACTTAAGGCTTGATCTTGTATTACTGACTTTTGCTGAAGGTTTGCTGAAGGTTGCTTGTATTAACTGTTGTATCTGCACTGTAACTTCACTGCTGGCACGTTGCTGAATTTTGTTGACTGTAAGGTCTCCTAATGATGTGGGCCTTAAGCTTAAGCTGCTGCTTAGCTTGAGTTCATCAACTCCATCACTGCCTATCTACCCGAGTCGACTTGTGGAGTGCCAAAGTTGAGTTCTCTTCAGACCATTGTTTAAATTTTAGCCTTGACATTTGGCTGGGCTATAGGACTGCTGGCTTGTTATGCTGCTGCTTGGCTTTCATCAACTGCATCACTGCTATAGGAACAATGTTGGCAGGATTTCAAAGGCCGCTTCGACTTGTTAGCTTCATGAGATCGAAGCCATATTCAACAATTTTTCACAACCTCACAACCTTGCTGTCCATGCTGTCCAACCTGTTCTTCAATTCTTCACAAATTCAAGGATGCTCATATAGAATTAAGGCATCATATAACAATAAAGCATGGCATAATTACAAACATGAATCCATGAATCCAATGCACCAATACATGACTCATAGATGAGTCATAGTGTTTGACATCATCAAAATCATAGGGACACAACACGACCCTCCTCGGGTGAGGAACTGCTCACCTCCTCTTTCCGCCACCACGGCTCGGACCTCCACACTCCATGGAATCGAGATGGGAGAGAAAACTCAAAAAAGGGAAGAATGGGGAGACGGGACGCCGGCGGGTCGTCGGAGAAATGAGGAAGAAGAAGAAGCCGCGGCAATTTTTGAAGTTTGAAATCGGGAAGATAACGCGTCTAGGCGCGAAGACGCGTCCAGTGGACGCGTCCGATCGCTTCGCCGCATTTTTGTTAAAAAAAAACTTGGTGGTTCTGAATTCGAAGAAAAAGCTGCGTCTAGAGTACAAGACGCTTCTAATGGACGTGTCAAAACTTTCTAGACGCATTGTTAATATATATATATATATATATATAATAAAAAAGTCAAAAATCAAAAATAATGAAAGCGTTTGGGGACAGGGACGCATCCCCCATTCTAGACACCGTCACAAAAATAACAAAAAAAAGGGGAGGATGAGGTAAAGAGTATACAAAATGGCACTAAGGCTCCATATTTATTTCATTGAAACAAGACAGACTACATTAGGGTTTGGGCACTTTGAGCCTCAACTTTCTCAATTCTGTTACATAAGCTCTCCACAGCTCGCACTCTTCCTCCACGTGCACCATCACCGTTCCCGGAATGCTCGTCTTCTATGAGACTTTGATAGCCTTCACATCCCATGCATCTCCTTCCATGCCCGGCTCCCTTTTCCTCAGTAGAAGAAGGTCGGATGGCATAGGAAAAGAATGGCAAGGAAGACCGATTTGAGTATGACACCAGTGCACATTGTAAATGGCAAATTCAGTCGCACTAATGAGTTGGGGTTCTGCGTCAGGGGAAGATCTCATGAGGAGCTTGTTATGTCCCTAGGTTTTGATGTGTGAGTCATTGGTTTCGATGTGTCAAAGCTGTGAGTAAGTCTTCATGTATGAGTCTTTCTGTTTCTGATTAAGAGGTCTTTATACTATTGATGATGGCATGTTCTATAAAACACTGATGAGCATATGTCTATAATGTTGATGACAATTGTTCTATGTTTGATTTGGCAGAAAGTCATATTCAAAGTGTTTTTGAAGTTCAATCTAGAACTCAAACAGCCCAGAATACAATTCAAGTTAGTCGCCATATGAACTCTATAGCTAAGGGTGTAAAATACCTTACACGGGTGACAAATACCCGTTAAGGGTGACAAATAGGTGGCTTCAAGTGAAAAATGGGCTATTTGTGTAGAAGGATGGTCAATCATGAAGTTTCACATTGGTGGAGTCGACTTCAAAGGGCTTTGGAGTCGACACTAGAATAGCCAGTCAGCCCAAGCTAATATAAGTCACAAAAGAGTTTTACAGGTGACAAATGTGAGTTAAGGGTGAAAATTAAGTCAGTAGAGGTGACAAATAGGTTGGATCGTGAGAAAAGAAGCTAACATGAAGAAAAATAGTGAGTGGCATTGACGCAATACTCCAAAGTGTCGACGCAGCCATAATGCCATAAGGACCTGCTAGCCAAAGTTAAAGGCGACGGCTAAAAGACAAATAAGGGTGACAAATAGCTCGTTAGAGCTGACAAATGGCCATTTGCAGTGAAAAATAACTTCCTAACGGTGACAAATGTCTGATAGCAATGAAACATGAAGAACGTTCAAGCGTCTTCATTGGAAACAGCTTGTATGGTTTTCTAAACTCTATAATTTCATATTTGGAGCTTCATTAAACCTTGGACGACACTGATAAATCCCTTCAAGATCAAAGAAAGAATTTTATACTCAGTTTAAAAGGGATTCGAATGTGATGGGTTCTAGCAGAAGCAACTCTGGAAGTATCGTAAAGCTCGTTCCAGCACGAGAAGAGAAGAAAAGATTATAAGTGGAGCTGATATGGTAGCAGATTCACAAGAGAGCAATATTCCAAGCTTCAAATGTGAAATGAAGTCACTCAAAGGTGACTAATGGCTCACAACGGCAGCAAACTACCTATAAAGCTTCTACGGTAACCCATGTTCGAAGGCGACGGCTTCAGTAAATAAGGCAGAAAAATATCTTCATAGGGTTGACAAATATGAGTTAACACCGATAAATGGAACAGCAAGGGTGAGAAATGCTCAACGGTAATGAAAGGTTTGCTCCTATCTATAGTTCTTACATGAGAAGTCTATGGCGACGGCTGGTTATGAATCAGGGTGACAAATGTGTCCCTGACAGTGTAAAATATGCATTTGGGCTGAATAATATCCCGATAAGGGTGAGAAATAGCTAGATGGGTATGTATGACTTGCTTCCCTCCAGAATTTGAAGGTTGACTTCTGGCACTCAATTCTAGGCCATGTGGCAACATCTTAAAGGGTTTTTACTCCCTTCTTTACACGTGGATCAATCAGAGACTAATGTAGATTTGAAAAACTGCCATCTATAAATACGCGCCCTTGTTCTACTTGAATAGAAGTGATTTACGAGCAGAACCAGAATTTAGCAGAGAGAAAGAGCAGGAAGAATTAGTGGAGTTCGAGCAAAAGCCACGAAGAAGGAAGATAGCTAAAAACCAGCTGAAGCTGGAGAGTTCATGATATCTGGCTGTTTCTAGATCTGAAGCACGGGAAATCATCTACATATCTACTTCACATCTATCGGGAGAATTTCTGAACTAGATCTGAGTCATTTTCATTTGTTCATTTTCTTGTTTTTTTGGAAATTGTGTTTGCAAGCTGTTAGTCAATAGATCTTAAGCTGTGTAATCAGCGGTGTCATGCTGTGTGACAACGGTCTATAAGTTGTGTAATCAACAGTCTGAAAGCTATGGAATCAGTTGTTTGTAAGCTGTGGAATCAACGATCCGAAGCTATGGAATCAGCGGTCCGAAGCTGTGTAATCAGCGATTTTAATCTGTGTTCAGTGGGAACCCTCACTGAGTTCAGTGAGGGGTGGGCGTATGTCTCAGAGTTGAGACCGCACCACCTTAAAACCTCTTGTCCCTTGTGCGTTTATGTGTGTTCTTATTTTTTATCCGCTAGTTGGTCATCTAGGATCGAATTAGGAGTTTAATTGCAGTAGTTCTTATTCCGCATTTTATATTACTGCAATACAGTTAGTTTTGGGGGAAAATCTCTATTCACGCCCCCCTCTAGATCCTCCATATCACATATCCCAACAAGTGGTATCAGAGCCTAACTCTTCTGTAAGGGATTAACATTCCGAAGAGACTTAGTGAAATGGAGAATCAAGGTTATATTGCTGAAGTATATTCTGTTAATAAGCCACCATTCTTCATTGGTACTGACTATCCTGATTGGAAAACCGAATGCAGGTGTTCTTGAGAGCTCAAGATCACGAGATTTGTAAGGTAGTCAGTCGAGGTCCATTCCAGCTCCCAAATGATGAGGATAACTGGACTCATAAGCAGATCAGGAGATCTAATCTCAATTGGAGCGCAATGAATACTATGCAGTATGCTTTGCATCCTATCGAGTTCTCAAGTGTCTCCTCTTGCTCTACAGCAAAGGAGATGTGGGACATATTACAGGTAATCTATGAGGGAACATCAGAGGTAAGAGAGACTAAAGCAAATATATTGATATCTGAATATGAATCATTTAAAATCAGATCTAATGAAAGTACTTCTGAGATGTATGCTAGGTTTACTCAACTCACTAATAGCTTGAAGAGCCTAGGTAAAGTGTATAGTGAATACGAGCTAGTCAGAAAGATTCTCATATCTTTGACTCCAATTTGGCACACGAAGGCTACTGTGGTGGAGGAATCCAAGAAACTAACAAGTACCACAGTTGATGAACTCATTGGATCTCTAATGACATAAGAATTGAATCAAATCTGAAGAGAGCTGAAGACAATGAGAGGAAGAAGAAACCCTTGGCATTGAAAGTAAGTTCAAGCAGCAAAGGCTCATCTAGTGAGTATAGTTCATATACTTTCACAGGAAGATTCAGGTGAGTTCACTATGCTAACCAAAAAGTTTAAAAAAAATTTGAGAAGAGAGGGAAAGAATTTCAGAAAGAAATATTCTGTTGGTAAGAAAAATTCTAAAGGTAAATATGATGATGTAAGAAACTCTGACAGAGTCGTTTGTTATAATTGTAGAAAAGCTAGACATGTGCGAGCTGAATGTTCAGAAGATAAGAAGTTAAAGCATTCCAGGTCAAAAGGGAAAAAGCCTAAAGCTATGGTCAGTACCTGGACTGACGAGAAAAGAGGATGAAGATGAAGACAACACATCTGAAGAAGACAATGATGACAAGCTGTGCCTGATGGCCAGAAGAGATGAAGATGAAAGAGAAGATGATAAGGTAATTTCCCCATTTGAACATTTTTCTCAAAGTGAATGGGATGAGGCATATGCTGAAATTTTAGACAAGTATGATGATGTGCGTAGAGAAAATAGACATTTAAAGAAAAAGATAAACTCCATTCTAATGACAATTCTTTAAATAAAAAGATTGGTTGCTTGGAGACTGAAAATTCTGAATTGAAAAAATCTCTGGTTGAAACTGAACAGTATAAGGATATAATCAATGTGTTGAGATGTGAAAAAGAAACTTTGAAAAATGTTATTGATGAATTGAAACTTAGAATGCAAAATTTTGAAGGGGAAACCAAAATTGTTGTTGAGAAATATGATGCTATTAAAAGTGTTAATAAAGAACTTAAAAGAAACATTGAAAAATAGCAGAAAGAAATTGATGACAAACAGAATTCCTTAGAGGCTATGACATTAGGAAAAGAAAACTTGAATGCCATTCTAGGAACAAAAATGAATTTTAGAAAAGAAGGTCTGGGTTACAATCCAACCAACAAAATGAAATTTGATGTCAAAACAATTACATTTATTTTTGAAAAAGGAAATGAAAATTCAATCCATTGATTAAAATGGGTTGTGCAGAAGATAATGAAAAGAATAAAAATGCTCAGAAATCCACAAAACAAATGAACATGAAAAATAAAGGAAAAGAGAAGGTGGACCAAACCAAAAAACCAGGCCAGGCAAATCCTGAGAAATCCTATGATAAAAACCAGCCAGGTCAAGGTAGTATCCTAGGTAGGTCTGTGCATACTTCGTTTGGAAAGAATGTGAAAGTAAATTCCTCATGGAAAGGTCAACAGGTTCCAGGAATAATTCTGAAAAGTGGAACAGAAATTCATGGGCAGGTAAATTCAGGAACACATATAGACTTGATCACACCCACTTTCAGACACAAAACCATCAGAAAAACACATAGGGAGGTCAGCATGTCAATTACTATAAGTCTAGGCATACCCCTTTTCAAACACCTTTCTATCAAAGCAATGCATAGGGAAATCATAGAACTAGATAGCCAACTTATGGACCACAGTATTATCAAGGTTTTCAAAGGGCTAGTCATCCTAGTCATTCTGAGTGGTTCCATCCTTCAGCAGCATACTGGAATAACAATCAAAACAAAAACTCAAAGTCAAATAATCTCAAGTCTGCTGCAAAACCACAGAAAAATAAAGTTGCAACAAAAGTGAATCATAAGAACAAAAGAAATGGATCTGACAAAGCATCTACTTCTGTGAGATCTATATGGATACCGAAATGTCTGATTTCTTTGTTGAATAATATAAATGGTCAGATGGGACCCAATCAGTTTTGGGTTCCAAAATCTTTTGCCTAATTATCTATGCAGGAATGCCTTGCAGCCACACATAATAGGTGGTATCTTGATAGTGGCTGTTCAAGACACATGATAGGCGACAAAGAAAATTTTTGTATACTGTTGGAAAAAGAAGGTGGTCGTGTCACTTTTGGTGGAAACACAAAAGGCAAAATTGTTGGATCAGGTAAGGTAGGCAAAAGTGTATCATGTTGTATTGATGATGTTTCGTTGGTGGAGAGTCTTGCTTACAATTTATTGAGCATCAGTCAATTATGTGATAAAGGTCATAAGGTTGTATTTGACTCTCTTGCATGCACCATTTTTGAACCAAATTCTGAAACTGTTAAGTTTAATGAAAAAAGAGTGAACAACATTTACATGGTAGATTTAGATGATGCAGCTCAAAATAATTTGTGTCTTACTGCTAATAAAGATGAGTTAGCATGGCTGTGGCATCGAAGATTAGGACATGCCAACTAAGTGTGTTGCATAAACTGGTCAAATTCAGCATGGTTAAATGTTTGCGTGATATTTCTTTCAAAAAGAACAATAAATTTTGTGAGGCCTGCACTCAAGGAAAACAAATCAGAAAGTCATTTAAAATCAAAACTGAAAATATGTCTTCAAAACCATTTAAGCTGATACATATAGATTTGTTTGGACCCACAAGATCAGCTACCATAAATGGTAGAAGATATAGATATGTACTTGTAGATACCTTTTTTAGATTTACATGGGTGTTTTTCTTGTCTCATAAAAATGATGCTTTTCAAGAATTTCAGGATTTCTTTAGAAAAGTCCAACAGGAAGGTAAGTTTTCAATTTCCAACATTTTATTAGGTCATGGTGGTGAGTTTGAGAACTCAAAGTTTGATGATTTTTGCAGTGAACATAGAATTAATCATAAATTCTCATCATCAAGAACTCCAGAACAAAATGGAGTAGCTGAAAGGAGAAATCAAACTTTAGTTGAGATGGCTCGTACAATGGTTGTGGAGAGCAACCTACCTAAAAGGTTTTGGGCAGAAGCAGTGAACACCATTTGCTATATTATAAATAGAGCTATGGTAAGACCTTCTAGTAAAAAGACTCCTTATGAACTGATAAAAGGTAAAAAGTCATCTATTGCTCATATCAAGGTTTTTGGAGTTAAATGTTATATTCATGTTAATGATAAAAGAGACCTTGACAAATTTGAGGCTAAAAGTGAACCAAGAATTTTTCTTGGTTATTCTGAAACTTCACGAGCCTATAGAGTGTTTAATCAGAAAAATGAAAGTGTTGAAGAATCTCCACATGTTACATTTGATGAATCATTTGATAAGTCTAAAAATAATTCTTGCAGGAACAAAGATGAAGGAGAATTTTTGGAAAATAAAGAAGAGCAAGGAACTCAAAGTGCAGAAACAAGGACCGAAGGGGAGGCTGAAGGGTCAAGCACTTAGGGGGAGGTAATCACCAATGCAAGTAATTCACTTACAAACATTCGAGTGCTAAAAGATCATCCTTTGGAAAATGTAATTGGTAATCTACATGAACCCCCCAGAACCCAGTCACATTTCAGAATAGCAGAAAAAATTGATTCCTTAGCTCTTGTATCTCAGATAGAACCAAAGAATGTTGAATGTGCCTTAAAAGATGGACATTGGATAAATGCCATGCATGATAAACTTCATCCATTTGAAAGGAATAAGGTATGATACTTAGTTCCTAGACCATCACATGGCTCTGTCATAGGCACAAAATGGATTTTCAGAAATAAAACAAATGAAGAAGGAAAGATTGTTAGAAATAAGGCTAGGCTTTTGGCACATGGCTATAACTAACAGTTTGGTGTAGATTTTGAAGAGTCATTTGCACCTGTAGCTAGGCTAGAAGCCATCAGAATTTTGCTAGCCTTTTCATGTAGTTTAGAAATAAAACTGCAATAGATGGATGTTAAGAGTGCATTTTTGAATAGACAAATAAAAGAAGATGTATATGTTGAACAACCCCCCGGATTTGAATGCATTGATTTTCCTAACCATGTATATAAGCTTGACAAGGCATTATATGGGCTGAAGCAAGCTCCCAGGGCTTGGTATGACAGATTGAGCTCCTTCCTTACAAGTAAATGCTATATTCGAGGTGAGATTGACCAAACTCTATTCACCAAATGTAACGACCCAGAGTTCAGGATACCGATATACCGATAACATCGATACACCGATACCAAGAACTGGGGAAGCCACCCAAGAGGCTAATGAGGCCCCTGAAGGGTTAGTAGAAAAGTGCTGAGGGGTATGCATAACGAATTGGAATTTAGAACGCGCAAATTACAATCAAGCATTAAAATAACACAAGTGCGGAAGCAAATCAAAATAACCAGAGTGATATATATATATATACTAGTCCAGATAAGCCGAAGTACTAGTCCAAAAGGTACAACTACACGGGGCATACCCCGGCAAAAGTACAAGAAAGCCTCAAAAGGTGCCTCGACTAAAGCTGGCAGCTAGACACGGTCTCCAAAACGGCTCACGAAGCACCGGGAGATGACGGGCGCGGCTCACCTGAAAGGAGAAAGGGTGAGTCACAGCCAAACTCAGTGGGGGTCACGCGGATCCCTACCTCGCACTAAACAAGCATACATGCATAAATAACGGCAAATAGAGCATGCATTTAAATAAGCTAACTGGTAATGGCATGAATAACTACTCAAGTAAAGCTGTAAACTCTAACTAAGCAAGTATAACAGCTAACGCATGCCAAAGCTAAGTAAATGCAAGCGATTAAGACTAAATCTACCAAAATAGAATGAGCCTTAACTAATCCAAACAACAAGGAAGGACAACCACTGGAGCAGAAACCAGAAGCGTCCACTGACGACTTACACTGCGTCTCAAGCACTCGCAGTCGGCAAAGCGACAAGCTAAGCGCGTAAACAGTACCAAACCAAGTGACCAGTCGGAGTGGCACCCGTCGGTGTCAGTCCACAGTCTCCGACCACGTGTGCACACACTGACTCTAGCCTGAGCCAGGCCCTCTAGCTAGTTTTCTCCCTTGGTAGGACGCTACCATTGGCTGGGAGCCCACGGAACTAGCTTACAAACCGTGTATGGGAAACACCCCTCCGCCATCCTCAAGCGGGTCGGTACTCAACAGACCTTAGGGCAACAACAGTGGCTCCATTGCATGGAAAGAAAAGCTACTCTATTGGTATAAGAAACATGCCACTGAATACTAAAACAATATAAACATGGCACATATATATTATGGAACGCATAACGAGAAGGCTGGGAACATATCAAAACCTACAGGCAAACGGCGGTCGTCTGCCCATGCGTTACTGGCAAGCGACGGTGGGGGACTGGCGCTTTACATCCGAAGCGACGCGTCAGTGTCCCGCCGTTACATCCACCAGAGTTCCAGCTCAAATGACCCAAGAGGGGAGTGACGGTGGGGGCCCAGTGCGTTACTTCGTAACGACGCGTTGGATCACCGCCGTTACTTCCACCCGAGGCCGGAAATCAACGAACAGTATTCTAAACCGATAGCAGGCGAAGCGACGCCCTAACCCAGGCGCGTCGGACCGAAACGACGGCCGGCCGACTGGCCGTCGGGCGCACCGCCTGACCGGGTCAATGTAAAACCACGCACGAGTAACGGATGGGGTTCCCCCCGTTACTCTCCAAATAACGCGTCCTCGACGAGCCGTCGTTTGGAAACGATGCGTTCACCAAGGACCGTCAGGAGTGTGACGGTTCCTGGCAGGACCGTCACACCACCTGGAACACGGGCGGGTTCGGTTTGAAAACCGAGGCCCTCCCGGACGATAGAAATCATCGGGTAACGCCGTGAAAACCTGTAACCTGCCAAACCATACATGCTAAACAACACAATAACACCTAAAAACACCACATGCAACGCCTAATAAGCATTAAAATCAAGAATTTAGCTAAAACCCCAAAACTAGGAAATATGAACATTAAGCATGCAATGGGGTTCTAATCAACAGAACGAGCTATAGGAAATGATCCTAGCGAGATCGGGATTCCATCCCCCTACCTCTTGCAAGCCGAGACGGGCGAAAAGGCCGTATGCACCGAGGTAGGCTCACCGGGCCTTCAAGCTCCACCCCGCTCCCACGATCACCGAACCGTGCCGAAATGGGTACCCACGCGTTCCTCTCGACGCGAGGAATCCACCGGCGCCAACCACGCCTCAATCCGACGCCGTCTCGCCCGCGTTCCCTAAGGAGGAGAGAGGGGCGATCGCAAGAGGAGAGAGAGAGCGTGAGGGTGAATGAGAGATCGACGGGGAGAGAGAGAGAGGGTGAGAGGTTAAAAGAAAAGAAAAAAAAGAAATTAAAATATATATAATATAATTATTATATATAATAAAATCTCATTAATCTCTAATAACCCTCAAATAAATCTGGAAAAAATACCAGACAAATTCCTAAAAATCCAGGAAAATAGCCGAAAATTCCAGAACAAATAATAGAACAAAAACCATTAAGGATCCATTAAGGCATGGGTCTTACAGTCCCTCCCTCCTTATAAAAATTTCACCCTCGAAATTTTATAGCAACAGAAAAGGAGGAAACTGAGAAAGGACATATACCTCACTGGAATAAGAAAGGAAAAAGCAGACGCATCTCATCTTCACGCTCCCAAGTAGACTCATTACCAGAGTGACGCTGCCAAGTAACTCTTACCAGAGGAATAACCTTATTTCTCAACCGCTGCTCACGACGGCCTTCAATTCTGACAGGAAATTCTGGCGTGGACAAATCAGCAGTCACTTCAGGCCATACTGAATCATCGAGAACATGAGAAGCATCTGGCACATATTTCCTCAACTGAGACACGTGGAATACATCATGAATAGCTTGCATAGCCGCTGGCAATTGCAGACGATAAGCCACCTGACCAATAGCTTCAATAATCGGAAAAGGGCCAACATACCGCGGACTAAGCTTTCCACGCTTCCCAAATCTGGAAACACCTTTCATCGGAGATATTTTAACAAACACCCTATCTCCAGGCTCAAATTGTAGTGGACGTCTGCGCTGATCTGCATAGCTTTTCTGTCGACTCTGAGCCGTCAACAATCTCTGCCTGATCAGACGAACCACATCAGAACATTGCTGCACCATGTCAGGCCCTGTCAACAATCTGTCCCCAACATCAAACCAGTTCAGAGGAGTTCGACAAGGACGACCATAAAGTGCTTCATAAGGAGCCATACCAATACTGGTGTGAAAACTGTTATTATAAGCAAATTCAACCAGTGGCAAATACTGACTCCACGAACCCTGCCAATCAAGGCAACACAATCTCAGCATGTCTTCCAGAGTCTGAATAGTCCTCTCTGACTGTCCATCTGACTGAGGGTGATACGCTGAACTGAAAGCTAACTCAGTGCCCAAAGCTTTCTGGAAACTACGCCAGAAGCCGGAGGTAAAACGTGGGTCACGATCTGACACAAGTGAAACAGGCACTCCATGCAGTGGCACGATCTTCTGCACATACAGCTCGGCCAACCTCTGCACATTCCAAGTAACTTTAATCGGCAATAATCTGGCGGTTTTAGTCAATCTGTCGACAAGCAACCAGATGCCATCAAAACCTTGAGAAGTCCGAGGCAAACCCACCACAAAATCTGTAGTAACATGGTCCCATTTCCACATCGGAATCTCTAACGGCTGAAGCAAACCACCTGGCTTTTGATGTTCGGCTTTAACTAACTGACAAGTCAAGCACTTAGAAACAAACATAGCCACGTCTTTCTTCATACCTGGCCACCAGAACTGCTTCTTCAAATTCTGATACATCTTGGTGACACCCGGATGAATAGCAAAACGGGAACCATGGGCCTCACTCAGAATCTCATTCCTCAAATCATCATCAGCGGGAACATACCATCTGCCCTGGAAACTGACAACCAGCTCGTCATCAAATTCCACATCATATCTCGATATAACACGAGCCAAATCAGAATCAGCCTGCTGGGCTTCTTTAATCTGCTGATATAAAGCTGAACCCAAAACCAAGGTAGCACAAACTGCCATCTTCGGATCAGCAGGAAATTCTGCACTGAATGCCTCGCTCGGAAGCCGTTCCCACAATTTCCATTCATGAAGCAACAAATGACTGACCTGTACTTTCCTGCTCAGAGCATCAGCCACGACATTCATTTTACCCGGCTGATAGGAGAGTGTAAAGTCAAAGTCTTTCATGAATTCCATCCATCGACGTTGCCTGAGATTCAAATCTTTCTGAGAGAATATATACTGTAAACTCTGGTGATCAGTAAAAATCTGAAACTTCTCACCATACAGATAATGTCTCCAGATTTTTAAGGCAAAAATAACTCCAGATCATGAGTGGGATAATTCTTTTCATGTCGTTTCAATTGCCGAGATGCATATGCGATAACCTTACCATGTTGCATCAGCACTGCACCGAGACCTACTCGAGAAGCATCAGTACAAACCAGAAAACCACCCGAGTCGGAAGGCAAAGTCAACACAGGAGAAGAAGTCAATAGCCTTTTTAATTCAACAAAGCTAGCCTCACACTGATCCGACCAGACAAAAGGCACATCTTTACGAGTCAGTCTAGTCATCGGGGCTGCAATCTTCGCAAAGTCTTGAATGAATCTGCGGTAGTACCCAGCCAAACCTAAGAAGCTTCTTATCTCAGACACAGACTTCGGCCTCTGCCAATTCAAAACGGCATCAATCTTTGCAGGGTCCACTGCCACTCCATCACCAGAAATCACGTGACCAAGAAAATGAATTTCCTGAAGCCAGAATTCACATTTACTGAACTTCGCAAAAAGCTCGTGATCTCTTAGAGTCTGCAGAACGATCCTCAAATGCTGCACATGATCTTCATCAGAGGCAGAATAGATCAGAATATCATCCACAAAGATCACCACAAACTGATCAAGAAATGGACGAAAGATACGCTGCATTAGGTCCATAAAAGCTGCTGGGGCATTAGTCAAACCAAACGGCATAACCAGAAATTCAAAGTGACCATATCGAGTGCTGAAAGCTGTCTTCTCCACATCGGATTCCCGGATTCGCAATTGAAAGTAGCCAGACCGGAGATCAATCCGTGAAAAGATAGTAGCAGACTGTAATTGGTCAAATAAATCATCAATCCTGGGAAGCGGATACTTATTCTTGATAGTCACCTGATTCAATTGCCTGTAATCAATACAAAGTCTCAGGCTTCCATCTTTCTTTTTCACAAACAGCACCGGGGCACTCCACGGAGAAAAACTGGGGTGAATATAACCTTTTTCCAGTAACTCTAGTAGCTGTGCACGCAGTACTTTCAATTCAGCTGGAGCCATTCGGTACGGTGCCTTTGCTAAGGGGCCGATACCTGGAATCAGTTCAATCACCATCTCTATCTCTCGCTCTGGGGGCAAGCCTGGCAACTCGTCAGGAAATACATCAGGGAACTCACAGACAACAGGAATATCACAAACATCCCGTTGTGGTTTTTCAACAACAACCACAGAAGCAAGAAATCCCTGGCAACCTGCACTAAGCAACCTATAGGCTCGAATAGCAGAAATAATCATATGAGAAGATCGGGATCGAATACCTTGGAAATAAAAAGCTGATTTCCCCTGTGGCTGAAAATAGACTTTCTTCGATCTGCAGTCAACCACAGCTCCATAATGCTCCAACCAATCCATTCCCAGAATAACATCATAATCTGCCAGCTGCAACGCATACAATCTCGCCGGCAACTGGTGATTATCAATCATCACAGGAGACTCTTCCAGGCACAAAGGTGTAACCATGAAATCTCCAGAAGGCAATTCAACAAATAACTCACAAGACATCTCAGAAGTCGGTTCCTCAATACATGCCATGAAATCCTCAGAAATAAAAGAGTGAGAAGCACCAGAATCAAATAAGACACGAGCTGAATGACCATAAAGCATAATCGTACCTTCAACCAGATGGGACGCAACAGCATCAGCTCTAGTCAAATGAGAAACCTTGCCTTTCTGCTTCTTAGAACCAGCTGAAGATTGCTGAGAAGACGCCGACGCCTGAGAGTAAAATTGTTGTTGAGCTTGCGGTGCAGGAGGTCTGAACTGCGATTGCTGAGGTTGAGAAAACTGAGAAGCTTGCAATTGTTTCGGCCTCAGCGGGCAATCCCGAACCACATGACCAGGCTGGTCACAACGAAAACACACCACAGGGAGAGAGCACGGCTGGCCCTTGTGATGACCACCGCATCTCCGACACGTCCATGGCTGACTGACAGCTGAGCTCTGCCGAGTCTGAGAAGAAGGTGCTGTCGGCTGCTGAACAGAATCTGTACCGGACGGCTGCTGGAAAAACTTCTTCTTCTTCTTGAACCTTTTGAACTTGGGTTTGGAAGGAGAGGAAGAACCACTAACCTCTGATTGGACCGAGGGGACACCTGGCACTGGCGGTCGGTAAGTCTGCTGCGACTGAGCTACCGGCTGCACTGACCCTGCCTGAGGATATCCACCCGGTCTCGTCATCTCCAGCTCTAGTGCCACAGCTGTCTGGCACGCACTATCCAAATCCGCAACACGACTGGCAATGAGGGGCATCTTCAACTCGGGCCTCAAACCTCGCAAGAATTGCTGGGTTTTCAAAGCTTCACTGGCCAGCACATGGGGCGCATACTGAC
The DNA here is from genome assembly GCA_022559845.1 of Amorphophallus konjac. Taxonomy (NCBI): domain Eukaryota; kingdom Viridiplantae; phylum Streptophyta; class Magnoliopsida; order Alismatales; family Araceae; genus Amorphophallus; species Amorphophallus konjac. The sequence continues at coordinate 436,679,790 of CM040118.1, forward strand.
CCAATTCCATAAACTTATTCTGATACTGAAGCACCGTCATACTGCCCTACGTCAGCTCCATAAATTGATACATCTTCGCCATTTGTAAACAGGCAGGAGTGTAGGCACGCTCGAAAGCAGCTGCGAACTCTGCCCATGTGATCTGCCGAAGAGGTCTTGAATGAAAGGCAACCTGCCACTCGGCTTTCCACCACGAAATGGCCGTACCCTGGAGTTGAAAAGCAGCAAGCATAACTTTTTCATCTTCAGCACATTCCATCGAGACAAACACCCGCTCGATCGCATCCAACCATTGCCTTGCCACTTCTGGATCAGCTTGACCATCGAAAGTAGGCGGATTGAACATCAGGAATTCTTTCAAAGCCTTGCCTCGACTGCCAGGCACTTCAACAGGAGGAGCAACAATCGGCGCTGGGGGAGGAACAACTGGAACAGCTGGAACTGCAGGAGGAGGTGCAGAACCACTATCTTCCCGGGGCGCATCTCGAGGAACACGAGGAGGTCTTCCTCGACGAGGCGGCATAATTACTCTGCCGAGAACACAAAACAACAGCAAAAACCATCAATCACGCAGAAAACACCCTATGCCAGCAATAGACGACAACAGGACTAGCTCTGGAGAAAGCGCAAATTTCAATTCCCTATACAATTCCTCAAACAACGCTCTGATACCAACTGTAACGACCCAGAGTTCAGGATATCGATATACCGATAACATCGATACACCGATACCAAGAACTGGGGAAGCCACCCAAGAGGCTGATGAGGCCCCTGAAGGGTTAGTAGAAAAGTGCTGAGGGGTATGCATAACGAATTGGAATTTAGAACACGCAAATTACAATCAAGCATTAAAATAACACAAGTGCGGAAGCAAATCAAAATAACCAGAGTGATATATATATACTAGTCCAGATAAGCCGAAGTACTAGTCCAAAAGGTACAACTACACGGGGCATACCCCGGCAAAAGTAAAAGCAAGCCTCAAAAGGCGCCTCGACTAAAGCTGGCAGCTAGACACGGTCTCCAAAATGGCTCACGAAGCACCGGGAGATGACGAGCGCGGCTCACCTGAAAGGAGAAAGGGTGAGTCACAGCCAGACTCAGTAGGGGTCATGCGGATCCCTACCTCGCACCAAACAAGCATACGTGCATAAATAACGGCAAATAGAGCATGCATTTAAATAAGCTAACTAGTAATGGCATGAATAACTACTCAAGTAAAGCTGTAAACTCTAACTAAGCAAGTATAACAGCTAACGCATGCCAAAGCTAAGTAAATGCAAGCGATTAAGACTAAATCTACCAAAATAGAATGAGCCTTAACTAATCCAAACAACAAGGAAGGACAACCACTGGAGCAGAAACCAGAAGCGTCTACTGACGACTTACACTGCGTCTCAAGCACTCGCGGTCGGCAAAGCGACAAGCTAAGCGCGTAAACAGTACCAAACCAAGTGACCAATCGTAGTGGCACCCGTCGGTGTCAGTCCACAGTCTCCGACCACGTGTGCACACACTGACTCTAGCCTGAGCCAGGCCCTCTAGCTAGTTTTCTCCCTTGGTAGGACGCTACCATTGGCTGGGAGCCCACGGAACTAGCTTACAAACCGTGTATGGGAAACACTCCTCCACCATCCTCAAGCGGGTCGGTACTCAACAGACCTTAGGGCAACAACAGTGGCTCCATTGCATGGAAAGAAAAGCTACTCTATTGGTATAAGAAACATGCCACTGAATACTAAAACAATATAAACATGGCACATATATATTATGGAACGTATAACGAGAAGGCTGGGAACATATCAAAACCTACAGGCAAACGACGGTCGTCTGCCCATGCGTTACTGGCAAGCGACGGTGGGGGACTGGCGCGTTACATCCGAAGCGACGCGTCAGTGTCCCGCCGTTACTTCCACCAGAGTTCCAGCTCAAACGACCCAAGAGGGGAGTGACGGTGGGGGCCCAGCGCGTTACTTCGTAACGACGCGTTGGATCACCGTCGTTACTTCCACCCGAGGCCGAAAATCTACGAACAATATTCTAAACCGATAGCAGGCGAAGCGACGCCCTAACCCAGGCGCGTCGGATCGAAACGACGGCCGGCCGACTGGCCGTCGGGCGCACCGCCTGACCGGGTCAACGTAAAACCACGCACGAGTAACGGATGGGGTTCCCACCGTTACTCTCCAAATAACGCGTCCTCGACGAGCCGTCATTTGGAAACGACGCGTTCACCAAGGACTGTCAGGAGTGTGACGGTTCCTGGCAGGACCGTCACACCACCTGGAACACGGGCGGGTTTGGTTTGAAAACCGAGGCCCTCTCGGACGATAGAAATCATCGGGTAATGCCATGAAAACATGTAACCTGCCAAACCATACATGCTAAACAACACAATAACACCTAAAATCATCACATGCAACGCCTAATAAGCATTAAAATCAAGAATTTAGCTAAAACCCCAAAACTAGGAAATATGAACATTAAGCATGCAATGGGGTTCTAATCAACAGAACGAGCTATAGGAAATGATCCTAGCGAGATCGGGATTCCATCCCCCTACCTCTTGCAAGCCGAGACGGGCGAAAAGGCCGTATGCACCGAGGTAGGCTCACCGGGCCTTCAAGCTCCACCCCGCTCCCACGATCACCGAACCGTGCCGAAATGGGTACCCACGCGTTCCTCTCGACGCGAGGAATCCACCGGCGCCAACCACGCCTCAATCCGACGCCGTCTCGCCCGCATTCCCTATGGAGGAGAGAGGGGCGATCGCAAGAGGAGAGAGAGAGCGTGAGGGTGAATGAGAGATCGACGGGGAGAGAGAGAGAGGGTGATAGGTTAAAAGAAAAGAAAAAAAAGAAATTAAAATTTATATAATATAATTATTATATATATTAAAATCTCATTAATCTCTAATAACCCTCAAATAAATCCGAAAAAAATACCAGACAAATTCCTAAAAATCCAGGAAAATAGCCAGAAATTCCAGAACAAATAATAGAGCAAAAACCATTAAGGATCCATTAAGGCATGGGTCTTACACCAAAGCTGAAAATAAAGATATTCTTTTAGTCCAAATTTATGTAGATGATATAGTGTTTGGTTCAACAAAACCATCCTCGTGTGAGGAGTTTGCCAATCTAATGACCAATGAGTTTGCAATGAGTCTAATGGGAGAACTAAAATTCTTTCTTGGATTGCAGATCTCTCAGACTTCAGAAGGGAGCTTCATAACTCAAGCAAAGTATCTCAATGATCTTTTGAAGAAATACAAAATGGAGAATGTCAAGGCAATTGCTGCTCCAATGGGTACAACAACAAATCTAGATGCTGACCCGGAAGATAAAATGGTAGACACTAAAGTTTTACGAGGTATGATCGGATCTTTACTATATCTTGTTAGACTGTAGAGACTAGATGCAATGGTGCATACACAGATTAAGAGGGGGGGTGAATGAATCCCCCTATAAAAATTTGCCCAATTAAAACTATAACTTGTCAAAGTGCGGAGTTACAACACTCAGAAGGCTCAAACAGAATCACTGTTCAGAGAAGACTCATACTCGAACACTTAACGTGGACAAAAGGATGGACCACTTAATCACATAGTGGATGTAGAAAAGTCTAAACAAATTAGATGTAGCAAACCTAATCATGCATCTATCGAACTACCAAGCAAACAATCCACTGCACAGAGAGTTTTTAGGTGGTTCGGTCCTACAGACCTACATCCACCCCACACTCTAACCAGAGTGTGGCTTACTGCTGCCAAACAGCTTGAAACCACTGCGCAACATAGCTTGCGTCCGCTGAGCCTCACAGCTTGCTTACAAACGGTTGAGCAACACAGCTTGCTATCCAGAGGATCCTTCCTCTGACTGCTGAGGATTACAGCTTGACCTCTGCTGCCACACAGCTTGAACAGATGAGTAAGATAAAAAAAAAAGGTAGAAACAGCTACTGAAGGCTGACATTGATATCCGATGAAATAGCTCACACAGGAGCAGACTGGTCTAGATTTGATCCAAGTACCAGTGGACGGACTCTCAGATATTCTTTTCACGATCTCCCTATTTCTCTACCTATTTTTCTTCTCCCACAAGCTCTCTCTTAATTTCTTCTTCTTTTCTGGATTGGGCTCGCTGCTAATCTTTTTCCCTTCCCTCTGCAACCTCGAATTCTCTCAGTTCTCTCTCAATTGTTCATTCACACTCCTTCTTCTTCTCTGGACTTCAGAAAGGATTCATATATATATATATATATCTCTCTCTCTCTTCTATCTCTGAATCCCGTGCTCACACCCTAGGCATGTGGAGGCTGAACTCCCGCCCAAACGGCTTCCAGAAGGCTCTCAGCCACGTGTCACCATCTAAGCGTTGTAGCCTTCAACGTGGCACTCTTTCGGAGGTCGATCTACCTTGGATCACGTGCCCCTCCTCGGAGAGGAACTCTGTCAGAAAATGCAAGGCACTTAGTCAAGCACTTAGCATAATTTGCATCGGGGTAATGAGAGAGTAAACATAGCATGCACTGAGTTGATAAAACCAGACGTGGGAAATGTATTGACTTACAAATATGCATGACACCATATTGACTTACAAATCTTAGTGACCACCCGTGCAGCTGATGTGCACGGACATGAATCCAAGAGGCACAAGAAGAAGACTATGCACCGAGTCAAAGAAAAAAAGAACCAAAAATATGCAATGACTCTAGAGATGTCTAGGGCGAACAGTGCACTGACTCTTAAAAAAAATGCGTAACACAGTAGATGCACCGTGTAATACCCCAAATTCTTTAGAAATTTATTTAAAAAGTTATTTAAAATTATTTGGAATTTATTAGAATTTATTTGAATTAATGAGAATTATTTGAAATTAATTAGATTAATTCTTTAATAAATAGAATAAGTCACTTTTCAAATATTTTATAAAAATTAATAAAAATCATATTCTTGTAGAATCAATTGTGTTTAACAATATTTCCTTCTGTGACCAACTCTAAAAAAATCATTTATTAGGCCGAATTAGTGGATTAAGTATTCCGAACTTAATATTTAACTATTTACGGAATAGTAGAAGTTGAAATTTTGTCTACCATATAAAAATTCATAAAAATAGTAATCAAATAATAGATGCATCGACTAACACTTTTGTCTTCTATGACTAAGTCTAATAAAATCATTATCTAGGCCTAATCAGTGGGTTAAGTCCGACTTTCAACCCACCTAACCCGAAATTCGTGTTCACTTTCACCCCATCTTAAAACATCAAATTAGAGCTTGTTTCTCAACCAAATGAGGTGATTTCAGAGGCAAATGAAAGGTAATACATAGAGAATTAATAGTCTTCTATCAATCGAACCAAACCCTAACCCTAGCACATGGTGGCGGCCGAGTTTGGTGGAAGTCAACCTTGGCGGTGCCATTTTCAAACACCAACTTGCGTGGTCGATTTCTCCCAACTCCGAAGTCTCCAGAAGCTCTGTGAGCTATCAAAATAAATCTCTACGAGTTTACTTTCATTTGGTGGCTGTGGTGTTCGCATTGGATTCAGATCTAGGAAGTTCTTGGTCGTTTAGTGGAGGTGGGTCGGCTGCCGTCGTCCTCCTTCCTCTCCTCTTTGATCCTTCGATTGAGGTAGGTTTCCTTAACCAAAATCAGCTTATGAATATATCAAATTGTTCCTCTCGACGAGATCTTTCCAGTGGTTGTAAAAGTCCTAAATTTCATTAGGTATTCGAGGAGATATCGAGGTTTTTCTAAGGTGCTGTCCGGTTCGTTCTTCATTCTAGGTCGTGGTTTTGTTCTTCTAAATCAGGTTGGTAATCTTAACCAAAATTTGTAAATAGATAGTCTATCTTGATCAGCTTGACGAGCTCTTTCATTTGGCAGTAAAAGCCATAATTTCTATTGGGTATTCAGGAAGTTATCAAGGGATCTTTGAGGGCTATCAAGGATCGTTGGGTATTTTTGTAGCTGGGTTTGATAATCATTTAAGGTAGGTTCTAACAGACCTAACTTTAATTATTATACATGAATGGAATCCTCATCATGTTAGTTTTCTTTTAACGTTGAAAGTCCTGATTTTTATCAATCATACTAGGTTAATTGCTCGATTTAGTAAGCATATGTCTATATTAGGGTTTTAAGTGCACCTTTTAGGATTAAGCTTGATTTCACGTGGATAATCACTGGCTAAACTTAAAATTGAGCATACCATCTTGTGCATCTTCCTCTTATCTTTCCATTGATATCTTGTTTGTTGAATTTCATCAAGAATTTCCAATGATATCTTGTGCATCTTCCTCTTATCATATTATTTCATATAATAGAGATTAAAAGTATATAAAATATATATATCCAGCATGATAAAATATTTCTAATATCTAAAAATTCATGAAAAATATATTCTGATATTATCAGCATGTTGAAAGTTAATTTCTGTAAATTAATGATATTTTTAACTCATAGAAATCTATTTTTATCTATATAATAGAGAATAAATGCATATAAAATATATATCCAGCATGCTAAAATATTAATAACATCTGAAAATTCATGAAAAATTAATTCTGATATTATCAGCATGTTGAAAGTTAATTTCTGTGAATTAATGATATTTTTAACTCATAGAAATCTATTTTTATCTATATAATAGAAATAAATACATATAAATTATGTTAGCATGTTAAATTATTTCTTACAGCATGATAAAATTCTTCACAGCATGACGAAAATTCTTCTAGCATATTAGGATGATGACAGCATGATATAAATGATTTTTAGTATATTAAACTATTTATTAGCGTATTTCTCCTATTAAATGGATGATAGAATATTGTAAAATTTTACTTTTCAGCATGATAAAAATCTTATTATTATCAGGAAAAATAAATAATCAGTATGATAACTTACTCCTATTAACTTATCCAAAAATTACGTAGAAAACTCATTATAGCATATTACGTGTTAGTTTTAACGCCTAATAATGTATTTTTAGTGTGTTAAAAATTAATTTCAGTAAGAAAGATATATTTTTATCACCTTACCAGTAGAATCATATGCTGGAGCTATTTTTAACATGTTAGAGATATTTTCATCATGCTAGGATTTATTTCTATGAATTAAACTAAATTCTTCGCAATTCACTAAGATAATACAAAATAAATCTTTTTGTTTAAGAAACTAGTTCCTTGATATTAAAAGACCCTAAAACAACCCCAAAACTTGTTAAACCAACGGAATACAATGTTAAACTATGGAGTTAAGAGTATTCTAATGATTATATTTTCCTACTTATCATTCGTTCTTGAATTCCACGACTTAATTGTCGTTAAACATGATGCCTAAATTTAACTCTCTACTCTTCTTGTTACTCTGATGTTTTGTCAGATCTGTACTTTTTACAATTTAGTTTATTCCTTGAAATTCATTGGCCATGATTACTTGAGAAAATGTCTAGACAACTTGGGATCCTTGATCCAATAAATCAATGCCATCGCATCATAGGGGCCCGGTCTGGTCCTGGGGAGAGCGCCCGAAAAATAAGTGAGCCCATGGGATGTTAATGACATGGTGAGGTATTACACCGAGTACTTAACTAGTGTGACGTCTACGACATTCAATCTATTATTATTCTTGTACTTGATTGTGAATTACTTCATGTTTTAAATACTTGCTTGTTGGCCAATTATTATTGCAATTGCTCTTATTCAAATTCTTGTACTTGTCATTATTGTTAATTGTTATCTTTTAATTCTTGACCTTGCGAGATCTTATTATATTATCCTTGATCTCGTTATTTATTTCCTTAGTTATCATTGCATACAACATGTAATTAAGTCATTAACTACGTAAATTTGCCTGTTATTACCTACTGAGCGTCAGCTCATAGTGTTGTTTTTCCCCTTTTCCAGGTTATTCAGGTGGTGACGGTTACACAGACGGGGAGGGACATGAGTGATTCTAGAGTGTACTTGTACCTAGACACCTACTGAGCGTCAGCTCATAGTTTTGGGAGTTATGTTTGATCGTGTTTAAACAGTGTTGATCATTGTAACAAAAGTATTCCTTCCTTAGCAATGTTTATTGTTAGTTTAGAATAAATGATATTTCTAGCTCGTTATTGACTGTACGTCCCGATATTCCGCGTCGGGGCGTGACAGTTTAGGTGGTATCAGAGCCTAGGTTTAATAATCCTAGGTTTTCTAAGTGTCATCATAGGACCCCGACCTCGTCTAAGTTTAAGGACCTGACCTGGTGAGATTGGGTAGAACTCAGGTTAAGTTAATACATTGCTTGTGAAATTAACTATCTTATGACCCTAAATGATCTATTTCTTATGTAGGCATTTGAGATGGCAGCTGAACGTGCGGAGTGGAGAAACTTGCAACCTACGGTTCAAGGCCTCACGCAGGCGTTACAACAAGTGGCTCAAGCTGGAGCTGTAAATCATGGCACCGGTGATCTATACCGGAACTTCCGAGAGATGAATCCGCCAACGTTTACTGGTTCGACTGACCCCGACGAAGCCGAGCACTGGCTAGACGAGATGGGAAGGATCTTCGAAGTTATGCAATGCACCAACCAAGAGCGTGTCCTTTTATCTACTTTCCAACTGGAACGTGATGCACGTACTTGGTGGGATTCTATCAAGGCGACTCTGGGTGATCAGCAGGTTATGTGGGAAGAGTTCGAGGAATTTTTCAACGGCAAGTATTTTCTGACCGGGTATAAGAGAAGAAAGCGGCGGAGTTCGCGACCCTGAAACAGCGAGGTCTGTCCGTGGCAGAGTATGAGGCTCAATTTTCACGGCTTTCTCGTTATGCTACACACCTTATTTCCACCGAGAAGATGAAGGCGAAGCGTTTTCTCAACGGTGTGAGGCTGCATTATATTAATCAGTTGGCGCCGATGGAAATCTCTACATATTCTGAAATGGTAAGGAAAGCGCAAGTCCTAGAAGATACCTTAGAGATGACGAAGTGAATCCGTGGAAAAGGCACCAAGAAGGAGCAACCGAAGGATTTCAAGAATGCTAAACCCGGATATGGCACTGGCAAGAAGAGGCCCGTGAGTGGGTCTAGTTCATGGACCGAATCTGGAACGTGGAAGGGCAAGATGCCAAAGCATGAAGATAAGAAGCCTAGCCCTGTTGTACCGTTCAAGGGCGTATGCAAATTCTGTGATCATCCTGGTCACAAAATGGAGGAGTGTTGGCGCAAGCTAGGCGCCTGTTTACGTTGTGGAAGCAGGGAGCATGATGGGGACATCACCTCCCATGCCCACGTTCATAGCTCGTCTCCTCACCCCGGTTGCATCCGGAATGTTCTAGTCATTTAATTTTGAGTCCTATGTAATTTTTATTTGAGTCATTTGATGTATTTTCCCTTTTATTTGAGTCATGTTCCTAGGTCTTGTGTTCATTTCCCTAAGTTTGAGTGTCATCAGGTTGTCTAGTTAGCTATTGGGCTCAATTCATTGGGCTTGGCCCAAGGGCTCTCCCCTACCCCCTCGGTTATTTGTCATTGAGTCAATTGTCAGGGACTTTTGTAGAAATGTGGGTTTCCTATATATAGGACCCCATTCCCCCCATTCCAACTTAATGAATCAATCAATGAAAAATTACCATTTTGTGAGTTCTATCTTTATTTTTATGGTGGAGTGAATCCATTAGTGAGGTGAGAAGCCTTAGGGAGAGAATCCCACCCATTCCTCTCTTAATCTCTCTCTTTCACCCCTCTTTCTCTCTCCTCTACACCCAATTTCGAAAATTTTCTCTCTCCTCCCTTCCCAACCACCACTCTCCCACCTACTCCCATTAAAGGCCACTCCCCTTCCCCACACATCCCATTACTCCACCCCCTAGTCCCAAGAGAGCTTCCACAAATCCTAGCTCCACCTCCCAACCCCCAACTACCCCACCCACTTCCCCAAGCACCCTTCCCACAACCCCAAGCACCCCTATTACCTTCCCCACACACCTCTTCCCATCCCCCAAGACCAAAATTTAATCCCACCCTTAAACCCATTTTCAAAGACCCTTTCCCTCTCACCCACCTTCCCAAATTCGTAGCTCTTCCTCCCACCACCTGTTAGACCCCCTTCCAAACCCCATTCTTCCCTTCCCCCACCTTAGAACACCCCCTCCTAGACCCCCTCACAGCCCGGGCTTTCCCCACACTCATCCACCCCCATTTCCCCTCCCATATACCCCATTCCCCCCCATCATCTTCAACCTACAGCTCTCAACCGAAGATCTGCAGAAGAGCAGCAGCTTGCAGAAGCCACCACGACTTCCTCCAGATGTGTTTGAAGGCACAAGAGGCATCCACAGAAGCGTCTCCCTGTCTTCTTCACAACAGAAGTAGTTTTGTCTTCATCCGCGCTGTGTGCTGCCCAGGAGCTTCGTTCTCCCACAACGGTGCAGAGCTATCCCTGCTGAGTACCAGAACCGGATTAGAAGCACTGCCACGTCGAACCTCGGAGGATTCAGCCCACAAGCTCTTCTAAAACGTTATTCTTCTTTCTGTCTACGTTCAGAATCAAGAAGCGGAATCCCGTTCGGCATCCTGTGGCAAGAGTTATCATTTTTTTCCCACAGCTCCGTCGTCCTGCTACCCACAGTCTGCATCGACCAGTTGCCATTGTTCTGCATCCCCTAGTCATCTCCGACATCGATTGGCTTCCCCGTCAGTTTTTCTGCGAAGGGGACTCGTCCACGATTCCAACGACTCTAACGGTGCTTGATTCCGAGGTCAGGAGCTGCCGTGGCATTCTCTGCAATCTGCTGTTAGAAGTCTGCAACTGCCGGTCTGAGAATCTGATGCTCTGTTCAAACCTCCATCCCGGTCAGCAGCGGCTCCAGAAGAAATTAAAGAAATTATAAGGCATTTCCCTTCCTGCTATGAAGATTTCCCCACCGGTCTCGTCATCAGAAAAATTCCTGAGCAAGTTCTACAGCTGCAACACCGACTATCTGTCCTTATTCGCAGACAGCAGGCAGACTCGGTGCCATCACTTAGTCATCTCCCTTTGCTCTAATTTCCCCGCCCCGCTTGGCCGGCTGAAGGCCCCTCCCTGCGTGGAGGTAGTATTGATTGTAATATCATTAACCCCCACCCCAAGGTCCCCCCTCCTGCGAGAGGTGTAGTGTTGTAATAGCTTAAACAGGTCAAGCTACCCCGGCGCGGCGTGTGGGGAACCCACGCTTCCCTGCTCGCCCTCGTCTCCGAGCGGGACCGGTTTCTTCAAACCGGTCGAGTGAGTGCTCCAAAACTTTGCTCTAATTCATGCTTGTTCTTTCCATATTAGTTCATAAACTCCGCTGGCCATGACGAGAGCCCGATCCTTAAGCTCGTTTGCTATAAGTGATCATCGTGGGAAGAGAGTGGAACCCGTGCCCTTTGGCACTTCGTCGGACCCTTGATTTGGGCAGCCATACCCTTGGGGAATCAAACCCTGGCCTTCCTGGCCCTCTACCAGCAAGGGCCCAGTCCACAAAACCTCCCCTTGGCATTGCCAAGTTACCCCGGGTCTTAGTGAGCATCGGGTGAGCGGTTGCCATTATCGGTCCGTTTTGAATGCTTAATTGTGCTTGCTTGTTGAGTCCTAGGTTGTGTCACATCAATTGGTATCAGAGCAAGTCATTGACTTTTCTCTATCAAGTCAAGTCCTAGGGCATGCTTGCATTGGAGTCATCATCAATCCGACCCTTGCATTGATTCCCCCGATCATCATGGCCACCTACTTAGCCTACTCACCACCCATGGACTTCATCCTAGATAGGGATATTACCTTTGACGGATCGCATTCTAGTGACTATCTTAGGTGGGAGGCTACCATAGAAAAGTACTTTGAAAAGACTTGGGTATATGGATGCGCGAGAGTCCGAAAGGCCAAGGGACGACTTCGGGGTCAAGCCAAGAGTAAGTGGGAACACATAGAGGGCTTAAGGAGGGTTAGAAGACAAGAACATATTCACTCATGGGAAGAGATGAAGGTAGAACTTAGAAAGATCTACATCCCCAAACATTTCCACCCCTCCTACTCAAGCACCCCTAACCCGAGGAGCACTACCACTCCTCCACCCCCACCCGGCCAACTTGAGACCGACCATTGGTCTCCACCCCCACCACCCCCAACAATTCATCTCTCAACCATCATAACAACACTTCACGACCAAGTCCTCTCCCTTAAGACCCAAATAAACCAAACAACCACCTCTCCACCAAATCCCATGAGGATCCCCACACTCCAACCAAAACCTCCTTCCGCAAACCTATCTATCCAAACTCAATTGGCCCCCACTACCACCCCTCCACAACCAACCGATCCCAAGGGGAAGAGACCCCTAACCGACCCGATTTCCCTAAAAAGGACCACCACTCACCCTATTCTCACCATTCAAACCCAAGTAGACCCCGTGTCCATCCCTCCACCTAGAACCATGACGGCCACCACCACCCAACCCAAATCCTATCACCCAACCCACCTTCCACTTCCAAACCCCATCCTACCCCAACCTAGACCTCCACTACTTCCACTCCCAAACCACATCCTACCAATCCCAATCCAAGTTTCCCTTTACCCTCTACCCTGGGAACACCACACACAAACCCTCATCACCCCAAAAGACTCTCTCACCTCCTTGGTAGCAGAACTCATACCCAATCCAATAGTTGTGAGCACTCCAAACCCACCACCCACTTTGGAGGAAACCCAAGTCCAAGCTGAAGAAGGAACCTCACACGATGGTCTTTACCTTACACCACCCTCTCTAGTTGAGGCGGAGCTCATCTTAGGAGAACCCATTGTTAGCTGGCTAAAGGAGAGCCCAATTCGAGAGACCCCGGCCCATGTTTTCCCTCTCATAGAATGAGACCTTCCCATAATGCCCTTCTTCTCCTATCACACTACAATCCAAGCATCCTATCAAGTGGAGACCTTAGAGGACCTCCTCAAGGGCATAGCATGGCAAGTAGAGATGACTAGCATGTTGACCCCTATGGTCGAACAACCTAGGAGCCTTAGCCTCCTACACTTATGCATAGGGTCTATCACCTCGGTTTGCACCATTGGTTACTACACTAGCGACCTCCTTCTATTCCTCCCTACACCCGATGAGCCCAACCTTCTCCTCGATTTAGAGCTTCTTATCTCGGGTAGAAAGCCAAGCCCTCTACTCATGGCCGACTCACTTGTCAAGAACATTGGCCCAACTATAATGGAGAAGGATGACTTAGCACCTTTTAAGGATCTTGAGGACATGGAGTTCCTCCCCCTAGGTGACCCATTTTATGATCCATATGATCCATTCCAATTGGAGTCAAGGGACTCATATGACCCAACCATCTTACCAACCACCCACCCTTTCCTACTCTCACCCACCATATTGGGCCAAACCCACCTCATCTATGACCCGGGTTACACCTTGGGAGCCATGACCTTGGGCCACATTTCCCTAGGTAATGAGGTTGTGCTCCATCCCATGATGACCACATTCTTAGATCCGTTCGATCCTTTCCAATGGGAGTTCAAAGGTTGTCCCACACCTATACACATGGAAGTCACCCTTAGGAAAAACATGCATGTGTCTAGGCCTACCACACCACTTGACATGAACACTATGTTGGGTCCATTCAATCATACCACCCACATGTCAAGTAGAAGGCATGAGTGACCCATATTCAGATGTATTGGTCCACCTTCATTTATCATGGGTCTTAAGCATGTCAAAAGCATCTACGGATGTCCAGGTCCCCCTACATTCATCACCACTTTACATGATAGGTTCACCTACGGGTACCCCGGCCCACCTAGGCCCACCAAAGTCTACATGACAACATTGCATGATAAGTCCACATATGGTTGCCCCGGCCCTCCAAAATCCATCAAAGTCTTCTTGGCATCAAAGCATGATTGGTCTACTTTTGGTTGCCCAGGCCCACCCATCACCCCTAGAATGTCAACATTCACAAAATTACATGAAAGCCTTTGCAAGCACATAAGCAAAAAGAATGAGGCTTATAAGAGGCGGGCCGACTCTCATCGGCGTCACCAAGAATTCTATGAGGGTGACTTTGTGATGGTAAGGACGGAGAGGCTCTCCTCGGGAGCCAACTCTAAACTGAGGCCACGTGGGGCTGGTCCTTTCCAGGTCATGAGGCGCATTGGTGCAAATGCCTACGAGTTAGATCTCCCTGAGGAGTATGGAATAAGTCCCACATTCAATGTCGCCGACCTAGTGCCATATAAGGGACCCACAGTGGTACCTAGTGAGGATATTGAGCCTATTCCCTCTGTTGAGAGAGCACCCACCCGTGAGGAGAGTCCACCAGCCAAGAGAGCCCAGCATGAGCACATTGAACGAATATTGGATGAACATGTCACTACCACCAGGAGCAAGGTATACGAGCGCTATCTCGGCAGGTGGATAGATCGGTCTCGTTCGGAAGACTTGAGGGAAGTACCACTTCTACACCCTCCGAGGAGGGAAGGACACTTACTCGACGGAGTCGAGTTCTCCGCACCCCGAGAGTATGATGGGGACATCACCTCCCATGCCCACGTTCACAGCTCGTCTCCTCACCCCGGTTGCATCCGGAATGTTCTAGTCATTTAATTTTGAGTCCTATGTAATTTTTATTTCAGTCATTTGATGTATTTTCCCTTTTATTTGAGTCATGTTCCTAGGTCTTGTGTTCATTTCCCTAAGTTTGAGTGTCATCAGGTTGTCTAGTTAGCTATTGGGCCCAATTCATTGGGCTTGGCCCAAGGGCTCTCCCCTACCCCCTCGGTTATTTGTCATTGAGTTAATTGTCAGGGACTTTTGTAGAAATGTGGGTTTCCTATATATAGGACCCCATTCCCCCCATTCCAACTTAATGAATCAATCAATGAAAAATTGCCATTTTGTGAGTTCTATCTTTATTTTTATGGTGGAGTGAATCCATTAGTGAGGTGAGAAGCCTTAGGGAGAGAATCCCACCCATTCCTCTCTTAATCTCTCTCTTTCACCCCTCTTTCTCTCTCCTCTACACCCAATTTCGAAAATTTTCTCTCTCCTCCCTTCCCAACCACCACTCTCCCACCTACTCCCATTAAAGGCCACTCCCCTTCCCCACACATCCCATTACTCCACCCCCTAGTCCCAAGAGAGCTTCCACAAATCCTAGCTCCACCTCCCAACCCCCAACTACCCCACCCACTTCCCCAAGCACCCTTCCCACAACCCCAAGCACCCCTATTACCTTCCCCACACACCTCTTCCCATCCCCCAAGACCAAAATTTAATCCCACCCTTAAACCCATTTTCAAAGACCCTTTCCCTCTCACCCACCTTCCCAAATTCGTAGCTCTTCCTCCCACCACCTGTTAGACCCCCTTCCAAACCCCATTCTTCCCTTCCCCCACCTTAGAACACCCCCTCCTAGACCCCCTCATAGCCCGGGCTTTCCCCACACTCATCCACCCCCATTTCCCCTCCCATATACCCCATTCCCCCCCATCATCTTCAACCTACAGCTCTCAACCGAAGATCTGCAGAAGAGCAGCAGCTTGCAGAAGCCACCACGACTTCCTCCAGATGCATTTGAAGGTACAAGAGGCATCCACAAAAGCGTCTCCCTGTCTTCTTCACAACAGAGGTGGTTTTGTCTTCATCCGTGCTGTGTGCTGCCCAGGAGCTTCGTTCTCCCACAACGGCGCAGAGCTATCCCTGCTGAGTACCGGAACCGGATTAGAAGCACTGCCACGTCGAACCTCGGAGGATTCAGCCCACAAGCTCTTCTAAAAAGTTATTCTTCTTCCTGTCTACGTTCAGAATCAAGAAGCGGAATCCCGTTCGGTATCCTGTGGCAAGAGTTATCATTTTTTTCCCACAGCTCCGTCGTCCTGCTACCCACAGTCTGCATCAACCAGTTGCCATTGTTCTGCATCCCCTAGTCATCTCCGACATCGATTGGCTTCCCCGTCAGTTTTTCTGCGAAGGGGACTCGTCCACGATTCCAACGACTCCAACGGTGCTTGATTCTGGGGTCGGGAGCTGCCGTGGCATTCTCTGCAATCTACTGTTAGAAGTCTGCAACTGCCGGTCCGAGAATCTGATGCTCTGTTCAAACCTCCATCCCGGTCAGCAGCGGCTCCAGAAGAAATTAAAGAAATTCTAAGGCATTCCCCTCCCTGCTACGAAGATTTCCCCACCCGTCTCGTCATCAGAAAAATTCTTGATCAAGTTCTACAGCTGCAACACCGACTATCTGTCCTTATTCGCAGACAGCAGGCAGACTCGGTGCCATCACTTAGTCATCTCCCTTTGCTCTAATTTCCCCGCCCCGCTTGGCCGGCTGAAGGCCCCTCCCTACGTGGAGGTAGTATTGATTGTAATATCATTAACCCCCACCCCAAGGTCCCCCCTCCTGCGAGAGGTGTAGTGTTGTAATAGCTTAAACAGGTCAAGCTACCCCGACGCGGCGTGTGGGGAACCCACGCTTCCCCGCTCGCCCTCGTCTCCGAGCGGGACCGATTTCTTCAAACCGGTCGAGTGAGTGCTCCAAAACTTTGCTCTAATTCATGCTTGTTCTTTCCATATTAGTTCATAAACTCCGCTGGCCATGACGAGAGCCCGATCCTTAAGCTCATTTGCTATAAGTGATCATCGTAGGAAGAGAGTGGAACCCGTGCCCTTTGGCACTTCGTCGGACCCTTGATTTGGGCAGCCATACCCTTGGGGAATCAAACCCTGGCCTTCCTGGCCCTCTACCAGCAAGGGCCCAGTCCACAAAACCTCCCCTTGGCATTGCCAAGTTACCCCAGGTCTTAGTGAGCATCGGGTGAGCGGTTGCCATTATCGGTCCGTTTTGAATGCTTAATTGTGTTTGCTTGTTGAGTCCTAGGTTGTGTCACATCAATTGGTATCAGAGCAAGTCATTGACTTGTCTCTATCAAGTCAAGTCCTAGGGCATGCTTGCATTGGAGTCATCATCAATCCGACCCTTGCATTGATTCCCCCGATCATCATGGCCACCTACTTAGCCTACTCACCACCCATGGACTTCATCCTAGATAGGGATATTACCTTTGACGGATCGCATTCTACTGACTATCTTAGGTGGGAGGCTACCATATAAAAGTACTTTGAAAAGACTTGGGTATATGGATGCGCGAGAGTCCGAAAGGTCAAGGGACGACTTCGGGGTCAAGCCAAGAGTAAGTGGGAACACATAGAGGGCTTAAGGAGGATTAGAAGACAAGAACCTATTCACTCATGGGAAGAGATGAAGGTAGAACTTAGAAAGATCTACATCCCCAAACATTTCCACCCCTCCTACTCAAGCACCCCTAACCCGAGGAGCACTACCACTCCTCCACCCCCACCCGGCCAACTTGAGACCGACCATTGGTCTCCACCCCCACCAACCCCAACAATTCATCTCTCAACCATCATAACAACACTTCGCGACCAAGTCCTCTCCCTTAAGACCCAAATAAACCAAACAACCACCTCTCCACCAAATCCCATGAGGATCCCCACACTCCAACCAAAACCTCCTTCCGCAAACCTATCTATCCAAACTCAATTGGCCCCCACTACCACCCCTCCACAACCAACCGATCCCAAGGGGAAGAGACCCCTAACCGACCCGATTTCCCCAAAAAGGACCACCACTCACCCTATTCTCACCATTCAAACCCAAGTAGACCCCGTGTCCATCCCTCCACCTAGAACCATGACGGCCACCACCACCCAACCCAAATCCTGTCACCCAACCCACCTTCCACTTCCAAACCCCATCCTACCCCAACCTAGACCTCCACTACTTCCACTCCCAAACCACATCCTACCAATCCCAATCCAAGTTTCCCTTTACCCTCTACCCTGGGAACACCACACACAAACCCTCATCACCCCAAAAGACTCTCTCACCTCCTTGGTAGCAGAACTCATACCTAATCCAATAGTTGTGAGCACTCCAAACCCACCACCCACTTTGGAGGAAACCCAAGTCCAAGCTGAAGAAGGAACCTCACACGATGGTCTTTACCTTACACCACCCTCTCTAGTTGAGGCGGAGCTCATCTTAGGAGAACCCATTGTTAGCTGGCTAAAGGAGAGCCCAATTCGAGAGACCCCGGCCCATGTTTTCCCTCTCATAGAACGAGACCTTCCCATAGTGCCCTTCTTCTCCTATCACACTACAATCCAAGCATCCTATCAAGTGGAGACCTTAGAGGACCTCCTCAAGGGCATAGCATGGCAAGTAGAGATGACTAGCATGTTGACCCCTATGGTCGAACAACCTAGGAGCCTTAGCCTCCTACACTTATGCATAGGGTCTATCACCTCGGTTTGCACCATTGGTTGCTACACTAGCGACCTCCTTCTATTCCTCCCTACACCCGATGAGCCCAACCTTCTCCTCGATTTAGAGCTTCTTATCTCGGGTAGAAAGCCAAGCCCTCTACTCATGGCCGACTCACTTGTCAAGAACATTGGCCCAACTATAATGGAGAAGGATGACTTAGCACCTTTTAAGGATCTTGAGGACATGGAGTTCCTCCCCCTAGGTGACCCATTTTATGATCCATATGATCCATTCCAATGGGAGTCAAGGGACTCATATGACCCAACCATCTTACCAACCACCCACCCTTTCCTACCCTCACCCACCATATTGGGCCAAACCCACCTCATCTATGACCTGGGTTACACCTTGGGAGCCATGACCTTGGGCCACATTTCCCTAGGTAATGAGGTTGTGCTCCATCCCATGATGACCACATTCTTAGATCCGTTCGATCCTTTCCAATGGGAGTTCAAAGGTTGTCCTACACCTATACACATGGAAGTCACCCTTAGGAAAAACATGCATGTGTCTAGGCCTACCACACCACTTGACATGAACACTATGTTGGGTCCATTCAATCATACCACCCACATGTCAAGTAGAAGGCATGAGTGACCCATATTCGGATGTATTGGTCCACCTTCATTTATCATGGGTCTTAAGCATGTCAAAAGCATCTACGGATGTCCAGGTCCCCCTACATTCATCACCACTTTACATGATAGGTTCACCTACAGGTACCCCAGCCCACCTAGGCCCACCAAAGTCTACATGACAACATTGCATGATAAGTCCACATATGGTTGCCCCGGCCCTCCAAAATCCATCAAAGTCTTCTTGGCATCAAAGCATGATTGGTCTACTTTTGGTTGCCCAGGCCCACCCATCACCCCTAGAATGTCAACATTCACAAAATTGCATGAAAGCCTTTGCAAGCACATAAGTAAAAAGAATGAGGCTTATAAGAGGCGGGCCGACTCTCATCGGCGTCACCAAGAATTCTATGAGGGTGACTTTGTGATGGTAAGGACGGAGAGGCTCTCCCCGGGAGCCAACTCTAAACTGAGGCCACGTGGGGCTGGTCCCTTCCAGGTCATGAGGCGCATTGGTGCAAATGCCTACGAGTTAGATCTCCTTGAGGAGTATGGAATAAGTCCCACATTTAATGTCGCCGACCTAGTGCCATATAAGGGACCCACGATGGTACCTAGTGAGGATATTGAGCCTATTCCCTCTGTTGAGAGAGCACCCACCCGTGAGGAGAGTCCACCAGCCAAGAGAGCCGAGCGTGAGCACATTGAACGAATATTGGATGAACATGTCACTACCACCAGGAGCAAGGTATACGAGTGCTATCTCGGCAGGTGGATAGATCGGTCTCGTTCGGAAGACTTGAGGGAAGTACCACTTCTACACCCTCCGAGGAGGCAAGGACACTTACTCGACGGAGTCGAGTTCTCCGCACCCCGAGAGTATGATGGGGACATCACCTCCCATGCCCACGTTCACAGCTCGTCTCCTCGCCCCGGTTGCATCCGGAATGTTCTAGTCATTTAATTTTGAGTGCTATGTAATTTTTATTTGAGTCATTTGATGTATTTTCCCTTTTATTTGAGTCATGTTCCTAGGTCTTGTGTTCATTTCCCTAAGTTTGAGTGTCATCAGGTTGTCTAGTTAGCTATTGGGCCCAATTCATTGGGCTTGGCCCAAGGGCTCTCCCCTACCCCCTCGGTTATTTGTCATTGAGTCAATTGTCAGGGACTTTTGTAGAAATGTGGGTTTCCTATATATAGGACCCCATTCCCCACATTCCAACTTAATGAATCAATCAATGAAAAATTGCCATTTTGTGAGTTCTATCTTTATTTTTATGGTGGAGTGAATCCATTAGTGAGGTGAGAAGCCTTAGGGAGAGAATCTCACCCATTCCTCTCTTAATCTCTCTCTTTCACCCCTCTTTCTCTCTCCTCTACACCCAATTTCGAAAATTTTCTCTCTCCTCCCTTCCCAACCACCACTCTCCCACCTACTCCCATTAAAGGCCACTCCCCTTCCCCACACATCCCATTACTCCACCCCCTAGTCCCAAGAGAGCTTCCACAAATCCTAGCTCCACCTCCCAACCCCCAACTACCCCACCCACTTCCCCAAGCACCCTTCCCACAACCCCAAGCACCCCTATTACCTTCCCCACACACCTCTTCCCATCCCCCAAGACCAAAATTTAATCCCACCCTTAAACCCATTTTCAAAGACCATTTCCCTCTCACCCACCTTCCTAAATTCGTAGCTCCTCCTCCCACCACCTGTTAGACCCCCTTCCAAACCCCATTCTTCCCTTCCCCCACCTTAGAACACCCCCTCCTAGACCCTCTCACAGCCCGGGCTTTCCCCACACTCATCCACCCCCATTTCCCCTCCCATATACCCCATTCCCCCCCATCATCTTCAACCTACAGCTCTCAACCGAAGATCTGCAGAAGAGCAGCAGCTTGCAGAAGCCACCACGACTTCCTCCAGATGCGTTTGAATGCACAAGAGGCATCCACAGAAGCGTCTCCCTGTCTTCTTCACAACAGAAGTGGTTTTGTCTTCATCCGCGCTGTGTGCTGCCCAGGAGCTTTGTTTTCCCACAACGGCGCAGAGCTGTCCCTGCTGAGTACCAGAACCGGATTAGAAGCACTGCCACGTCGAACCTCGGAGGATTCAGCCCACAAGCTCTTCTAAAAAGTTATTCTTCTTCCTGTCTACGTTCAGAATCAAGAAGCGGAATCCCGTTCGGCATCCTGTGGCAAGAGTTATCATTTTTTTCCCACAGCTCCGTCGTCCTGCTACCCACAGTCTGCATCGACCAGTTGCCATTGTTCTGCATCCCCTAGTCATCTCCGACATCGATTGGCTTCCCCGTCAGTTTTCCTGCGAAGGGGACTCGTCCACGATTCCAACGACTCTGACGGCGCTTGATTCCGAGGTCGGGAGCTGCCGTGGCATTCTCTGGAATCTGCTGTTAGAAGTCTGCAACTGTCGGTCTGAGAATCTGATGCTCTGTTCAAACCTCCATCACGGTCAGCAGCGGCTCCAGAAGAAATTAAAGAAATTCTACGGCATTCCCCTCCCTGCTACGAAGATTTCCCCACTGGTCTCGTCATCATAAAAATTCCTGAGCAAGTTCTACAGCTGCAACACCGACTATCTATCCTTATTCGCAGACAGCAGGCAGACTCGGTGCCATCACTTTGTCATCTCCCTTTGCTCTAATTTCCCCGCCCAGCTTGGCCGGCTGAAGGCCCCTCCCTGCGTGGAGGTAGTATTGATTGTAATATCATTAACCCCCACCCCAAGGTCCCCCCTCCTGCGAGAGGTGTAGTGTTGTAATAGCTTAAACAGGTCAAGCTACCCCGGCGCGGCGTGTGGGGAACCCACGCTTCCCCGCTCGCCCTCGTCTCCGAGTGGGACCGGTTTCTTCAAACCGGTCGAGTGAGTGCTCCAAAACTTTGCTCTAATTCATGCTTGTTCTTTCAATAGTAGTTAATAAACTCCGCTGGCCGTGACGAGAGCCCGATCCTTAAGCTTGTTTGCTATAAGTGATCATCGTGGGAAGAGAGTGGAACCCGTGCCCTTTGGCACTTCGTCGGACCCTTGATTTGGGCAGCCATACCCTTGGGGAATCAAACCCTGGCCTTGCTGGCCCTCTACCAGCAAGGGCCCAGTCCACACGACCTCCCCTTGGTATTGCCAAGTTACCCCGGGTCTTAGTGAGCATCGGGTGAGCGGTTGCCATTATCGGTCCGTTTTGAATGCTTAATTGTGCTTGCTTGTTGAGTCCTAGGTTGTGTCACATCAGAGCACCATATCCCTAACTGTCCCTTATTATCGGAACAAGCTACCAGGCGAAACCTCAAATCTTCAAGAAACCACAAGGCAAGCTCCAAGCTCTGCATGCAAATGAAGCAGAAACAGCCGAGGATGGTGGACTCGTCGAAGGTACTCTTATTATACTCGACAAGCCAGCATTTGTTCTATTTGATACTGGTGCAACGCATTCATTTATTTCTCAGAGATTTGCTAAGTCTTTAGCTATGGAACCTGTTCTGATGAATTCTCCGTTAGAGATATCAACCCCTATTGGTTCTAGATCGGCAATTCAGCTTTTCTATCCTTCTAGTAAGGTTATGATTGATATACAGAATTTACCAGCTGATTTAGTTTGCATAGATATGAAGGATTACGACGTAATCCTAGGAGCTGATTGGTTGGCTAAGTATGAAGCTAATGTTCATTGTAGTTCTCGCTCGGTGTCTTTTAGTAGGCACCCGGAGTTATCTTTCATAGGAGTTAGACATCATAGCTCTATGTCGCTTATTTCAGCCCTTCGTGCTGATAAGCTAATGAGGCGAGGATGTGAGGCATTTCTAGCCTTTGTCCATGCTACTCCTAAGCAGCAGATTGAGATTAAGGACATTCCTGTTGTCCGAGAATTTCTTGATGTCTTTCCAGAGGAACTACCTGGACTTCCGCCTGAGCGGGAAGTAATCTTCTCTATTGATATTTTTCCTGGCTCATCTCCTATTTCTCAAGCTCCTTATCGTATGTCTCCTGCGGAGCTGAGAGAATTGAAGCAGCAATTAATGGAATTATTCGAGAAAGGTTTCATTCGTCCGAGTACTTCCCCTTGGGGAGCCCCTATATTGTTCGTCAGGAAGAAGGATGGTTCGATGAGGTTGTGCATCGATTATTGGTAATTGAATCAGTTGACTATCAAGAACAAATATCCATTGCCAAGGATCGATGAATTATTTGACCAGATAGCGGGAGCTCATTATTTTTCCAAGATCGATCTTCGATCAGGATATCACCAGTTGCGGATTAAGGAGGAGGATATTTTTAAAACGGCTTTCCGCAGCAGGTATGGTCACTTTGAATTTGTCGTTATGCCTTTTGGTCCAATGAATGCACCAGTAGCTTTCATGCAGTTCATGAACAGTGTGTTTAGACCCTATCTTGATCAATGGGTCGTGATATTCATCGATGATATTCTGATTTATTCTAAGAATAAAGAGGAGCATGCCGAACATCTGAGAACAGCATTGCAGTTATTAAGAGATCACCAGCTATATGCCAAGTTCAGTAAATGTGATTTCTGGCTGCAAGAGGTGTCCTTTCTAGGGCATATTATTACCAAAGAGGGCATCTCTGCTGATCCTTCGAAGGTTGAGGCAGTGAAGAATTGGGAGCAGCCCACTAGTGTGACTGAAATCAGAAGCTTCTTAGTCCTGGCAGGCTATTATCGCAGATTCATTCAAGATTTTTCCAAGATTGCGGTACCTCTTACCAGATTAACCCGCAAGGAGAACAAGTTCGAATGGTCAGAAGATTATCAACGAAGTTTTCAGACTTTGAAGGAATGCCTAACTACGGCACCTATATTGACTTTACCTTCTGGTGAAGGAGGTTTTGTGGTCTATACTGATGCATCTGGAATTGGTCTAGGCTGTGTGCTTATGTAGCATGGGAAGGTGATTGCCTATTCTTCTAGGAAGTTGAGGAAGCATGAAGAGAATTACCCTGTTCATGATCTGGAACTTGCAGCAGTTGTGTTTGCTTTGAAGATTTGGAGGCATAATTTATATGGTGAAACATTCACGATATTCTCATATCATAAGAGTTTAAAGTACTTATTCTCTCAGAAGGAACTCAATATGCGACAGCGCAGATGGTTGGAGTATTTGAAGGATTTCGACTTCTCGATCGAGTATCATCCCGGTAAAGGCAATGTTGTGGCTGATGCATTGAGTCGGAAGCCTATAGCTAAATTGTCCAGTCTTATATTGCATGAATGGAGGCTACTAGAACAGTTAGCTAGCCTGGATCTTAATGTTGAACAATGATCGAGTGATGATTGCACAGATTCAACTTAAGCCCGAATTGTTGATAGAAATCAAGTCTTTGCAAGATAATGATCTCGAGCTGGTAGAAATCAAGGGAAGCTTGAGCAGTAGACCGGATTTCATGATGGCTGATGATGGAAGACTGCTATTTCAAGGACGAACGTGTGTACCTGATATAGCTGAGATCAAGAACAAGATTCTCGACGAGGCTTATAGATCCAAATACAAGATTCATCCTGGAGGTACTAAAATATTCAAAGATTTGAAAAGATCTTTTTGGTGGCCAAATATGAAAAGAGAAGTGGCAGACTTTGTGAGTAGATGCTTGGTTTGTCAGCAAGTTAAGGCTGAACATTTCAGACCGGCAGGAAAGTTGAAACCGCTCGACATACCCCAATGGAAATGGGAAAGCATTGGCATGGATTTCATTATGCGTCTACCTAAGACTAGTGGTTTTGATGCAATTTGGGTGATCGTCGACAGATTAATAAAATCAGCCCACTTCTTACCCATTAAGTCTAAATGGACAGTTGATGTCTTGGCAGCATTATATATGAAGGAAGTGGTAAGACTTCATGGCATTCCAGTCAACATTGTATATGATCGAGACCCCAGATTCACTTCACATTTCTGGAAGAGATTGCAAGAGTCTTTGGGTACTCGTCTGAATTTCAGTACGGCTTTCCATCCACAGACAGATGGACAGACTGAAAGGACCAACCAGATAGTAGAGGATATGCTTCGAGCCTGCATGATTGATTTTGGAGGCAGTTGGAGTGATCATTTGGCATTAGTTGAATTCGCCTACAATAACAGCTATCAGTCCAGTATTCAGATGGCTCCATTTGAAACTTTGTATGGAAGAAGCTGTCGATCCCCATTGTGTTGGGAAGAGGTAGGCGAGAAGTAATGGCTTGGACCGGATCTTATTTCGGAATCATCAGAGAACATCCGTATTATCCGAGACCGGTTACAAGTAGCCCAATCAAGACAGAAGAGTTATGCCGACACAAGGAGAAGAGCATTATAATTTCAAGTTGGTGAGCATGTATTTTTGAAAGTCTCTCCTACAAGAGCGATTCGAAGATTTGGCATTCATGGCAAGCTTAGTCCGAGATATATAGGTCCGTTCAAGATTCTGGATAGAGTGGGAGAAGTTGCTTACAGACTGGCATTACCGCCGCAGTTATCTGGCGTACACAATGTTTTCCATGTGTCTATGTTACGGAAATATGTGTATGACCCCACTCATATCATTCAGCAAGTGGATTTTGAATTGAAGGAAGATTTGACCTATGAAGAAAGACCTATCAAGATTCTGGATCGGAAGCAACAGCAATTACGGAATCGTTCTATACATATGGTCAAAATTCAGTAGAGTCGGCGTGGAACCGAAGAAGCCACTTGGGAATCTGAAGATACTATGCGGAAGTGGTATCCCGACTTGTTCAAGGTGAGCTAGTCTTCCCCTATCTCTATATTATAGTGCAGTGAATTTGGAGGACCAAATTCTTTAAGTGGGGGAGGGTGTAATATCCAAAATTCTTTAACAATTTAGTTATAAAGTTATTTAAAATTATTTGGAATTTATTGGAATTTATATGAATTAATGAGAATTATTCGAAATTAATTAGATTAATTCTTTAATAAATAGCATAAGTCACTTTTCAACTATTTTATAAAAATCAATAAAAATAATATTCTTGTAGAATCAATTGTGTTTAACAATATTTCCTTCTGTGGCCAACCCTAAAAAATTTATTTATTAGGCCGAATTAGTGGATTAAGTCTTCCGAACTTAATATTTAACTATTTACGGAATAGTAGAAGTTGAAATTTTGTCTACCACATAAAAATTCATAAAAACAGTAATTAAATAATAGATACATCGACTAACACTTTTGTCTTCTATGACTAAGTCTAATAAAATCATTATCTAGGCCTAATCAGTGGGTTAAGTCCGACTTTCAACCCACCTAACCCGAAATTCATGTTCACTATTCACCCCATCTTAAAACATCAAATTAGAGCTTGTTTCTCAACCAAATGAGGTGATTCCAGAGGCAAATGAAAGGTAATACATAGAGGATTAATAGCCCTCTATCAATCGAACCAAACCCTAACCCTAGCACATGGGGGCGGCCGAGTTTGGTGGAAGTCAACCTTGGCGACACCATTTTCAAACACCACCTTGCGTGGTCGATTCCTCCCAACTCCAAAGTCTCCAGAAGCTCTATGAGCTATCAAAATGAAGCTCTAGAAGTCTACTTTCATTTGGTGGCTGTGGTGTTCGCATTAAATTCAGATCTAGGAAGTTCTTGGTCGTTTAGTGGAGGTGGGTCGGCTGCCGTCTTCCTCCTTCCTCTCCTCTTTGATCCTTCGATTAAGGTAGGTTTCCTTAACCAAAATCAGCTTATGAATATATCAAATTGTTCCTCTCGACGATATCTTTCCAGTGGTTGTAAAAGCCTTAAATTTCATTAGGTATCCGAGGAGATATCGAGATTTTTCTAAGGTGCTGTCTAGTTCGTTCTTCATTCTAGGTCATGGTTTTGTTCTTCCAAATCAGGTTGGTAATCTTAACCAAAATTCGTAAATAGATAGTCTATCTTGATCAGCTCGACGAACTCTTTCATTTGGCAGTAAAAGCCCCAATTTATATTGGGTATTCAGGAAGTTATCAAGGGATCTTTGAGGGCTATCAAGGATCGTTGGGTATTTTTGTAGTTGGGTTTGATCTTCATTTAAGGTAGGTTCTAACAGACCTAACTTTAATTATTATACATGAATAGAATCCTCATCATATTAGCTTCCTTTTAACATTGAAAGCCCAAATTGTTATCAATCATACTAGGTTAATTTCTCGATTTAGTAAGCATATGTCTATGTTAGGGTTTTAAGTGCACCTTTTAGGATTAAGCTTGATTTCACGTGGATAATCACAGGCTAAACTTAAAATTGAGCATACCATCTTGTGCATCTTCCTCTTATCTTTCCATTGATATCTTGTTTGCTGAATTTCATCAAGAATTTCCATTGATATCTTGTGCATCTTCCTCTTATCATATTATTTCATATAATAGATAATAAAAGCATATAAAATATATATATCCAGCATGTTAAAATATTCTTAATATCTAAAAATTTATGAAAAATATATTCTGATATTATCAGCATGTTGAAAGTTAATTTATGTCAATTAATGATATTTTTAACTCATAGAAATCTATTTTTATCTATATAATAGAAAATAAATGCATATAAAATATATATCCAGCATGCTAAAATATTCCTAATATCTGAAAATTCATGAAAAATATATTCTGATATTATCAGCATGTTGAAAGTTAATTTCTGTGAATTAATGATATTTTTAACTCATAGAAATCTATTTTTATCTATATAATAGAAATAAATGCATATAAAATTATGTTAGCATGTTAAATTATTTCTTACAGCATGATAAAATTCTTCACAGCATGACGAAAATTCTTCCAGCATATTAGGATGATGACAGCATGATATAAATGATTTTTAGTATATTAAACTATTTATCAGCGTATTTCTCCTATTAAATGGATGATAGAATATTGTAAAAATTTACTTTTCAGCATGATAAAAATCTTATTGTTATCAGGAAAAATAAATAATCAGTATGATAACTTACTCCTATTAACGTATCCAAAAATTACGTAGAAAACTCATTATAGCATATTACATGTTAATTTTAACGCCTAATAATGTATTTTTAGTGTGTTAAAAATTAATTCCCGCAAGAAAAATATATTTTTATCACCTTACCAGTAGAATCATGTGCTGGAGTTATTTTTAACATGTTAGAGATATTTTCATCATGCTAGGATTTATTTCTATGAATTAAACTAAATTCTTCGCAATTCACTAAGATAATACAAAATAAATCTTTTTATTTAAGAAACTAGTTCCTTCATATTAAAAGACCCTAAAACAACCCCAAAACTTGTTAAACCAATGGAATACAATGTTAAACTATGGAGTTAAGAGTATTCTAATGATTATATTTTCCTACTTATCATTCGTTCTTGAATTCCACGACTTAATTGTCGTTAAACATGATGCCTAAATTTAACTCTCTACTCTTCTTGTTACTCTGATGTTTTATCAGATCTGTACTTTTTATAATTTAGTTTATTCCCTAAAATTCATTGGCCATGATTACTTGAGAAAATGTCTAGACAACTTGGGATCCTTGATCCAATAAATCAATGCCATCGCATCATAGGGGCCCGGTCTAGTCCTGGGGAGAGCGCCCGAAAAATAAGTGAGCCCATGGGATCTTAATGACATGATGAGGTATTGCACCGAGTACTTGACTAGTGTGACATCTACGATATTCAATCTATTATTATTCTTGTACTTGATCGTGAATTACTTCATGTTTTAAATACTTGCTTGTTGGCCAATTATTATTGCAATTGCTCTTATTCAAATTCTTGTACTTGTCATTATTGTTAATTGTTATCTTTTAATTCTTGACCTTGCGAGATCTTATTATATTGTCCTTGATCTCGTTATTTATTTCCTTGCTTATCATTGCATACAACATGTAATTAAGTCATTAACTACGTAAATTTTCATGTTATTACCTACTGAGCGTCAGCTCATAGTGTTGTTTTTCCCCTTTTCCAGGTTATTCAGGTGGTGACGGTTACACAGACGGAGAGAGACATGAGTGATTCTAGAGTGTACTTGTACCTAGATGCCTACTGAGCGTCAGCTCATAGTTTTGGGTGTTATGTTTGATCGTGTTTAAACAGTGTTGATCATTGTAACAAAAGTATTCCTTCCTTAGCAATGTTTATTGTTAGTTTGGAATAAATGCTATTTCTAGCTCGTTATTGACTGTACGTCCCGATATTCCGCGTCGGGACGTGACACACCGAGTTAGATTTGCGGTCCAGACACGAGTTGGACCGAGATGATGGAGAAGAGTATACGGACAAAGGAAAATGCAAGACAGAACTTGCACCGAGATGGTGGAGAAGAAAGCACTGACACTATATGACTTAGTCTAAACAGTGCGTGCTGTGCAAGTATTGCACAGACCTAAAGACTTGCACCGACCTTGAAAGGTGAGATGCAAAGACAAGGAATGCATGAGCCTAAATGCGCATGCTGCATTGAAATACACTGACCCCTTATGTGTATGAGACAAGTAATGCACCGAGATTAAAACGGAACGACAGTGTTTGTGTGTGAACATAGACTTGCACCGAGGCAAGGTTTGCACCGACGTGATTTGCCCAATGCAGAATATACATCGTCCTGAGCTATAGCAAAATACATCGACTTGTGCTTGAAGCAAAGGCTGCACTGACTTAGCGCGGACCAGAACCTGCACCTAGTGTCTATGCCTTAGCCAAGCCAGCGTGTAGAGAATAGAATGCACAGACTTTATGCACGATATGTAGTCTAAGCAACACCAAGAGCATATGCAGAATAGGTGCTAGATCACTCATGCATTCTTATGTGGTGATTCATTATGTGGTGACTCATTTACGTGGTGACTCATTTATGTGGTGACTCATTTATGTTGTTATCATCAAAACATCACACCACCATTAGAGCATAAGGGACACAACAGTCTCCCCCTTTTTGATGATGGCAACACAATGACAAAATAAGTCAATGAGTCACACTGACTCGGTCAAACTATTCTCCCCCTTTGACATAACCAAAAAGGAGATGATTTGCGAGAGAAGAGATAAGCAACAAGAGCAAGAATACATAGATAATCCTCCCCCATAAATTCAGCAAACAGAGAATGAGGCAATGCTTATTGAAATAAAGTTCCCCCTTTTGACAAGAAAATAATTCTCCCCTATCAACATGCATGCAGAACTACTCTCCCCCTCTGAAGTACATTCCTCCCCCTTGACATAATCAGAAAATGTGTAATGCCCAGAACTCCCCCTGAGAGTGTGAAAGGAATCGAAGATTCAAGTACAGGATGTATCTACAGGGATGAACTCTGGTTATCCAATGAATCAATCTGTAATTTACCATCACAAGAGTTCTCAAGCAAGATTGGTTATGGAAACAAGATGGAAGATTCTAACAGTGTGGAGAATAAAATATTTGATGATAGGAAAGTAAAAGTAGACAAGAGTAGGGGTGAGAAACAATCAAGGCACAAGACATCTCAAGGAACAATCAATTAACAGATAAGAGAGATTTGTTAACAAATTTCCTGGTGATTAAGTTGTCAGGGGTGAATCTGATCATGAGGGTTTTTAAGGCATGCACCACTACAATAATTCTTAACAAGAATAGACTCTCCTATCATAGAGGGTTATGAATAGACAACTTGACCAATCTGATTTAATTATGATGTATACCAAATTTATCAATTAAACTCAATACTTATATCTGAACTCAAGTTTTAATACAGGTGAACCAAATAGTCAGATAAAACTCAAGTTTAAACATCTTTATCTTACACGCATGATCTCAAGGACTCCTTTGAGAGTTACACAGATTTGTATTGAGATTAAACACTTTTAACAAGAACATGAGTTGACAGAGTTTGTAAGATATTTTCATTTGAAGCACATAATAATTTTCCTGAGCAATTTAAGTTGGTCAACACCTTTTTACGTGAGGCACAACACGTCTCAGGTGAAGTGACCCAGTTACTCAGTGTGATAACTGTCATTGCCTCTCAATCATTAAGACCAGAGTTAGTAATAGAAGTATCTTTTTACATGAGGAGACACCTTGATTAGAGGCCAGACTCCCCAGTTACTCAACACAAACATGCCATTGCTCTGTCAGGTTCTCAATGATTTTTTTTTACTTTAAGCGACTATGACACTTCATGACTTGGGTTTACTCCATTTCTTTGATGGAGGACTCAATTTCTCAGTGAAAAAAGTCATTACATTACAAGCCGCTTTTCTTTTTAGTCAGACTCTAGAATGTGAACAATACTCACTCTATGTATCTCAACCAAAGTAGCCTTAATTTCAAACTCTCAGATTTCTGATGAGTGAGTCTAGGGTTTTTATGACATAAATGGTTAAAATTTATTAAAGCTTGTCATTCAAATATTTTCAATTCATTTAAATACAAATTTGAGAATACATTAATTTTATATCAGTCTGATTCAGTGGTCATTCTTAAGCCTATATGATAGGAATTTCTACAGGATTCTCATACTAAATTGCATGGCATACAGCTTGAGTTCCTATGATCAGATTAAAAATACAGTTGACCAACTTATCAACCCTAGAACAAATCAGTCCTACCAGCTAAGACGAATGTGAAGGATGAGTATAAGCTGGTGGAAGAATCAACAACAGGAGAGAAAAGCATCAGAAGAGTGTATGTCGACAAATGGTAGCTGAGTCTGGAATGCAGACAGATCAGCTATTTCAGTGAAGACAGCAGACAATTCAAGTGTAACAAACTAAGAGCAGTAGAAGATCCAATTGACTTAACAGGAGAATTTCATGTGAGAGTGAACATGATGATCTAAAAAGCTTCCTCTGTCTAGATGCATTATGTAAAGAACAAGCCATGAGTAGCAGTATGGTTAATCAAGAATGGTTGAACTCCCCCTGACTAAGTGCATGATATATAATGAAAGCACATCGCATGATTTCAAGTTTGACATTCAATTATAATCCATGCACTTCAGAAGTGAGCTACCATGAACATGATTGAGCAATTCCCATTTCAGAAAATTTCAATTTAGCACATGATACCAGATGATGGAATTTAAGGTGAGTGCTCAGAACAAACCTGAGGAGCAGGATCCTGGGGTCTTTCTTTTGAGTGCCTTAGTTTATTTACCCCTCTTGTTCGTTCCAAGGCACACCTGCAGCATATTAGTCATTTTGATCCTGCAGGGACCCAGGCAGCCTTTGGTCCTGCATTAACCCTGACGGGTGTTCTGAACAGTCTTTTAGCAATATTATCATCATAATTCATCAGGTAACAACTATCCATGGAGTGACCAGATTTTTTACAATATCTACATGAAACAACAGATTTTCTGGTCCTATGATGCATATCAATAGCAGTATGAGACCCATGAACATAATCATAAAATGTTCTGTTGTATGCATGGATAGTTTGTTTCTTATTAC
This sequence comes from Amorphophallus konjac, assembly GCA_022559845.1. Classification (NCBI taxonomy): domain Eukaryota; kingdom Viridiplantae; phylum Streptophyta; class Magnoliopsida; order Alismatales; family Araceae; genus Amorphophallus; species Amorphophallus konjac. The sequence continues at coordinate 436,712,155 of CM040118.1, forward strand.
CTCACAACCAACAATTTGCATACTTGTGACCTGGCTTACCACAGTTGAAGCATGAAATATTTACAGGTCTTGTTCTAGGGAATTTAGTATTTTTGGAATTAACGTGATTTCCTTGAACATACCAGCAGTCCTTGACTGCGTGGCCATATTTTCCACACTTAAAGCACCTTAGGTGCTTACCTCTTGAGTTATTGTTTCCCCATGAAGGCCCAAACCAACACTGAACAGCTTTATGACCACGTTTGTTACAGTTATAATAGGTGATGTGTTGGTTTGAAGCAAACGTGTTCCTTTTGGGGTCATGATGATTTGTAAAAATTTTATCATGCATCATATCATCAATTTCCATCACATTGCAATCCTCCATACAATGACCATGCCTGCCACAGTAATGACATGACACCAGTGACTTTCTCGCAGCATGGTTACTAACACAGTGACTAGATGCATGCGAATGAGTAGATAAGGAATGAATAGTGTGCATCGACTCATCGAATTCAACCAAGCTAGCAGATTTTAGAGCACAAGCAGGAGAAAATTTAATCTTATTCTTTTGAGCATTCTTCTTTAAATTCTTCCTCTTTTTCTCACTTTTCATTTGTTTTTCATTTTTCTGAGCATTGAACTGAAATATAGATGATGAAGGTGCTTTCTGATTCTTACTTTATTTTGGGGATTGATTTGTAGTACCAGCTACATCAGAGTTTTGCACAAAAGTGGTGTATAGCTGGTTTCTAATAATTTTCTTAACATCAGAACTACCACTTATCCCCTTTCTTGATTTATCATCCTCACCTTCCATGACAGCTTTCATTTTTCCTTTATTTTTAGCAGACTCGGATGCTGAGTTTTCCAGATCATAAATTCTATTTTCCAAAGAAGCAATGTGAAGTTCATAACTGGCTATCTCCTGTTCACTGTAATTAACGCATTCACTTAGAACTTTGTTTGCAGTTTTATACTTCTCAATTTCCTGTTCTAGATTGCTCAAAATTTTTGATTCTTCATCACAGATAGTTTTTCCTTTTTCTAAGGTGAGAAGTTTTTCAGACATACCAGTGTTTAACCGTTTTAATTTTTCAATTTCAGCTTTCAGTTCAATGGTTTCGTTGGTCAGCTTCTTAATTTCTTCACCATTGGATACAGACTCTAGTCTTTCAATCAATTCTTCTTCTCTTTCCTCCACTTTAATTTTCTTAGCAAGCAGATTTCTGTGATCTTCTTTAGATGAGGCAATCAGTTTATTCAGCCACTCATTCTCACTATAAAGATCTTCATTGCGTTCTTTTAGAGCCAAGCACTTGTTGCAAATCGATTTTAGAAGGGGACCCTGAACACCTTCCTTGTTAACTTTCTCTATTTCAGCTCTAAGATTTTTATTATTCCTCTGAATTTCTCCATTCTCAACTTTCAATTTCTCTAGATTAGAATTAATCCTTTCCAACTCTTCCAGATTTATCAGATGTTCATCAGTTTTCAGCTTTAACTGACTTTCTAATTCAGAAATTTTATTGGCCCATTCTTGGTTTTCATTTTTCAGCAAGAACATTTGCTTCATATTCACGTGAGTCTCAGATAGACATTTATCATATAATTCGATGACCTTCAGGCACTTTTCACATGATGAATTAGAATCATTTTTATCAATTTTATTTTTCATCTTCTTATATTGTTTTCTTAAATGATCATGAGACTCTAGCAATTCATTATATGCAGCAATCCAATCATCCAGGGCATAGTCTTCAAAGATGTTTACCTGATCATAGTCATGTTCTTCATCTTGATTCCTGCTATGTTCACTTCCTTGAGCCATCATGCATCGATTATCATTTTTGCAGCTGCCATTCTTCAGTTTGTTCAAGATTTCTTTGGCAGACCTGCAAGATGAGACGTATGAGATTAGTGCTCCGTCAATTGATGATTTTACCATGATCAATGCTCTAGAATTGACGGAGTCTTTCAATTTATCCTCCTCGGTCCATTTGGATTTATCTTTTGATAATTTGTGTGAGCCGTGAGTCATTACCTTCCACAAATCAGGATCGGTTGCTCTTACATACCGATGCAACTTTTCCAGCCATAGCTCAAAACCATCACCTCTGAAGATCGGAGGATGAGCCATCGAGAGATGAATTAATCAAAAGAAAGAAATGAAAAGTGCACCGGAATCAACCGAAGTACAGCAAAATGTAGACTCAGAAAAGACTGAAGCACCGAAGGCGATAAAACTAAATCCACTCTGAAATGCACCGCGGAAGTAGCAGGATCCTCTGTAGATCGTTAGATCTGGATGCATAGAAACCTGCTCTGATACCAATTGTTAGACTGTAGAGACTAGATGCAATGGTGCATACACGAATTCAGAGGGGGGGTGAATGAATCCCCCTATAAAAATTTGCCCAATTAAAACTATAACTAGTCAAAGTGCGAAGTTACAACACTCAGAAGGCTCAAACAGAATCACTATTCAGAGAAGACTCATACTCGAACACTTAACGTGGACAAAAGGATGGACCACTTAATCACATAGTGGATGTAGAAAACTCTGAACAAATTAGATGTAGCAAACCTAATCATGCATCTATCGAACTACCAAGCAAACAATCCACTGCACAGAGAGTTTTTAGGTGGTTCGGTCCTAAAAACCTACATCCACCCCACACTCTAACCAGAGTGTGGGTTACTACTGCCAAACAGCTTGAAACTGCTGCGCAACACAGCTTACGTCCGCTGAGCCTCACAGCTTGCTTACAAACGGCTGAGCAACACAGCTTGCTATCCAGAGGATCCTTCCTCTGACTGCTGAGGATTACAGCTTGACATCTGCTGCCACACAGCTTGAACAGATGAGTAAGATAAAAAAAAATGGTAGAAACAGCTACTGAAGGTTGACAATGAAATCCGATGAAATAGCTCACGCAGGAGCAGACTGGTCTGGATTTGATCCAAGTACCAGTGGACAGACTCTCAGATATTCTTTTCATGATCTCCCTCTTTCTCTACCTCTTTTTCTTCTCCCACAAGCTCTCTCTTAATTTCTTCTTCTTTTCTAGATTGGGCTCGCTGCTAATCATTTTCCCTTCCCTCTGCAACCTCGAATTCTCTCAGTTCTCTCTCAATTGTTCATTCACACTCTTTCTTCTCTGGACTTCAGAAAGGATTCATATATATATATATATATATATATATATATCTTCTGTCTCTGAATCCTGTGCTCACGCCCTGGGCGTGTGGAGGGTGAACTCTAGCCCAAACGGCTTCCAGAAGGCTCTCAGCCACGTGTCACCATCTAAGCGTTGTAGCCTTCTACGTGGCACTCTTTCGGAGGTCGATCTACCTTGGATCACGTGCCCCTCCTCGGAGAGAAACTCTGTCAAAAAATGCAAGGCACTTAGTCAAGCACTTAGCACAATTTGCACCGGGGTAATGAGAGAGTAAACATAGCATGCACTGAGTTGATAAAACCAGACGTGGGAAATATATTGACTTACAAATATGCATGACACCATATTGACCTACAAATCTTAGTGACCACCCGTACAGTTGATGTGCACGGACATGAATCCAAGAGGCACAAGAAGAAGACTATGCACCGAGTCAAAGAAAAAAAGAACTAAAGATATGCAATGACTCTAGAGATGTCTAGGGTGAATAGTGCACTGACTCTTAAAAAAAAATACGTAACACAGTAGATGCACTGAGTTGGATTTGCGGTCCAGACACGAGTTGCACCGAGATGATGGAGAAGAGTATACGGAGAAAGGAAAATGCAAGACAGAACTTGCACTAAGATGGTGGAGAAGAAAGCACTGACACTATATGACTTAGACTAAACAGTGCGTGCTGTGCAAGTATTGCACGGACCTAAAGACTTGCACCGACCTTGAAAGGTGAGATGCAAAGACAAAGAATGCACGAGCCTAAATGCGCATGCTGCATTGAAATACACTGACCCCTTATCTGTATGAGACAAGTAATGCACCGAGATTAAAACAGAACGACAGTGTTTGTGTGTGAACATAGACTTGCACCGAGGCAAGGTTTGCACCGACGTGATTTACCCAATGCAGAATATACATCGTCCTGAGCTACAACAAAATACATCGACTTGTGCTTGAAGCAAAGGCTACACTGACTTAGCGCAGACCAGAACCTGCACCGAGTGTCTATGCCTTAGCCAAGCCAGCGTGTAGAGAATAGAATGCATAGACTTTTTGCACGATATGCAGTCTAAGCAACACCAAGAGCATATGCAGAATAGGTACTAGATCACTCATGCATTCTTATGTGGTGATTCATTATGTGGTGACTCATTTATGTGGTAACTCATTTATGTTGCTATCATCAAAACATCACACCACCATTAAAGCACAAGGGACACAACATATCTTATCGCCTCACGTCCTAATATCCAATTTAGTGTCTGTCTTTGTGCTAGATTTCAGGCTAATCCTAGAGAATCTCATATGAGTGCTATAAAAAGAATATTCAGATATTTAGCTGGTACCCATGATCTAGGTTTGTGGTACCCTAAATAGTGTGAGTTAAATCTGGTAGCTTACACTAATGCAGACTATGCTGGGTGTAAATTAGATAGAAAAAGTACTAGTGGGTATTGTTAATACTTGGGAGGTTATCTAGTGTCTTGGGCATCTAAGAAGCAACACACTGTTGCTCTTTCCACTACTGAAGCAGAATATGTTGCAGCAGGGAGTTATGCAGCCCAAGTTCTCTGGATAAAACATTAGCTTCATGATTATCATGTGAATCTTGGATGTATCCCAATATTGTGCGATAACACTCGTACTATTTCTTTAACAAAGAACCCCATCCAGCACTCTAGGACTAAGCACATCAAAATAAGACACCATTTCTTGAGAGATGAGGTAAATAAAAAAGAAATAGAACTGCACTTTGTTGAATCTGAAAATCAAATTGTAGATATTTTTACCAAACCCTTAAATAATGATAGATTCTCCACTTTGAGAAGGGAACTTGGTATGTGTAGATCTCATGATTCTATTTTGAATTAATAAATGAATTACCTTTGATCTGTGCTTATTTAGTGTAATATCTTTGCTTGAATTCTGACTAGTCTTGCTTATGGTTTTGTCATCAATGTTTGGCTAAGGGGGAGGTTGCATTCTAGTTAAAATATATTGTATATCACATGCATGACCCTATGGTATATAAAATGGTACGCTGAGAGAAGGGTAGATCATTTTTGACTGGAAACCCACACTATGCGTGAGGAGGTCTCAAGACCTATGTTCTCCGCCTAGTACCATGGCTCAGCTCTGCATTCATAGTATTGCATTTCCATGTTAGGCAGATCATTTCACTCCCTTGCATGTCTTCATACAATGCCCTTAGACAGGGGGAGTATGTGTCTCATATTTCATTGGCATTTGTCATCCATGCATAAGTTGCATTCAGTAAGGGGGAGCTTGTATTAATCTGATTTTCATTTGATTGAATTGAGAATAACTCAAGTTGACTTAAATCCTTCAGAAGTCGACTTCATCTTGTTATCTACAAATTTCAGCTCCTTCTTGCTTTTTGATCAATGGAATTGTTTCAATCTTTTAGACCACAATTCTCATACTTGAAGATTCCTGAACTTCTCTTTTATTGCTGAATCTTGATGAATTTTTTTGAACCTCATTGTGTTTGGAATGATTACAATCTGCTCATTAATTCATTAATCTGAGCCATTAGAGTGAGGAATCTTCTTTTATAAGTTTCTATGAGAACCCATGAATAAATCTGGTGGTTTAAGCCTTATGATTTGAAGAGTTTAAAATTTTGAATTCAATAAAAAAGATTGTATTTAGCACTTAATAGGGCTCAACCAACTCCCATATGTTATGTCCTGAGAAATTTCCTAGAATCTAGAATTCAAATTTTATGGCAATCTTGGTTAAGAAACTTAGATCATGTATTGTTCTTAAACATTACACAATCTGAAATATGCCAAAGGGCAGCACATGATCAAAAGTGTGAATCATAGTTCAAAAGGCAGAGCAACGGCTAGGAATACACTGAGAAATTAAACCCTTCATTAACGAAATGAAGTGGACTTAGTCATGAAGAGCCATTGCTATCTCTGCTCAGAATGAAACTGGATGGTGAGTCTCACTGAGTAACTAGGGGTGCTGGCATCTAATCAACGTGCATCCTTACGTAAAAATGTGTGGACTTCACTTGAATGTTCTTAAAAAATTATGAACCAAAAGAATAATTCTGAAAATATGACCAAAAAGTATAAAATAATGATGTAACCCTGAGGTAAAAAAAATAAGAATTGAAATATATTTTGTTACCTCCCGAACCGATAGCAGCGGAACGTGTTGTTCGGAACGTGACAGTGATACAGTCGTGAATGATCAGAGCAAACATAAGACACACAATTCCAAGGCCAGACAACATGGTCAAACATAATCTTTATTGATACTCAAATATTTGAATTACATAACTTGACTCAACTTACATAAGTAAAGAAAGGACTCACTATTACACTCTAATGAAAAGAAAAGACTCAAATGACAGGACGAGACTCAATGAAAGATAAAAGACACAGACTCGATTCTCCATTACGCTCATCACTCTTGCCCTTCCCCGTCTAAATGGTTATCTTCGGCATTATTACCTAAAAATGTTAAAATAGGCTAGTGAGCAAAAAGCTCAGTAGGAATTACATCTCTCATCAAGTAGAATATAAGTGATTAGCCAATTTATCATATTCGTGATGATGCAATGTATGAAACGATATAACTTAAAAATCATGATGATCAATCTAACAGGAAGGATGAATATCAAAGTCAAAGGCTGTTATAAGCTCAAGAGAAATTGTGATAAATTCCCATGCAGAGCCAAGGACACGATATCAAGATATAACAAGGACAGATACTTAGATGAACATAACTTCAGAATTGGTTAGAATTTAACAGAGTTTCAATAAATATAAGCAGAATTAACAATCTAGCAGAATATCTAAATTATCGGAATAACAGAATGACAGAATATCAGAATTTCAAAATAACATAATTTCCATAATAATAGAATTTACTGAATAACAGATATAACAGAATAATAGAATAACAGGATATAACAGATGTACAGACTTTGGTGCAAAGCCACACCCAGAATTCCCATGGTTTACATAATTGGACTTCCGTCCTTGCCTAGCAATGAAAAGTCGCGGACCCAGAGCCCTTAATATTTCAGAATCAAGTATGGCCAAATACAGAGTCAACGGGTTATGTTCTCGAAATAATATCAAGGAAATTTTCAAAAGGGACATAGTGTCAAGGCTGATGTGGAAGTTAATCATATAAATATGTGATATGACTATCTTGCAATAAATCTCACCAAATCAGGGAAAACGGAGAAAACTGGAAATTGGCGTCACTCCCTCCGCCATCCTTTTGGAAATAGCGTCCAAGGAGGGGTCGCTCATTAGTATGACCAAGAGGGGCACAAGGGGAAATAACGACACTTCTTGGGGTCGCTAAATTCTGAATAGCGTCCTGCAGAAGGTCGCACAAAGAATAAACTGTGCCCCTACCATGGTTGCCAATTCTATTAGGCGTCCATGTCATGGTCACAATTCAGAGATATACAATCTTCCAGAAGACCAGAGTAACACGTATCGGTTCTAGGGTTTTTATTGTACAACTAGCTCAGTCGGCCTCGAGGGAATCCAAGGCTACGAGGAGACTTACGGAGGTCCCAATGACTAACTTGTCAGTCCGAAGGAACGGAATGTCTAACGGAGAGCTCGTATGTCACCGAGAGTTGAGGGTGTATCGGGAAACCAACGTGAAGCGTGGGACTGTATTTACGGACTGAGACGTAGTGCCAATATGATCCACAGTCAGATCAAATCTCGAGAAAAATCGGATAAATCGTGTCCATGCAAGTAGGTGTCGATTCATATCTTAATTTCTATTTAATCTAATAATTTAGAAATAGCATCTCTTTAAAAGGATGGATACTATTTTTCAAACTAATTACATGGTAATTAAGAGAAATTTACAAGGATCACGACTATATATATATTGTAATTTTTACTAACTTTACTCATAAGATATGAATTTTCTAAGATTTAAACATGATATGTAGTTTTTAATTTGATCACGATGAACAATAATATTTTCAAATAAAAAAATTGTTGAAACAAAATATATGATAATTAAGACAAAAATTTAAGGATTCAAAAAATATATATATTATAATTTTATTTTACATAGTTTAGTAGATATAGATTTTTAAAGATATGGGTAAAAGTTACACATTATATATATATATATATATATATATATATATATATATATATATATGATGACACCTCTGAGTTGTCGTTATTTCATTAATTAATAGTCTCTATATCTTTGAACTTCCCGTTCTCGACGTATACACATCGGAATCGCGCAATCTATATACCACAATGAAGAGCCCAAAAAACTCTACCTAACGTGATGTTAAACAAAAAATTTACTCGAGAGGAGGGCTACTTTGGGTTAGGAGGATCGAAAAACGGAGATACCAACTCCACTATCTTGCTCACTAGCCCAACAACATCCCCGTAAAATTTCATGGCCAAAGACCACTCCGATGCCCACGAACAGGACGTTAAAACCAATAAATCTAACTATCGCTATAGTATTTTACCATAATACGAGTGTTACGTAAAACCCAATAGAATGTACATTATATCTAATTTTCTTTACATGATTTCATAGATATTTAAAGTTGGTGTAAAACATGTAATTCATGGTGTAAAACTTGTACAAACCATGTAGAGATTATGCAAGATTAACTTATTTGGCTTTGAGAGAGAACACCTACCTTTTTTGCTTATTTTTGGTCGACGTATAGAGAAGAGAGATGATGAAGATGGCAGCAACTATAGCAGCTTGATCAATGGGAAAAGAAGACCCTTCTTTCACGTACAGCAGAAGGAAGCCCATCTTCGAACAGCAACAACATCAACCTACTATGCATGTTTGAGAGGGTTTGCTTATATAGGAGTGTGGGGTTTCCAGCGGGTTCGAAGGCCACGGATGGCAAGGCCATAAATCTTTTCCCAACGTTACCTGTCCTTGCCTAGTTTACAGTCGCTAACCATATTTGTTTAGGAAACCCGAATGGCTAAGCCCCATGCAAGCCTCATCGAAGCCTTTTTGGGTTGGGTATTTTGAATGGGTTTAGGCTAAACTTGAGTGCATGGATTTTATGGTTAACAGGTGCGGAGTTGGTTGCTATTGGAGCATGGGTTTTGGCTCATGCATATATGTTTTTATGTGAAGGCCCATGTATATGGGTTCTTCTTCTATGCGTTTTATAGATATATATTTATATATTTGTGAGTTTGTCTTCTCTGTGCTTCTTATACGTAAGGCCCAATATCCTATTAGTTTTCTTTATAGTGGGTATGGCTTTGTATACTTATCTAATGTAACAATTAATTAATGGATCTTCCATGTGTGTGGGTTTCTCTTTTAGGCCCATTAATCTATTAAGCTAAATTCATCTACGTGAGACCTATTTGTATGTATATATATAAAAGGTTGAGACTTTTTAATTTGAGTATGGGTTGAGGCCATGAGGTGAAGGTTGTGGATTGGGCTTCTATATGGAGTTTTTGGGCTTTTATTCTTTGTGGACATACATGGGTTAATTTAACTTATGCATTTCTTTATTTGGCCTTCTTATTTAAATGTAAGAGATTCACTCATTTATTTCGAAAAAGTTTTATTCTCTATTATTTTATCCGGGGTGCTACATCCTCCCCCACTTAAAAGAATTTGGTCCCCAAATTCACATAAAATTTATTTTCATGAAGGTTGCTAAGCCATTTTTTTTATAAGCCGATATTATTAATATAGTTAGTATATATATATTTTAGCACTTAACCCAAAGTTCTACCCAATCTCACCGGGTAATAATAGGATTGAACCTATAACTTATCGCAACCTATAGTCAAGACCTAGGGTTTAATATACCTAGGCTCTGATACCACAAACTGTCACGTCCCGAACCGATAGCAGCGGAACGTGTTGTTCGGAACGTGGCAGTGATACAGTCGTGAATGATCAAAGCAAACATAAGACACAAAATTCCAAGGCCAGACAACATGGTCAAACATAATCTTTATTGATACTCAAATATTTGAATTACATAAGTTAAATCAACTTACATAAGTAAAGAAAGGACTCACTATTACACTCTAATGAAAAGAAAAGACTCAAATGACAGGGCGAGACTCAATGAAAGATAAAAGACACAAACTTGATTCTCCATTACGCTCATCACTCTTGCCCTTCCCGTATGAATGGTTATCTTCGGCATTATTACCTGAAAAATGTTAAAATAGGCTGGTGAGCAAAAAGCTCAGTAGGAATTACATCTCTCATCAAGCAGAATATAAGTGATTAGCAAATTTATCATATTCGTGATGATGCAATGTATGAAACGATATAACTTAAAAATCATGATGATCAATCTAACAGGAAGGATGAATATCAAAGTCAAAGGCTGTTATAAGCTCAAGAGAAATCGGGATAAATTCCCATGCAGAGCTAAGGACAAGATATCAAGATATAACAAGGACATATACTTAGATGAACATAACTTCAGAATTGGTCAGAATTTAACAGAGTTTCAATAAATATAAGCAGAATTAACAATCTAGCAGAATATCTAAATTATCAGAATAACAGAATGACAGAATATCAGAATTTCAAAATAACATAATTTCCATAATAATAGAATTTACAGAATAACAGATATAACAGAATAATAGAATAATTGTGGCGACCCGGATTCCGGATACCAGATATACCCGGCAGGACTACCGGATACACGTGGTACCGCATGGGACCCGCGAGGCCTCCCAAGCGCGGGAAAGCGCCGAAGGGAAAAAGGAGTGTCGTGTAGTACATTGAACTGACAGATATAACAGCAAGCAATTAAATTTCAATAGAACGGTTTGCTAAAGTAGTAGAAATAAAATTACATTTTCATTAATAATTCAAATTTTACAATTATACACCAGAGTCCAGTCCAAAGGAAAGACAACAAGTACAGTCTGACAGAAAAGAACGTACGCGTGAGTCGGGGGAAACCCGACACAGGTACAACTGGCAGTTGCAACAACGCGCTCCACCAGGAACAGCAGAGGCAAGCGGCGAAACCCACCTGAAAAGCAGGGGTGAGTCTCTAAACAGAAACTCAGTAGGGGTCACGCGGATCCCCACTGGAAAACGCACAGAGCAACTACGGAAACAACAAGTGCAGCAAAGCAGGAAAGGCTACACTAAAAAGCTGTAAACAGAGCAGGGACAGCAGGAGTAGGGAACATGCTAAGAGCAAGGGGAGCTCAACAACAAAGAAGAGCGAGGCCGTAAAACATGGAACAACGGCCACCGAGGAGAACTCGGCACCCTAAGCTACTCCAAGCGGCAACAGACGGTCGACCCCAAACTCACACAGTAGGGTAACCCAGTCCGTCAGCCAAAACAAAGGCGAAGGCAGACGCCGACGCCGAAAACACAGACAAACATGACTGGAAACATCGTGCATACAGCACCACGCATGACAAGAATGTCATGCAAACGACAGAACACTGACCTCGAGTACAGCCACGAGAGGGCAACTCGAAAAGGTCACAGCGCGCAAGAAAACGCCGAGAGTCACCGCACCAAGTGACAGGAGCACCCTCCTCCCAAAAGAACAGCCAGATGCGTCCACTGACATCTTACACTGCGCCACAAGTGTCAAGTCACTCAAGGACAAGACACACCAAGAACCAGGTCCGAGGAACAACAGTGCCAAGGAAACATGGTACCATAGCAAGAAACTACAGCACCAACTGCGAGTGACTAGTCAGGGCCACGCCCGTCGGCGCAAGTCCCCAGTCCCTGACCACGTGTGCACACACTGACCACCACCTAGGCCAGGCCTCTAGCTAGTATTCCCCTCGGTAGGACGCTACCGTTGGCCGGGGCCCACGGAACTAGCTTAAGAACCGTACGTACCAAACACAACAGGAAAACCCTTCCACCACTCCCGGTGGGTGGGCAAAAGCCTAGGGCTACAACTAGTGAAGGCTCACAAGGTACGAACTCCGAAACACAGGCGCTACAGCACAGACAGCTAAGAAAAGCCCTGTCTCGTACACAGCAAAGCACCCAGGCAGTCGAACCACCGCCAACAGACTCAGGATCAGGCAACTAGACCTACAACGTAACGATCCCTGAGTCGAACGACTCAAAGGTAAGATCATCACAAACAGCGGAACAAGCCGCCAATCGGTTTAATCCTAAGCCAGAAGAAACCACGCTCCGCAGAAAACAACACACGGAGATCTGAGGGAAACACCAAGGACCCTCAGACACGCCTGGACACGCAAATCGAGGTAGAACAACACCTCGAGGCATCCAGAAGCAGTGTCTCGAGCCAGACACAACCACCGAGACACACACACGTAAGGTCACATGTCAACCACTGGGCCACACTCGGTTGACCTGAACCCAACACAATGCTTGAACAGTAGGAAAGAGAGTCCCACCTCAAGCAAGAAGACTCATGGCCACCTCACAGCATAGTCTTAGCCCTCATAGGATGTCGGAAGACATCCACGGGACAACGGGCAGACCACAAGGCCAAGCCAAGACAAGCAAAAACCGAAGCACGGAAATCGAAGCACATGGCAAGTAACGCACCACCCCTGGACCGCTATAAGCATGTGACGGTCTAGACCAGGGCCGTTACTCACCAAGCGACGGTCGGGCGATAGGCCGTCACACACACCGCCCTAACCTACCTCGAAAGACACGAAAGCACGCAACGCGCAGCACCAGGCGCGTCGCACCCACCCGACGCGCCAGACCGGGGCCGTCGGGTCCAACACAAACCCAAACCAAACGGAGCTCAAACGAAGTAACGCACGGGAGCGAGCGCGTTATAGCCACCCGACGCACAAAACCAAGCGCGTCGGAGCCAACACACCCACAACCAATACCAAGTAACGCGCAACGCCAGGCGCGTTACAAACAAACAACGCGGCCAGGGAGACGCATCAGAGACAAACGACGCACAGGGGCAGGCACGTTATTCACAACGGCACAGCCACCCTCAACCCAGCACAAAACAACAAATAACGGCAAGGGGAAAGCGCGTTATACAACAACGACACACAGGGGCACGGCCGTTACACCATCGAACAGCACAACACCCACAACCCTCAGCCAAACAGCATGTAACGGTCCAAGAAGGACGCGTTACACACAAACGACGCATGGGGACAGGCGCGTTACAACCAACGGCACAGCCACCAACAGTCGACCAAAACAGAATGCAACGGCCAGGGGCAGGCGCGTTAGACTCAAAATAACGGATGGGAACCCATCCGTCGGGGGAACTGCCTCAACGGTCAAACGTCGGTCAAACGGACAATAACGGCCAAGGTAGGGCGCGTTACTTCCACCTAACGCGCTGGGTCAAGCGCGTTAGACCAACCGACTCAACCCAAAAACAAGGCAACAACACGCGAAGTAACGCGCAGACCTAGGCGCGTTACAGGGAAGCGACGCGCCAGCCCAGGGCCGTCACATACCCAAAAGCTAGAAAACTCAAGAACCTCAGATGAAGTAGCGGTCAGTCGTAGGGCCGTTATATACAAGTGACGGCCACTGGAATGACCGTTACATCGGTCACGGCGGGAAAATAGAGGAACGGCCAAACCGGCCCGTTCCACGCCCCATTCACGCCGAAACGCTGGGGAACCTAACCCAAACGACAAATAACAACATGGGGGGACTAAAAACCCCACATGCAAGCTCAAAAACGCAAGATTCGGAAGATTTAGACAAATCCACCCTAAGTGGGTCGCCAAGGTTCCCGGGCTTCTACCGGCCTCGAATGAACACCAAATCACACGAAATCAACGTGGATGGGATCCTGTCATCCCTGTGGTCAGTTAGAAACTAACTACGCCGCAAACAGTCGCCGTTTATCGGCTGATCCTAAAAACCACGAAAATCACGGTTTAGGCAAAATAAGCCCAAACTCGACCCTTTCCTAGCCGAACGACGTGCAATGGCAGGGAAAACGGAGAGGAGGAAGTAAGGAACCGTCACCCTACCTCCACCGAAGAAACCGAGCCCCGAAAGGACTAAACCACGCCGAAAACCACTCGCGAACTGATTTCACCGGCTTTGAATCCACCATTTGGGATCGCGCCAGAATCGATCCGATCCTTGCTCCATCGCGCACCTAGCCAGCTCCATCACGTCCCCAACACGTGCCTCTAGGTCCTCCGTCTGTAGCCGGAGCTGAGGAGGCGAACGGGAGAGAAAATGGGAGAGAGAGAGGTGACGACGGCGAATGAGAAGGAGGAGAGAGGAAAAGGAAAGAAAAAGAAAAGAAATTAGGAAATTTTCCTAATTTCTGAAAATTCTGAAAATGCGCCGAAAATGCACAAATTCAGAAAAATACGCAAAAATAGTCGAAACGACCGGCTCGAAGAGTACATCGTCGCTGTAGCATCCATGAGTTCGAGAATTGACAAACAAACTCACTGTAGGGTTCCGTAACTAGTACGTGAGAAAAACCCGCATGGCTCGTCAAACTCAACTCGGAAGCCACAAAAGCGAACCGAAACTCAACGAAACCAATCCAAAATAGATCCGAAAGATCCCACAAGACTTGCAAAGGATCTAGGGCATTACAATAATAGAATAACAGAATATAACAGATGTACATACTTTGGTACAATGTCACGCCCAGAATTCCCATGGTTTACAGAATTGGACTTCCGTCCTTGCCTAGCATTGAAAAGTCGCGGACCCAGAGCCCTTAATATTTCAAAATCAAGTATGGCCAAATACAGAGTCAACGGGTTATGTTCTCGAGATAATATCAAGAAAATTTCCAAAAGGGACATAGTGTCAAGGCTGATGTGGAAGTTAATCATATAAATATGTGATATGACTATCTCGCAATAAATCTCACCAAATCAGGGAAAACGGAGAAAACTGAAAATTGGCGTCACTCCCTCCGCATCCTTTTGGAAATAGCGTCCAGGGAGGGGTCGCTCATTAGTATGACCAAGAGGGGCACAAGGGGAACTAACGACACTTATTGGGGTCGCTAAATTCTGAATAGCGTCTTGCAGAAGGTCGCACAAAGAATAAACCGCGCCCCTACCATGGTTGCCAATTCTATTAGGCGTCCATGTCATGGTCGCAATTCAGAGATATACAAGCTTCCAGAAGACCAGAGTAACACGTATCGATTTTAGGGTTTTTATGGTACAACCAGTTCAGTCGGCCTTGAGGGAATCCAAGGCTACGAGGAGACTTACGGAGGTCCCAATGACTAACTTGCCAGTCCGAAGGAACGGAATGTCCAATGGAGGGCTCGTATGTCACGAGAGTTGAGAGTGTATCGGGAAACCAACGTGAAGCGTGAGACTACATTTACGGACTGAGACGTAGTGCCAATATGATCCACAGTCAGATCAAATCTAGAGAAAAATTGAATAAATCGCGTCCATGCAAGTAGGTGTCAATTCATATCTTAATTTCTATTTAATCTAATAATTTAGAAATAGCATCTCTTTAAAAGGATGGATACTATTTTCAGAACTATTACATGATAATTAAGAGAAATTTACAAGGATCACGACTATATATATATTGTAATTTTTACCGACTTTGATCATAAGATATGAATTTTCTAAGATTTAAACATGATATGTAGTTTTTAATTTGATCACGATGAACAATAATATTTTTCAAATAAAAAAAATTGTAAGACCCCGAATTATTTAATTGAGCCCAATATATTTATTAAGCTTTTATTAATTAAGAATTAAATTTTTATTGAATTAATAATTGAATTTCAGATTTATTAATATTTAATTCGTTAGAAATAGAATAAGTGAAAATCTGACTACCTTATAAAAATCCATAAAAATAGGAAACAGGTTAAGGTCGATGTAGATAATAATTTTGTCTTCTGTCATTAAGCCATTAAAAATCCGTGGTTAGATCTAATTGGAGATTTAGCCAAAAGTGCACACTTTTTAACCCTTACCTAACCTTAGTTTAAAACGTAAAATTAGGGCTTAATACTCAACCAAATTAGCTCAAATCAGTGGCAAATGAACGGTCACGAGCTAAGGATTAATAGCCCTCAATCAATTCGACACAAACCTAACCCTAACACGTGGTGTCGGCCGGCCTTTGATGAAGTCAACCATGGCGGCGCCATTTTCCAACACCTAACTTGCGTGGTCGATTGCTCCCAGCTCCAAAGTCTCCAGAGGCTCTATGAGCTATCAAATTAAATCTCTTCAAGTCTACTTTCATTTGGTGGCTGTGGAGTTCGCTGAAGTTTCAGATCTAGGAAGATCTTGCTCGATTTGTGGAGGTGGGTCGGCAGCCATCGTCCTTCTTCCTCTCCTCTTTATTTCCATCGATTGAGGTAGGTTTCCTTAACCAAAATTAGCTTATGAATATAGCAAATTGTTCCTCTCGACGAGATCTTTCTAATGGTGGTAAGAGCCCCAATTTTCATTAGGTATCCAAGGAGATATCACGGGTTTTCTAAGGTACTGTCTAGTTCGTTCTTCATTCTAGGGTTTTAAGTTCCCTCTTCGATTGAGGTAGGATCTAACAGCCAAACTCTAATTAATATACATGGATGTAATCATCATCTTGTTAGCTTTCATTTGGCATAGAAATCCCTAATTTTCATTGAGCATGTTTAGAGTATTTGGATCGAAGTAAGTGTATGTCTAGAAGTTGATTTATATTGTGACCCTTTGAGTTAGAGCTTGCTTGCGGACTGATTTTGAGTTATAGATCTTGATCTACATATAGCTTATAATACATGGTTGGATTCAGCATTGAGTTAGCTTTCTTTTGATGTAAGAAGCCCCAAATTTTGTTGTAAATATTGAAAGAATTTTAAGATTTAGTAGAAGTATGTCAAGAACTAGGTTTTTCATGTGTTTATCATATATATGTTGTCATTTAATTGATTTCTGTTGAAATTCATGTTTTAAAGCTCATGTATTATGACCCTAGTATGTCTATTAAGATTCCTAGAGCATGTGGTTAAGATCCCAACTCAATTGGATCTCAATTGGGTGAGTTCATACGTTTTCCGGAGGCTACGGCCGTTTTTGTTCTTGCAGGGGTCGACCCGTTTTCTGGAAGCCCTGGCAGGCCCGAGGGTCGACCCCAGGGGTCGACCATCCAGCACCCAGCAAGGGTCGACCCATGGGGTCGACCCATAAGGCCAAAATGTGGGGGTCGACCCATAGGGTCGACCCATTCTGTAGGATTTGTGGGGGTCGACCCCAGGGGTCGACCCATGCATCTGGCAGACCCCGTTTTTACGGGGGTCGACCCTTGTACCAGAAACCCAATTTTTGTCGTTCTTCGACCGAGGATCGATCCGGATCATTAGGGGATCGACCCATTTAACTAAGACCAATTGAAAATTATATTCTGGAAGAACCAGTGGACCTATTCAGGAAACCTTATGATTTCAATTTGCATTGGTTCCTACGTTCTATCATGGTGTAAAAACATGCCGTTTATCATTTTCATTTCAACACATACATTGGTTAAATAGAAACCCACATGAGTATTGGTTAATGGTATAACTAAATTGCTGTTAATATATGCTATTTCACTCCTGTGTGAGTTTGTTCTTTGCCTTATCATCTTGAATCATCATTTGGCAAATTGGTTTAATGCAAATGGTAATGGATAATCCTTGATATATTAACTTGGTAATTAGGATTAAATTGATTGTTTAGTTGCTATTTTAGTCATTATTACCCAGTGAAAATGGATTTCTTACACACCTGAACGGTACACTGTCAGCCGTTCTTTCTTGACCTCACGGACCAAGCTTTGGTCCAGTTATTGTAATGCGGCACCGAAGTGACCGTATAAACCGAGTTTTTGTTTTGAATCCAAGAACATATTAGTCCTTAATTATCGTACTTATGACAGTAATCCCTCTGATTAATTGGCCATTAAAAATTGACTGAATGTCTGGACGGGTGGGGGACTTTGGACCCATTAAAATCAATGCCATCGCGTCATAGGGGCCCGGTCTGGTCCTGGGGAGAGCGCTCGAAAAATTATTGAGCCCATGGGATGTTAATGACATGGTGGGGCATTGCACCGAATACTTGACTTGCTTGTTGCGTCTTTGACAAAAATATCTTGTTACTTGTTACTTGATCGTGTTTGAATGGATGTTAAATTACTTGCTTGATTGGCTAATTCTTTACTACTGTCTCTTGTTATATCTCCTGTTGTAAATTCTTGTACTTGTTATCTTGTTAATTCTTGATATCACATATTTCTTGACCTTGTAAGATCTTGTTATTACTGTTGTTTCTTTATATCGTTATCGTCTTTATTTCTTTTTAGCATGACATATCAAAATGTAATTAACTTGTTAATCATGTAAACTTGCCTGTTATTTTCTACTGAGCGTCAGCTCATAGTTGTGTTTCCCCCCTTTCCAGGCTTTTCAGGTGACGCGCTTACCGATGGGGAAGGGCAGGAGTGATGTCTTGAGTGTATCAGTTCTAGTGTGTTAGCAGTGTTATCTTACTCTTAGTGGTGCTTTGGAGAGTATTTAAGTTTCGTTATGTTTTTGAGGTTTAGTGGTTGTTATCCCAGTTGTAATAAGTTGATTTGAGATTATTGTATCAGTTGTGGTTTGTTTAATGATCAGTTAGTTATTCCCTTTTCATAGCACTTGTGTATATTTAGATTAATTCTCTCTCTTGCCAGCTTGTTTCTGACTGTACGTCCGATATTCCGCGTCGGGCGTGACAAAAATTGTTCAAACAAAATATATGATAATTAAGCTAAAAATTTAAGGATTCCAAATATATATATATTATAATTTTATTTTACATAGTTAGTAGATATAGATTTTTAAAGATACGGGTAAAAGTTACACATTATATATATATATATATATATAGAGAGAGAGAGAGAGAGAGATATATATATATATATATATATATATATTTTAAAGATACGGGTAAAAGTTACACATTATATATATATATATATATATATATATATATATATATATGACGACAACGCTGACTTGTCGTTATTTCATTAATTAATAGTCTCTATATCTTTGAATCTCCCGTTCTCGACATATACACATCGGAATCGCGCAATCTATATATCACAATGTAGAGCCCGAAAAACTCGACCTAACGTGATGTTCAAAAAAAAATTTACTCGAGAGGAGGGCTACTTTGGGTTAGGAGGATCGGAAAATGGAGATACCAACTCCACTATCTTGCTCACTAGCCCAACAACATCCCCGTAAAATTTCATGCCAAAGACCACTCTGATGCCCACGAACAAGACGTTAAAGCCAATAAATCTAACTATCGCTATAGTATTTTACCATAATACGAGAGTGTTACGTAAAACCCAATAGAATGTACATTATATCTTGTTTTTTTATATGATTTCATAGATATTTAAAGTTGATGTAAAAACATGTAATTCATGGTGTAAAACTTGTACAAACCATGTAGAGATTATGCAAGATTACTTGTTTGGCTTTGAGAGAGAACACCTACCTCTTTTTGCTTATTTTGGGTCGACGTATAGAGAAGAGAGATGAAGAAGATGGCAGCAACTATAGCAGCTTGATCAACAGGAAAAGAAGACCCTTCTTTCATGTACAGCAGAAGGAAGCCCGCTCTTCAAACAGCAACAACATCAACTGGCTGTGCACGTTCGAGGGGGTGTGCTTATATAGGAGTGTGGGGTTTCCAGCGGGTTCGAAGGCCACGGATGGCAAGGCCATAAAACTTTTCCCAATGTTACCTGTCCTTGCCTAGTTTACAGCCGCTAACCATATTTGTTTAGGAAAACCCTAATGGCTAAGCCCCATGTAGGCCTCGTTGAAGCCTTATTGGGTTGGGTATTTTGAATGGGTTTAGGGTGAACTTGAGTGCATGGATTTTATGGTTAACAGGTGTGGGGTTGGTTGCTGTTGGCGCATGGGTTTTGGCTCATGCATATAGGTTTTTTCTGTGAAGGCCCATGTATGTGGGTTCTTCTTCTATGCATTATATATATATATATTTATATATGTGTGAGTTTGTTTTCTCTGTGCTTCTTGTACGTAAGGCCTAATATCCTATTAGTTTTCTTTATAGTGGGTATGACTTTGTATACTTATCTAATGTAACAATTAATTAATGGATCTTCCATGTGTGTGGGTTTCTCTTTTAGGCCCATTAGTCTATTAAGCTAAATTCATCTACGTGAGACCTATTTGTATGTATATATATAAAAGGTTTGAGACTTTTTAATATGAGTATGGGTTGAGGCCCTGAGGTGTAGGTTGTGGATTGGGCTTTCTATATGGAGTTTTTGGGCTTTTATTCTTTGTGGACATATGGGTTAATTTAACTTATGCATTTCTTTATTTGGCCCTTCTTATTTAATTGTAAGAGATTCACTCATTTATTTAGAAAAAGTTTTATTCCCTATTATTTTTATCCAGGTGTTACATGTTTAATCTTAATACAAGTTCTTAGTAAATCCTAAGGGCGTCATTGAGTTTAGATGAGTAGGATTAGAGGAGATTAAACAAGACTGCAATATATAGCTTTGGTTCATTTCTATTAAGGCTGTATGCAAAATACTTCACAGAGTTTAATTGATAAACTCTAGATTTATTATCCTTAAACCATGCAATCAAACAAGGGCTTCCTCATGAGATATCTTATACCAAAAGAATCTAAAGACTGACAGCTTAACTAATGAATGATGTTTCAGATTGTGATTCTTCTGATCCACTGTCAGCTTGGTCTTTCTGAAATATTTTCACTTCTTCACTAATGCTCAAATTCTGTGAAAAATTTCTTTCTGACTACTGTAGACTTCATAATGCATACCTCTAATCTTGTTTGTTTCATAACTCATCTGGTGGTATCCATTTCCAATTATTCGACCGAAGGTATCAAACTTCCTTTATTTTTGTTGATGTCAAAGGGGGAGAGAGATTCAATGTTGTCCTTCAATAGTGGGTTAAATGTTCATATAGACTCAGACTCAGAGTCATATAGAATCACAGTGTTACCATCATCAAAAAGGGGGAGAATGTTGTGTCCCTAGATTTTGATGTGTGCGTTATTAGTTTTGATATGTTAAAGTTGTGAGTAAGTCTTCATGTATGAGTCTTTATGTTTCTAATTAAGAGGTCTTTATACTATTGATGATGGCATGTTGTATAAAACACTAATGAGCATATGTGTATAATGTTGATGACAATTGTTCTATGTTTGATTTGGCATAAAGTCATATTCAAAGTGTTCTGAAGTTCAATCCACAACTCAAATAGCCAAGAATACAGTTCAAGTTAGTCGCCAGATGAACTCTGTAGCTAAGGGTGTAAAATACCTTACACGGGTGACAAATACCCGTTAAGGGTGACAAATAGGTGGCTTCAAGTGAAAAATGGGCTATTTGTGTAGAAGGATGGTCAATCATGAAGTTTCACATTGGTGGAGTCGACTTCAAAGTGCTTTGGAGTCGACACTAGAACAGCCAGTCAGCCCAAGCTAACATAAGTCACAAATGAGTTTTACAGACGAAAATGTGAGTTAAGGGTGAAAAATAAGTCAGTAGAGGTGACAAATAAGTTGGATCGTGAGAAAAGAAGCTAACATGAAGAAAAACAGTGAGTGGCGTTGACGCAATATTCCAAAGCACCGATGCAGCCATAATGCCATAAGGACTTGCTAGCCAAAGTTAAAGGCGACGGCTAAAAGACAAATGAGGGTGACAAATAGCTCGTTAGAGCTGAAAAATGGCCGTTTTGTAGTGAAAAATAACTTCCTAACGATGACAAATATCCGATAGCATTGAAACATGAAGAATGTTCAAGCGTCTTCATTGGAAACAGCTTGTATAGTTTTCTAAACTCTATAATTTCATATTTGGAGCTTCATTAAACCTTGGACGACACTGATAAATCCCTTCAAAATCAAAGGAAGAATTTTATACTCAGTTTAAAAGGGATTCGAATGTGATGGGTTCTAGCAGAAGCAACTCTGGAAGTATCGTGAAGCTCGTTCCAGCACGAGAAGAGAAGAAAAGATTATAAGTGAAGCTGATATGGTAGAAGATTCACAAGAGAGCAATATTCCAAGCTTCAAATGTGAAATGAAGTCACTCAAAGGTGACTAATGGCTCACAACGGCAACAAACTACCTGTAAAGCTTCTATGGTAACCCATGTTCGAAGGCGACGGCTTCAGTAAATAAGGCAGACAAATATCTTCATAGGGCTGACAAATATGAGTTAAGGCCGATAAATGGAATAGCAAGGGTGAGAAATGCTCAACGGTAATGAAAGGTTTGCTCCTGTCTACAGTTCTCACATGAGAAGTCTAAGGCGATGGCTGTTTGTGAATAAGGGTGACAAATGTGTCCCCAATGGTGTAAAATATGCATTTGGGCTTAATAATATCCCGACAAGGGTGAGAAATAGCTAGATGGGTGTGTATGACTTGCTTCCCTCCAGAATTCGAAGGGTGACTTCTGGCACTCAATTCTAGGCCACGTGGAAACATCTTAAAGGATTTTTCTCCCTTCTTTACACGGGGATCAATCATAGACTGATGTAGATTTGAATTTCTGCCATATATAAATATGTGCCCTTGTTCTACTTGAATAGAAGAGATTTGCGAGCAGAACCAGAATTGAGCAGAGAGAAAGAGTAGGAAGAATTAGTGGAGTTCGAGTGAAAGCCAGGAAGAAGGAAGATAGCTACAAACCAGCTGAAGCTGGAGAGTTCATGATATCTGGCTGTTTCCTGATCTAAAGCACGGGAAATCATCTGCAGATCTACTTCACATCTATCAGAAGAATTTTTGAACTAGATCTGAGTCATTTTCATTTGTTCATTTTCTTGTTTGTTTAGAAACTGTGTTTGCAAGCTGTTAGTCAGTAGATCTTAAGCTGTGTAATCAGCGGTGTCAAGCTATGTGACAGCAGTCTATAAGCTGTGTAATTCGCAGTCTGAAATCTGTGGAATTAGCGGTTTGTAAGTTGTGGAATCAGCGGTCCAAAGCTGTGTAATCAGCGGTTTGTAAGCTGTGGAATTAGCGGCCCGAAGCTGTGTAATCAGTGATTTTAAGCTGTGTTCAGTGGGAAGCCTCACTGAGTTCAGTGAGGGGTGGACGTAGGTCTCAGAGTTGAGACCGAACCACCTTAAAAACCTCTTGTCCCTTGTGCATTTGTGTGTGTTCTCATTTTATCTCCGCTAGTTGATCATCTTGAATCGAATTAGGAGTTTAATTGTAGTAATTCTTATTCCTCATGTTATATTACTACATTACAGTTAGTTTTGGGGAAGATCTATTCACCTCCCCTCTAGATCCTTCATCTCACATATCCCAATAGAGCTCACGCGGGAGTAGGCATGCCCGTGCGCAAGTGAATAGGTTCTACGTCATGGTGTTGATGTGAGCTCGCCATTCTTCGCGCTTCTTCAACCAAGGAACGCGATTAACCACATTGCCATCAAAGCCTAGCACATCGGCCATGTGGTAGAGTGGACTTTGAAGGAAGATCCTCGAGGCAGTTGGTGCCCCCTCACGGTAATCAAATTTGAAGTGTAGGTCGATCCAGCAAGCCAAGAGAAGTACACTACCATAAGGAGACTTATCCATGCTGGAAGCCTTGAGACTACTGTAAAGGCAAGCAAGGACGGCGGGCCCCACTCTTTTGCCCTCCCAAAGTTCACAAATTGCACCCAGTTGATCTTCCTCCACTATGTTGTCAGTGCAAGGGAATAGGAGAGCCCCCGCTAAGCAGATTGTGAATCCTTTCATGTGCTCTTCTAAACATTCGTCGCTTGTCAATCCTCTCAGGGCATTCATGGTCCAGTCTGCGAGCTTCTGCATGTTGATTCCCTTTGGGTCTGGACGCCCTTAATAGCTTCGGAGGGCATAAAGTTTCCGAGGACTTCTTTGGAAGTTATCTTCTTCAACATGGGCATGATCTTTATCTTGCCGTGCCTCCTAAACCTTTTTAAACCAAGCGTGAGTTCCACCTCCTCAAGAAGAATAGTCACCTCGAAAGTGGGGAAGATGAAGGTGTGAGTTTGAGGGTGTCAAATCTCTATTAGTGCACCCCTAGCCGCCTAGTACATGTGAATCTTGTCATAATGCTTGGCGTGAACCACGAGCCCCTTGGAGGTTCCACTTCGTGATGATAGCCCTCATGCCGATGGAGATGTTGGAAGTAAGCTTCGAAAGCCAGTGCAGCTTTGATAATTTCCTCGGACCCAGAAGGAGAGGGCATGGCTAGAAAAGGAGGAGAATGAGGAATTAGAGGAAAATTCATGTAGACGAAAAAATTAGAAGATGTCAACTCACCATCCGTGATTGGATACTCTCGCTCAGATGACCTTTGATATAGGTGAGCCTCGTAAACTCGTTGCTAGGCCTGCTTCTCTTCGCAGGATGGGAAGACTAACCTTCCATCTCGAAATAGTGAAATCTCTCCTCTCCCTTTCTCTTCCCTTCTTGAACTAATCTATGATGCTCCTTTCTAAAGCCAAGTAGGGGGTACTTATAGGAAGGGAGAGGACCAAAGCCATATAATAAAAAATTAATGTGAAGTTGCCATTGTGGACTTTGACGAAAAAATAATAATAATAATAATAATAATAATAAACTTGTCCTATCTGTGTGTGTTTTCTCCTGCTTCCGTGAATCATCTTGGTATGCTGATCTCCTTGTACAATTGAGTGCGTTTCATTTCTTGTGAATTAATTTTGTTTTGTTATTGAGTACAGGTTTCAAAAAAAAAAAAAGAAGAAGAAGAGCCAGGCAGACACCGCTGTCCCACTGTTGTCCCACCATGTCCTACCATCTGTCACCACGATGATCGAACCTCACTCGTGTCATGCAGTTTTACTATATGATACTCACACTATTAGAGTATGTCAAGGACCTTGCGACTTAGATGAATCTGAAATTTGAGTTCCCCTCTAACAAAAATAGTGATAATTCTGAGGAATTTGGGTTATATGGATAGGTCGTTAAGTTGTGATAGTTCGGGAATGATGGTTCCATTCGGTGGGTCGGTGCGTGGATAAATGGACTCCCGCTCAGTATCGGCTCACGGGATTGATATCCTGACCCATTCTTAACAACTTAATAAAATTATCCTTAATTATTTTATATTTTAATTATTTTAATTTTTCCTTTAAACCTAGCATGCATTCATGTAGGACCTTGATTTCATTGTGGAAAGTCATTCACTTAATTCAACTGCGAGAGCCATTATGCTTAAATTCTTCAAAATATGAGATATTCTGTTCCGAGTCAAGTACTGAGTTTCCTTGAAATCACCTTGAGCTGTTTTTCTGGAAGAGACTTTTGTTTGGATCTACTCTCAACTATTTGTAGCAACCCGAATATATATATATATATATATATATATATATATATATATATATATATAATATATATATATATATATATATATATATATATATAATATTAGTCATATAACAGTTATGAAAGATAAAGTTTTGATATAAGGTAAAATAGAAATAGCTTAAATTTTAAGAGAACTAAATCAAATTCTCTAGAATTTACAATTTGGGCTATGGAAACAAACCTTAATGGGCTGAAATTGAAATCAATGGGGTAGAATAGTGATGATTGCCAATTGGACCTTTATTGGGTTAGATTGGGAGTAATGGGCCGAATAGAGTAAATGGGTAGCCCATTTTTAAACACCCATTCTTTAGAATAAATTAATACAATTCTAGAATGATGGCCCAAAAAGTAAAGTACCGAAATGTTGGTTGTACCCTATTGAAAGTGGGTTAGTGGAATAATTTAACAATGGGCCATGAATATGGAATTAGGTGGTAGATGAGTTTAATTTGTGGGGAGAGGAATCTTACTATTTTAGCTAAATTTTCCTATAAATAGGCCCTCTAAGCATCCACTTTGCCTTATACATTGGGAAATATTCTAAGGAGAAAGGGGGCTCTAGATGGTCATTACGTTCTTCTTCTTCCTCTTCCATTTTAATCAGGTAGGTGTTTCTCTCTCAAGCAAAAATCGTTAGTAATAAAATCTTCCATGATCTTCTGCATGTTCTTGTTAGTTTTACGTAGGTTTTCTCTCCCAAACTAAAACCATTAACTAGCAAGCTAGTTCATATTCACGTCCTATGGGTTTCATACTAAGTTTTACATGATTTTCCCTATGTTAGTTAATAAGCACAACATGTTAAAAAATTTCATCCATGAAACCATATATCTAAAAATCGTAAAGTGCATATTTTTGGAATCCCAATAATTTTTCTCTTAATTTTCATATTTTTGGATCCTTGAAAAACTTTATATATTAAAAGTGACTCAGTTTAATGAATAGTAATGATGTTGTTACACCGTATGAACATACCCTTTAAAGATTTTTATCTTTTAAATCAGAAAAAAAAAATTTGATATTTCATGATTAAAGACCTTAGATTTTTCTTTTAAATATCATATAATTTATTTTACTAAATTCTTCTTAATTAAAAAGTGGCACTATTCACTCTAAATGAATAGTAACCATGACTTTTGACGTAGGATGCACTCTCACCTTTTTAG
Source organism: Amorphophallus konjac (assembly GCA_022559845.1). Lineage (NCBI taxonomy): Eukaryota > Viridiplantae > Streptophyta > Magnoliopsida > Alismatales > Araceae > Amorphophallus > Amorphophallus konjac. The sequence continues at coordinate 436,738,863 of CM040118.1, forward strand.
AAGTTCCACCTAACTTTACTATTAACCTATTTATCTTTATGTCTTATGTATCCGTGTGAACTTTAGGGATTTTTATCTTTAAAACATAGAAAATAAAATGTGATATTTCATGATCTTGGATTTTTTCTCTTAATTATCATATAATTTATTTTACTAAATTACTCTTAATTAAAAAGTGACACTATTCACTCTAAATGAACAGTAATATGTTAAATAAATAGTAACCATGGCTTTTGCCATACACTTTCACCTTTATAGAAGTTCCACATAACCTTACTATATACGTATTTATCTTTATGCGTTATGTATTCTTTTTCCTTGTTATCTTTATTCTTTAAAACCCTCAACTCTACCATTAATCTCTCAAATATATATCTAATAAAATACAAATATTAAATGTGCGACCATACCTGTGACGCCAATTCATGTGATTAATAAATATACCAAATAATTGGGAAAATATAAAATTAACGACTCCTTAAACGGACGCAAATTTAACA